>OZ024740.1:309907139-309934639 GCA_964016885.1 Eledone cirrhosa | reverse complement strand
GTTTGAAATTGACTGCCAACTCCTTGGGTGAGATGGCTATGTAGGCTCGTGTTTTATCAAATATAAGTTTGTCCGCTTTTGCCAAATCTGAGACTTTTTTCTGATATGACCATATAATATACGTGTGGTGGTATGTTGTAATCGTTGACTTTTCTATTGTTGTTGTTGCCATTTTTGTTTTCGTTATTGTCACTGCCATTTTCGTTTGTTGGTTTCTATAATATTTCTTGTTGCTGTAGTGGTGTTGGCGATATTGTTGGTGCTAGTAGCTGTGGTTTGATTGTGTTGGAGTTTTTGTTCTTGTTCCTGTGGTTGTGAGGCTTCTCCTGGTGTTGGTAGTGGCGGAGGTTGTGGTGATAGAGGCGATGTGAACATTTTCCAATAGTGGGGAATTCATGTTATATTTTTCTGCTGTTTCGTGGGCGTCGTAATATTATTAGTCCTTATTGTCGTTGACACTGGTGTTTTCGTCTTCTGAAGTAGTTGCTAGTCATTGCAGTCAGATGGACGTACTGCATGAGGGATATCTTCAAGGATATATTCATCTAGCACTAGATTCAGACATGATATGGGACTCAAAGGCATTGTAATTCAACGACTGGTGATGGTGCTGCGCTTAGGCCAGATTTAGAGTCATAAAGTAAACATTTACAAATAAATTATTTAGAGAGATCCATGTTGATTCCCCTTTGACTGCGTAACAGAATATGAGAAATGCAGATAGTGCATAGCAATTTCACTTCTTGTATACACTCCCCTGCGGAATCTTCAACATTTCCAGAACACTCTACCAAAATACCGCCTTTTGAAAAACGGTGACAACCTCTGTCCGTTCAAATATAATGAAATATGAAGACGTTTCAATCCGTATTTCCATATTAAGTTGTACTTTTGTGCCAACAAATGGGGAGGAATTCCTTTCTTCCTGTACAGTATCACTAATACAAATCTCAAATCCTTAGTCAAAATGATGAACGTGGCTGCGTAAATTTTACTGTGCTGATGTGGTGTAATTTTGTGACTCATATCCATACTTTTTCTTTACTTGTAAGCAGAGATCACTCTTTCTCGATTCAATAATGTAAATCAAAGGTTAGTTCTTTTTTCCTCTAATGTTTCTCCAAATTGCTTTGAGGTTTGTTAATATTAGGTTGGTTTCTCCACCAAAATATCAATTTGGTAAGAAGGTTTCTGTGTGCGCGTATATTTCATGCATATTCATATAATTATATATGTTAATATAATCACTAACAATAGTTGATATATTATCTCGAGTATATTCGATTTTACCTCTCAGCCCATATTACCAAGTGATACCTCTGGTTGGGAGTCATCCAATACTATATACTTAAATGAGATAGAAAGCAATTCATTGAACGCATTTTAACTGTTAAATATATTCAGTTATTTTATTAACCACATAATTGTTCGTAAATCAGCAATATTTGGTGACACATTTACTTCACGATGTTTTCGATATCAAGCTACTCATCATAGAGTGATTTGTACGATGCTATTTACTTCAAGGTTGTCTATTATATAAACATTTTACTGAGTAAATTGAGTATCTTTTAAGCGTATTTACCGAACGAACGTCTGAGATTACAAAAACGATTTGCCTTGGCTATTTTCAGATGCTAGAATAAGAATCTGATAACTTTTAAATATTATTTAATAATAATATATCAACATCATAAATCTATGAGAGAATTGACCTGAAAAGGATGCGCCATATCATTTATAAAATTTATATTAATCAAACAGCAGCCTAATTATTGCTACGTTTCTAATTAATGGAATATAATGTGTTTATGTGTTATATTCCAAAATACACTTATAATTAATTTTGTATTCTTATATAGTTTACTGAAAATTAGACCGAAAATTTGTATTTAACAACGTTTCTTTTGTGTGATCTTTAGGTGGGAAACAGAGCAAAATTAAGCTTAAGAAAAGAATTAAAAGATGGGACTATCAAATATTTAGCAACACTCGAGTTCAGAAAACATTTCGACGACCGATTTTAGAAAACCTTCTTCCGCATGGAGCTACCGCGCAACCAGTCCCTTCAAGTATTTGTATTTGTGAGGTTGAGGATAGCATTTGTCAAATTACTAGTGTCATAGTCACTTTTTCAAAGAGATGTATGACACATATGTGCACCCCTTGCTACTTTGGCCTTTATTGCAGCACTGAGGAGCACTCTCTCCATGGGGCTGGTTACAGGCAATTTGGTGAGGATAATGGTGTCCCTAAACAAAGAGTGACCTGAGGTAGATAATCCCATCCACATTTCTTGGATTATATAATAGCAGAAGATGGGTGTTCGAGTGTGAGCCAGAGATAAAGTGGCAAAGTGAGAAGTAGCAAAAAAAACAATTTCCTCGTCCGAAGAAAGTAAGCATGAGAAGATCCAGGATGAAAACGATGATACTCATTGTTCAATATAATAGAGGAATTGACGTATAAAATAACATATGCCATATAAAGCAATATTGAATATAAATTGAATCAGAATGAGATTTTTCCAGGAAATATTATGTATTTGTTGTACACTCGCAATGTAAAGTGTTAAACAAAACTGCTTTGCCGCTATTAAACCGTTACTTTACTGCTTCTAATACTACCGTGATATCGGATGAATTAATGATAACCTGTAAATGGGGCTTAAATCCATAGCAACAAGAGATTGCATTGCATTACATTGATGTAAATCAAACATACGTATATATCTAGGATTAATTATTTCATATAAATAACCAATATAACCTTACAAAAATAATCAGTATAACTATACATATCGTTGCGCTTGTAACATAAACGTTGCAGATGCGATTCAAATTATCTTCGATTATCAGCATTAATTTGAAAATCATTCTGATTTATGTAGTCTCATTAGCATCAAATGGAAATTATTTTGGATCGTGCAGTCAGGAGAGAATAATTGATCGTGTGACAATTGCTCGGATACGTACACTATATTTATCTTTTCTTGATTTATATCGCCACCAGGTGAAATTAAAATCAATACTCCAAGCTGAAATTATGCTGGGCAATATTTAGAGCCTTGTCGATATCTATATATTTCACTATTCCTATAGAGTGTGAGAAACCTATCCATTTTGTATGTTAACATAAAAACGCACCACCATATTTTGTACAAGGAAGGAACGCTCTCATTCATAGACTAGGTATATCAAAATTCTCAAATACTTGTTTATAGAGTTGCAGCTAATATCTGACATGCGTCATAATAACATGCTGACATGCGCAAGAACTCATGAGAGTGTCTGACAAAATGATCTCACTGGCTTACCAAGTCCGCTTCTTTTTGATTTGGGTTCACAGTTCTTTTATTCGTGATTTTCCCCACTACTGAATATTGATAGAGAAAAATATCGTATACATCTTAATTTAGAACTACCAGCATATTATTCGATCCATGCGGTTTAATACACTACATTTTAAGAAAGAAATACCATAAATATGTATTCAACTGCATCATTAAATATTGTTGAGTTATATGAATAAAACAATCAGTATAGTTGAAGAACATAAACAATGACGACGTAATATTTCTCTGTCGGAAATCTCATTTTATAGCTTTGAATTTTCATGGCTGCTGAAACAATATAATGCCATCACAGATTCAAATATTATTATAAACACCAAAGACATAATTAATTTAAAATATATTTAAAAATCTTGAAATACATTGGGAATTAATAGAATGAAAATAAATTCATTTTCTCCAACTGTGGGAAATAACAGATTTGATTAGGAGTGAAAATGAGTTTGAAGTGTAAGTTTCTGGAAGTAGATTACAATATATCTATTTAGATAATCTTTATTGCCATTTGAACAAAAGCAGCAGAATTCTTAAATATGAGTAGACCGCATTCCATTATTTTGGAGTGTTTCTTGATTCGCCATTCCATGTCTGATGCGATAATCGTGAGATACTATTCCATAAGCCATAATATTCAATAAATAAAGAATATGGAAATGTTTAATGGACGTTCTTTTGCAATAGGTCAACCCTGGTTTAGCAGAGCATTATAATACCAAATGCAGTGATACGTTCTCAAATCTCCTAAGATATTATGACTGTATGTCAGGCTTATACTGTTACTAGAAATAACAACTTGAAGACCGTCTATATATATAATATTTTGGCAATTTTAACCAACATTAGTACCATTGTTGTGCGTTTTCAGCAAATTCTTAACACTATTATTTTAGGTAATGCATATCATTTAAACAAACAAATATAATGATGAAATAAGTATATGTAAATTATATGTCACAGGCCCTGGCTCTGGGATTTAGAATCTCTCTTTCAGGTGACCTGAATCTATTGGCCCTTGAATATCACGTAACTACCAACGGATTTGTATAACGACCCATCACCGTTAATTTCGATACAGAAATTTATGAAAATATAATAAATGTAAAGTGACCATACCATATCATATGATTGTAATTTCTGCTGACGTAACGGAAGTGATTTTCTTAGTTTGCATTATCATTCCCCTACAGTCAAATCATTTTGCGATACTATTTCGAGAAAAAACTCGATTACTAATTTACCCTATTAAAATATATTGTGCTTTTCAATTTTGCAACGGATTATGTCACGTTTGGTAGTCAAAATAACGACACATTTATATAAGAAACTTTACTTCTAAGTTTTACAAAACATGTTAATCCTTAAGATACGGCTTTTCACATGCAAAAGCATCAATCAAAGAACTTACCTATCAATTGGACTATACTGAAAAACCTCTACAGTCAAACTCTTAAGTTTCTAATTACATACATTCGGTCATAGATAATTATTCCACTTTGTCTGGATGGGGATCTACACCATACAGACTATTGCGAAAGTTAAGACTGACTAAACGAATAAACATAGGTCTACAAGGTCAGTCGGGAATGTATCTAAATATAAAACCTAACAAATATCATAAGATTGCAGTTTTGAAAGTAACACAAAGCATAGCATTTTAGTTTTAATAAATACATTTTAATTTGTTATAAGGACAATTCTGCCTAGCAGCATAAAAACCTATTAAAATCATTGGTGATTAATGAGGTAGTAATTACGAATTTTCAATCACATATTTGTCTATAATTCTTTACAATACTCTGTGACAGAAACACATCACTTCTATGGTGACTACAACGGCATAACATCTCTGTGCAACTTGAATATGAGATGTCGAACAGGAAGCTGTCATTCAACTCATAAATATCCCATAGTAATTTAAAAAATAGTACATATGTATTATCTCGTACAAAAGCAAACACAAAGACTTGACAATCATTATTGTTTTTAATTAGAGATCATATATTTACATAAATTTCAATTTAGAAGAAGCGCGCTTGTATATTTTGTTTGTGTGTGCGTGTTTTGAATTTTGTATTTTCGGGTCTGTTCACATCTATTTTTGTTCAAGCAGCAAAAAATAGGTGTTCGACAAAAATAAGGCATATAAAGTTCGTACCAAACTTAAATAAATACGTAAAGGCATCGATATTATCGATTAGAATTACGTCCGAAATGACTGGCAGACATTCGACAGAAGCTATATATATATGTATATATATATATATATATATATATATATATATATATATATATCTCCCACCGAAGTTAACAAAGTACTTATAAGATCTTCAAAACCAAATTGTTCAGAACTACAAGTGAAGTCTACAGAAGCAATATATATATATATATAACGAAGGAAATGTGGTAAGGAACCAGGTGGACCATAACGAACCAAAGTACCAAAGTACTACTTAGGTTAGTAGAGTGGGTAATAGGAACAAGTAAGATCCCGACGGCTGAGCTCAAGCCGTATATATATATATATATATATATATATATATATATGTATATATATATATATATATATATATATATATATATATGTAATGCAATAACAGAGATAGTTTAAAGCTAAACTCTGACTGGTAACCATCTCACTCAACAAACATTATGTTATATTAAAATATAAACCAAATTTAAGTGTTTGGGGTGCTAAGGGTAATAGGAACAAGTAAGACCCCGACGGCTGAGCTCAAGCCGTTTCGACGGCTAATTCTGGTAAGACCCCGACGGCTGAGCTCAAGCCGTTTCGACGGCTAATTCTGGACTGAATTCAGTCCAGAATTAGCCGTCGAAACGGCTTGAGCTCAGCCGTCGGGGTCTTACTTGTTCCTATTACCCTTAGCACCCCAAACACTTAAATTTGGTTTATATTTTAATATAACCTAATGTTTGTTGAGTGAGATGGTTACCAGTCAGAGTTTAGCTTTAAACTATCTCTGTTATTGCATTACATATATATATATATACATATATATATATATATATATATATATATATATATATATATATATATATATATATATATATGTATATACATATATATATACATATATATATATATATATATATATATATTGATTCTGTAGTCTTCACCTGTAGTTCTGAACAATTTTGTTTTGAAGATCTTGTAAGTACTCTGTTAACTTCGGTGGGAGACTTCTTAAAGATTCCTGGTGGAGAACTTTCTTACATTCGTCTGTGGCGATTTATATATATATGTTTGTGTGTGTGTGTGTGTGGTGTGTGTGTGTGTGTGTGTGTGTGTGTGTGTGTGTGTGTGTGTGTGTGTGTGTGTGTGTGTGTGTGTGTGCCGTGCGTGTATGTGTGTGTGTATGTGTGTGTTTATGTGTGTGTTTATGTGTGTGTGTATGTGTGTGTGTGGGGGGGGGGGTGTGGATGTGTGTGTGTGTGTGTGTGTGTGTGTGTGTGTGTGTGTGTGTGTGTGTGTGTGTGTGAGTATTGTAAAACTTGAAGCAGACACAAGTGCTTACTTTCATCACCTAGTGTATATGATGATGTATATGCTAGAGAAGATGGAAATATGTTTCAGTAAGATACAACAAACAAGCAACACGAATCAGACAAAGACTGTAGAGAATACGTTTTCATAACGGAAAGACGAGGAACGACAGAAAATTGAAGATTAAAGTTATTTGACAGAAGAGGGACAATAGGCAACATAACGAATATACATTCAAAATACAAAATGTATATGGTAAACTATATTTGCAAATAGATAGTGAGATAAGCATATGCATAGACAGAAATATGTACATAGGATCTGAGTGATAATGTAGTTTTAACTGATTAATATATATTCTCTCGTGTAGAAGTGTGTGTCCAATTTTTGTTGATATTGCACACTACAGAGAGAAGTTTCCAACATCTAAACATTCGGTATTTTGAAAACTCCTTCAGGGATTCTGCGATACTATACATTTATTACATGCTGTATAAGATACTTCAACATCTATGAACATCTCCAGATCAATATTAATCAGAAATATCTGACGTAATGAAATATTGCATTCAATTTTGCTGGATCAAGAGCTTCTTTTCAGTAAAAGTGGGAACTTAATTTTGTGCATTTTTATTATGTATAAAGCTCAACAAAGACCATTACGAAATGTTTCTCATAATGTATATACTGGAATGTTCTGGTAATGTTTATGACTTATATATTATTTCAGCTTAAACTGTTTTTGTTTGTTTCTTGTGTTGTATGCTGCAGCATTTGATAGATGTGTGTCGCATGTGTAAGTGAAATATTTGTTTGTCACAAAAACATGTTACAGTGTTTGTCACAAACACCTGCTACCATGTCTGATAGATACTTGGGTTTAAACCTTCAATATTGCTTTCATGCTCAATAAAATATGTTTTGCTTTAATGTTGACCCGTTTTCATAGAGCTTTGTACATTTCTTTCGTTTCTTTGTCAAATATATTCTTTTAGATGGGTAGAATGTATTGTCGGGCATTTTTATGTAAAAGATACTCGAGGTAGCATTCAATTTAATTCAAGAGTAGTACCTTTTAAGATATTACATGTGTAATTTTGACTGGTTCTCGGCAAGAATAAGGTTTCATACCGTTTACGATGTAAAGTTGGATATTTGTTGCCTTCGTTTAATGACTCTGATTTGAATACTGAATAACTTTCGTAGGTCCTGTACATATACTGTTAATGTGTCCCCTTCGAAGTTATAGGTGTTTAGCTCATGAAAAAATATTGATTAAGGAGGCATATGAGTATATTCTAGCTTCGGCAAAATTAGCCCTGAATAGAAATCTTGGACTACATTACAAAATAGGTCCTGCAGTTCATAAGACAGGGTTAAGGGAGATGTGATCAATTCTTTTAAGGGATCGAGCATCCACGTAAAGAATATCCCATTAGCTCGTTTCCAGAGGTATATGGGTAGGCATCATAGTTATGTAGCTTGGTAGTGTGATACTAAATTAGCAAAGCTGCAACTCATATGATATTTATACTTTAGATGGCGATCTTGGCATTTCTGAGATGACTTCGTATTTAAGGAAATTGTTCTTAATTGTTAGTTAATTGCACAGCGTAAATCCTGACCATCTGAATAAAAACCGTTTCTATTGTGTATGTTTGTATCTTCCTTTTGTAAAATTGTGCCACATGGGCAAATAAATTCTAACGCACATTTCAATATGAGACATTCCTTGTTTACCATGTCTTCTCGCCATGGTAATAAATTATTGACAACTTAGTGATATTTGTTGAAAGTAATTATCTTAGATCAGTGGTGTCGTCTTCTCCCTTCTAATTTTATATATTGATTTTGCCGATTCTGTTCAAATTCTGGCTTGGAACCATATTACTTTTAGTTAATATATACATAGGTCAACATATTAACGTCTACCACTGTAAATATGCTAGATTATATTACAATCTGTATATCATTAAGTGTGTTTTCATTGTTTTGTATCAGAAAATTGAATCAAAATTTGTTGTAATTATCTTCAGCACATATGCGTTTATCTTATCATATCATGTAGACAGAAATTAATAACTACAAAGCTAGTTACTTGGCATTCGTTTGAATAATGTTGGATCCAATGTGACGGTGGTTTTACATACGCATATCTAGTTTTGGGTTATGTTCTGCTTTTGAAAAAGCATATCATTTATATAATTTATTCTGCGGCCATGGAGATATATTTACCGTTTTGCTATTCTTCATTTAAAGGGTTTATAATGGTATGTACATAAATAAGCACAGATCATAAGACTCCATCTTCCGACCTCTGGCTGACAAATTCAGGTATAAAGTTGGAATATCACTTATAACAAAACTTTGTGCAAAGGGGTGCAGAACTATCTGTTGGTATATGTAAATAACAGGGTATCACAAGAAAGAATATGCAGAAACAACATGGAAGTATTTTGACAAAAAATAAAAACCCAGATAAATAAATAAGTAGATAAATAGAAGATAACTACATACAAATATTATGATTAGAAATAAATAAACAGCATAAACAGTGAAAAAGACTAAAGCTGGAAAGATGGACAAGTTTAAACTTTCGGCATAATAATATAATTAACGGAGTCTGGAAAAATACGTCTATTACCTACCTGGATCCTGTGAAATAACCATACGTGGTTTTCACAGGATTCAATATTTTCTCATAAACTGCAGGTGACGCCAGTGTGTATGGCTGACAATATTCAGGATCATGTAAGATTCAAAATATTGACCCCAAATCGACAGATTCAAATTTTCTGGACTACTGCGAGCAAAACGTTGTTGAGGCGGCAAAATATAATCCTCCCTACCATACCAAATATTCATTGAAGGCTGCCATTTTCAGGATAATGTGCAAAATGAATAAACACCAGCTGAATCGCACATTTCAACAAGGAAGCAGTCATTCTGGGTGATGCACCTTATTTAGAAAAAATGTATAATAAAGTTATTTAAAACCTTGTATACCTTAAATATATAATTTGTAGGTGGTTCGATAAGTTTGTCATATTTAATAATCAAGTATACTACACGTTCCTCGTGTATACACACACACACACACACACACACACACACACACACACACACACACACATATATATATATATATATATATATATATATATATATATATATATATATATATATATATACATATATATATATAGGAATAAACGATAAACAATTTTATATTGTTAAATATTAAGCGCATTTTAGTAGCGCAGTTGCGCAGCTGCAGCAACAACTCGCGTGATATCATTAAACAATCTCAAATAATATTTATGCATAAAAGTCTATAACGGAAAATCAACTTGTTAATATGCAACCAGAAGTGTCACAATTCATAGAAATATGATAAATAATATGCATCACTTGATTTAAACAACTTAGATGTGTGTTTCATAATCATTTTTCTTTTGCTTTTGCCTCTTATGTTGAGAACATGATGATCAAGTAATGGCAATTTTCCAAAGCGAGATGCAGGACAGAAAACATTCGATTTATATAAGTATATATAAGTATAAACAGAACTTTTTGTCTTTCTTTGTTGAGATATTGACTCAAGTACATCTTATTAACATGCTTCTCCAATTTGCTGTGCAAACAGGCGTTACGAATGCAATCCCCCTTTTATACTTGAACTCTCCCGCCAGAATGCCCATATTTCCCTCTCTTATATAATAATAATAAAAAAATGTGGAGGGGAAGCACACGAGTTAGGATATATATATATATATGAAACAGGGAGAAAGAGACGATTATTAGGAAGAAAAATATTTTTTTTTCCATTTTTTATTTCTCTCTCTCTTTTTCTGGGTTAGAAAATGATTAAAACAAAATG
Source organism: Eledone cirrhosa (assembly GCA_964016885.1). Lineage (NCBI taxonomy): Eukaryota > Metazoa > Mollusca > Cephalopoda > Octopoda > Eledonidae > Eledone > Eledone cirrhosa. The sequence continues at coordinate 309,923,905 of OZ024740.1, read as the reverse complement.
TTTTACTTTGTGTGAAGTGTTAAGGTATTAGTTGATTTATTTATTATTTAACATTGACATTTATTTATCTATTTATATATTTAATAATTGTCTATTACCGGTTTCAGCATTTTTATGCATTATCAAATGATAGTGCATTGTATTAGTGAGGTGTCGTACATGTTAAAGAGAAGGTGCAGAAAGAATAATGTTATTTACAATCAAGGTTTATGAAGTGAAAAGAAAAAAGAAAAAAGAAAAAAGAAAGAAGAAAAAAGAAAAAAGAAAAAAGAAAAAAGAAAAAAGAAAAAAAGAAGAAAAAAAAACAAACGTAATGTAGAGCATAAAAAGTCAATGTGAAAGAAAAAATAATGTTATTTACAGGCATAGTTCTTGAAGTTAAGCAGATCAAAATGTGTTAATATAGCAAGAGTGCTTAGTTGATCCATGATTCCATGATGGAGGCAAATGGTGGACTGCTGTTTAATATAATTTCCCTTTTTAGAGAGTTAATATGCAGGGGGAAGCAATTCTTGCTGGATGATATTTAATTTATTTAAGAAAAAGGATTAGGTAGGGTGTAGGGGAGGTAACTCTTGTAAATGTTTGATTGTTTGTTGCAGTTTTAGTTTGGTCCGATTTTTAGTGCATTAAGTAGAGGTTGGAATTTGTTAATGAAATATGTTTCCTTATTGGTACGTTGGATGAAAGTAGCGTTGTCTATAAATTTGTAAGTGGGAAAATTTTAAAGTTTGGATGTTGGTTGTGTGCACAATTGGCGATATGGTCACTAATTGCAATCTTTCTGTATTCCTGTATTTTAATTTGTGATTTATAGACGGTCATACGTTGACGGAGGCTGTTTTTTTGTCTGTCCTATGTAGTGCTCTTGACAACCTGAGCAGGTCAAAACATAGATTAGGTTTCAGATGCACATGTAAAGTTGTGTTTAACTGTGAAATGTTGTCCTTGTTTAAAATGGAATGTTGAACCTTCTATTAGAATTATGCATATGCCACAGTTGGGCCTTCCGCATTTTGTTACTGTAGGGTTCATTGTGAGGGTTTGTAGGATTTTGGCTTGTGTGAGAATGTTTTTGATGGATTTAGGTTGTCTTTGCTCTTTATGATGTTGTGTGGTTGGAGGATTTTGTTCATTCTTGGGTCTCTTTTTAGTAAAGGAATGTTCTGGAGGATGGTGTCGAATGCCTCATTGTTGAGGGGGTTGTGTGTGGAGATGTATGGTAGAGTTTTCTGTTGCGGTTCATTCCTGGGTTTGGGGTGTCTGAGTTCCTGGATGTCTAGTTTTAGGGCACGTTGGAATCCATTGTTGATTAGGGATGGTGGGTAGTTTCTGCTGATAAGTGTGCTTTTTAATTCTACTAGTCGTGTGTAGCAAGTGTATTTATCTGAAACTATTGTACAGAACCTTCTGGCTAGGTTATAAGGAATTGCCATTTTGGTGTGTCTAGGGTGGCACGAGTTGAATGGGAGGTATTGTTTGGAGTCTGTGGGTTTGTAGTGTATGTCTGTTTCTATTTTGTTGCTTGTTTTCTTGATGAGGATGTCGAGGAAAGGGAGTTGTTCATGGCTGTAATCCATAGGAAATCATATCAAACATCAGTTCACCATTTGCCTCCATCATAGAATCATGGATCAACTAAGCACTCTTGCTATATTAACACATTTTGATCTGCTTAACTTCAAGAACTATGCCTGTAAATAACATTATTTGCTAAGTGACATGAATCAAATCCAGACCAGTGTAAAGATTTTCATAGCGATTTGTGAAAACAGATTTATAATAGACGACACATTACCGCGATGTTCTGAAGATGGCGTAAACCTAGAAACTTCTATTTCTCAAGCGAAGTTTTTTACCACACACATGCTTACTTGTATTTCTATTTAATTAAAGGGAATTATCAATTCTATTGCTACTCAGTGGATGTTGAATTAGTAAACCCTTCACTTCTAAGTATCCCAGAAGACTGAGTGAGGCACGTGTTTAAAATAACGCACATAGCATTCAAAGCTTAGCGTGCCTCGTAAAATGTATGCAACTAAAATATCAGCCAGATTTACTCGACATTTAAAGTAGCTCTACAAATTAAAGGAGCCGAATTTATCAAGAGTATATATTGATATTGAATTAGAAACTCCAAATAGTCTCTTACAATGAAATAGCTCAAGGGAAAAAATATTTCGGGCTGTGTAGTATAATTGAATATAAACGAGAGATAAACACAGATATATACATATATGTGTTCAAAACGTAAGGGACCAAATGTTTTTAGTAGCATACGTTCTACGAGAGACGTTTTACGAGCAATATAATTGGTAATTCCCTTTCACTAAATTGGGAAACAGCATTGCCAAAAGCTCTCTGGGTGTACAATTTGACAGTTATCACAATTTCTGTTTGTATTTTTTCTTAATTTATTCTTTTAAATTGAGTCTGGCAAACCGCTTGATTATAGTTAGTATTTTTTTCAGCCTAGCGATCTGATCCCTTACGATTTGAACACATATATGTATATATATCTGTGTTTATCTCTCTTTCATATTCAATTATATTACATGGTCCGGAAAATATTTTCTTTCACCAATTTAATTGTAAGAGACTATTTTGAGTTTCGATCTCAATATATACATTATATATATATATATATATATATATATATATATATATATATATATATATATATATATATATATATATATATATATATATATAAGGATGAAAGGCAAAGTTAACCTTGCATAATAATGTCGGAATGTTTCCAACACGCATATACGCTTTCACATCCCGCACATATCACGCACACATACATAAGTCTGAATGTGGGTGTGGCGATGTGTATATATATATATATATATATATATATATATATATATATATATTAATACGAACGTTGAAATTTTGTTTACATGATTTTAGATTTTTATTGTGTAACGACCTGTTACGCGCGTTTTTGTATTAATGTTGCAAATTTTCTCATCTGAAACAGATATTGATATAGTTTAGGAGGGTCATTCTGCTAATATAAAACACACGCACCTGCTGTTTTCACTTCAGTTTTTTTATTAACTTGCAGGTGGTTAGTTTAATATCCGGATGGGTGTTTACCGTTGGCGGTAAAATTTAAGTTGTTGAATCTGTGCCGTAGTTCTCATTCTTTTTGAAAAGGTCGTAAAACAGCTGAAACCGGCAAATTAAACAAAAAATATCTAAAACAAATATATAAATAATCATCATATTCATTGGCCAATTAATACAGAAACCTTCTAAATAACCCAAATATCAAGTTTTGCAAATTTCAAACCCTATTTTCCGTATATATATATATATATATATATATATATATATATATACACACACAGTTCAAGAGTAACCAATCTTAAAGAAAGAGATGGAGATAGGAGAGGAGATAGGAGAGGAGAGATTGGTGAATTAGTTAGAAGCCAAAGCGTAAAGGCACGTGCTCAATGTGCAATATGCAGTAGAAAGCAGCTAGGTGGCTGGGTTCATGCAGAGGTTAGGCACGCAGAGCTGGAAATATTCATTAGTTAAGCAAACCAAGACCACACATTTCACAAGGAAGACATTATTAAAAGATTGTGAACATATTTTAGTTTAATGTAAGGAATGTAGAGAATAATAATAATAATATTAATAATAATAGTGTCCGTTTACAATTGTTTCGCTACTCCATATAATATTTCCGGATCAGAAATATGCACAATATTATAATAAGGCTCTTTCTGAATCTGGTTATGAACAATCCATTTACTAGATACCTAAATGCCATAACACAGCAATTCACCATAATAAACTTAACACTAGAACTAGAAATACCTTAGCATATAGCGAGATTCGCCGGAATTTTAGCAGTAACAGCACCTATACAGGGAAGTTTAATGGTAGCAGCGGCCTGCTCCCCACTCCAAGTAGCAAACTAAAAATCAACCTTAGAATAGGAATGAGAAATGGGTAACAACTCCACTAGAACCCCTAGATGGAATATACCCGGTAATATCACCTGGCTTAGCCCCCCCATTCTCATCTAATCTAGCCACTAATATCCCTAAATGCTTCTTCTCTATCCTATCTAAACATTTCCCCCAACCATAGATATTACAAACTCTTTAATAAAAATAACATTAAAATCTCATTCTCCACAACACCTAACCTAGCTAGCCACACCGCATTCAGTTACCATCATAAACTAAGACAGTATAATTCCCACACCGCGGTAGCACCACCCCTATCAAATACACCACGCCACTACACCAATAATTACTCTAGTAGCACACCTCCCCCATATAATCCTTCTAGCATGACCAACCCCTTAGGTTAAACTACCCTACTCTCACTAACCGCAGAAGCAACTGCAACTGCAACTGTCGTTACCCTAATGCATGCCCATTAAATGGACACTGCCTGAGACCCAACATAGTCTATAGGTGCACGGTTAAAACTGCTTCGAATACCAGCTCTAACCCTTTTAAGGTACGCTATAACGCGCACTCTTTTTCCTTCCGAGACCCTAGCATCAGATGTTCGACATCTCTAGCTAGGCTTATTAAAAACCTTAAATTAAGCAACATTGAACACTCACTAAAATGTGATATCGTAGCTAGAGCCCAACCTCTCAATGGATGAAGAAAATATTGTCATCTCTGTATTACCGAAGCATACTACATAACTCTATCACGACCTCTACCGATTAACAATAGAACGGAGGTAACTATAAGCTGTCAACACCGAACGGCTAATTCCTTCGCCAATAGAATATTTGACCAAACATAGTCATCTAGCCCCATTTTTACTTGTAGCTAATAAGTTAAATAGCTATAACTAACTTAGATAATTATAAGCTACCTCCCCTACATTGTCTCTCAATTAAAAAATTTAAAAATTAGCACTTAACTATAAACTACCCACAATTTCTAATCTCTCGATGAGTTACTTCGCCTGAAACCACCGTCTAATTAGTAAGGTAAATATGTCTTTTGGCGGCCATCTTGTTACCCATAGGCAGATCTCACGCAATGCAGCCTCGACAGATGGATACTGCTTGATTATGGCTGAAAATTGATACAACCAGGACACCTAAATGAAATACCAATATATGGAACATTACATTATGTAACATTCTCTCCTTATTTTAATTTATATTCCTTTGAAGTTCCGATGAGCCGCTCTATTTTTAAATATGTTAATTATTTTCAACTGAACCAGATCAATAATGATATATAGTCATCTGATCCATAAATAATTATATGGAGTAGCGAACAATTGTAAACGGACATTATTATTATTAATATTATTATTATTATTATTCTCTACATTCCTTACATTAAACTAAAATATGTTGACAATCTTTTAATAATGTCTTCCTTGTGAAATTTGTGGTCTTGTTTTGCTTAACTAATGAATATATATATATAGAAGTGGTTACACAACCACTTCTACCTAACTCGTCCCATGGACTGAGTGCTCTCCCACTACGGATATTACCTTCCAGTGTTCTACCACTTTATATATATATATTCGAGGATGTTGAAGAATATTGGGTATATATATATTTTTTATTTGTGTCTAATATTTCTTCTTCCTTTATAATGTATTATATAGCTCTGATATTGAGTCAATCTGATTCATTCAGATTATTTTGTCCCTATTAATCATAGAGCAACAACGGTTAAGGTTTGCACCACACAAATGCAGGGATACATGTGTGTATATTCATGTATATATATGTCGAGGATGTTGAAGAATATTGGGTATATATATATATATATATATATATATACCCAATATTCTTCAACATCCTCGACTGCGCAGTTTCGTGGCTACTATGCAAAGACATTACATCATAGAGATACACTATTTGTGTGAGGTTTGCCAACTTATCAAGGGAATACCTCATTAAAGTTTCAAAACACGTCCGCAAGGCGTGAGAGAGAATCCCAGAAAGGCGGAAGGGGAATTTATCACGTGATACAGCGGTCAGGAAACAGAGTTAAGCCTCTTACAACCAAGAGAAAAATGCCACAAATGGCGGAGGAGGTATTAATATCTCAGCTACAGACGCGTTGGCTAAGGAGGGCTAGAAGTGTAAATAGTATAAGCTTGACAGCAGTCACTATATTTCTGTGGTTACTCTACTGCAGGGAGTTATAGACAATAAAAAGAAATACACAGATACATGCGAATACATATATATACATGAATATACACACATGTATCCCTGCATTTGTGTGGTGCAAACCTTAACCGTTGTTGCTCTATGATTAATAGGGACAAAATAATCTGAATGAATCAGATTGACTCAATATCAGAGCTATATAATACATTATAAAGGAAGAAGAAATATTAGACACAAATAAAAAATATATATATACCCAATATTCTTCAACATCCTCGAATATATATATATAAAGTGGTAGAACACTGGAAGGTAATATCCGTAGTGGGAGAGCACTCAGTCCATGGGACGAGTTAGGTAGAAGTGGTTGTGTAACCACTTCTATATATATATATTCATTAGTTAAGCAAAACAAGACCACAAATTTCACAAGGAAGACATTATTAAAAGATTGTCAACATATTTTAGTTTAATGTAAGGAATGTAGAGAATAATAATAATAATAATATTAATAATAATAATGTCCGTTTACAATTGTTCGCTACTCCATATAATTATTTATGGATCAGATGACTATATATCATTATTGATCTGGTTCAGTTGAAAATAATTAACATATTTAAAAATAGAGCGGCTCATCGGAACTTCAAAGGAATATAAATTAAAATAAGGAGAGAATGTTACATAATGTAATGTTCCATATATTGGTATTTCATTTAGGTGTCCTGGTTGTATCAATTTTCAGCCATAATCAAGCAGTATCCATCTGTCGAGGCTGCATTGCGTGAGATCTGCCTATGGGTAACAAGATGGCCGCCAAAAGACATATTTACCTTACTAATTAGACGGTGGTTTCAGGCGAAGTAACTCATCGAGAGATTAGAAATTGTGGGTAGTTTATAGTTAAGTGCTAATTTTTAAATTTTTTAATTGAGAGACAATGTAGGGGAGGTAGCTTATAATTATCTAAGTTAGTTATAGCTATTTAACTTATTAGCTACAAGTAAAAATGGGGCTAGATGACTATGTTTGGTCAAATATTCTATTGGCGAAGGAATTAGCCGTTCGGTGTTGACAGCTTATAGTTACCTCCGTTCTATTGTTAATCGGTAGAGGTCGTGATAGAGTTATGTAGTATGCTTCGGTAATACAGAGATGACAATATTTTCTTCATCCATTGAGAGGTTGGGCTCTAGCTACGATATCACATTTTAGTGAGTGTTCAATGTTGCTTAATTTAAGGTTTTTAATAAGCCTAGCTAGAGATGTCGAACATCTGATGCTAGGGTCTCGGAAGGAAAAAGAGTGCGCGTTATAGCGTACCTTAAAAGGGTTAGAGCTGGTATTCGAAGCAGTTTTAACTGTGCACCTATAGACTATGTTGGGTCTCAGGCAGTGTCCATTTAATGGGCATGCATTAGGGTAACGACAGTTGCAGTTGCAGTTGCTTCTGCGGTTAGTGAGAGTAGGGTAGTTTAACCTAAGGGGTTGGTCATGCTAGAAGGATTATATGGGGGAGGTGTGCTACTAGAGTAATTATTGGTGTAGTGGCGTGGTGTATTTGATAGGGGTGGTGCTACCGCGGTGTGGGAATTATACTGTCTTAGTTTATGATGGTAACTGAATGCGGTGTGGCTAGCTAGGTTAGGTGTTGTGGAGAATGAGATTTTAATGTTATTTTTATTAAAGAGTTTGTAATATCTATGGTTGGGGGAAATGTTTAGATAGGATAGAGAAGAAGCATTTAGGGATATTAGTGGCTAGATTAGATGAGAATGGGGGGCTAAGCCAGGTGATATTACCAGGTATATTCCATCTAGGGGTTCTAGTGGAGTTGTTACCCATTTCTCATTCCTATTCTAAGGTTGATTTTTAGTTTGCTACTTGGAGTGGGGAGCAGGCCGCTGCTACCATTAAACTTCCCTGTATAGGTGCTGTTACTGCTAAAATTCCGGCGAATCTCGCTATATGCTAAGGTATTTCTAGTTCTAGTGTTAAGTTTATTATGGTGAATTGCTGTGTTATGGCATTTAGGTATCTAGTAAATGGATTGTTCATAACCAGATTCAGAAAGAGCCTTATTATAATATTGTGCATATTTCTGATCCGGAAATATTATATGGAGTAGCGAAACAATTGTAAACGGACACTATTATTATTAATATTATTATTATTATTCTCTACATTCCTTACATTAAACTAAAATATGTTCACAATCTTTTAATAATGTCTTCCTTGTGAAATGTGTGGTCTTGGTTTGCTTAACTAATGAATATTTCCAGCTCTGCGTGCCTAACCTCTGCATGAACCCAGCCACCTAGCTGCTTTCTACTGCATATTGCACATTGAGCACGTGCCTTTACGCTTTGGCTTCTAACTAATTCACCAATCTCTCCTCTCCTATCTCCTCTCCTATCTCCATCTCTTTCTTTAAGATTGGTTACTCTTGAACTGTGTGTGTATATATATATATATATATATATATATATATATATATATATATACGGAAAATAGGGTTTGAAATTTGCAAAACTTGATATTTGGGTTATTTAGAAGGTTTCTGTATTAATTGGCCAATGAATATGATGATTATTTATATATTTGTTTTAGATATTTTTTGTTTAATTTGCCGGTTTCAGCTGTTTTACGACCTTTTCAAAAAGAATGAGAACTACGGCACAGATTCAACAACTTAAATTTTACCGCCAACGGTAAACACCCATCCGGATATTAAACTAACCACCTGCAAGTTAATAAAAAAACTGAAGTGAAAACAGCAGGTGCGTGTGTTTTATATTAGCAGAATGACCCTCCTAAACTATATCAATATCTGTTTCAGATGAGAAAATTTGCAACATTAATACAAAAACGCGCGTAACAGGTCGTTACACAATAAAAATCTAAAATCATGTAAACAAAATTTCAACGTTCGTATTAATATATATATATATATATATATATATATATATATATATATACACATCGCCACACCCACATTCAGACTTATGTATGTGTGCGTGATATGTGCGGGATGTGAAAGCGTATATGCGTGTTGGAAACATTCCGACATTATTATGCAAGGTTAACTTTGCCTTTCATCCTTACGGGGCCGATAAAATAAAGTACCAGTAATACACTGGTATAATTGCTGGCCTTGTGCCAACAGTAGAAACAATTATTATACAAGACAACCTTTCTCCATCAAAATATTGCGGTATTTATAGATATGTGGCGACATAAGATAGCGCCTGTCGATCGCAAATGTCGGCAATTCCCAGTAAATGTATATTCGTTAATATTTAATTGGGTTTTGACATTACATAATCTCTAGAGAAATCGTGATTGTCAATTTCTTTGAGTCGATATTCACGAGGGAAGTCATAGAAGCTCTAAGATTTGTTATTGTTACATTACTCTAATAACTGAGAGAATTTTAAACTGTGTAGCATTGTATTTCTTCTTACGCTCAAAGTTTTCGTTAAGAAGAAGAAAATAATAATTGTTTCTACTTTTGGCACAAGGCCAGCAACTAACCCAGTGCATTTCTGGTACTTTATTTTATCGACCCCGTAAGGATGAAAGGCAAAGTTAACCTAAAATAATAATACAGACAGTTTAATAAGATGTTCTTAATATTTTTGTGATGAGAAATAATACGTTTTGTGACTTATGTATTATGAATCTTATACCAGCAAAGTCCGTCCTTTAAGTTCAAACAGATTTCATGCATTACAGTATTACATTATTCGTGCTTGTTATATTCAGATAGATTACGTATAATTTGAAATTTATATGAAATTGATGGGATGGACCGCCGTAGATTTCGTCGTCGCGGTTTTCTGGTGTTGCTTTAAATGAGCCTTGAAAATAATGTGTACGAGTAAGTGCCCGGTATTCCATAGAATGGAATCAAATTTGAGATCTAATTGTTGCGACTGAAACTTCATAGATTTTCGGCCATAATGCGTCCACGAAAAACATGATAAATCTATATTTTAATTATACTGCGATGTAGATGATAATGCTTTCTAATTCCAGCACAATGTCAGCGACTAAAGGGAGAAAGAAAGTCGAATATATTGCCCACAGTACTTGACTGGTAATTATTTCCTCGACCTCATAAAAATGAGCTCTTTAAAATACAATATGTTGAAAAGGTAACACAGTCGAGAGATAGTGCGCTATCAATAAAACAGGGAAAAACCACTAGTGTATGGAATCTATAACCTATGAAATGCAGGGTAGACACTATCTCTCTAGTGTGTTACCTTTTCAACATATTGTATTTTAAAGAGCTCAGGATTCCTTCTCCTTTGAGCACATTATTGACAGGGAATAGCGAGAGTCTGTAGCTCCGTTAATCTATCCTGTTATTTCGCTCATTATAACATTCTTTCATCTCTCTCTCTCTCTTTTTGGTTGAGCACACTCCTCTGAGTGGTTTTGGGCTGCCCTTTCTAGCAGCTCGTCCCTCAGATACCACTGGTTCCCTGCCCTAAACACGCTGCCCTAAACACGCTGTCCTAAACACGCTGCCCTAAACACGTGTAGCTGGACAGTCGCTTTAAATTCTCTTAGAATTGTCTGAAATGTATAGCCTTACACACGCTGATGAACCATGGGCTATTTATTTCTGTCAACAAATTATTGGCGAAACAGATCTGTTTAGATTTGTACTTGTGTGTTATATAGTTATAGAGGTTTGTATATACACTTTAATTTATATTTTTAATTACCGATTGTCTACCCTATCTTTCATAGGATATAGATTCAATACACTGGTGGTTTTTCCCTGTTTTATTGATAGCGCACTATCTCTCTAGTGTGTTACCTTTTCAACATATTGTATATATATAGTTTCGCGAGACGGCTCGTGGCATAGGTGAAAGGATAGACCAATACTGGGGGGAACTAAAAGGACGAAAAAATGGTTCAGTACTATACGAACAGGCCAGAAAACACGACGGTAACATAGACAGCATAGAAATTAGAATAATATCTAAAGATAGAAATGTCCCATCAGATAGGCAAATCAGAGAGGCCAGCGAAATAGAACTTAGAAGGCCAAGGCTAAGCAGAAAAAATGAATGGAATAACAACAACACCCAAACAAACAACACTGACCTAAGAGAAGTAAAAATAAATAAATAAATAAATAAATAAATACACAAGCACAATAACAACAAACACAAATAAACCAACACTAGTAAACTAAGATAGAATACAATAACCAATACACAGTCACCCAAACACGAACACACATCAAACAAACCACTATACACACACGCAAACGCATGCACAGAGAAGACAAAAAATAAACAAATAAATAAATAAATAAACAGACTAAATAAAGATGGCGCAGGCATACAATGCAACGGGAGGAAACATAATAGCACCACTGATGATGTTGCAAATGTGCAACGAAAGAACTTTTGTTAGACTATATATGTGTGTTTGTGTCTATATTGTATCTGTATTTTTGACCGTTGGTCAGTCAATGGTAACATTGAGGACCGAATAAATTAAATTAACCGATATAAAGGACACAGAAGCGAAAACCAACCATATATATAACAAAGAATCTGTAGTAAGATACCAGGTGGACCATAACGCACCAGAGTACTCGATACTTAGGGTAGTATAGTGGGTAATGGAAGCAATATATATATTAAAAAAGTGCCCTTCACTACTGATAGAACCATTTTGTTGGTGTGCTGATTATTTCTTCAAAGGAATGACAGAAAGAGAAAAGGATGACGAATGTACCACATGTTTGGATTGGTATTTTATTTATCCAGCTCGAATGGATGAATGATAAAGTAGACGCAAATCACAATCGGCCGCAACATATTCCGGAAGCATTTTATACAACAAAACGACCTATATAAATATATATATATATATGGGGAGGAGGTGTTTGTGCATGCATATGTGTGTGTGCGTGCATATGTGTACATGTATGCGTGTTGAAAACGAATCCCTAGTGCACTATGTACACTCATGTCTAAATAAATCTATATGCATATCTGTGTAAGCAAGTGTAGTTATATGCATTTCCCTGTATTTCCACTACATATTCGATCGATCTTGGAGTCTAATATTCTAACCATACCCAGGACTATTTGATCTGACGAATTGTGTTTTTGACATTAAAATATTAAATAATCCTTCGGTTGCATTGGATTGTTAGTTACGTTTACGACCCTATTGTTTAAAGAGATAACCTGTGCTTAATGCACTTGGGTCAATTCAATCGACTTTCCCTACCCCTTCAAAGTACTGGCCTTGTGACATAAGTAAAAACAATTATATTTTTATCACTGAATTATAAGAAATAACTTTTAAAATCGTTTCTTGTATGGATATCATGTTTACATTAAAGACGATATATGTTCAGTTGACATAAATGTTCCATGGTTCTACAACGTATCAGAAGCGTGTCAATTGATAACAATATCATTAATATTCACGATTACCAAAGACGAAAATACATTACAAATCCAATGATCTGGGACTGGCAATACTGAACATATTGGCGGTATTTAGTTACGGTCTATTACAGTTATATCTCAAAACATTCCAATTGAATATCCTTCTTTCATTCTTCTGGTGATCGATGAGAACTATCAGGTGTATGTGAGTGATTTAATACTGTTATCGAGCATAGTCTCTGAGAATGGAATCACAATAACGAAGGATCACAACCAAAGAAATGTTCTCATATAAACATGATAAAATATTGATAATTACATAAAAGCAACACTCGATATTCGGGTTAAAATGCTTATTCAATTAAGGATTTCATTTACTTCAGGTAACATCATCCAAAATCAAATATTTGAAATATGATTCTAAATTCTAAAATCGGTATAAATTCTCAAGTTAGTGTGCATTACAGAATGCTTTTGAAAAGTTTGTCATGTTAATAACAAAATCAGAACATTTCATATATTTACAGATATATTAATATCAACGCAGAATTTACATTCATTTTGTCTCGAAGAAAATACCCATCGTTTTACACGGAAGTGAGAACAAATAGATAACTATGAATGACTTTTAAAATTTTATCAATCTTAGGAAAGGGAAATCGTTTCTAATTAGAAGGGAGTCTATCTCAAGGCCTTAATACGACAAGAGAGTTATTAAATAGTAATACTGTTTCAAACACAAAATAAAGATTGACATTGAGCATTACAATCATCATCTAAATGCCTTAATAAGTCATATTTGTTTTTAAATTCTGGAACAATTTGAGGGTACACTAAATGGGAGGGACATATAAATATGCGATAGGCGAAAACAGCACGAAGGGGATTACACGAGAGGGATGGAGAACGATAAACAGATACAAGTTACGGGATGGTACATGAAATAATACATGGATGAAATGAGAGGAGGTAAAATAGCAGTATAGACAAAAATATTTGTCTATATATATATATATTCGTGAAGGCGTGTGGCTGAGTGGTTAGAGAATTGGATTCGCAATCGTAAGGTTGTGAGTTCGATTCCTGGACCAGGCGATGCGTTATGTCCTTGAGCAAGACACTTTATTTCACCTTGCTCCTTCTACCTGGAGTTGCGACCGATAGATAGTATTAGCAATTGGAAAGACCAACGGAAACATTGTTCCCTCGGTCCGATTTGACGAAAGTCGATCGTTCCTAGATATATATATGTATATATATATATATGTGTGTGAAAGAAGTGATTCCGTCGGAAAGGTTCAGGAAAAAAGAGTGCTTATTAGTTATGTAATAAACAATATAAGATAATTATTTCATTTACCAGTGGTTTCTTGAAAGCAACCAAAATTGCTTTCATTCATCAGAATTAAAAAATCCTGATGTCTTTATTGACAGTGGATTTGAAAAACAAAAATATAACAGATATGAAAGTGAGGCTGGAGGAACAAAAGAGGGGGAAAAAGAATATATAACAACACACACGTACACACATACCCGCACACACGCACACACCCTCACATATACGCACATATATGCATATATCTCTAGAAGAAATCCTCCTTTCAATAAAAATCTAGCGCAGTTTGAGGAAGAATTAACTAATATTATAAGAGGTCTTAAATTCAAGAGAAACCCTTATAGAGGACAAGAGCACCTCAGGAATACGATTTCGGACTATAAAAAGGTCTTAGTCCATTCCGACAAAACTAATAATTTATATGGTGTATCTAAAGATAAGTATAATAACCTTATCCTTAAGGAACTAAGGAAGAATTATCGTAAAACTAACCACGACAATTTGAAATCTATAAACTTGGAAGATTCTGAGATTATGTCTAAATTGGCATCGAGAAAAAGACCGAACCATTCTTCCCATGAACTCCGAGGATAAATCTCAAGGATCATAAAAGTAACTTTCGAGCGGAACTGCCTGTTAGACTAATCGCCCCTCTAAATCAGATCTGAGGGTTGTTAGTAAATCCATCTTGGATATAATTATCCCACAGGTTCGTTCTAATTGCTCTATTTCTAACTTAAATTTATGGATTGGTACATCTGAATTAATTGACTGGTTCAATGGACCTGAATAATAGAAATAAACAAACATTTATTCAGTTTGACATTACCAGTTACTATTCTTCTATTTCGCCTTCACTCCTCAACAACGCTCTATCTTTCGCACTTAAATATTCTGACATTACTACAGATGAACTTTACATCATTCTCACCGCAAGAAAAACTATCCTGGAATTCAACAACGAATATTGGACTAGAGCTGATACTTCCAACAATTTTGATATCACAATGGGTGCGTCCGATTCAGCGCAATTGACGGACTTGATTGGTATCTTTATTTTGAATTCTTTAAATCGGAAAAGTCCTCAACTTCGCAGTGAAATGTATCGTGATGATGCCCTTTTTACTGTCTTAAACTGTAACTTAGTTAACCTTAATATTATTAAGAATAATATACTTGATCTATATAAGAACCATAACCTTAAAATTGAATTTGATAAAAACGTCAAACTAGCTAACTTCCTGGATATATCCCTTAATCTTGACACCGGCCTATATTACCCTTACCATAAAGACAACGATAATCTAAATTATGTTAATTTTAAATCTAACCACCCTACTAACTTTAAAAATGCTATAGTCAGTAATGTTGAAAAAAGAATCTCAAATTATCCTCTAATAAAGTTATCTTCGACGCTAATGCCAATTATTATAATAATGCGCTTTCCAAAGCCGGTTATCCTGATAATATTAAATACAGTAAAGAAACCAATCATCGAAGGACTTATACTAAAATAGTTAGTTATGAACATTCCAATAACTTAAATAAAAGACCTAGATACAAAAATATGATTTGGTATAATGCTCCTTTTTCTCTATCTATTACTAGTAATATTCCTAAAATATTGTTTAGGGCCTTAGATAAATGCTCCCTCCCTCGCATATCTATAGGAAGATCTTTAACAAACATACAATCAAATTCTCTTATTCCACCACTTCCAACATTTCTAACATTATCTCTAAACATAATAATAAAATATTAAATAATAAATTATATCCATCCAACACTGAGCGTCATAATAATTGCAATAGTAAACCCGACGTCAATGTTAACTCTAGGCTAGATTCAGTAAATTTAAATATGACGTCAAATGTACCTTCGTTGAATGTTCATAACACCAATTTAAATCAGGAAACTATAGTTCCTATCGTAAATAACTTCTCCAATCCAATTCCTTCTACAAATAATACCAGGTCACTTGTTAATAACTCTGGTAATTTCTCTAATCGTAATTGTAATTGCCCTGTTAGAACTAAATGTCCTCTTAATAACCAATGTCTTGATAAAAATTAGTGCATGAATGTAAGGTTATAACTGGTACTAATTCTTTTACCTATTTCGGGTCCACTTCCACTTCCTTTAAAGCAAGATTTTATAATCACAATTCGTCTTGTAAATACCAACTTAAAAGAACTAACACGGCACTCTCTGAACTCATATGGTCCTTAAAAGACAAAAATATTAACTATAACATCGCCTTTCATTACCAGAATTCTTCCCTATCCAGAACATGTAATCTCTGCCTAGCCGAGAAATTTACCATTATATCTAATTTTAATTCTATAATAAATAGACGTACGGATTTATTTTCGTTCTACTTGCATAAATCCCATAGAACTTTCCATAAAGTATACAGCTAATATCTCAATACCTTATTTGTTTAAAATCTTCTTTTTTCAAACGCTGTTATATCATTTACAAATATATCCATCTTTCTACCTTATTTCAGTATATTATATTATACATTTTACTCATTCTATGTCGTTAGCGGTCCCCTATCTTTCTTCTTTTTATCTTTTTTCCTTTCTCCCATTTTTCTTTTTTAATTTTTAACCTTTAATCTGTAACTTTTACTTCTCAATTACTTCTTAATTCATACTATTACTCACTATAGCATTTTCCTTTTTCCTTATATTCTTGGCCATACAAACTATATTTTTTTAACATATAATAATATTACCATTAGGAAATTTTGTAAACATATATATTTTTTGACGTTATATATTTTTTCTTCCTTAAATTTTCTTCTTCTCTCCTTCCGTGCTCGTATTAAACCTATTATTTACTTTTACATATTACAATAAAT
>OZ024740.1:309877139-309904639 GCA_964016885.1 Eledone cirrhosa | reverse complement strand
ATACAAAAAGCCTTAGGGTCTGTGTGGCAGCGGAAAACGAATATCACCCGAGGCAAGAAAAATGCCACCGTGGATGTGCTTTTTTCCACACCCCAGGAGGCAAAGGTTCAATCCTTAGTGACCCTAAGGAGCGAGCAAATGGTGTTGGTGCCCTCCTACTGCGGGAAAAAAATCTTGAGGGTCAAACTGACGGGCGCATGCTACTCGAGGGTCACGACGGGCGCATGTTACTCGATCCCGGGCAAATAAGTGAAGCTTTTCAGCGACACTTTGCACAGCTGTTCGGGGGCAGCGGCTGGCCGGATCGGGGGATAGACTTTAGTGTCTACATCGACGGACTGCCGCGGCACTCGGCCACTGAGGCGGAGTGTTGCGAAAATCCGAAAACAGCCGCTGAAGTACGGGAGGCAATGACTGGCTGCACAAGGGATAAATCGCCTGGTTTGGATGGTCTGCCCTATGAACTTTACGTACAAATACCAGACTTGTTCGGAGGCCTCTTGGCGGACGTATACTGCAACTGGCAACAGAACGGGAGAATTACCAGCTCTTTGAGCCAAGGAGCGGTGGCGCTGCCGAGAAAGGATCCGAACAAGGGGGATAACATAGATAATTTCAGGCCCATAACGCTGCTAAACACAGAGTTCAAGATTTTAGCCAAGGTGCTAGCACGACAACCTCCACCTCATGCGATACATCGTAGAGAGGGTAGCTAGGAAACCTGGCACAGGTGGGTCCTTGATCAATTTAGATCAGTCGAAATCTTTCGATAGGGTCGACCATCGTTACCTAGCGGCAGTCCTGAAGGCGGCTGGCTTTGGGCCCGTCTTCAGAAGCTGGATCGCTGCTATGCACAGCTACATGGTGAGAGTGAACGTAAACCTTTCGGAACCATTCAACATCATGCGCTCGGTCCGCCAAGGATGTCCCCTCTTGTACGTATGACTCTCGAGTCATTACTGCACAAACTGGAGACGTTGCGGGGGTCCCGCGCGAACTAGAATGCGGAAGATCCGTGTCAGCATATGCGGACGATGTCACCGTAGTGGTTTCAACGCCAAACACATCGATGCGATCGGCACGACACTAAAAGAATACGAAGCGCTGACAGGGGCAATGATCAACCAGGAAAAGTCAGTGGGCCTGCAGCTCGGCACCTGGAAAGGCAGATCCATGGCGTCCAACAGCGTCGTCAGGCGCTGGACGGACGGACCGGTTAAATTGCTAGGGGTCTGGTTCGGTCCGGACCTCCAGACGGACAAAAACTGGGACGAGCTGACGAGAAGGGTGGCTTCTCTCACCCAGAAATGGGCGGAGAGGAAGCTATCCCTGAAAGGTGGAGCGGAGGTGGCTAACGCCTACATCGCGTCCGTCATCTACTACCGCCTGACCGTCGTACCTTGTCCTAAGCCCCGCCTGACTGCGCTAGAGCGTTTGCTCTTTCGCTTTTTGTGGAAGGGAGGCTCTCCGATGGTCAGGCAGTCCATCTGCTGTCAATACTCGCTACTTGGAGGGCTGGGCATCCCGTGGCTGTTAATGCGCAGACATGCGCTCAGGCTACGACATCTCCACCTCTTCCTCGACGGTGATCAGGTGTGGTTGCCGTTTGCTAGACACGTCTTTCCCCAGCTCGTCTCCTTGACGGAGCTGCAGTCCTGGGTCAAGCGAAGACCGAGATGGAGCGCTTGGAGACTGGAATGTCTTCAGGCGCTCACAGGCCTCGACCAATCGGGCAATGTGATCGGTGGAAAATCCACCTTGGCGTTCTATAGAGGATTAGTGGAGAGGAAGAGCGACGACGTACTTGGAGAAACTCTAGGCGTCGACGAAAATCAACTAGCCAATCTCTTCGGAAGAACTTTCGGGCCTAGGCCTATGGACGACTTCCAGAAATCCCTGGCCTGGCAGTGCTTCCGAGGAGCTTTGCCAGTTCGGAATAAACTCTACAGGCATGGAGGTGCCGTCAGCCGAGCATGTCCGAGATGCGCGCAGGGCGACGAAACTGTCCTGCACGCATCTCGTCCAATGTCCGAGCATTGCTACCGTGTGGGTTTATGTCAAACACCTGCTGTCGCGTGTAGGACGGATGCGGCTATCAGCTGAGTCCATCGTGAGGATTTCCCCACCCTCTTCCTTTAGCCGAGAAGGGCAGGCAGTTTTTATCTGTCTGGTGGCCATCCATGGCGAAAGAGATAGTATGGTGGACACGTTTGAAAGGGCTGTAGACGAGCACTTACCTCTTCGGTGATGCCCTGATTAACTTTTTCAAATTTCATTTGAAAAGGAAAATCAGGGTAGAGAGGGAAGTGCTCTCTTCCCAGCATTTTGTTGAAAGATGGGTGAGTGAAGCAAGTATGGCCCGAGTGAATGGGCCTACTCTGAGTATGTGTCTGTAAATTAAAGGTGGAAAACTGGGAGAGGGCGCTTGCCCTGGTGGTCAGCGTCACTGTGGCCTTTTAATGGGCTTTCTCCACAAATGTCCCTCGGAAGTCTCCCCTCTATTGGGGAATATTTCATTGTTATTTTTTGTTACATCCTCTGTTTTTATTTTTTACACGCAGAAATGCCCATGGTTAAGAGAGTTGTACTGGCTTTGTGCAGTGCCTTTACTCACTATAAAAGCTTCACGGCACAGGCATTGCTTTATATCTGGAGATCTCTCTGCACTTGTCGTTACATGGTACCAAGGGCCCAGCACTATGTGTCAATAATTGTCACAGGTGTAGTGTTTGTACCAGAGTTTTCAAGTTGCTGGCTGGACTAAAAAGTCACATTCGTTCAGCGCATCGGTAGTTCTCCTACATGGATATAAAGTAGTGGCCGCACTCGAAAACGAGTTGGCAGCCACCATGTGTATGTATACATATGTATATATATATATATGTATATATTTATATATGTATATATATATATGTGTATATATATATATATATGTATATATATATATATATGTATATATATATATATATGTATATATATATATGTATATATATATATGTGTGTGTGTGTTGGTGAATTTATGTATGGATATGTATATATATGTATGTGTGTGTATATGTGTCTCTGTGTATATATATCTGTATATATGCGTGTATATATTTATATATATATGTATATATGTGCGTTTATGTGAGTGTGTGTGCGTGTGTGCGTGTGTGTGTGTACGTGTGTGTTGTTATATATTCTTATTTATTATTCTTTTTCCCCCTTCTTTTTTTTTCCCTCCAGCCTCACTTTCATATCTGTTATATTTTTGTCTTTCAAATCCACTGTCAATAAAGACACCAGGATTTTTTCATTCTAATGAATGAAAGCAATTTTGGTTGCTTTCAAGAAACCACTGGTAAATGAAATATATATATATATATATAGTATTAGTTATACTATTTATGGTTATGTAAACACAAAACCTTAAGCAGTTGTAAGTATTTTACACACACCCTAAATAGTGGTAGGCAGTAATGTATTACTACCTTATTACCAGTAAGTTAAGTAGCTCAATGTAAAAACATCAGATGATTTACAGAGCAGTTATATGAAATATAAGAATCAAAGAACTGTTCAAAACATTATTGTGCTTACAGCTGTTTCCTCCAAACCGAGGTTTGGATTCTTCGGAGCAATTTATTAATGCATGGACAGTTATATGACCTCCTTTTCAGCCGAGAGACATACCAATACATATTCAAACATTGATACATATTCAAACATTGTGGGTCAACATTCATTACAGAATTTAGAGTGGCAGTACACACTTCGAGATTACATTTATATTAATAGGTACAATCAAAAATCAAAGATATAGGTTAAAGTACAACATGAAGATAAGTGGTTATATATTGCAAATGTTATATGTGTGGCACGCATGTGCGTCTTGTTTATATAGTGTGGCAGAGAGATATGTGTGGTAGAGGCATTTAGGTAGGTAAATAAGAGTGTTAGGTTGGTAGATCTGAATAATGTTTTGAACAGTTCTTTGATTCTTATATTTCATATATTTCATATATTTCATATATATATATATATATATTTCGTTTCTGAATTTGTTTAGCAAGATTCTTTATCTGAAATCGTGTGTTGAAACCGATATTGTTACACCCGGGAGGGTCATGCTGCCAATAAGAAACACACGCACCAGTTGCTTTCACTTCAATTTATTATATATTTATAAATTTATAAATTTACAAATCTACAAACTTATAAATTTCTGGTTGGTTGGTTGGTTCCACAACCAGATAGTTGTTTATATATAGTCATAGTCCTTTCGTCACACACTCTGTGACCTCTTCAGGGACTGGGGATTCCTTTCTTTGTTTCTGTGCCTTTCCTTTCTTCTATCCTACGCCATTTTGTTTCTGTGTGTGTGTTGTGTGCTCAGTTTGCGCATGCGCCACATCCGGGTGTCTGTGTGTGTTTGTGTTCATTTATCTATTTGTTTATTTATTTATTTATTTATTGTTGGTTGGTTGTTTGTTCTATGTGTGTGTGTGTTTTCATTTTGTCCTTAATTGTAAGTTGTGATGTTGCTGTTCCACTCATATTTTCTATTTAATTTTGGTTGTAATTCTTTTATGCTTACTGCCTCTGTAATTTGCCTAAACATTGCATCTTTTCTGTGTGTGGATTCTATTTTTATTTCTATGTTCTCTAATTTACCCCTGTGTTTTATCTTAGCATGTTGGTAGAGCACAGATGATTCTTTATTATCTTGAAGGTCTCGCCAGTGTTCATTTATTCGTTCCCCTATACTACGAGCTGTCTCACCTATGTACACTATATTTTTGTTTCTACATTGTCCTTCAGTACATCTTATGCTATACACTACATTTCTAGTTTTACAGTTAATATGGGAGCTTATTTTACAGGTTATCCATTTCTCATCTATACATGAGGGTCTTTGGAACGGGTATGTCTTGCTAATAAGTGTTTTTACGGAGGTACCTGGTCTTTCTACTATCTTAATATTGAGTTTATGTTTATTTAGGGCCCTTCTAAATTTGTAGGCTAGTTCGCCTCTAGGGGTTGTATTGATGAACATTACACTCTGGTATTTATTGCTATCATACCATGAGTTTATTCTATTGGCCTTGTTCCTAGTTCTTTCTATTCTATTCCAAAATTTGCTCCTATACAAGGGGCAGGTCCCATTTATGTCATTATTTACCATTTTTTCCCATTTGGTTCTGGCTCCTCTATACACTCTGATTCTATCTCTCTGATTGTAGCCAGAGAACTGCATACGGTGGATGAAGTGTTGTATGTGTCTCTCTAGTTCTTCGGGGTTGCACATGCGGGACACATTTCTCATCACCCGTACCAAATCCACAATCAGTATGTTGATTTTGGTATGGTCCGAAATGGGCGAGTTTCGGTGAATCAGATGTTTGGAAGTCATGGTTTTGGCATAATGGGAATGGAGGATTTGTTTTTGGTTGTTAATGGTATCTAACTAGAGCTCTGTGTCTAGTACAGGTAATCGCTGGTTGGGGTGTCTACTTGGGTAGTCTATAGTAACTCTAATGCTCTGGTGGATGGAGTTTGCTATTTGCTGGATGCTTTCCATTGTGTTTTTCTCTAGTTCCTGACTGTTTTTAGTGGGGGTGTCTTAACTACGATGTTTATATCATCTACGTAGCGGGAGTACATTATCAGGGTTAAGCTGTCTTCTAATTGTTCTTTAAGTTTTTGTTTAAGTCTACTGTCCCACCATACCATGAATAAGTTAGCTATGTCGCCTGCAATGCTAACACCAATGGCTGCTCCTTCCTCTTGGGCATATGTTTTACCATTAAATTTGAACATATGTTCCTTAAGGGTTAATTTTATGCTGGCCCCTACCGCATGTGCAATCATTTTCTTCAGTTCATCGTGGTTTTCGGGTATCCGTATGGCTCTGGTCCACCCGTTCCATCTATCTGTGTGGGTTTTCTTGGCCATTGAGGTAATGGTAGGTGGCCTGCCTCTTGCTGGTCTTGTAGGACACAGGTTGCTAAGGTCATAAGTGTCTAGGTAACTATTACTATGGGTAAGCTTAAGTAGAAGTCCCAGCTCACTGGTATCAATCCCACGGAACTCAACCTTGCTCTCGCTGATCATTTCTCCGCATTTCTCCACAGCAAAATCCACGTCAATAGATGGATACAGGGACACAACATCCATACTGCCTATTATGCAGTTTGTTAGGTCCCCAGATCGGTTACTCGCGCCGATTCTGCTGAGGAGGTCCTCCGTGCTGTCACATACATCTGGGGACATCTCAATGATGGGGCGTATGATCAGGGAGAGGAAGTAGGACAGTCTGTAGTTACTAGCAATGTTAGCTCCACAGACTGGCCGTGTTGGTGGTCCCGCGACAGGGTCACAGCCCGTTTTATGGTCTTTTCGAAGTCCATACAACGCCGGCACGTCATTGTTCCAGGCTTGGAAGTTGTTGGCAGTCCTTTTGTTGGGCTGCATTATATTCGTCCACATCACCATATGGGCATTGAGGGCTTTTTCTCTATCCTCATGCTCCTGTGGTGTTACCTCTCTTGTGTTAGTGATGTGGGGTTGCATTGCCTGGATGTAGTTTGGCAGGCTGTCAACCGACATTCTGCCAGACTTGTCTGTTGGAAAGCATGCTATCTCTCCATTACATGAGCGCTGCATGAACTTACGCAAGCCATTTGCAGATTTTTCTCCTAGTTGCTGGGCCTCTATTCTATTATGCTTCTTGCTATACTGTTCTATAATATTTCTAAGTTCGGATTTAGCTATACTAAATTGTGCTTCTGTTTGTTCATCGACCTGCGACGGCAACTGCGTGCGTTTGTTAAATGGTAAAGTCGTGGCGTGGACTCGTCGCAGGTCGAATGATTTATCGGAGGGATTATAAAACGGAGAGTTCCAGGTGAGACAGCTCGTAGTATAGGGGAACGAATAAACGAACACTGGCGAGACCTTCAAGATAATAAAGAATCACCTGTGCTCTACCAACATGCTAAGATAGAACACAGGGGTAAATTAGAGAACATAGAAATAAAAATAGAATCCACACACAGAAAAGATGCAATGTTTAGGCAAATTACAGAAGCAGTAAGCATAAAAGAATTACAACCAAAATTAAATAGAAAATATGAGTGGAACAGCAACATCACAACTTACAATTAAGGACAAAATGAAAACACACACATACATAGAACAAACAACCAACCAACAATAAATAAATAAACAAATAGATAAATGAACACAAACACACACAGACACCCGGATGTGGCGCATGCGCAAACTGAGCACACAACACACACACAGAAACAAAATGGCGTAGGACAGAAGAAAGGAAAGGCACAGAAACAAAGAAAGGAATCCCCAGTCACTGAAGAGGTCACAGAGTGTGTGACGAAAGGACTATGACTATATATAAACAACTATCTGGTTGTGGAACCAACCAGAAATTTATAAGTTTGTAGATTTGTAAATTTATAAATTTATAAATCTATATATATAAAACTGAGGTTGTCTGTCTGTCTATCGATTTTTGGCACACATCTCCTCTTAGAATCTCTCACGGAATTGCACCGAAATTGCTATACTTGTACATTGAGCCCTAGCGAAGACATCGGAAAAAAAATATTTCAAATTGACCCGCCCTATCTGACGAAATCGAATATAATGTATCGATTTTTGAGCGTAAGTGATCAGTTATTTCCCTTTGTTCTGTTTACATTCAGCGTAGCGTCTTACGTTCTCTTTACATTTTCTGCGTGCAAAAATTAAAAAAATCATTTCCCTTTGTTCTGTTTACATTCAGCGTAGCGTCTTACGTTCTGTTTACATTTTCTGCGTGCAAAAATTAAAAAAATTACGCTGGCAAAAATTAAAAAATTTAGGCTGGCTTTCTCAGCGTTTAAAATGACATTAACACAATACACGAACAGTTGTCGAGCCAGCAAAATTTTGACCTGCAAAATTCATCAGTTCGAACACTAAGCTTCCGTTTTGCTTCATTTCCATTTAAAAGCCTTTTAAAACAATATTTTTACTTGAAAACAAGTCTATTTAAAGACTACGTAAAACAAGCAAATATTTCGTAAAAAAAAGAAAAAATTATATAAGTTTATTTAAAATATATGTATCTGTAAATTTCGTTAGGCGTGCAGACAGACAGTCGTGCAGACAGACAGTCGTGCAGACAGACAGTCGTGCAGACAGACAGTCGTGCAGACAGACAGTCGTGCAGACAGACAGTCGTGCAGACAGACAGTCGTGCAGAGAGGTGATATACGCGTGCAGACAGATAGTCGTGCAGAGAGGTGATATAGGCGTGCAGACAGACAGTCATGCAGAGAGGTGATATAGGCGTGCAGACAGACAGTCATGCAGAGAGGTGATATAGGCGATTATTTCCCTTTTATGGAATGAGCAGACGAATAGCGAATGTGCAGACGATTAAGTAAATCTTTAGTAGAGTGAATTGGAATCTCCAGTTTGTTTAATAGCTTCATTTGCACTGTACTGCCTTTGTATGCTACAACGCTTTAAAAGTTCGGCGAGTTCATTACTTCGTAAGTTATTGATATTTATTTTTTTATTACGACGGTTAGCAAACTTTCCCTATTAAACGTTTAAATTAATTTTACGGTCTTATAAGGCTGAATTTACTTAAATTCGGGTTATCGTTATGTTTTCTTAACTTCATAGGGCATATTGTTGGTTGAGGGAATATTAATCAAAAACACCACATGCAAGTCTGCACAGTAGACACTACAGTTTTTAAGCCAAAAAAGAAACTTAACATTGTAACTTTAACACAGCTACTGAGCGACCCCGAGCAACGCCGGGCTTTACTGCTAGTATATAATAAATTGAAGTGAAAGCAACTGGTGCGTGTGTTTCTTATTGGCAGCATGACCCTCCCGGGGTGTAACAATATATATATATATATATATATATATATATATATATATATATAATACATACATATGATCCTGTGCGTTTCTTAGAAAAAGTATGTTTCTAGGCCTTTCCTAAAACACTGTGTCCAATGTTATGTTGATTATTTAATAATATATTAACTGACACATACTATCCGAAAAGTTTCAGATCAAACGAAAAGAAATAAAATATTTCGACAGGTTGATCAATAGGTGATCAATATATACTTTGCTATAAACTGCCTGAGCTTTATTCGAAGATTACACTTTTCTATCGACCTATACTATGTCTAATATTGTGCCATTTTTTTATCTGGTAACTATTATATTGTCCCTCTTGTTATATGTTTCTAAGCTGAGAAATCAGAAATATTAAGATTCTCTTGTTTAATAACGCATATTTTAAACGAATACTATTGACTTTATGCTTAACAGAATCACAAATATTGGTATATAATTGCGGCACCATGTCACTACTTGGGTTCGGGGAGATGAAACGCCGATTACGTCGACTCCAATAATATGAATGGTACTCGGAAAGATGAAAAGTAAAGTTGAGCTTGGCTGGATTAGAACTCAAAATATGAATGATCATAAATAGATACTGTCAATATACAACCCTCTGAATCATAAGTATTAATAAAAACACATTGATAGCTCAAGCTTAGCTTAAATGTCCAAGATTGTTGCTTAATTCATATAAGGGAATTCACGAGAAATTAACATGAATAAATCTATATATAGTCATGTGTATATGTTTATTATCATTGTGATGTTATCCCCAAGAGAGCTTTCTCAGCAGCGTGGTTAGTGCACCAATACGGTGTGTAATTCTCATAGGACAGGGCTCACCTTTCGACATTAACTTGCCAACAAGAGAAGTATATTTATAGAATTAAAGAAAGAGATGGCGACGAAATAAATAATGTATATAAGTGCAGTAAATTATGTAACGGGTTTAAAATATTTATTTAAGCCAGGCATGATACATAATGGAAATAATCATTACAATTTTAAAATGGTTTAATAGTGTGGCAGATATCAACAAAGAATGGTAAAATTAGATAAAGCAATTCACCTATAGGCGCTGGACGATCAAATGAGAGATTAAACTAAAAAGATAATAGGAAAGATATGGTAGGGTTGATGGCATATTAAGCCTATAAGTTTGAAAAGTACAGAAGCCACGCATTTTAAGAGGAAATTGAAGCTAGCGTTTCAATTGTATTACTACATGTTATCCATACTACGGTTCACATAACGATATAAAAAAACTATCGAGCATTGGTCTTTGAACGCAGAATTAATGGTATATAACTGAAAACCGCAAACATCTGATACCACATTACACCTTTATTGGCTTTTAACACCATATATCACATGGAGGAAAACAAAGATGCAGGAACATAATGCCTCTTAGTATACACTATATTTATATTATATATATATATATATATATATATATATATATATATATATATATATATATATATATATATATATATATAAATATATATATATATATTAAGAATTAGTACATCTACCAACATATATATATACAGATGTATACCTATGCTAGCAAATATATAGGTTTTGTCTTAGTAACTTTGTGGTTCTATGCAAGGGGATGCAGAACAATTATATGGAAGACGTAAAATAAGAAAATTATAAAAATTTACTTACTTACTAAAATTTCACTCCGACTAATTAGTTTCTGAAAGGGAATAAACATGGTTTCCGATTGGAACAACATGGAGAAATATCCTTTCGTCATCAGGGAGATCTGTTCTCAGCTAAGTTCCCAGGCTATGCGTGGACACAGGGAACTTATACAAAAATAATTCAGTGGATGGAAAAAAGCAAGCGAGGACTAAATTCCAGGACATTGAAAAAATCACTGCCTACTTAGTCGGTGGCGAATTCAAAAGAATCAATCACGTGACATCGAGGTCAATCAGTGAGGAGTGGGGGTGCTAATAAGACATATATATATATATATATTGGGGATGTTCTGTTGTTGTTTAAGTATGACATTTGGACTATAATCGTTTTCTATTAGCAGTTTTGTATACATCTCTGCCTCTTTGTAACACAATTTGTGGTTATAATTTAACAAGAAGATATTTTTTCTGTAGTACTATAACATGTTTGATTTATATTTGTGTCGATTGTGTGTTTTCAATAGTAATACTTCCTTTAGCTTCTATATAAGTAATTTATTTTTCTCATTAAATCATTTATTAGTGGTCTCCATATTCAATTTTATATTCCACAATATTCTTCATTTATTACAAATTAAATGTGTCTTAATATAATAGGTTGTATATATGTTATATAAAGAAGTGCCAAGAAATTCCAGTAGAAGGAAGACGTAGTAGAGGAAGACCATAAAAAACATAGGCGGAGGTGGTGAGAGGCGCTGAAGCTCACGGATGAGATGACGAAGGACCGTGACAAGTGGAGAGATGCTGTGCTGAATAGAACCCGTCCCACACTTGCAAGCAGGGAAAAGCAGACGTAAAATGATGATGAGGATTATGATGATATATATATACGCATATATATATATGATATGATGATATATATATATACGCATATATATATATATATATATATATATATATATATATATATATATATATATACGCATGTGATGTGTGTGTGTGTATGAATGTGTTATTTCATTTAAAGATTCAATGGCATAGACGGAAAAGAAGGAGCCATTCAGTAAAATTTACTGCTGCTGGCAGAACTTGTACAAATGTACGTTAAGTGAATCTTCGTTCCGTAATTGTAATTTCAATGTGCTCTTTAAACAAGAGTGCTTATCTATTTGTCATATAATATACTCTCAATAGCTAGTGCCATGTTCGTTTAGACATTGGAATATGGGGAAATACTTGAGAAAATACCATAAAAAACTTGTAATGAAACATTATGCATTACATAAAATTTAATTTCGTTTATGTCTACTTTACCTTCTGTGTTGCAGCTCTCGTAACATATTCTAACACCACTTCAGGCGTGACATACATCCCACTTTCGTTAGGATTGTAGTAACTACTACAAACCTTCTGCGTGCCAACCATACGTTCACCTAGCGAGAAGTGATGGGAAGACGGAGATGAAAATAGAATATTTCAGAAGGCGTTTATGGTTTGCTCTCCTGGAAGATTGAAAACGAAGAACTACGGATTATCGAACGTAGCAGAAAGAAGGAATGATGGAGGTGAGAGGTGAACAGATGACTGCTATGTTCTCTTCACTCTTCATTTATTTTCTACTTTGAGTTGCTGAGAAATAATCCTCACTTTATTTTCAAGAGAAAAAATAGCTCTCTTTGAAGTTTATCACATTATATTGAAAACAAAAATTAAAATGACTTCTGTAATTAAAACGTGCATCATTTTAATAGTTTCTCTACTCATAAATTGTTTTTACTCTATAGGAAAAATTGAAGGGAAGAATACGAAATTTCGAACATGTCAGAAACGGGGAAGGATGGGGAGAAAAATATGCGTCCAATGTCTGTGTTATGGTGGTCATCTGTTTTTCATTCTACACCAGAATTATGTACTATGGCTTAGAAACAGATATTGAAATCTTATGACAGATTCTGTCGTAGTACACAC
The DNA here is from genome assembly GCA_964016885.1 of Eledone cirrhosa. Lineage (NCBI taxonomy): Eukaryota > Metazoa > Mollusca > Cephalopoda > Octopoda > Eledonidae > Eledone > Eledone cirrhosa. The sequence continues at coordinate 309,892,095 of OZ024740.1, read as the reverse complement.
TTTTAAATAGAGAAATATAGAACACATGTAATGTTTCCAAAGTAGTAATCTATTGGTAACAGAGTGGTTCTGTATTGATCTACCAACCAGTCAAGCTAAAGGGTATATTTAGCGAATTCATCAATACAATGCAAAAATCTTCTTCTTCTTCTTCTTCTTCTTCTTCTTCTTCTTCTTCTTCTTCTTCTTCTTCTTCTTCTTCTTCTTCTTCTTCTTCTTTCTCCTCCCCCGATTATTCCTGCGATGGTCATGGGAGCAGAGTCCTCAAACTCACCTTCTAGCGGGTTCTGTCAGAAGCAACCGTCTCCAACTGATCAGGCTGGATCCCCATGAGAGACCAATCAGTCTCAAGGGGATTATCCCATCAACTTCCTCGGGTCTGCTTCTGGGTCGCCTACGATTCTGTTCTCAGGCATTGTAAACATAGGCTCATATTATCGGAGCTAGGACCTCGCAATTCGAAAAGGTAGCGGCTCTACCTGGAGTACCTCTCTGATCTCCGGAGCTATGCACTCTGTCGAGTAACGTTACACCAACGAGGAGGAACCCTATTTCGGCCGTTTATATTCGCGATCGTATTCTTTGGGTCATAACCCTAGATCCATGACCCAAAGAATACGTTCGCGAATATAAACAGCCGAAATAGGGTTCCTCCACGTTGGTGTAACGTTATTCGACAGAGTGCATAGCTCCGGAGTTTAGAGAGGCACTCCAGGTAAGGGTTGGCACGAATACCGAATTAACGATAGCAGCTTTGGCGTTTACGCCTACACTCTTCTTCTGATTACTGAATACTGAAGTTGGGGCATTACTGCACCTGCTCCTGCAATTCTTCCACTTAATTCAGCTTCCTGCCTTCTATCACTCGTCAACACGGCCACGACACATTTGAACGTCTCCACCTGCTTCAATGAAACTCCATTCACATGTAGAGTGCACTGTGCAGGCTTCCTTGAAAGGACAAATGTCTCTGCTTTCGCAGTACTGATTTTCATTCTAGCCATGCAGCACTTGGCATCAAACCTATCAAATGCCAGTCGGAGATCACCTTCTGTCGAGTTAAGTAGCATCATGTCGTCTACAAATTCCAGCCAACTGATTTTACACCCGCCAGTCATAATGCTATTTCCAGCCCGGCTGCGCCTGTCAATCTTGTTCATGTAAATAATGAACAGGTGATGTGATTTCAGATCAGCAAATAAAGTGTTCTGGCAGATCATCCACCGACTTCGTAACAAGAAGTCCTATTCCATACCTGCTATTAAGAACACGTCTGTGGCTCTCCTCTCTTAAGAGAGGTGCATCCACGCGAGGCGGGGAGAATAATTTGCTAATTTATCACACCAGCACACCAGCATCTTCTGATGTGCACAAGGTGCATCTGGGAGTGGTGACTAATCTCTCAGAGTCTGAGGTGACCTGAACAGTTAAATAGCTGAAATCTGGAAAAGCCGCTGGGGACGTTGAAATTCGGTCCGAGATGTTAAAAACCTTAAATATAGAAGGCATTTCCTGGCTGATTCGTGTGTGCCGGGTGGCCTAAATCTCTGCACAGGCACCTATGCAATGGCGATCAGGGGTGATAATCCAAATTTTAAAAAGGGAGACAACATATAATTCACCACTTTAAATACTGTTAAAATCTTAGTTTGCTATGTCATCAAAGCGTTTTATAACTATTGTATATTTGATAAGGTAGACACATCTGTGTTCTATAGTAATGAAGCTTTTGTCTCTAGTTTTGGGTTTGAGTATTTTAATATAATGCTATTTGCTTTCCAAGCGATATATCTTCAGAACATAAAACACGGGGAAGATATTATTTTGAATGTTATTTAGTGGTTAAATGGAAGCAATTTAAAGAATGTATTTTCTGAAATGAAGCATCATCAAATTTATTAATTACTCTTGCATCATGTGTTCGGCATATCATATTGGGCGCAAATTTAAAATGAAACGTACAAGCTGTAGCAGTTAATTATATTTAAACATTAGTTACGCTTCAGAAATACAAATTCGTCCATCAAGCTCATGGTAATTTAGAATGAAATCAATATATCGATTCCTTAATGATGATGTTAAGGTGAAAGGATTTATAGCCTATTTTCTCCCCAGAAACCAATGTATTGCCATCATGCTACGAACATGTAATAGAGTACCATATAATGAAATATTGTTCATTGAGGGTAATGATATCATTACTCAATATCTGATACGTTTCTTTCAGAAACGTCATGAGAAATATTTCTTCAGGAACAGAACGTGGCTTTTAGTTTACTGAACACAATCAAATAATGAAACCTCGTCTTAATGAATAGATCCTGTCATAAACATCATTTTAAGAATGTTGCTCAGATTATCCAGTTTATGAGAGGAATTAAAACGAAGATATTACTATATATTGTACAAACGTATTTGATGAAATTGATAGCGAGAAATGTTTAAGATTGATGGCTTGTTTGTATAGATATTGATTTAACCGAATTGCATAAAAAGTGTGAGAACTATGATTTATTGTGTAAAGATTGTCATAACAGTGCTTTTATAGGTGGATATTTTCATACATATTACCACGCTCTTATTTGCACACTGGACATTTGCACATAGAACCAATTTCACCGTTCAAAGGCTTATGATAAATATTCTGGTCAATGTATTACATATTTTAGTTACTAGACCTATAGTGAAATTTCCGTCAATCACGACGGATAAAATCTGGTGGTGCAACCACATGAAAGTCTACTCGTTAGATTAAAACGGCTGCGTATTTTCAGGTCTCAAGGCACCTGACTTTAAGCAAATGATCAAGTCGAATGATTAGAACCTAGTGAAAGAAATTTACTACCAACTCCATAAAACCTATGAAATCCTAACCTAGGTTAACACTCGGTGAAGGTCATAGTCAGGAGCGTCTCCGACAGAATCTCCAGCGTTTCTGCAAATCAAGATATGTATAATGCAGCTTTAAATATAGCAGCACATAAAGATAAAATTAATTAAAACCCCAGGGTTATAATTAATTTGTATGGATTACAATAGACTAGAAGATAAACCAATAATAAAAGGACTAGGACAAATATCAATAGAATGGATACTAGAGGTGAACACATCAACCCACAAGGACTAACGCTAATAGAAATTCAAGTAGAGTACAAAGAACAGGAGACACATCGTGTGAACCACAACTCTATAACGGAAGTGTAAAAACTAAACTCGTGGCACGAACTGTGAGAAGTAAAAACATCTGTCTGAAACCCCATAGTCCTGAACATAACGAGCTGGATTAAATAAACAAATGGGCACCGAAATATAGGGACAAAAGATCGCACCCTAAATACTATACCCTAGGGGACGGCACCACGCCAATGAAAATTAACACATCACACATAAATGAAAATTCTGGAATTAAAGTAAACCCCACAAACACAGTGATATCTGATATTACATCACATGTGTCTGCCAACGATATATCTAGACACAAACAAATAATTGTTTCTACTTTAGGCACAAGGCCAGCAATTACCCAGTGCATTACTGGTACTTTATTTTATCGACCCCGTAAGGATGAAAGGCAAAGTCAACCTCGGCGGGATTTGAACTCAGATCGTAAAGGAACGTAACTATGCTGGAAAGCATGGCGTCCGACCCTCTACTGATACTGCCAATCCACCGACACAAAAAAATAATATGATATAATCCACTATATTCAGCAGGACCTCGGACCAGCCTATCTAATATTTACTTTAGAGCATTAGAATGATATTTCCCTATGATGTATAGGTAATAGAGTATATTTAATAGACAGACAATTGAGTTCTCGTATTCTCCTACCCGCTTAAAACATAGCTTGCATTACTCACGGTAAGTACAACTTAAGAGAAGCCCTAGTAAGTAATAAATACAACTAAGCGGGGTTACTCTACATACAATAGTAACCACACAGATATAAATGATAGTATACCAAATCCCGATAGACTTAAATATACACACCCTAAGTTACACTAGAATGTATACTAGGAAGTGGATATTAATCCAAAATTGCTAATAATAACAACTACTTAACATATGTTACTAAACACACTCTATTAACGAAGGGGTAACAAATGGCAATGTTCATAAAACCGTTTTGATAGGACCTTCTCACATATAATACTTCTGTAATACTCATATATACTTATATCAACATTATGCAGATTGAGAATTCTAATGTATACGTATTTTATTTGACAACACATTAGTGGCCTACTGGTAAGGGTTTGGGACTTACGCTCATAATGGCGTGGGGTCGATTCCTGGGTTGAGTTGTGTGTTGAACCTGTAGCTAAAATTGCGTACCAGCAATAGCTGCAATGAACTGGCCTACTTTCCAGGGGAAGTATCGTAATATCAGTCGCTTTACGCCACGAAACCGGAATGAGCACAGGTCTAATGAGCTTTCTGGCTTGAGACAGACTTTAGACAAGTCTAACCACTATAAGTTCAAACAAATATAACTAGTAAAAATACTACGTATCGACTTCCTTTATTCCTTATTATATATGCCACACACATTCATCTTCAGTTTTATCCTTACATATTTTTATCTTTATTTCTAATAGTTATGAATGAATTTATACTAAGGTACATCAATAACAACTGATGTCATAATTGCGATTAATACAACAACGCTAATGTGAATGCTGCTACTACTACTTCTACTACTACTACTACTACTACTACTACTAATAATAATAATAATAATAATAATAATGTTTTCTTTATTAACCACAAGGGTTTACATAAAGTAGACATTAAGGACAGTACAGGACAATACAGGACGGTACAAATGGGCATTTCTGCGTGTAAAAAAAAACAGAGGATGTAATAAATAGGGGGGAGTCTTCCGAGGGACATTTGTGGAGAAAGCCCATTAAAAGGCCACAGTGACCCTGACCACCAGGGCAAGTGCCCTCTCCCAGTTTTCCACCTTTAATTTACAGACACATACTCAGAGTAGGCTCATTCACTCGGGCCATACTTGCTTCTCTCACCCATCTTTCAACAAAATGCTGGGAAGAGAGCACTTCCCTCTCTACCCTGATTTTCCTTTTCAAATGAAATTTGAAAAAGTTAATCAGGGCAACACCGAAGAGGTAAGTGCTCGTCTTCAGCCCTTTCAAACGTGTCCACCATACTACCTCTTTCGCCATGGCCACCAGACAGATAAAAACTGCCTGCCCTTCCCGGAAGAGAGCGGGGAAATCCTCACGATGGACTCAGCTGATAGCTGGATCCTTCCTACACGTGACAGCAGGTGTTCGACATAAACCCACAAGTCAGCAATGCTCGGACACTGGACGAGTGCGTGCAGGACGGTTTCGTCGCCCTGTGCGCATCTCGGACATGCCCGGCTGACGGCACCTCCGTGCCTGTAGAGTTTATCCCGAACTGGCAAAGCTCCCCGGTAGCACTGCAAGGCCAGGGATTTCTGGAAGTTGTCCATAGGCCCCGGCCCGAAAGTTCTTCCGAAGAGATTGGCTAGTTGATTTTCGTCGACGCCTAGAGTTTCTCCAAGTACGTCGTCGCTCTTCCCCTCCACTAATCCCCTATAGAACGCCAAGGTGGAGTTTCCACCGATCACATTGCCCGATTGGTCGAGGGCTGTGAGCGCCTGAAAACATTCCAGTCTCCAAGCGCTCCCTCTCGGTCTTCGCTTGACCCAGGACTGCAGCTCCGTCAAGGAGACGAGCTGGGGGAAAACGTGTCTAGCAAACGGCGACCACACCTGATCACCGTCGAGGAAGAGGTGGAGATGTCGTAGCCTGAACGCGTGCCTGCGCATCATCAGCCACGGCATGCCCAGCCCTCCACGTAGCGGGTGTTGACAGCAGATGGACCGCCTGACCATCGGAGCGCGTCCCTTCCACAAGAAGCGAAAGAGCAAACGCTCCAGCACAGTCAGGCGGGGCTTAGGACAAGGTACGACGGTCAGGCGGTAGTAGAAGACGGACGCGATGTACGCGATAGCCACCTCCGCTCGACCTTTCAGGGATAGCTTCCTCTCGGCCCATTTCTGGGTGAGAGAAGCCACCCTGCTCGTCACCTCGTCCCAGTTTTTGTCCGTCTGGAGGTCTGGACTGAACCAGACCCCTAGAAATTTAACCGGTCCGTCCGTCCAGCGCCCGACGACGCTGTTGGACGGCATGGACCTGCCTCTCCAGGTGCCGAGCTGCAGGCCCACTGACTTTTCCTGGTTGATCATTGCTCCCGTCACCGCTTCGTATTCTCTTAGTGTAGTGCCGATCGCCTCGATGTGTTTGGCGTTCGACACCACTACGGTGACATCGTCCGCATATGCTGACACGGATCTTCCGCATCCTAGTTCGCGCGGGACCCCCTCAACGTCTCCAGTTTGTGCAGTAATGGCTCGAGAGTCAATACGTACAATAGGGACGAGAGGGGATATCCTTGGTGGACCGAGCGCATGATGTTGAACGGTTCCGAAAGGTGACCGTTCACTCTCACTACGGAGCAGATGTCGCTGTGCATGGCAGCGATCCAGCCTCTGAAGACGGGCCAAAGCCAGCCGCCCCCAGGACCGCCGCTAGGTAACGATGGTCGACCCTATCGAAGGCTTTCTACTGATCTAAATTGATCAAAGACCCACCCGTGCCAGGTTCCCTAGCTACCCTCTCTACGATGTATCGCATGAGGTGGAGGTTGTCGTGGATGGATCTGTCGGGAATGGCGCATGTCTGTGCCTCTCCCACTATACCACCAACGACAAGCGCCATCCTCTTTGCTTAGCACCTCGGCCAAAATCTTGAACTCTGTGTTTAGCAGAGTTATGGGCCTAAAATTATCTATGTTATCCCCCTTGTTCGGATCATTTCTCAGCAGCGCCACCGCTCCTCGGCTCACAGAGCTGGGAATTCTCCCGTTCTGTTGCCAGTTGCAGTAGACGTCCGCCAAGAGGCCTCCGAACAAGTCTGGCATTTGTACGTAAAGTTCATAGGGCAGACCATCCAAACCAGGCGATTTACCCCTTGTGCAGCCAGTCATTGCCTCCCGTACTTCAGCGGTTGTTATCGGCTTTTCGCAACACTCCGCCTCAGTGGCCGAGAGCCACGGCAGTCCGTCGAGGTAGACACTAAAGTCCATCCCTCGGTCCGGCCCGCCACTGCCCCCGAACAGTTGAGCGAAGTGTCGCTGAAAAGCTTCACACATTTGCCCGGGATCGAGTAGCATGCGCCCGTCGTGGTCCACCAAAGACCGGATCTTGGCTTTGTTGCCACGACGCGCCTCCGCCACTCGGGCCCATTGAACGGCTTTCGTCCCCTCGTGTCTGAGAGCACGCACCCTAGCTCTGACAACGCAGCCTTCGTGCTTTGCATTGAAGAATTGGTCAAGGGCCAATTTCGCCGCAAGTACGTCGGTCACGATGCCTTTGCTAAGCGCCCCGTCTAATTTTCTAACTAATTCTCCCTCTGCTCTATTTTTCTCTATTGCTAAAGCCTTACTAAACCTAATGGACTCTATTCTAATTGCTCTTTTCAGAGCAAACCACCACTTGTTGTTGACGATGTCCCCCGTCAACGCCCGCTTAACTAGTTCGCTAATCCGGTCTCTGTAGGCCTTGCGCGCTGGTAAGGACGCGTTTAGCTTCCAGTAGTCGGGTCCTCGTCTATGAAGCCTATCTAAGTCAAGCACACAGATCACGAATTTGTGGTCCGTGTAGCTGACTATCTTGAATTGTGGACAGCCTATGCTAGACCTATCTATTTCCCTACAAAATACTCTATCTAGATATGATCTGGATGACCCTATGCGATTTGTCCAAGTCCACACTGGTACATTCGGGAAATCCATTCGGTACCTGTCAGACAGTTCAAAACGCCTGAGCAGGTTGGTGAGACTATTGCACCCTCCTTCCCTATCCACTAATCCCACACAATCCCAGCGTGCATCTAAGATCCCGTTCCAGTCGCCCACTAACACTAAAGAGCGGGACGTTCCAAGAAAGGTCTCCAGACGCCGGAAGAAATCAGGCCGCCCTGCTCCTGTCGGGGCATAGACGGCCACTAACCTGAAAGCTTGCCCGCCTCCGCTGGTCACGTCCAGCACCACCAACTTACCTTCTGGGTCCAGGAAGATGGCCCGTATGGCGAGATCCAAACCTCTCCGAAAAAGCACAGCAACTCTCCCCCCGATCCCGGACGGCTGGGAGATGCGTACACATCGTAGCCGCCGAAGATCGATGCGAAGGATGTCCTTATAAATCCTCCTGGAGAGTGCTTGTCGGAAGTCTCCGATGTCCTTTGGGAATTTTTGTTTTAGTGTTATGTACGTTTTCCGTGTGATGCGAGTGATTTGTATGTGTGGAGGCGGTGTAAATTTTTGGGTTGTTGTGTAGAATTTTTCTGTGATGCTGGTGTTGCGTTGGATGTAGTGTAATAATTGGTTGTTGTTCAAATTTAATGCTGTGTAGTGTGTATCGTTTTGGTTGTTTTGTTTTGTTTGCGTTTGTTGTGGGTTTGTTTCTGTTTCGCATTTTGGTGACTTTTGTGGTGTAGGTGATGGTGGTGTTGGGGTTAATGATGGTGATGGTGTTGCTGTTTGGGGTGATCGGGTTGGTGATGCTGGTGTGGATGGTGGCATATCTGTCCTAACTTTTTTGTTTGTTAATTTATTTATTTCCATCTGTATTTTGTTTTTGGAGGGGGAAGGAAGAGAATTTTTTCTTTTTTGGCTTCTTTTTATCTTTTTTCCTGATACCGTTTCCCACTCCTCGTCGTCACAATCTGTCTCCAGTTGTGATAGGCCGGGGAGTGGAAAATCCTCCACAGGCGTTAGTTTTGGTTGTGGCGTGGTGGATGGTGTAGGCGCTGGTGCTAGTTCTGAAGCGTTGGGTGGTGGTGGTATTGGTTTTGCTGGTGGTGGTGGTGTTGGTTTTGCTACTGTTGCTGGGGTTGTTGCTGTTATAGTGGCTTCTGTTGTTGCTGCTACAGTTGTTGCTGCCATCTCTGCTACTGGTGGTGTTTATGGTTGAGTCACTGGGGTGTGTAGGAGAGGTGGCCTCAACCTTTTAGCCTGAGGGCAGAAAGCCCTTAGGTCGGTTCCTTCACCACAAACGACACACCTAGGCTTTCTGCCCTCGACAATTACGGTGAGGTGGCTGCCGTCAGTGAGGTCTATTATCTCTGGGATCTCCTCAATGCTTTTTTGGTCCGCTTGGATTAGGAGCTCCATCCCAGATCCGGACCAGTTCTCCTGCTTTTCTTTTGCTATTGCTATTATCTTGGTGTTGGCTTCGATGCCGGCGAGGACGGCCGCTATTAGCCAGGGAATTTCGATGGCCGGTGGAACGTGGGTCACCCTGATCTTTACGAGTCTCTGGCCACAATAGCTTGGGACGAGTGTGAAGTCGTCACTTCTTAATGGGGCCATGGAGTGTTCTCTAGCCTCCTCTGGTGTTTCAAAGAACACGTCCACGGTTCCATACCTCTGCCCACGTCTGATGTGGGTTTTTCTTGCCCACACATGTCCCAAAGCTTTTTGGATTTGGGACTCGGATGCGATGCCCGTTCTACTCGGCGCGATTTTACATTAATTGTTCGATACGACACGGTGCATAGGCGCCGATGCTCCATTTTATTAGGTGGGGGGAGGCTGACTCTGTACCCATCTTTCTTTGCCATTTTTTTGGCATTTTCTAATTCCTCCTGAGTTACCGTAAATGCTTCGCACTGTTTTGCTACTCTGGCAAAACTCAGGGTGGTTTTTTAATGTCATTGTTGCTGTTGTTGTTATCGTTATTTTTGTTATTATTAATTTTAGTTTCAGTTGTGGTGTTGGTGACGTCAGTGGTGTTCGGTGTGGAAGAGTCCATTTTAGTTGAAAACATTTCGACATCACGAGTTGATTTATTTTTTCCTTTTGTTTCTGTTGTCGCGGTGGTGGTGGGGGTGGTGGTTGTCGCGGTGGTGGTGGTGGTGGTGGCGGCTTTAACACCTGCAGTCATTGGTAATGGCGGGAAATGAATGTCTGCCTGAGACAAATTTAAAATATTGCTACTGATTAAATTTTTAGTGTTGGCAAACGTAGTAATATTTACAATGGTGGTGTCGGTGTGAGGTGTTAGTTTATGAGGAAGGCTGTCAGCTTCGTGTGGCTGTGAGACTTCCATGTTTTTTTTTCAAAGAAATTTTTTTTGATAATTATATATGTTTAAATTTTGGGCACAAGGCCCCAATCTTTTTGGGTGTCCTTTTCGGAAAACAATGTATGTGCGCTTATAAGCAGTTAACAATAAAATTTTCCATAAATGGCAATTTTTAACAAACGGAAATAACAAACCTTTGCGGAGCTCACGATGATACGATTTACTAGGTAGGTCGCCAATAATAATAATAATAATAATAATAATAATAATAATAATAATAATAATAATAATAATAATAGTAATAATAATAATAATAATAATAATACAACTACCGCTTCTACTACTACTACTACTGCATAACACTTCTCATAAGTTATTTTCTAACACATGAAACAAAAGTAATGGTAATGTTTTTTTAAATGGCAGCCAGTGATAGTTGTTTGATGTTTGTTATTCCTGGTTTTGTTGTCAGACCATCCCACACAAGGAACCTTAAAATCAATCAAATTTGATGAAAACAACCTCCAACTTGAAAAGCGAATTCTTACAACTACAGATACTTAAAATATTGAACGTTCTTGGAACTGCCGACATCATACTGCACTACCACTATCTCTAAAACAGCTACTTTATGGGGTCATATTAACCTTTAACTAAAAATGGAATGACCCAGGTAATGGGTAAAAATCAAACAATAGAATTCAATGAACACATTCCACTAAGTGGGGCTAGCTAGAGAGTCATATTAAAAGTCATCAATAATATATGCCTGGTCGGTAGATTGCCAGAGAATAATAAAAGTATTGTATGCTTTAGTTAGTAACAAAACCCGCACATCGAACAAATGATTACAGAGTAGCCCTCTGACAAGGTTGTATGTATTATATAATAGGTACCACTGAAATATATGTATGACAGTAATAAAGTATTCAATACAATGATGCAAGAATCAAATAAACTGATTCGTCATTATTTGTATATATACTTTGCAGCATAGAGTTACGGCCCTTTACGGCCCTTTACGGCCCTTTACGGTATGGGTTCAAATCCCATCGAGATTAACTTTGTCTTTCATCCTTACCGGATCAATAAAATAAACTACCAGTAATGCACTGGGATAATTGCTGGCCTTGTGCCAAAAGTAAAAACAATTATTTATATATATGTATGTGTGTATGTGTGTGTGTGTGCGTGTGTGTGTGTATGTGTGTGTGTGTGTAATATATATAGTGGGTATAATTTTAAATTTGGGATGAACGGCTTTCAATTATCTACACACTGATAATTTATTGAATCCTATTTATATACATCTCTCTTGCTATGAATAAGAGTACCCTTCTTTGTTAAATTGTTTTGCGCATATGGCAATGAAAAATATTGGTTTCTTATATAGGCATAAGGCCAGTGATTTTGGGGGTGAGGAAAGTCGATTAAATCGACCCCACTGCGTGACTGATATTTTATTTTATCGACCCCGGGGGATGAAAGGCAAAGTTAACCTCGGCGGGATTTGAACTCAGATCATAAAGGGCCGTAACTCTTTGCTGCAAAGCATGGCGTCCAACTCTCTACCGATACTGCCAATCCACCGCCCTCATGGCAATGAAAAATATTGAATGTAAATTAGCTTACAATAATATTCTCAGAATTATCAAACACACGCCTTTGTAATATCCACAATCTTCTATCACTTACTGAAACCAAACCTAAACTGTTTTCTGCTGGATTGTATTATAGCCATTGTTCTATTATAGAATACAGATATGTAATAATGAAATTATTATCACAGATATTGGCATTTCACATCACAAAAAAATAACTAAAATATGTATACTTTATATACCCTTTCTTATTAAAATTAGAACTTATTTCAAGTCGTTTGATTGCAAAACATTATTCTATATTTATAAGTTACTTACATTTGCTTATTCACAAAATGTATTGAACGCGAATGCAATAATTGACATTTAGCGATATAGAAATATGTTATTTAATTCAGATGCATTTTTTTAGATAACAAGCATGCAATTATTTAATTGCAGAGATGAATATGTTTGCTGAGAAATTGCGTAATGTGGAAAATATTTGAAAATAGTTGTAGACCATATAACCAATTCCTAGTTGCAGCAAGTTTTTTCTATTTGTGCATTTATATATTTAGTATCACATTGATTTATATCACAGGTGTACTCACTTCATTACTTTCTAACTTTGATGCGTAATTATAATAATTCAAATGAGTCGGGGAAATAGTTTCAATCTTCGACAAACACAAATTACGCGCATTAGGCTAGCGAAATTGTTACTGTGTCGGTCAGCATGACTTTTGATATGTGTTTAAAATACTTGCTTTCTTAATCAAACCACTCAGTCACCTCCTTTGTTGTAAACTTAATAAAACCACATGGTGCTATGTTATTTTTAGTGGAGTGTACTCTGTTCCAAATATTCGGGTCATGGCTCCGCTATAAGAAATCATTCTCTCCTTCCACCGCTCTTTCATCCACGAGAGATACGAAACAATATGCCACTGTATTTCCTCATGAAGTCTATTTGACTAATGTAATAAATTCATAAGGTATTATAGAGCGACATCTAGGAAGTAAAAGCTTTCAAGTACATCGAAAGAACAAATGATAGTTTATTAGACATAACAGAGTAATCATTCAGGAAATTAATTTAAACATATCTGTGATCGTTTCTTTGACATAATATCATATGCCCCGAGGATGCATTCAAAACAAGTAAGCAATATTCCACATTTTAAATCGAGCGACTATATTCATATATGCACTTCTCTTTTAATAGGATCTCCTCTCAGTTATTTTATTGATTATTGTTGATTTTACCTGGTCGAGAATTTGACCAGTACGGCACTGGCAAGATGAAAAGCGAAGTCGATGTTTTATTTATAAATGCAAGCACACACACACACACACACACACACACACACACACACACAGATATATATATATATATATATATATATATATATATATATATATATATATATATATATATATATATATATATATATATGTATATATATATATATATATATATATATATATATATATATATATATATATACACGTGTGTTTAATGGTTGCTATGGTGCTTCCATAGGCGGTATGCCATTTCAGCACTCTATATTCTTACAGAGCAGAGTGTGATATAATATAAAAAACGAAAAATTAGTGATGCATCTAGACTTAGTTTATTGCGTGTTACAATTGTTTCGCCGGCAGATAGCTCGAGACATGATCATTGTATGGATCTGCCTGATTCTATAACTGCGGGTTCTTCGGACACATTCAATGCTTTCGGAGCAAATATTCTCACTAGGGTGTTAGCTTCAAAAAACACCTTCAAAAAACATCTTCCACCCTTGTCTTGCCATTGACTGTTGTTTTTCTACGTCATCATACATTCTGGTCAATATTTGCTGCCACGCTGGTCATCAGCTACTCTCCGTCCGTCACACTTCAATGGACTTATGCTGGGTTTGGTATCTCACAAGTCCGCTCACACTCGCGAATATATACCCACATATACACACACACACATATAAATACACATACACATACACACACACGCAGACACATACATATATATGCATACACATATGTACGCACACATGTGTAGACACACACACCCATATACATATACACACACACTCACTCTCTTACACACACCCACACACACCCACACCCATATACACACCAACACACGTCTACTGGCGCCTGCCTATATACCCCCATACATCCGGTCTCACACGCACGCACACGCGCACACGCGCAGACACACACGTACACGCATACAAGGACACATATCAGCGTTCGCGTACATCTGCACATATACACAAGCACGCACAGATATATACAAGACACACACACATACACGCCTGTCCTTATTGATAGGCAACAAGGACAGACACACTTCCAAAGACACAAACACACATACACACATACATACAGACATGTATATATATCTACACATATGTATATGTACACGCACATAAATATACAAACAAAGCCTACCCGATGTATGTGTACATACACACAAATAAACATACATATCTCTACTTTCTTTATTTCAATAGAAAGTGTGAATTTTGACACCCCAGCACACCTGCCTTACTCACTGAACCAGAACAATTCTCCCCATCAAGTTTTTCTTGACCATTATCTTTTGTTTGGCACAAAATTCTCTAAATGGCTAAAAGAAAATTCAAAAAATAAGGGCGCGAAATTTAATGTACTTGTTCGCATGACAGTCATAATTTCATTTATAACCAATCAAATTACATTTATAAAAAAAGCCTTCGTGAGTCACTTGTTTTTAGGTAAAAAGAAATTCAAACACAAACTAGTGCGAAAGCTGATGTGCTTATTCACGTGACTGTATCAACCAACCAAACTTCACTCATATATGAAAAAACAACCTTAGCCCCCTCCCCCTATTTTAAAGGCAAATATAAAAAAGAACTTTGATTGGTTTTGGGGCTGCCCTTTCTCGCAGCTCGTCCCTCAGATACCACTGGTTCACTGCCCTAAACACGCTGTGACTTCAGTCTCCCACGTGTAGCTGGACAGTCGCTTTAGATTCTCTTAGAGTTATCTGGAATGTATAGTCTTGCACGCGCTGACGAACCATAGGCTATTCCATTTCAGTCAACAACTTCCTGGCGAAACAGATCTCTTTGGATTTGTACGCCTGTGTTATATAGTTATAGAGGTACGTTCATACATTTTAATTTATATTTTTTATTATTTTGTGTCTACCCTGCCTTCCATAGATTATAGACTACATACA
>OZ024740.1:309849639-309872139 GCA_964016885.1 Eledone cirrhosa | reverse complement strand
GGGTATCGTACAAAATATCTTGTGGTATTTAACTACGACACTTTGCATCGAGTGTTGAAATCCTTACCAGGTCGACGTTGCCTTTAAGCTTTCTGGGACTGATGATAAAGTACAACTGAAGCACCTAGATCTATTTAATCTCTCTTACAATTTCAGATTTTGCGTCTATGTTAAAATTTATTAAATAGTTTATACTGAAACAACTTCGTATTTTAGATAAAAATGAGGCCCAAATATCTCTGCACAATCTACGATTCAGCGGCATGTATACATATTGTATAACTTTTAATATTTCTGTTATTAATGATTGTAGAATATTATATATGTTTGATAATAATTCGTAAAAATAGTTATATGTATTCTATAGATGTACGTCCAACACTACACATTCCATGAGTAGTTAATTTGATTTTAACATATTAATTCTTATGTTTTCCATTGATTTGTCCACCTCACATTAATCTATTACGCAACTTTGTAGGTAATGGATACGGTAAGACGTTCCGCTACCTATTATTTATTTTCAGTTATACACATGAGATGAGTGAGAATTACGGGTCTTTGCTATAGAGATTTATCATAACGATCGGTCTGAAATACTTACCAATCAATTAGTTGACATCCTAATAAAAATGCAGAAAATATCACAAATTATACGCCTTAGGTCTAGATGCATATATATAAACACAGAATTGATGATCAATTTTTATATACAGAATATATATATATTTATATATAGTCTGTATATAAAAATTGATCATCAGTTCTGGCGCTGTATCTGTATTTATATATATGCCTCTTTATTTATAAACACACACACACAGACACACACACACACACACACACACATATATATATATATATATATATATATATATATATTAAATACAATATGTTGAAAAGGAAACACACTAGAGAGAGAGAGAGTACGCCCTCAATAAAAAAGGGGAAACCACCAGTGTATGGAGTCTATAATCTATGGAAGGCAGAGTAGACACACAATAATTAAAAATATAAATGAAAATGTATATACGCACCTCTATAACTATATAACACACGCGTACAAATCCAAAGAGATAGGGAAAGATGAAGATGGAAAAAGAAAAACAGGTAGAGACATCATGTGGAAGACAGAAGAATTAAGGCGTGCGACCGGATGAGTAATTGTTGATAAATACAGGCAGAAATAGGATTGAGAGAAGAAGAAAGATAAACAAACAGACGAATATACGTTAATACAAGAATGAAAGCAAGTAAAAATAGTGATTTAAGCATAGAAACAAATAAATAAATAAATAAAAGGATAAATAAATAAATAAATAGATAGATGAGTAAATAAACAATTTACATCTATTGTTATATAAAATGGTATAATATTTGAAACGTAAAGATGAGAATAAATAAATAAATAAATAAATAAATAAATGCGTTGAAGAGACTAAAAGAGTAATATTAATGTTGTTAATGTTATTGTGAGTAGTTATTGATGATTATTAAATGTTTTTTCTTTTTCCTTCTTCATCTTTCTCTATCTCTTTCTCTGTTTCCTTCTTCATCCTTCTTTTTCTTCTCTACCTTTACTACATCTATCCCCCCCCCCCTCCTCTTTTCTTTCAATCTGTATCTTTATTATTAATATAATTTTTATTTTGATGTGATAGTTTGGTTTCGTAATTTTACGGGTTGTGCATATAACTGTATTTTCGTTTTCTCTTTCGTTTTTCTCCCTCCCCCCTCCTTTCCATATGTCCCCCTTCCTTTATTTCTCTCTATATATTTATTATTAATATTATTATTGATGTTTTAATTTGAATTTATAAATTTACCGTTACGCATATATTTTGTATTTTCTCTTAGTCTCTGACGATATATTTCTTTAACTAAAAAAATATATATATATAAAATATATATAAAAAATAAACATATGGAACAATCACAGCGAATATTTGGTAAAGTGTGTAAGATAGTTGGATTTTCTCCTTTGGTGACCATCCAGTATTTGACTACTGTGATTTACTGATTAATTGGTAAAATATATTTTTTAGTTAAAGAAATATATACAAAGGAGATTAATCATTTTAAAAGGTATCTATGTTTGAAGTTCTAGTTAAACTTTAATTGGTTACCTACCTAGCTATGTGTGCTTACATACTTTACAAATTATTCCCTGTGATTGTTCCATATGTTTATTTTATATATATAGTTGATATGAAATGCTCGGATCTATTCATTGGAATCTTTGAGCTTATTCTGCAGTGGATATGGTGCATGTCTCTCAAGCATGACAACCCTTAATTTAATTTTGGATATATATATATACGGCCCCTGAATTGTAGAGCTAACTCAGTTGAATGGACTCGGCTGCTATTTCTAGCTGTCGATAATCCTATTCACGCTACTGGGATGACGCTGTTCGATGTGTGTATTTCTTTTAAATGCAAGACGTGGTTCGAGTCATTCACAGATTTGCATTTGCTTTGTAAACGAAGATAGTTGGATCTTCTTCTTTGGTGACCATCCAGGATTTGACTACTGTGATTTACTGATTAATTGGTGGAATATTTTTTTTATTTAAAGAAATATATACAAAGGAGTTTAATCATTTTAAAAGGTATCTATATTTGAAGTTCTAGGTAAACTTTAATTGGTTACCTACCTAGCTATGTGTGCTTACATACTTTACAAATTATTCCCTGTGATTGTTCCATATGTTTATTTTATATATACACACATATATATATACACATATATATATAAAAATGTATATATATGTATGTGTATATATATATAATTATATATATATATATATATATATATATATATATATATATATATATATATATATATATATATATATATATATATATGTGTGTGTATATATATATATATATATATATACAATATTAAATAAATGGAAAACTATATTTATAAAACCATATTTATTTCATTATATATATTTCGGGGATATCATATTAACAATATGCTATGCCTTCATCAGACAAAATACAATATAAACAGTTTTATAGATAAATATATTCGACATACTGTAATAAACATCAACTTCATTTGAAGAGGTTTACTCTAGCAGTGAAAATACAGAGAGAAAGAAAGAGAGAGAGAAAAGAGGGAAATAAGAAAGAAAGAAAGACAAAACGAAGAAAAGGAAGAAAAAGAAGAAAAAGAAAAAGAAGAAATGCATGGGACAGAATAGAGACAGAAAGAGATATATATATATATAGAGAGAGAGGAAATAGAGATAGATACATATATAAATATAGAAAAATTAGGTAGTGGGAGGTCATTTTGAGTAAGTGTATCAATGATGCATTTATTTATTTATTTATTTATTTATTTATTTATTTATTTATTTAGCTCAAGTATTAATGTAAGGGAGATATATAGAGAGATATAGAGAGATATAGAGAGAGAAAAAATTTAAAAATAGCCAGACATATTCGAGGCGTAGAAAACCCTATGTTTTAATGTATTAGTATTTATAAAACTTACACTATATTGTAAATATCAGTATTCCTGAATGAAACAAGTATTCACAATGCGTGAAAATTCATTATCTTATGTTTAGTTTTTTAAAAAATTCATATGTCTATGTGACAGCTACAACCATCAATGTGAATCCAACTGATTCACTCCGCAAATTCTAAGTTACTGGAAAACATTCTCAATGTGGTATAAAAATTTGAGCGTATTATTATTCTTGCGATTACTCTACAAGATTATCTATCAAGCAGAAATAGAGAGCAGATTTCAATATACTAATCGAAAATATATATTATATTATAAGCAAAGATAACAATAATAATGATAATAAGTAAAAATATATAAAAAAATGATAATAAGTAAAAATATATAAAAATATAGAATAGAAAACTAAAAAAGAATATTACGAAAGAATATTACATAATAAAAATATTGCATATTAAATATACTACGTATTAAAAATATTACGTATTAAAACTTTACATATAAAAATATTAAAAATAAAAATTTACATATAAAAATATTAAAAATAAAAATAAAATAAAATAAAAAATAAAAATATTATAGAATACTACAATACTAAAAGAATAAAAATAAAAATAAAAATAAAAATAAAAATAAAAATAAAAATAAAAATGAAAATAAAAATAAACCACAAAGAACAACCCTTCAAAGTTAATTGACAATATATTGCCAAGTTCACTACAAGACAAAGCCAAAAATGATCTATCAAATCACATCTAGCAAGGAATATCGCAAAAAAGATTATGATGTCCAATAATGTCTACATATGTTCCTATATTTAATATATAAGTTTATCAAGTGTAAGGTTAATTCAAAAAAAGTTTTCAAAAAAAGTTTTCAAATCTAAAAGAAATCCACCCCCTAACAAACTTTTATCTGACTTTGAAAACGATATAATTTCTATCATACAAGGGGTCAAATTCAAGAGAAACTTTAAAGGCCAGGAATATCTGAAAGGCATTAAGGATAACATTGAGAGCTTAGAGAAAACTGAGAAGATCTTGGTGAAATCTGACAAGACCAACAACCTCTATGGAGTGCGGAAAGACATGTATAATGGCCTCATACTGAAAGAGCTGAGGAAAAAATACAAGGTAGCAGATAAGGCCGAACTTGAGAAAATGAATGTTGAAGCATCTTGTATAATGCATGAGTTGGAAATTGAGAACAGAACACAACCTTTCGTGCCCAGGAAACCGAAGATCAATATGAAGGACCACAAGAGGAATTTTGAGATTGACCTGCCAGTTAGATTGATCGCACCTTCAAAATCGGACCTGGGCAAATTAAGCAAAAACATTCTTGACAGGGTGATACTGCAAATTAAGAACTTGGATTGTGTATCTAACCTGAGCTTGTGGAAGGGAACTGGAGAGGTTGTTGAGTGGTTTAGGCAAATTAAATATGACAATAATAATAGGTTTATTCAACTTGATATAGCTAACTATTATTCTTCTATTACCCCTAGTCTACTAAATAAGGCACTAAATTACGCATTCAAACATACGGACCTAACTAGCAAAGAAATGCATATTATATTATCGGCTAGGAAAACTTTGATAGAATTTGATGACAAATTATGGACCAGAGCAGATAGAGATAGCAATTTTGACATAACTATGGGATCTTCCGACTCAGCTCAGGTAACTGACCTTGTGGGCTTATTTTTAATCAATTCGCTACATAGGAAAATACCTGGTACTACCGGAGGTTTATATAGGGATGACATGCTTTTACTTATTAATAATAATAACCCTGAACTAAATAGAAAATGTAAACAAATTACAAAATTTTTTAATTACTTTAACCTTAAAATAGAAATTGAGAACAACCATAGAATAGTCAATTTCCTAGATATAACATTAAATCTCAACACATGTCTCCACTATCCTTTTCACAAGTTGAATGAAAGCTTAAACTATGTCAACTTTAACTCTAACCACCCCAGATCTGTCAAAAACACTATAGTAAACTCAGTCCAAAAACGTATCTCTAGGATCTCGTCGAATAGAAAGATTTTTGACGAAAAGGCCCAATACTATAATGATGCACTAGCTAGGGCAGGGTATGCTGATAAGATTGTGTACATAGATAATGATAAACAAACTAAACAAAGTAACAACTTTTTTAATTACGGCAACAACATTAACAACTATAATAGAAAGCATTACAATAATTCCAAAGGACAAAAAAGAAATAGAACTAGGAACATAATTTGGTTTGCCCCCCCTTTCTCACTAAACATTAAAACCCACATCGCTAAATTATTTTTCAAAGCTCTTGATAATCGCTTCCGTAGAACACATAGGTACCACTCAATCTTCAATAGGCATACAATTAAATTAACCTACTCATCCACCAAAAATTTAGCACAAAATATTAATAGAATAAATAATAGGAACTTAAAACCTACTGATAATAGCATAAATAATATACAAGTTCACAAATGTAACTGTAGAGATAGATCTAAATGTCCGTTAAATAACAACTGCTTAGTTAAAAATATAGTATACAATTGTAATGTTAATACTGACTCTAATTCTTTTAACTACGTCGGTTCCACATCGACGGAATTTAAACTTCGCTATAATAACCACAAGAATTCTTTCACAGATCCAAATAAAAAATCTTCAACGGCACTATCAGGGGTACTCTGGCAACTTAAGCTAGATAACGTTAGATATTCGACGGCTTGGAATATAGTTTCAAGAGGGATTCCTTTTAATTCATCCTCTGAGACATGTGACCTCTGCGCAGAGGAGATATTCTTTATACTAAAATCTAAAAATTCCCTTAACCTACGGACAAATTTATTCAGTTGTTGCAAACATAGATTAAACTCAACGTTTAAATATAAATTTAAATTTAAAATGTAGTATATTTAGTTTGATTTATATTTATATGAGAACTAGCCGATAAATCTTTTGATTTCTAAATCTTTGATTCCCTCTTTTTACTCTTTTTATTGTTTATTTTATTTTATTTATTTTTATTTTTATCTAAACATTCCTCATGAAAAATTAAGCTACCCTAAAAGCCGATGCTCCAAATTTTTTGAATTAACCTTACACTTGATAAACTTATATATTAAATATAGGAACATATGTAGACATTATTGGACATCATAATCTTTTTTGCGATATTCCTTGCTAGATGTGATTTGATAGATAATTTTTGGCTTTGTCTTGTAGTGAACTTGGCAATATATTGTCAATTAACTTTGAAGGGTTGTTCTTTGTGGTTTATTTTTATTTTCATTTTTATTTTTATTTTTATTTTCATTTTTATTTTTATTTTTATTTTTTTTATTTTAGTATTGTAGTATTCTATAATATTTTTATTTTTTTTTTTATTTTTTTTTATTTTTATTTTTAATATTTTTATATGTAAATTTTTATTTTTAATATTTTTATATGTAAAGTTTTAATACGTAATATTTTTAATACGTAGTATTTTTAATATGCAATATTTTTATTATGTAATATTCTTTCGTAATATTCTTTTTTAGTTTTCTATTCTATATTTTTATATATTTTTACTTATTATCATTTTTTTATATATTTTTACTTATTATCATTATTATTGTTATCTTTGCTTATAATATAATATATATTTTCGATTAGTATATTGAAATCTGCTCTCTATTTCTGCTTGATAGATAATCTTGTAGAGTAATCGCAAGAATAATAATACGCTCAAATTTTTATACCACATTGAGAATGTTTTCCAGTAACTTAGAATTTGCGGAGTGAATCAGTTGGATTCACATTGATGGTTGTAGCTGTCACATAGACATATGAATTTTTTAAAAAACTAAACATAAGATAATGAATTTTCACGCATTGTGAATACTTGTTTCATTCAGGAATACTGATATTTACAATATAGTGTAAGTTTTATAAATACTAATACATTAAAACATAGGGTTTTCTACGCCTCGAATATGTCTGGCTATTTTTAAATTTTTTCTCTCTCTATATCTCTCTATATCTCTCTATATATCTCCCTTACATTAATACTTGAGCTAAATAAATAAATAAATAAATAAATAAATAAATAAATGCATCATTGATACACTTACTCAAAATGACCTCCCACTACCTAATTTTTCTATATTTATATATGTATCTATCTCTATTTCCTCTCTCTCTATATATATATATCTCTTTCTGTCTCTATTCTGTCCCATGCATTTCTTCTTTTTCTTTTTCTTCTTTTTCTTCCTTTTCTTCGTTTTGTCTTTCTTTCTTTCTTATTTCCCTCTTTTCTCTCTCTCTTTCTTTCTCTCTGTATTTTCACTGCTAGAGTAAACCTCTTCAAATGAAGTTGATGTTTATTACGGTATGTCGAATATATTTATCTATAAAACTGTTTATATTGTATTTTGTCTGATGAAGGCATAGCATATTGTTAATATGATATCCCCGAAATATATATAATGAAATAAATATGGTTTTATAAATATAGTTTTCCATTTATTTAATATTGTAAATATACTCCAAATATTTGTCGAGTGCTTTTATATCAGTTATAAATATTTACTAGTTGTAACCCAACAATTTTAAATATAACTTTACATATATATATATATATATATATATATATATATATATATATATATATATATATATATATATATATATATATATATATATATATATATATATATATTAGAAAGTGAGGTTCTTTCTACAAAATGAAAAATAACCGAGGTGTCCTACACAAGTGAAAGAAAAAAAGATGAAATCGAAAATGCAACTGGAGTGTTATTTTTAAAAAATATATATTTATTTATTTGGTTCCTTTACCGGTTTCGCAGTTCATCTGCTTTTCAAAAGTAGAGTTGAGATGGAGGGTCTGTGGTTTTTCTCACATCTGGTTGGTCTCTGAATGTTACTTGTTTTATATGGAAAAAGTGGTTCGAAATGCCAGGTTTTTCGAGAAGTAATTTGATTGGTTGGTCAATAATTATAATAAATTTCGCGCCAGTTCGCGTTACAAAGTTCTTCAATCAAGGGGGTGGGTCGTCACAGGTTGATTTTTCATATATGAGTGTTTCAATTTCTTTTTACTTAACAAAAAGGGGGGCTCACGAAGGCTTTTTTTTAATAAACGTAATTTGATTGGTTATAAATGAAATTATGGCTGTCACCTGAACAAGTTTTCATTAAATTTTCGCCCCCTTATTTGGAAATCCATTCTGTAGCCTTTTTAGAGAATTTTATGAAAAGAAAAACATAATGGTCAAGAGAAATGGGATGGGAGAATTGTTCTGGTTCAGTGAATATGGTTATTTCGCTGGGGTGTCAGCATTC
Source organism: Eledone cirrhosa (assembly GCA_964016885.1). NCBI lineage: Eukaryota > Metazoa > Mollusca > Cephalopoda > Octopoda > Eledonidae > Eledone > Eledone cirrhosa. Next base: position 309,863,302 of record OZ024740.1, on the reverse strand, counting down.
AGATTTTCTATTCAATAAATAAAGTAAAGATATGTATGTTTATTTGTGTGCTTGTTTGTGTGTGTGTGTTGCGTGTGTGTATTTGAATTTCTTTTTACTTTAAAAAAAGGGGCTCACGAAGGCTTTTTATTAATAAACGTAATTTGATTGGTTATAAATGAAATTATGGCTGTCACGTGAACAAGTTTTCATTAAATTTTCGCGCCCTTATTTGGAAATCTATTCTGTAGCCTTTTTAGAGAATGTTATGACAAGCAAAAGATAATGGTCAAGAGAAATGGGATGGGAGGGTTGTTCTGGTTCAGTGAAAATGGTTAGTTCGCTGGGGTGTCAGAATTCAGATTTTCTATTGAATAAAGAAAGTAAAGATATGTATGTTTATTTGTGGCGCTTGTGTGTGTGTGTGTGTATTGGAAGATGATTCTATTAGTAGAAACGGGGGACGGAGTTGTGTGTGTGTGTGTTTATGGGTGTTATGTGTGTCTGTGTGGGAGTATGTTAAGATGGAGAGAATATATATTTTGTGTGTGTGTATATATGTGTGTAGGAAAGTGATTCTATTAGTAGAAATGGGGGAGAGAGTTGTGTGTGTGGGTGTAGGGGTTGTTATGTGTGTGGGAGTATGGTTAGCATGTTAAGATGAAGAGAATATATATATATTGTGTGTGTGTGTGTGTGTGTGTGTGTGTGTGTGTGTAGGAATATTTTTGAATGAACATATTTTCCTTACTTATTCGTATTTGTTCTGTTGTATTGTCAGTGCAAACGTATGTTAAGGTTTATTTAGTTCGGGTTTATATTTTCTAAAGTAGAAGTTGTTATGTCTGTGTGTGTATGTGTCTGTTTGGATGGTTAGCATGTTATGGTGTTGACATAATGTATATTAAACCATATTTAATGCTGGTCTATATTTTTGAATAAACATATTTTCCTTATTTATTCGTATTTGTTCTGTTGTATCGTTAGCGCAAAGGTAAAATGGGAAGACTTGGAATTTGGGTGTCTTATTACTTGCGCACATGTCTAGATGTGCGCTTAGTGGTATCTGTCTCGTGGTTGGATCTCGTAATTGTTGGCGATGAACTGTCATTCTGTTTCTGAGTGTGAGTTTAGTTTGTCCTATATAATCTTCATTGCATCCTTTACATTTAATGGCATAAATTAGATCTTTTGATGAGCAAGTGAAGTGATTTTTTACAGTAAAAGTTTGTCCTGATTTAAATGTATACGTATTGCCTTCAATGAGGTGAGTAAAAAGAAATTTAAACACTCATATATGAAAAAACAACCTGTGACACCCCCTTCCCCTTGTTTGAAGAACTTTGTAACGCGAACTGGCGCGAAATTTATTATAATTATAGACCAACCAATCAAATTACTTCTCGAAAAACATATCGAGCCACTTTTTCCATATAAAACAAGTAACATTCAGAGACCAAGCAGATGTGAGAAAAACCACAGACCCTCCATCTCAACTCTACTTTTGAAATGCAGAAGAACTGCGAAACCGGTAAAGGAACCAAATAAATATATATATTTTTTAAAATAAGACTCCAGTGCATTTTCGATTTCATCTTTTTTTTCTTTATATATATATATATATATATATATATATATATATATATATATATATATATATATATATATATATATATATATATATATTGTTATACTTTGGGAGGGTCATGTTGCCAATAAGAAACACACGCACCAGTTGCTTTCACTTCAATTTATTATAAACTAAATTATAAATTTAGGAATTTATAAATTTCCGGTTGGTTGGTTGGTTCCACAACCAGATGGTTGTTTATATATTGTCAAAGTTCTTTCGTCACACATTCTGTGACCTCTTCAGTGACTGGGGATTCTTTTCTTTGTTTTGTGCCTCTCCTTTGTTCTGTCTTACGCCATCTTGTTTCTGTGTGTGTGTTGTGTGCTCAGTCCGCGCATGCGCCACATCCGTGTGTCTGTGTGTGTTTATATTCGTTTATTTATTTGTTTATTTACATGTTACAGGTTGGTTGTTTGTTCTATGTGCGTGTGTGTTTTCATTTTGTCCTTAATTGTAAGTTGTGATGTTACTGTTGCAGTCATGCTTTCTATTTAATTCTGGTTGTAATTCTTTTATGTTTATTGCCTCTGAGATTTGTCTAAACATTGCGTCTTTTCTGTGTGTAGATTCTATTTTTATTTCTATGTTCTCTAATTTACCCTTATGTTCTATTTTAGCATGTTGGTAGAGTACAGATGATTCTTTACTATCTTGAAGGTCTCGCCAGTGTTCATTTATCCGGTCCCCTATACTACGAGCTGTCTCACCTATGTACACTATATTTTTGTCTCTACATAGTCCTTCAGTACATCTTATGCTATATACTACATTTCTAGTTTTACAGTTAATATGGGAGCTTAATTTACAGGTTATATATTTCTTATCTATACAGGGGGGTCTTTGAAAAGGGTATGTCTTGCTAATAAGTGTTTTTATGGAAGTATCTGGTCTTTCTACTATCTTAATATTGAGTTTATCTTTATCTAGGGCCCTTCTAAATTTGTAAGCTAATTCACGTCTAGAGGTGAATTAGCTTACAAATTTAGAAGGGCCCTAGAGAACCAATTCTAATTTTCAATTTCTGCTGGACAGGCGACGGCTATGTATAATCAATTCCTGATTATTACTGGAATTCTATAAGAATCCAACACACGTAATTTTCAGGAAACAGGAGGAGTAGTGAGCTTTGATAAGTGCCAACAAGTACGAAACAGAGCTCTGTCAGTTTATCTCATCTGTTTGCTGAAAATTTAAATAAGTGACATTGTCACTATTTTAAAACAATAGCGTATGGTCTTCAAAATGCTTTTAATTAAGCATACAGTGTATTGCAAAATACACTATATATACATTCACATATATATATATATATATATATATATATATATATATATATATATATATATAAGCAAAAGGGATATTCAATTTGTTGGTAATTCAACAAATATAAATGTTTATAACTGATCCAGAGCACTCGACAGGATTTCTGGAGTATAATATTCAATGATATTAAATAAATGGAAACTATATTTATAAAACCATATTTATTCTATTATATATATTTCAAGGGCACCAAAACTTTGGTACGCTTTTATCAGATAAAATACAAAGTTTGTTTTATAAATTTTGACATAATCAAGAAAAATTACCTCAACGGTTCAAGTTATCCAAGGAAAACTTGAACCGTTAAGGTATCCTTTCTTGGTTATGTCAAAATTTATAAAACAAACTTTGTATTCTATCTGATGAAAGCGTACCAAAGTTTTGGTACCCTTGAAATATATATAATAGAATAAATGTGGTTTTATAAATATAGTTTCCATTTATTTAATATCATTGTATGTATATATATATATATATATGTGTGTGTGTGTGTATGTATATATATATATTCATTAGTTAAGCAAAGCAAGACCACACATTTTACAAGGAAGACATTATTAAAAGATTGTCAACATAGTTTTAGTTTAATGTAAGGAATGTAAAGAATAATAATCATAATAGTTTCTACTTTTGGCACAAGACCAGCAATTACCCAGTGCATTACTGGTACTTTATTTTATCGACCCCGTAAGGATGAAAGGCGAAGTTAACCTCGGCAGCATTTGAACTCAGATCAGAAAGGGGCGTAACTCTGTGCTACAAGCATGTTGTTCGACCCTCTACCGATACTGCCAAACCACCACCCTAATAATAATAATACTAATAATGTCCGTTTACAATTGTTTCGCTACTCCATATAATGTTTCTGGATCAAATGATTATAGATCATTATTGATCTGGTTCAGTTGAAGATAATTAACTTAGGTAAAATTGGAACAGTTCATCGGATCTTCAAAAGCAATATAAATTAATGTAAAAAAAGATAGTTACATGAATATAATGTTCCATATATTGGTATTTAACTATGGTGTCCTGGGTATATCTATTGTCTGCCATAGGCGAGCAATATTATTCTGTCGAGGCTGCATTATGTGATATCTGCCTATGAGTAACAAGATGGCCGTATATATATATATATATATATATATATATATATAAAATTTCAGGTTATCAATAATGTAGTGATAATATATCGTTACGTTAGAGATGAACAGCGTACGTGCAGGTTTGCTCAACGAGTATAAATTATATTCCGGAGAAATGTAGATTACGCAAGCAGCGATACATAGGTATTCGGTCTGTTACAGAAACATATGTCAATACCTAATAAATTCCTTTTTTAACAAAAGCACTTTCATTTTATATTCATCCTTTCTATATATATATATATATATATATATATATATATATGAAATATAAGAATCAAAGAACTGTTCAAAACATTATTGTGCTTACAGCTGTTTCCTCCAAACCGAGGTTTGGATTCTTCGGAGCAATTTATTAATGCATGGACAGTTATATGACCTCCTTTTCAGCCGAGAGACATACCAATACATATTCAAACATTGATACATATTCAAACATTGTGGGTCAACATTCATTACAGAATTTAGAGTGGCAGTACACACTTCGAGATTACATTTATATTAATAGGTACAATCAAAAATCAAAGATATAGGTTAAAGTACAACATGAAGATAAGTGGTTATATAGTGCAAATGTTATATGTGTGGCACGCATGTGCGTCTTGTTTATATAGTGTGGCAGAGAGATATGTGTGGTAGAGGCACTTAGGTAGGTAAATAAGAGTGTTAGGTTGGTAGATCTGGTGGCAAAGTCTTTATATGATTGATGTAGTCTGTGTGTGGAGAAATATTATAAGCATTAAAGATAGTGTAAGCATTAAAAGTGTTATAAGTATTGGAGATGCACAGCGCAGGGATGTCAAGTAATTCATGTACTTCGGCATTTTCATGGTCAAGGGAGTGTATATTTCGATTATATGCCTTTCACATAATCCACGACAATCCAGTTAGAGATCGTAGTCTGGTGTTCTTTAGTTCGATACAGGAGGTTGTTACGTTTCGAGAAACGCCATTGAATACCGGAAGTGTGTGTGTGGCTAAGGGGAGTTAATGCATGCGGGTAGGTAACTCTGGGGTTTCCATATCTAGCCATTAAAATGTGTCCCAATATAGACCCTAAATTCTATGGTGAGGTGCACCTTCCAAGAGAGACTTTTAAAGCATAAAGTGTACTAACTATAGAGTAGTTTAACTAAATTATGCTGAAGGTGATCATATTATTATTAAGGTGGATTAACCCATCATAAGGTGCTACAAATGGAAATTATAGATGATGAGCGAGGATTCTAAATTAATGATCTCTGTGGTTGTAGTCTGCTCATATGGCCAGGCGCGGTGATTGCAGGATTGCTTCAGGACCCAATGATCTCTGGTAAGATCTGGGTCATCACTTGCTACATTGGATGTCGAAAGATAATCGTCCCCAGGCAGGCCAAAGGTCAATCCGCAGTCCTCGCGACCCCTCTCTGACCGTCAGATCATCCATATACGTACAACCCGCACGGCAGTTGCATTGCATTCACTCACTGCGCTCCGCAGCCCGGTCCTACTGGTCAACAGCGCTACTCGATTAAATCATTTTACATCTGTCTAAGGAAGGTGTTTCCTCTGCCCAACACCATCCAACCGATCAATTCATGCTCAAATTACCCTTAGAGCGGTGTAGTGCCGTCCAAGTGGGTGGATGTTGTCACACCTGCCGTAGAGGTATAAATGGGTATTTTCCCTGCGAAGGGTTCCAGAGGGATGTCGTTGTTTGTGTTATAATGGATCAGCTAGTGTTGGGTATGTAGTATAGGGTGTGTCTCTGGTGTTTGATGCTAGATGTGGTGTTGGGTTCCAGTCCGACATTGCTATATATAGGGCTTAAAGTTTTGGAAGGAATGTCTGAGGCGGTGCTGGCAAGTTGCAAACACCTCAGATTTTTTGTTAAGTAGGTTACGGTTGGAGAAGATAATATTGTGTGTCTCTAGTATACAGAGGTTACAGAATTTATTAGGTGGTTTGTACGAGGTCACGCTGCCTATCACTTCCCATTTGAGTGTGTATGGTTTATTTTTAGATTTTAGATAGTGTATGTAGCTAGAAAGTGAGGTGGAGTTGGCTAGGCTGTGCTTTTTGAACGAGTGGATGTGCGAGTTATATCTGATTTTGAAGCAGTTAGAAGTGGAGCCTACATAGGTTTCTGAAGAGTTATTAGTCGTGACTGTGCATGAGTATATGACATCCTTGGTTAGGCATTTTTTATCTAAAGGGCAGGTTCTATTAGCTCTACAGTTACAATTATTCTGTGCGTTAGTCCGCTGGTTATAATGCAATGCGGAAGTCTGTGTGGGTGATATAGGATTTTGGGTGTTCGGGTTGACAACCCTGGTGTTATTACTTATACTAGTGTTATTTCTATTGTTACTGCCGTTGCTATTGTTGCTTGCTACAGTGGTATTTAGAGGGTTTGCATCCCGTTGTGATTTTGTTTGTTGGAAGTAAGAACTAATTTTACTATTATTGCTGCTAGCTATGTGGTATGCTAAGTTAGGCGTCGTAGAGTAAGAGATTTTAATGGTGTTTTTGTTTAAGAGGTTGTGGTACTTGTGTCCTAGAGGGAAGTTTTTATCTAGTAGTGAGAAGAAAGCCCTAGGTATGTTGGTGGAGACATTTAGGTTGAAAGGAGGGTTGAAAAATGTATTATTTCTTCTTCTATTTTTGCTTTTAGTGTTTGGTGTGTTGCTTCCTCCTAAGGCCTCACAGTAGTTTCCATGGTAATGGTTACTTCCGGTGGCACCCTCCGCTTTGGTGCACTTGTGGTTGCTATTCCTATTATTAGATTTCCTCATGGACATGTTGTGCGAGATGATGTTGTAGCTATGTGTTTTCTTAGGTAGGAACTCAATTTCTATATTATGGCCGGAGCTAGCTAATGCTTGATTGTAATATTGTGAGTTTTTGCTAAATTGTGAGTTTTTGCTAATACTATATATATATATATATATATATATATATATATATATATATATATATATACTCACAGGATCATCAGACAATATTGTCTGATAGTTATAGGATTGACTTGAAACAGTTGGGTGTTTACCAGAAATATTTCGTAAGTATGTATTTCCCGTGTTTACTGCTTTCTACGAGAATTTGGCTTTTAGTTTTGACATGTTCCTGTTTTCCTGCTAACAATTTCATTGGACATTTTCCATTATACTAAAAATGCTGTTTTTGCTAATGCATGCACAATAAAATAGGTTTTGTACGCAATATATCCCTGTTGTTCTATTTCATAGTTCTATGTACGACCGCGCGGATTTTGTTTTTAATTTAATAATAGCTTTCCCCCTTAATTGTTTGCTCTATCTTCGATATGTAAAGCTCTTAAATTCATTGATCTTTTCAATACTTGCTTCAGATAATTGAATCTTGTCGTCCAATTTTGGTTCTAAAAACATACCCTTCTGACTTTTGCAAAGGGATGAGAAAATTCTCAAACGTCACGTGTGTGAGATTGGCTTTAGCATTTGCATGTAATGCTTCAAACTGGTTTTTGTCAAATACGATGTATTGATGGCACATTTCTGTGTTGTTATATGCAGAGCAGTCATATGTAGGGACTTGAAATTTTATATTTAATGGAGTACAATCTCTGCTGAATTCTGAACTCTATTATATGATGATCTGCGTTAAATCATCGAAAGAAATTGATATTTCAAAATATAGTTATGTGCTTAGCAATTTCGGTTGTGTAAGGTATTCCACTATAGAAGTCATCTTATGGTCGTATAGTGGAACACAAATCTTAGCCATGCAGAAACCTGATGTGAATGCAATAAGAAGATCCTCTGTAAGGGTTTTGTATACGTATTTTCCTTAATTGAATGCTTCAGATGATAGCCAGCTAGAATTATTCTTGTAGTTCAAGAATACACGATGTATGTTTTCCTTTATATTCAAATATATAGTTAACCGAATCCTTTGCCATACGCACATAGATATAAAGCAAAATGGTAGTGTTAAGCAATAAAAATATATTGCATAGTGTACTTTTAAAACATTGTGAAAACTGAGATGTGATCCGTAAGTAAAGCATGTAATACGAATATTCAAAGACAATAAAAGGAAATAATAGTTATTATAATCATTTTTCAATTAAACATCTTAATTTAATAATTGTTTCTGCGTTTTGGAACAAGACCAGCAATTATGCCAGTACATTATCGACCCCGTAAGGATGAAAGGCAAATTTAACTTCGGCGGGAGTTGAAGTCAAACCGTAAAGGGATGTAACTCTATACTGCAAATCAGGGTGTGCGACCCTGTACGGGTTTCGGGTAGTAATGAGGAGGGCTGGGGAAAAGAATTTCAACTATCTTATATGAAGATGGCTACAGATTATAGTGAAACAGATTTCTCTACGCCTGTTGTGCAGCCTTGCATCCGCTGTTTCAAAATTATATCAAAATTATATCATGTGCAATGTACAACGGTGAATGTATATTATAGATTAAAATGTATTAGATGATAATTCTTCTTTGTGAATTACACAAAATCATAATAAAAGTTATGACAAACCCTTTCTTATGAAATGGAATGTGATATTACTGTATCTCATGAGAAGAGACCGAGAATCTGTCATATATCGTTATGTCATGATTTTGTTCTGGAAGGTTCTTAAATGTTTAATTAGCATTTCCATTTACATGTAATTGAGTAAATATTTTAAACACAGTGGAATATAATTTGCGAGATTTCAATGATATTGTCCGTTTCGCTAGATATTTATTTGAGTCTCACACTAGAAACCTCCAAATAAATTAACCAACGTTGCAGTTTCGATCCTTATATATTCGGTTATCCTTCTTAAATATATAGACAGATATATCTATATATATATATATATATATATATTTTGTTTCTGAATTTGTTTAACAAGATTCTTTATCTGAAATATCGTGTGCTGAAACCGATACTGTTATACTTTGGGAGGGCCATGTTGCCAATAAGAAGCATACGCACCAGGTGCTTTCACTCCTATTTATTATAAACTAAATTATAAATTGACAAATTTATAAATTTCCGGTGGGTTGGTTGGTTCCACAACCGGACGGTTGTTCATATATTGTCAAAGTTCTTTCGTCACACATTCTGTGATCTCTTCAGTGACTGGGGATTCTTTTCTTTGTTTTGTGCCTCTCCTTTGTTCTGTCCTACGCCATCTTGTTTTTGTGTGTGTTGTGTGCTTAGTTTGCGCATGTGTTACATCCGGGTGTCTGTGTGTGTTTTTATTTGTTTATTTATTTGTGTATTTACATGTTACTGGTTGGTTGTTTGTTCTATGTGTGTGTGTTTTCATTTTGTCCTTAATTGTAAGTTGTGATGTTGCTATTCCATTCATGTTTTCTATTTAATTTTGGTTGGAGTTCATTTATGTTAATTGCCTCTGTGATTTGTCTAAACATTGCGTCTTTTCTGTGCGTAGATTTTATTTTTATTTCTATGTTATCTAATTTGCCCTTATGTTCTATTTTAGCATGTTGGTGGAGTACTGATGATTCTTTTCACCATTGAAGCTCTCGCCAGTGTTCATTTAATCGTTCTCCTATACTACGAGCTGTCTCACCTATGTACACTATATTCTTATCTTTACATTGTCCGTCAGTACATCTTATGCTATATACTATGTTTCTAGTTTTACAGTTAATATGGGGGCTAAGTTTACAGATTATGCATATCTTATCTATACAGGGAGGTCTTTGAAAAGGGTATGTATTACTAATAAGTGTTTTTATGGAGGTACCTGGTCTTTCTACTATCTTAATATTTAGTTTAAGTTTATCTATTGCACTTCTAAATTTGTAAGCTAGTTCACCTCTAGGGGTTGCATTGATGAACATTACACTCTGGTATTTATTGCTATCATACAATGAGTTTATTCTATTAACCTTATTCCTAGTTCTTTCTATTCTATTCCAAAATTTGCTCCTATACAAGGGCCAGGTCCCACTTGTATCATTATTTCCCATTTTTTCCCATTTGGTTCTGGCTCCTCTATATACTCTGATGTTATCTCTCTGACTGTAACCAGAGAACTGCATACGGTGGATGAAGTGTTGTATGTGTCTCTCTAGTTCTTTGGGGTTGCACATGCGGGATACGTTTCTCATCACCCGTACTAAACCGAACGAGGTGAGTTTCTGTGGATCAGATATTTGGAAGTCATGGGTTTGGCATAATGGGAATGGAGGATTTGTTTTTGTTATTAATGGTTTCTAACCAGAGTTCTTTGTCTAGTACAGGTAATCGATGGTTGGGGTGTTTGCTTGCGTAGTCTATAGTAACTCTAATACACTGGTGGATGGAGTCATCTATTTGCTGGAGGCTGTCCATGGTGTTTTTCTCTAATTCCTGACTGTTCTCTAGTGGGGTGTTTTTACTACGATATTTATATCATCAACGTAGCGAGAGTACATTATCAGGGTTAAGAGGTTGCTGTCTTCTAATTGTTCTTTAAGTTTATTGTCCCACCATACCATGAATAGGTTAACTATGTCACCTGCAATGCTAACACTAATGGCTGCTCCCTCCTTTGGGCATATGTTTTTCCATTAAATTTGAACATATGTTCCTTAAGGGTTAGTTTTATACTAGCCCCCACCGCATGTGCTATCATTTTCTTTAGTTCATCATGGTTTGCGGGGGTACGTATGGCTCTGGTCCACCCGTTCCATCTTTCTGTGTGGGTTTTCTTGGCTATTGAGGTAATGGTAGGTGGTCTGCCTCTTGCTGGCCTGGTGAGGCAGAGGTTGCTAAGGTCATACGTATCTAGATATTCATTACTATAAGTAAGTTTAAGTAGGAGTCCCAGCTTACTGGTATCAATCCCATGGAATTCAACATTGCTCTCACTGATCATTTCTACGCATCTCTCCACAAAAAAATCCACGTCAATGGATGGATACAGGGACACAACATCCATACTACCTATTATACAGTCTGTTAGGTCCCTAGATCAATTATTTTCGCTGATTCAGCTGAGGAGGTCCTCCGTGCTGTCGGATATATCCGGGTACATTTCGATGATGGGGCGTATGATCAGGCAGAGGAAGTAGGAAAGTCTGTAGTTACTAGCAATGTTAGCTCCACAGACTGGCCGTGTTGGTCGTCCTGTGACTGGGTCACTGTTCGTCTTATGGTCTTTCGAAGCCCATACAACGCTGGCACGTCATTGTTCCAGGCCTGGAAGTTATTGGCAGTCCTTTTATTGGGCTGCATTATGTTTGTCTACATCATCATATGAACGTTGAGGGTTTTCTCCCTATCCTCATGCTCTTGTGGTGTTACTTCTCTTGTGTTAGTGATGTGGGGTTGCATTACCTGGATGTAGTTTGATAGACTGTCCACCGACTTTCTGCCAGGCTTGTCTGTTTGGAAAGCATGCAATATCTCCATTACATGAGCGCTGCATGAGCTTACGCAAGCCATTTGCAGATTTTTCTCCCAGTTGCTGGGCTTCCATTCTATTTTGCTTTTTGCTATACTGTTCTGTGGTGCGTGTATGTGTTTGCCATTTTAGATGCACATGAGGTGATGAAAATGTATTCACAAAACTTCTTCAAATTGTCGAATAAACTAATTATAATGGGACCGTCAAATATATTTAATATGATTACATACGAAGAAGTTGAAGCAGTTTGTATGAGATTCTTCTATTTTCAAACGTTTTATGAGTGGATATTTTATAATTGGGAATTATTTCCATACCATATTCATAGAACACCGACAGCTGCCACGTAATACATTTTATATTCTTAAGACAATGTAATTTTTAAAAATTGCATTAATACGAATTCTTTAAGGATGGGTTCATTTATATCTTAAATCGTACAGCGTAAACTCACCCGACGAAGGATTATAATTTAGCGAAGTGAGAGTGAATAATGTTCTATAGATGGATAGATAGTTATGTTTATAAAAATGAATATATATATATATATATATATATATATAAGTATGTACACGTACATAGATATATGTATACAGACGTACAGTAGTATGTATATATATATACATACATGCACACATATATATATGTACGTATGGATTCACCGAACATTTATTATAATGATCGGTGTGTTTGTAAACAAACATCCCGCATTAAGCCGTAGTGTCCAGCAACTATCGTTGCTCGTTTGTTCAACACTGACAAAGGAACGCTGTACTACTTTCAAGCTTCTTAGCTATCGTCAGCTACGTATACCTTCCTGCCAGATTGTTGAACGTATATACTTACCTTATGCATATTAACGGATGAGTAGTCCAATTTGCATATTGAGTGGGTTAATCGGCCGGGTGCACCGAAAACGATAAACGGAAAAAATGAAACGATATTTCATTTCCCACTCTTAGTACGGCTGTTACTTAAATATAAGTATGTACACGCACATACATATATGTATACAGACGTACAGTAGTATGTATATATACATACATGCACACGTTTCATTTTTTCCGTTTATCGTTTTCGGTGCACCCGGCCGATTAACCCACTCGATATGCAAATTGGGCTACTCATCCGTTAATATGCATAAGGTAAGTATATACGTTCAACAATCTGGCAGGAAGGTATACGTTGCTGACGATAGCTAATAAGCTTGAAACTAGTACCGCGTTCCTTTGTCAGTGTTGAATAAACGAGCAACGATGGTTGCTGGACACTACGGATTAATGCGGGATGTTTGTTTACAAACATACCGAGCATTATAATAAATGTGTGCAATGTATGTATATATATATATATATATACATACTACTGTACGTCTGTATACATATATGTATGTACGTGTACATACTTATATTTAAGTAACAGCCCTACTAAGAGTGGGAAATGAAATTTCGTTTCATTTTTTCCGTTTATATATATATAAAGCGAATCAGTGTTGCGACGAAAGGAATTTATTGGATATATTACAATTGTTTCTCGAGCGACCAGCTCGAGGCACGATCGATGTGGTGATCAAACCTGACTCTGAAATCGCGCCGCGGTCCTCGGACACGTCTCGATTCTACGAAGCAGATTTTCCTATCAGAGTGCTCATACGGCCTTCCGCATACGGACGCTTTAAGCATCCAACACCAATTATATATATATATATATATATATATATATATATATATATATATATATATATATATATATATATATATATGGGGAGAGAGAGAGAGAGTTTCGTCAATGACAGAATGTAAGTAGGGTAGTACTACATATAAGGGGCAGAAATCCTTCATCAGTAGTCGGTAAAGAGAAAAGTAAAGTTGACAGGCAGATAAAACAGAAATATTTGAGAGAGGGAGAGAAAAAGAAGAGATGTTTTGAACAATGAGAGGAAGACAGATGTAAATGTGTACTACAATACGACTCAAGATTTAGCGATACAGAAATCACACACGCATCAACCATCGTCAGTTCTGAAGTTGGCTTGCAATTTCTCACGTAGAAATTGAGTTAACAGCAATTTTTTATGCCAGCTTGTGCAACAGAAAATGAAGCAAAATATATGTGTTTATCAAAAGATATATGGTTCTTTCTCTCTCGTTCTATACATATATCTTTGAATCTGAATTCTATATCTATACATGCTCGCTAGCA
>OZ024740.1:309832139-309842139 GCA_964016885.1 Eledone cirrhosa | reverse complement strand
TACAACTTCTTTCGCCATGGCTATCACACAGAGGAAAACCGCCTCTCCTTCGTTTTTGAAAGGGGGAGGCGGTTTGATCGTGACAATGTTCACGGTGGTCAACCGGATTGGTCCCACCCGCGACAGTAGTCGTTCTACATAGTCCCACAGGTCAGCAACCCCGGGCAGTGTACGAATGCGTGTGAGACGGTTTCCTCGTCAGGCACGCATCTTGGACAGATCTTCTTCGAGGGGTCCCTACCCGGGCGCCCGTGTCTGTAGAGCTTGTCCCGGACGGGTAGAGCTCCTCGGTAACATTGCCAAGCCAGGGACTTTTGGAAGTTGTCCATCGGTCGCGGGCCAAACGTCCTACCGAACAGACTGGCCAGCTCGTCTTCCTCCATGCCCAGAGCCTCTCCGAGAGCATCGTCGCACTTACTGCGCACCAACCCTCTATAGAATGTTGAGGTTGAGTCTCCACTGATTGCCGGATCCGCTTGCCAGAGGGCTGTGAGCCCCTGGGCCCATTCAATGTGCCAGTCGCCCACTTTTCTCGGTCTTTGCTTGACCCAGGATTGCAGCTCGGTGAGTGAGACGAGTCTCGGAAAGGCTCGCCTCACAAACAGGGCCCACACCGGCTGACCGGTGAGGAATAGCTGGAGGTGCCGTAGCCTTAATGCGTGTCTACGCATCGTCAGCCACGGCAACCCCAGCCCTCCGTTCGAAGGGTGTTGACAGCAGATGGATCTTCTCACCAAAGGAGCCCGCTTCTTCCAAAGAAATCGGAAGAGCGGGCGCTCCATTTTGGCGAGTGTTTTCTCTGGGCAAGGCACGACGGTCAAGCGGTAGTAGATGACGGACGCTATATAAGCGTTCGCCACCTCCGCTCGACCTTTCAGGGATAGTTTGCACTCGGCCCACTTCTGGGCGAGTGCAAACACCTTGCCCGTTACCTCGTCCCAGTTTTTCTCCACCTGGAGGTCCGGTCCGAACCAGACCCCGAGCAGCTTCACCGGTCCCTCCGTCCAGCGTCCGACGATGCCGTCGGAGGGCATCGTTTTGCCCCTCCACATCCCGAGTTGCAAACCGATGGACTTGTCCCGGTTCAGCTTGGCTCCTGTGAACCTTTCATATTCCTCCAGTAAGGTACCGATCTGCCCGATTTCCGAGGCGCACGACACCATTACTGTCACGTCATCGGGGTAGGCCGACACCGCTTTCCGCAATCCCGGTTCCAAGGGGATGCCCTGCAACAGCTCCAGCTTCCGCAGTAGTGGCTCGAGAGCTAGCACATACAGGAGGGAGGAGAGAAGGCATCCCTGTCGAATGGATCGCGTGATTTGGAACGGCTCCAAGAGGTAGCCGTTCACCTTGACTCTCGAGCAGGTGTTGCTGCTGTGCATTGCAGCAATCCAGCCCCTGAAAAAGGGTCCGAAGCCTGCCGCCGCGAGCACCGCATCCAGGTACCGATGGTCAACCCTATCGAACGCTTTAGATTGATCCAAGTTGATCAGGGCCCCACCAAAGCCTGGTTCGTTCCCTACCCTCTCTACGATGTATCGCATGAGGTGGAGGTTGTCGTGTATGGACCTGGACGGGATTGCGCATGTCTGCGCTTCTCCCACCAGGTTCCCGACGACAAGCGCCAACCTCTTCGCTAACACCTTGGCCAAAATCTTTAACTCTGTGTTTAGCAGAGTTATGGGCATGAAGTTATCTATGTCATCCCCCTTGTTCTCGTCCTTCCTCACCAGCGTGACTACGCCCTTGGTCACAGAACTGGGAATTCTCCCGTTCTGTTGCCAGTTGCAGTAGACCGCCTCGAGGAGACCGGAGAAGAAGCCCGGCATCGCTACATAAAGTTCGTATGGTAGACCATCGAGACCCGGAGATTTGCGTTTGCCGCGTTGGCTCAGCGCTTCCCCTATTTCAACGGCTGAAATCGGCCTCTCGCAGGACTTCGCCTCCCCGTCCGAGAGCTGCGCCAGACCGTCGAGGTATGGACCGAAATCCATGGCCCCACCCGGCCCGCCACCCCTCCCGAACAGTCGTGCAAAGCGCCGTTGAAAGGCCACGCTCATCCGCTCAGGTTCAAGGATCACGCGTCCATCCTGGTCCTTCAAAGACCGAATCGTGGACTTGTTTCCACTTTTTGCCTCTGTCACTCGGGCCCAGCTAACAGCTTTGGCTCCCTCGTTACCCAGAGCACGTATTTTACTCCTGACAACGCAGCCCTCGTGCTTCGCATCAAAGAACTGGTCTAGGGCCGTTCTTGACGCCAGCACGCCGGCCACGTTGCCACTCCTAATCGCCTCTTCTACTCTATTTGTTAATTCCCTTTCAGTTCTATTCCTATCTGATGCTAATTCCCGACTAAAACCTATCGATTCTATTCTAATTTCTCTCTTGAGAGAGCCCCACCACCTGTTGTTGACAATCGCCCCCGTCAAACGCTGCTTAACTAGTGTGCTAATCCGCTTACTGTAAGCTTTGTTTGTCGGTAAAGACAAGTTTAGCTACCAGTAACCGGGTCCCTGTCTATGAGTTCTATCAAGGTTGACCACTCCGGTCACCAACTTGTGATCCGAATAGTCAACCATGAACATTCGTGGACAGCTTAATATGTCCCTATCCTTATTTCTAACTAGGAACCTATCTAGGTACGACCTAGATGTTCCGCTGCGATTACTCCACGTCCACCGTGGCACAGTCGGAAAATCTAGTCGATATCTATCGGCCACATCAAATCGGCCGATTAATCGTTTGAGGCTGTTACACCCCCCTCTATCGGGACATGCCCCTACATAGTCCCAACGTGCATCCAGGATACCATTCCAGTCCCCCACTAAAAGAAAGGAGCGAGACGTTCCCAGGAAATTCTCCAGGCGTCGGAAGAAGTCCGGTCGCGGTGTCCCAGATGGGGCATACGCTACCACCAGTCTGAAAGCTCCACCTTCACCACTGCCGACGTCTAAAACCACCAGTCGACCCTCCGGGTCCAGGTGTACCCTCTGTGTGGCAAGACCCAGGTATTTTCGCAGCAGAACGGCAACCCCGCCCCCACCCCTCGGCTGACAGAGAGATGCGTAGATCTCAAAGCCGTCGAAGATGGGGGCCAGTTGGCGCTCGCTGCTGGTCCTGGACTCGCAAATAACCATTACATCCACTCTGTGCGACCTGAGGTCATTTAAGAGTTTGCCCTGTTTCCAGGACATCCCCAAGCCGCGTGCATTCACACATCCAACTCTTATATTGGCCATGTGCTGAAGAGGTAAAAAGGAAGAGGAAAGGAAATTACTTACCCCTTCGTCTCCTGGGGACCAGGCTGCACAATTTCCATGGGGGTGTTGGAAGGGTTGTTTGGTGGGGTGCTGGTTTGTGGTGGGGTGAGGACATCAGCGTGTGGTGGGATTAGGGTGTTTGGTGGGGTGTGGGTGTCTGGTGTGGGGGTGGGGATACATCTCAATAGGACGCTGTTATGTAGATTGGTGCTGTTGGTCCCCACATGCATTGGATGGTTCTTTTTCAAAGTTACATAGGTTTCCGTTGGGACACTAATCATCATTAGGTGCGGTTTGTTCGCTGCGTAGGTGAAAGTGATTCCTTCGGTTTCCACCGAAGGGTTATTTTCTATCGCTTTCATCAAAGTTTTATTGTTCTTGTTAATGTATGTATAGAGTTTTTGTTGTGTTGTGTTTGTTTTTGTTTGTTGTTCTTGTGCGTGTTTGCGTTTTGTAGTACGTGTTATGTTTTGGGGAGGGGTGGGTTTTTTTATTTGTGATGTTTGTTCTGTTTGTGCTGGTGGTTGTGTGTTTGTGGCATTTTTGTTAATGTGGTGCCTTTTTTTTTCCTTTTCACCTGTTGAAAGGGTTCTCCCTCGTCGTCACTGGGTGACGTTGATACAGAGTCCTCTTCCCTGTTGTTGGGGAGGGTATATTTTTAAGTTTTGTTGTGGTTGCTTTTGTATTTGTTTTAGGAGGGGAGGGGTTAGGTGGAACAGTGTTTTGTGTTGTTATTTTTCCGTGTTGTTGTGGTTGTTGTTGTTGTTGTTGTTGTTGTTGTTGTTGTGGTGGTGGTGGTGGTGGTGGTGGTGGTGGTGGTGGTGGTGGTGGTGGTGGCGGTGGTGGTAGTGGTGGTGGTGGTGGTGGTAGTGGTGGTGGTGGTGGTGGTGGTGGTGGTTGTGTTGTTGTGTTCGGGGTTGGCAGAAGAGCCTTTTTTTTACTCGTTAATTGAGGACAGGCAGCCCTCAGGTGACTCCTGCTTAAGCAGTGGTAACATGACGGCCGCCTTCCCTCCACTGAAAGGTTTATATAAGTTAGCCCGTCCAGAGGTACGCGTTGTGGGATATTCGCTATTCGTTCTGGGCTAATTTGCACCAGAACTTCTACGGTGGTCCCACCAAATACACCTCCGGAGGACTTTCCTATTGAAATTATCTTGTCTTCGTCAAAGTTAATGATTCCACATAGTATCCACCAAATATTTACATTTGGTGTGATACTCATTATTTTTATTCTTTGTGTCCTTTTTCCCCTGTATGTGGGGAAAAAGGTGAAGCGGGGGGACACAATGGGTGCTACCGAGTACTTTTGAGCTGTTGACTGGTTGTTCATTAGCACCGAAATGCTACCAAACAGTTTACCTTTTCGTATGAAGGTTAAGTCCTTCATTGCATCTTTTAGAACCAGCTCAATTTCATTTTGTGATAATTGAGCTGGTTTTCTTGTTTCGTTCGATATTGTCCTGAAAACCACAGTTTTCAGGACAGCCTCTCTACGTAATTCCTGTGGAGAATTGATGCTAAAAGCACCGTTTTCGCCAAAAGTCACGAATTGTTTTGCGTCTTGTAATAGTTGTTTAACATTTGTTATGTCTATTGGCGTGTATAGTTCGTTTTTTTTTACAGTCTGTGCGAATGTTGTTTTGGTGTTGTTGTCTTTTTTGTTACTGTTACTGTTGGTAATATTGTTCATGTTTTCCTTGGTGTTGCTATTGTTGCAGTTGTTGGTTTGTGGCGTTATTGTCATTGTTCTTGTTGTTGGTGCTGGTATTATTTACCGGGTTTGGTTTCGTGGTTTCAATATTTTTTTTAACGTTTTTCGATGATGCGAGGGGGGAAGGCTGCAAGCTTTGTACTCCTACCTTCACTCCACCACTTTTCTTAGTGGGCGTGGCATTCACGACAGTGTGCGAGGTGGAAATGGCATCCATTGCCACCAAGTCTACAGTTTTGAGATGAAAATTGAAAATTTCTCCCCAGAAAGGGTCAAAAATTAGTTGACTCAACGTCTGACGGCCCAGGCAAGGGGTTAAACTAAACAATGTTATTAAATTGAGCAATAAACTCACAGTTTTTTTACAATAATCCGTAAAAATCCGGAGCAAAGTAAATCACGTCTATATCAAGTGGTAATTGATATAGAGAGGGGTATTGGGAGAGATAAGTGTAGACAGGTATAGAAATGGAGAGAGTTTACTGGTCATATATATAGTGAGGGTGATTGGGAGATATAGGTAAAAATAGATAGAGAGAGGGGGATTATGAGATAGTTATGTGTTATAGACATAGAGAGGAGGAGAGATTGGTGTTAATGGATATGGAGAGAGAGATAATCAGAATGTGTCGTGTGGTAAATATAGAGAGGGGGAGAGTTTGGTGGTATGGATACAGCGAGGGGATAATGAAAGTGTTTTGTATGAGAGATTATGCATAGAGAGTGGTGCATGGTATATATATAGAGAGGGATATTGAGAGAGTTTTGTGAAATAGATATTAAGAGGGGGGAGATTTTACTGGAGATTGATTTAGAGAGGAGGATTGGGAGTGAGGGTTGTGTGGTGGATATAGAGAGAAGGTGAGTTTGATGTTAATTGATATAGAGAGGGGGAGAGTTTGGTGTTAATTGATTTATAGAGGAGGATAGGAAGAGAGTTCTGTGTAGTTGATATAGAGAGGAGGACAGTTTGGGGTTAATTGATATAGAGAGGGCGAGAGGAAAAGAGTTCTGAGTAGTTGATATAGAGAGGGGGAGAGTTTGGTGTTAGTTGATTTAGAGAGGCGTATTTGGAAGTTAGTTCCGTGTAGTAGATACAGAGAGGGGGAGCGTTTGGTGGTAATTGTTATAGAAAAGGGTATTGGAAGAGAGTTCTGTGTATTAGATATTGGAAGAGGGAGAAGTTTTGTCTGTTAATTTATATAGAAAGGGGATTGGAAGAGTGTTCCGTGTAGTAAATATAGAGAAGGGGAGAGTATGTTAGTGTTAGATAAAGAAAAGCGTATGAAAAGAAAGTTTTGTGTGATAGACATAGAGAGGGTGAGAGTTTGATAGTACTGTAGGTCCCAAATAATAGGAGGGGTTGGAACAAGCTGGGGTGGACATTTGCTTACATTCTTATAAGCGGGTGGTGTGGTATCTGTAATTTTATAGTGTATGTTTGTAAATAGGGGATTTCTTGTAATGTTTGTTTTTTTTTTGTCATATATAATGTTTTTTTTTATGTAAAATAAAATTATTATTAGATTCTACTGCTGCTGTATCAATAAAATTCGCCGGAAATAGATTAGCAAAATTTAATAAGCAAGGCAGGTTAAAAAATGGGGGTTGGGGGTTTGAAAAAATCCGAAAAATTAATAAGCGAGAAGGGGGCATTATTCAGGACCTGAGAGTATGTGAATTATTGACGGACATAAGATTGAAAACTTAATATCTAAGTAGAGTTTAAATATTCATTTACTATAGCTATGTGATGAGCCTTGTTACTCTGGAGTTTCACCTGCGTACTCACAGAAGCATCAGACAAGACTAGTGATCCTCTGAGTGTGCAGGTGAAATTTTAGAGTAACAAAGCTTAACAATAGCCATAATAAATGAATATATATATATATATATATATATATATATATATATATATATAAGTTATTCCGGGATGAATCGGAGGTAAACACAGTAAGTAAGGTACTCAATACATAGCAGAGTATAAATGTTTTAATATAGAAGAGCTTCTACAGGACTAGAACTGTTTTTCGTGAGAAATCATCAGGAGCTTCCTGATGATTTCTCACGAATGACACAGTTCTAGTCCTATAAAAGATATCGCTCTCTCTCTCTCTCTCTCTCTATATATATATATATATATATATATATATATATATATATATATATATATATATATATATATATATATATATATAACGAAGGAAATGTGGTAAGGAACCAGGTGGACCATAACGCACCAAAGTACTCAATACTTAGGGTAGTAGAGTGGGTAATAGAAACGAGTAGGACCCCGACGGCTGAGCTCAAGCCGTTTCGACGGTTAATTCTGGACTTTGAGTCCAGAATTAGCCGTCGAAACGGCTTGAGCTCAGCCGTCGGGATCCTACTCGTTTCTATATATATATATAACGGGGGAAATGTGGTAAGGAACCAGGTGGACCATAACGCACTAAAGTACTCAATACTTAGGGTAGTAGAGTGGGTAATACGAACGAGTAGGACCCCGACGGCTAATTCTGGACTAAAATTTTTTTTTTTTTTTTAGTCCAGAATTATCCGTAGAAACGGCTTGAACTCAGCCGTCGGGGTCCTACTCGTTCCTATATATATATATATATATATATAGGTATAGATATATAGATAGATAGATAGCTATATAGATAGATAGAGAGAGAGAGAGAGAGAGAGAGAGAGAGAGAGAGAGAGAGAGAGAGAGAGAGAGAGAGAGAGAGAGAGAAAGAGAGAGAGAGAGATGATTAGATTTGGTATAATGCCAGTTTGTTACCAAATGCGTGTGTGTGTATAAATAAGTATATAACCTTGACAATTTTCGAACACCAGATCACAATCCAGTAATTTATTATTATTACCGGGAAAATATCTGGGTTTATGAGTTTTATCCGGAAATCTTGACGGTATTTTTCCAGAGACCTTTGAATTTAATGGGAAATTCTTCACTCTTGATGTATTTTCGTATGGTATGTTCACTCGATTTAATCTTATATTCAATTTACTGCTTTTTTATTTTTTATTTTATTTTTTCTGTTATCTTTAAATTTAAATTTAAGTTTAACCTTTATTTTTATCTTATCCTTGGATTCTATTTTATTCTTTAACGTTTAATTTTTAATATTCTTTTAATTTTTAATTCTTTTTATATTTTTATACTCTAAATAACTAATTGTTTTTATTTAAATTCCATTTTTGATATTGATTTTGTTTTCACTGGCACCCCATCCATTTACTTCTCATATTACATATCTAATTTTACCCCAACACTTATTTCTATCTTTTTACCTTTACCTAATTTCTACGTCTATGATTTATTTCTGCTTCTTTGTATCGTTTAAATTTTCAATTTATACTTTACCTGCTCTCCCTCCTAGTTCAAACAGCGTCTCCACAACTAACTGCAACTCTTAGATCTGTGGACTAAGCAACGCACCTTGAATTATTTAGAATAATCTCTCTAGTCTATAAACGTTTTCGAATTATTTCAAATTATATCATAAGGCATTCCATTGATAGATCTGGTCTAAAATACCACACATATCTATTCATGTATCTATTCTATCTTTTATTTCCGAAGGTTTTTCCACTAGATCCTCTTTGTTACCAACATACATGACAGCCATGTAGGAGGCAGGGAAAAACCCCACACTATGAGAAACCCTAATTGCCAGAATATGTAATTTCACCTTTCGAATGTAACTTCACCTTATTTACCTTTACTTAATGTATCATATTTCTATCACACTTAATACTTTCCCCATTACAGATGTAAAGAGTGTTAACACTGTTATAGTCATTATGAATTACCTTCGGTCTGTCGTTAATACTAATATTTATTAATATTATTGTGGATTGGCAGTACCGGTAGAGAGTTAGACACCATGCTTTGCAGCATAGAGTTATGGCCTTTTATGTTCTGAGTTCAAATCCTACCGAGGTTACCTTTGCCTTACAGAGGTGTTAAAATAAAGTACCAGTAATGTACTGATATAATCGCTAGCCTTGTGCCAAAAGTAGAAACAATTATTATATTATTATTATCATTACCATTTTAATTTTAATTTTTATTATATCTTTTATATTATGTCTTTACTATGTCTTTACTGTTTTTTCTGTCTTTTTACTATTTTTTACTGTGTCTATTATCTTCATCATTATTATCATTGTTTTACTTTTATTATTAGTAATAATAATAAAAGTTCATTCCAGTACATTACTGGTACTTTATTTTATCAACCCTGGGCGGTGAATTGGCAGTATCGGTAGAGGGTCGGACATGCTTTGCAGCATAGAGTTACGGCCCTTTATGATCTGAGTTGAAATCCCACCGAGTTTAACACTTTGCCTTTCATCCTTACGGGGTCGATAAAATAAAGCACCAGTAATACACTGGGATCGATTTATTCGAATTTCTCCTCCCCCAAAATTGCTGGCCTTGTGCCTAAAGTAGAAACCATTATTATTACTATTATCGTATTATCTTACTATCAACATCAACGATGCTTATGGCATGATTTTATTTTTATTCAATGTCTGGCATCAATGTGGCGGAATGAAACTAATGCACCGTAATAGAAAGTTCACAGGACATGCCGGACTCAGAACAGCTAGAGCACAGATTCTCAACCTATTTCGGCTAAACGCTCCATTTTACCCCTCGAAACCACGAAACGCCCCTCCCCTATGTTTCCATTTTTCAATATACTACTGATGTTCATATCTGTAGATTACTGGATCAGATCAAGTTATGTTAGAATCTTTAAAAAAATTTTTTTTAGATACTCATACAAATTAAATACAAAAAAGTTTCAGTCCAAAACAAAAACAAACTATTTCAAATTATATATTTTTGAAAAATAGATGTGAATGCTCCCAAAGACATGATTTCAGTCAAAAAAGCTTTTTTTTTTTTTAATTCTATATTTCACTGTTAGCTGTTGTAATATTTTCAGTGGATAGACAATTCTACAATTCAAACTGTAAAGTCAAAATACAAAAGATGCAAAATATGA
>OZ024740.1:309827139-309829639 GCA_964016885.1 Eledone cirrhosa | reverse complement strand
AGAAGTACACATATACACACACCCACCATACGTACGAACCTGCACCCTCACGCGGACGCAAAACTCCCGTATACACATAGCCAAACCCTAAATACCAGGATATGTAAAAATTATACGCTATAACAGTCAAATATACGTACGAGAAGGTATACATACCTTCACAAAACATACGGGTAATATATACTTACCTATGCAAATAAGTAAAGGAATAAACAAAGCATATACTTAGCTCCCACATCAAGACGTAAAATATCCACGTATAGATCGTGCTATCCGTTAGGGTATAACGTGGGGCTGTAATACAGGAAAGTTTTGTGCAATTTATGTTTACAAGCCGAAATTGCCTCAGATATATTGTTTAAGATGTGGTCTGTAGCGTAGAGTATTTCCAGGGCCTCAGCGGCGCAGAGGTCACATGGTCTTTTATTTCCGTTATACGATCTAGCCCTAGCTAGGATCTCCCAGTGTAACTTATATTGGGTGTGGTTGTCTTTTAGACTCCAGATATAAGCTGAAAGTGACGTCATATTCCTTCTTAGAGGGTAACAAAAAGAATAGGTATGCATGTAATGACGCTGCTTGAAACTATTGGCGGTTAACCCTATGTAGGCCCTACGGGACGTGGGTGTTACAATCTTACATTTGTAGACAATGTTACTAGAGAGGCATTTCCCGGATAGGGGGCAATCAGCCCGATTCCTACAATTACAGTTGGTACTAACTACAGGGTTGCACGTGTTCCTACGGCTAGGTAGTTTAACTAAATTTGAAGCTGTGATGTTATGTGCAAGGTTAGGAGTCATAGAGTAAGAAATTTTAATAGTATTTCTATTAAAAATTTTACTATGTTTATGTGTAGGGGGAAAATGCTTCGTAATAAGGGAAAGAAAGATCTTAGCTAATGGTGTGGCCACCTCCATATTATATGGTGGGTTAAACCAACAAATGCGACGGGATCTATTTCTTCTAGGTCTATTTTCGTACTCTGTATATGCTACCTTATCGACAAATCCACTTCGAGCAAGAGCTTCATTGTAATAAGTGGAATGGTCGTTGAAAATGCGCTCGTTGGTGGAAAGACGGGAAAGCCTCAACGAAACGTTTCTTACCAGGTTCTTGGTTAAGCTGGCAGGATGGTTGGAATGCTTACTTATGTAATTAAGCGTATCATTCGGCTTTCTATACGGGTAATACAACCCATTCAATAAATTGAGGGTAACGTCGAGGTAATTAACGACCGAGAGATTGGCCTCAACCTGTATAGGGAGGTTGAAGCCTTTAAAGAAGGCTGTGAGTTCTTTTCTGAACCTGTCGCAAGCACGAGGTCCGCACTTAGTCATGGTCAAAAGACCATCGTCACGGTACAAACCACCGCCCGCGTTGGGGAATTCGTCCTTGATAGAGAAAAGAAGGAAAAGGCCAATAAGATCAGTAACCTCCGCAGAGTCACTGGCGCCCATACTCACGTCGAATGGGGTACTATTGGATTTTTTAATCCAAATAGAGTCGTCGAAATTAATCATTACGTGGTTTTGTCTTTGCGTGCTATTGTTCTCCACGCTCCACATATGACTTATTATCTTCGTTTTTTCGTTCATTGCCAGAGAACGTCTCTATGCACCACCTAAGAGAACATTAGTCTACAACCTCTTTTATACCATAAACGTGGTTTTGTCTTTGCGCGTAATTGTTTTTCACCGCTCCTATTAATGACGTATTATTCGTTTTTTCCCGTTCTTTGCCAGCGAACGTTACCACGAACCAAAGTATCGTCTTCCTGTCTTCCTCCGGTTGCAACGTTTTTTGAAATATCCAGTTCTGTGTTTACAGATTGACTTTGTTAGTTTCAGAAGATCCCGTTAAGGGTGAAAGCAGCGATTCTTTGCTTAAACTTTAATCTGTTATTTTAATAAATATTTGCTCTACGGTTCTTATATATTTGATATATATTTTCCTTATCGAGCCCTCTTTGGATTTTAGTCTCCAATTTTATTATTATTACTATTATTATTATTATTATTATTATTATTACTATATATATATATATATATATATATATATATATATATATATATATATATATATACATATAAATGAAGAGAGACACAGGAAGAGACAGAGAGAGTAAGAAATATTTGTGTGTGTGTGTGTGTGTGTGTGTTTGTGTGTTGCACGTCTATCTATCTATCTCTCCGACTGAGGGCTCAAACATGCGTCCCGCGAACTACTTTTTTATGGCCCGTGGTAGAACTAATATTTTAGATTGCATTATAACTGGTACTGCTTTGCGGTACTTCTTCCGTTTTACGTTCTGAGTTCAAATTCCACCGATCTCAACTTTGCCTTTCATCCTTTGGGGTCGATAAAGTAAGTACCAGTTGTGAACTGCTATCGATGTAATCGACGGGACCCTAAACCCCAAATTGGATAAGTGTATACCCACACCTTTCATCACCATTCTTTCTTTTACTTGTCATTTCTGTTGAAGTTGTTCTTGTAA
>OZ024740.1:309802139-309822139 GCA_964016885.1 Eledone cirrhosa | reverse complement strand
TCATACATTTTTATGTTTTATCATCGATATTGCTAATCATTATAAATAATGATAGTTTCAGATTTAGAAATAAGTCGAACAATTTGGTGGTAGTGTAAAGTCAATTATATTGACATCAGTGTATTCCTGGGACTTTATATAGTGGGTGATTTGACGTCAAAGAGTAAATTAACGTACCTTTAGACCGCAAAACATGTTTTCCAACACTCTACCGATACTGCTCATCCACCGCACTTAATAATAATCACATATAATGAAAATTATCCTTTTTTAATATGTTCTAATTAGACAGTGCAATTTAATTTCCAGAAACTTCAAATAGCGTGGAGATTGATGTAATTGCTGAATGGTTAAATATTTCTTCGTCTTTAAAGCAAACGGAGACATGAAGTAGACTCCAGTAGGATACAGTTGTGCCAAATTGTCTAAGTGGAAACCATATGCTAGTTGCTATATATAAAGTTATTACAAATTGATAGAGTTTGACTGTATTTTTACGTCATCCAAATCATCAGGTTTTAGATGCCTATTGCGTAACGTCTTAGATATTTATCCTCTACTCAAAGTTGAGCCTGATATCAACCACTGCTCTCTTCAATACAAGTTTGACAACGTCACATCAACATGAGGGATTAACATGGGGCCTCAGATCTTAAGTAGTTATTTACTTCTAAATTATACAAGTTAATATATTTAGATAGGTTATAGCTTTCTTTACAATAACCAGAATTTACGTTTGTGTTATTATAATTATAATTATAATCACAAAGCAATTATTATTTCTTTGATAGGAATTTGTTATCAAAAGTAGTCAATGCGAGTTATTGCTTTTGTGTTAGATGTATTATCGAAAAAATGTGTTTCTACTAATACTTTCTGTTGACGAGGTAACACATTATTTCAAATAGTTGTATAACTTTTACTGTTAAAGACCCCTCAAGCATTAAACATTTTCAGCATAATAGAAGTTAATTTTTAACTTTAATTATCAATGAAAGGATCACGAGTTTTAAATATGAATAGAAATATGACATATCTAGGGATATTTAAGATCCAATGCGGTTGGTAGTTACTAAGGTGTGGGATATGTGATAGTATGGTTATAAGTGCGTTTTATTTAATGATGAGACAAAAGCATTTCAACAACACAATATCAGTTGGGATGTGGGTCATACTCTCTAGATAGGAACTAGTTTTTCAGAAATATTATTTGCATACGCGAAATGTATTTAATGTGCTATTTCCAGAACAAGCCGAACCAATACACATGAAATTGAATATGATGTGAATAGAATAACACTTTATCAATGTAGAGAAATAAAATTTCAGTCGATAAAAATATAAGGCATTAAATATATCAAGGAATGCAACATATTAATGGAAGCACATGCACATGATTTACTTTATTAATACATTTCCAAATCAATTGCTACAGAACTAAATGGATGTGATTCTTTTGCTTTGTTTTGAATTTAGAAGTATTATAAATGTGTTTAATGATAAAAATAATAGATATAAGTTTCAGATTATATATAAAATTATGATTCATTAAATCCCTTGGAAGAGATGACACTTGTTTTTGCATATGTACAAGGTTATTGAGTTCCATCATCATGTGTTAAACAAAATAAGTAGATTGTAATGTTATATGAAGATTACATGATGATGCTTAATATTTACAATATAATTTATTTTTTACATGACAAGCAAGTCAAAAATACATTTCTTTCAATCACCCATGAGATTTCCATATTATTATCATACATCACGGAATAATTTCACCACATATGTTAGATTATATTTTCCAATTATTTAGTATCACCCTGGGTGTACGCGGTAAATTGCAAAGAGAATAATCTGATCACATATAATGATTTACATTCAAAATGTTTGTTTCTGAATAAAAGCAGAAAACGCTAAAATGTCATATATATTTATAAATACACAACATAAATGCCAACAGAATTATATTTTAAATTGCCAATAAAATTGCAATATACATATCTAAAGAAATACGATAATATACATCTGAGAAAGTATACCTGAGAGAATATTGCCTCAATATGGAAGACCATAAACACATGATAATTACAGAAACAAACAAAACATAATACAGGCTTTTAATATTTAGAATATAATCAGTATTGATTTTCCTATATTATCCATCGGTTTTAACAGTAATACTACCGGATTACTGCTCAGTGTCCTTGTACTTGTGGCAAGGGAAAGCAAAGAAATTTTGAGAGCATCTTCGGTGGCAGCTGAGAATCCGAATCACTGCCTCTGGCTCAAAATGAAGATTGTATGATGTTATGACCCGTTGAGATAGACAAAGTCACATCATCAAACTCTCTTAAATTGTATTGTTGTGCAGGAGTTTCGTAAATGACATCGTTTGATCGCCCCGACTAGCTTTATTTACATGGTGGAAGAGGCTGAAACATACAGACTCACTACATTTTATGAGACATCGACACCCGCATTCGGAGCCGGAAGATAGAAGCACCCTCAGCAATGATCTGTATTTAGGAAGTATTTGACTAATGGGGTTGGACCCTGAAACGAAGAAAGGAGACTCCTGACTACAGAGAAGAAGATTCATGGCTGAAGTGATATCATCTGAATGGGTGGAAGAATACTTATGAGTTGATTGAGGAGTACTCTTGACTAGGGGGGAAAGGCATCGAGTTTATGTTGCAGCAGCAAATTGATTTGCACCCACAAGCTTGTAGCCATTAGAAAAAAATGTCACACAGCAAAGAAACATACTGAGCTATGCCCTCTTACGTGAGGAAACTGAAGGAGATTAAATGTTGCTGGTAATCTTATTAATGATCTAGAAACGAACCTGGACAGGAAAACCACATTGATTTAACCGCAGTACTTCTCAAATGCTTGAGCAGATTTGTTGTGGGGAGCATTTTATTACACGGAAAAACCTTCGGATTCCCAGGTCGAAATCAAGTATGCAGATTATCACAATGTCAATCAGAGAATAAGCATTGATAATGTCCAGTAATTACACTGTTGAAGTACGTTTAATGAAACTTATATATTATTTTGGAAGCGTAATTTTGTTGCATGTGATTTGGCTTGCGACAATTCGTTGGAACCGAAGCATGTATATCATAGAAATGTTTTTGAACTGTTCTAACTGAACACAGGTTTGATATATTCAATTTAGATTTATCATGTTTCATGTTATACAATTTTTCTCGTTATCTCTGTTAAATAGCTAAAAATACGTATCTACTACAAATCATTTGATTGCTTAATAACAGAGAGTTTTCATCAGGTCGAGAATTATCTACTTGTTAATCTCTCTTGTGTATCATATATCATTTATCAACTACTAATGGAGTTGCATCGGCGTCGTCTTGCTACGTCTTGGGCATTTTGAGAACTAGTGACACCCATGCCTCCCCTCGCACACTCACATACACCCTCACATACACACACACACACACAAACACGCACACACATATATATATATATATATTTCATTAGCGTATCTATGGTATTATGTTTTCGGTAACACTCTGTTTCAGATGTTCACTGACGCACTCCTGTTTTTTTATCGTAAATTGACATTATCTTGCAATTGTAATGTTCTTTTCCCATAAATGTGAATGTGTGTCGGAAGAGAAGACGAAAACAAAGATATATGTAAGGTTATTCTAGATGTATAGAGTGTTAAATGAAAGATAAATTAAATAATTTGGCAGAAGATAAGAGAAAGAGGAAAGTCAAAATGATCTACCTCTTGGAGAACGCACATATAGGGAGAAGTATGAAAGAGATAACTGGAAATTGTGTTGCATAGATGTAAGATATAAATCAATCAATGTTGGCAAATGAATATCATTATTCAACATTATCATGGGGAGAGTTGCGGAGAACGTTTTTCTTCATATAATATCCGTCCCTTCAAAATGATTGAAACCCTCACATTCGATAGGTTTTCATGGAATTTCATCCGTTTATGCCCATTTAAAAACAACAATTGTGTAGTTTGTATGTCCACATTAAATTCCAGTAGTGAGGTTTTGACGGTGAGGAAGAAAATTAACATTAGATATTGTCAATGAACGTGACATTTGATGGACTGTTATTTAGTTTTGGAAAAGGAAATTTCAATCTCCCAAGTGAAGCATTTATTCTTGAACTAAATTGTGTAAATCCAAGGAAGATTCCAATAGATTCAAAAAAGTCTCAGGATTTGTTTGGTTTTGTCAATTTATCATTGACTCTTCATATTACTATGTTTCTTGCGTTTGCAGCTCAATTTTACATTAAATTCTTTCTTTGACATTAAAATGATTAAAATGTTGATATTGCTAATTAGAGTGTTTCGCGTTTCTGTAATTAGAACTTTTAGTGCCAGACAATTTTCATTGTAAAGGTCGTTCTGTTTTTAATGAAGGGTACTAGACCTTACTGTCTCAACACAAGTTACTATTGATAGGTATTTTTATGATGTTTTTATATTTTTCCGTATAGTCGAAACAGTGGAATCTTCAGTTTCAATATATCTAATTTGAGTTTGAAGCATGAATATCATTATCTGAGATTTGTTTAGACACTTTTTTCTAATGATGGCCCTCTTCTTTAGCTAAAAGTACTTTCGTAATGATAATATGATTCCAGCACAAGCAAAATACCTCTTAGAAATCCTTTAGAAATCCTTTATAATGGTTTGCACCCCGAAATGTATTTGAGAAAATTCCAAATGTTCCATAACTTTTAGTAATGTATTCACATCAGAATACTTCGTCATCCAGACAAGCTTATTTAATAGTTCAGTTGAGTATGAACCATGTTTGCAGTAATGCAATTTCCTCAAACATAAATTGGCACGAGCAGACAACAATGTTCTTATAACTTGCTTATTCAACGAAAGGTTGCTTTATTTGCCCATTTATTAAGGTACCAATAAATGCTGTTTTAACCAATGAATCAATTAAGAGTATTGCGTGTCAATACATACACGTTCGAAGTCAAATGATAGACAATAAGATAAGTATTATTATAATTTTAAAACATATAATGTATTTACTTTTACCACAATTAATATGCGAGTTGATGCACCACTGATATAATAGACTAAATTTTAAAACGATTGTGTAATACACTTTCCTAAACAATGATATTGTGTATAGGTAAAATTCTGCATTCCTATATTTTTTTGCAAACTGGAATTGGTCTAATAGATGCGTAAAAGAAGATTATTATAACGCTATGAAATCTTCGCGAATTTACAGCAATTTCATCGGCAAAATCGTATGTAATATTGACTAATTTCAAGAATTTATGAGTGAGTGAGTTTTATAGTTTACATTTGAACACATTTCTGCGTCATCGTCCACTTTCACATGGAAAAGGTTTCCACTGTGTACTTAAAAGCATGAATTTGCGATGAGCAGATTTCCTCATAGGAACTTTCCTGGAGAATAAAACACTTAAAAATTCAGTTTGCGAACCAGTAACAAAATGATACCAATTTGTTTATCTTTTACGAAACAATTAAAATGAGTAATTTTTAAATTACAAACATCTCTGTTTAAAGTAAAGAAAAAGTGTATTAGCATCCAATATTTTGGCAAAGACATACCATTTTTTTATATCATCAAATCGACCCCTGGGTTTGGTGCGACGCAATTAGTTCAAACACATTGTGTTCAATATTAGCTACATTTAATCAGAATTCACCTCGTTTGGTTATATCCAGCCTACTTCTTTCAGATAACGGAAGACGGCTTCTCCCACACAGGACCTTAGGAAGGCAAGCAAAATCAATTTTAAGTGTTTCCAATAATTTGAGTATAACACAAGCTAGGTTTACCGTGAAGCCGACATCACATTGTGGCCTCTTTTTCATTTTGTAAATCTATCAATGCCTCCTACACATCGTCTTTAGAATCGACTACTTGGACTTAAAACAGGTTGTTAAACTAAACTGGAACAGTAAATGCGATAATATCCTGAAATCACTGTACCATGTCATCATATATAATGACATCCTCAACGAATTTATGTTTCAATCTATTCAATCGTTGAAATTAGTGAGATTCTATCTTGAAATGTTCATCTTATAATACGCTAATTTCGAAATAAAGGCAGGGGTGGATGATTTACAGTCGACAAGCATTTTTTGCTTTCCTTGCCATAATATGTTGAGATCATGTAGTTTGGTGAATATGTCGGTGAGGAAAAACACAGTCATCATCATAATCGTGGCACAGTTTACAAGAAATGTGTTCAGATAAAAAGTCGATTTCAGCTTGTTGAACGTTTTATTAACTAACTGCACTTCATCACTAAGCATACCCTGGATATGTTTTGTCACTAATTGCTCCCTAGAAACCACACAGTGAACTGTTAGAAGAGGATATGAAAGTTCAAGTTTCAAGAGAGAAGGACCTCAGTGTCTACCTACCACAGCAGGCGTTACATCCGATGCACAGGTAACACAATTGTTCAATGGAATATTATGTTCAATAACAAATAGTTTCACTATTTCTAAATTAGAGGTACATTTTGAGTCAAGCAACTATTGATCAGTGAATAGCATCTCCTCGCACAGTTGAATATTTTCATTAAAAAAACTATCATCAAGTACTGACTTCCCACAACTTTTGATTAGTCAATGTGTATGGAAAATACAGATCTCCGGAGATTATAGATGAGTTAAAGTTTAAAATTTAAACTAATACATTAAAGTGAATCAGAGACAGTCGCACTTTCTACCTTTCACTTTACACACCTAACATCCTTTAAGGAACTATATTTTATACATAGTATTTATACATTCCTATTTAGATAGAAGGATAAATGATGATGACGGCAACGATCAAGTGATGCAGCCTGTTCCTATTTAAGATCACCATTGATACTTACCAACATCTTGCATACGGCAATAATACTGAATAAACATTTTTTTCCATGAGACGTTGGTTTTTATTTCAATCTCCTATAAACGAGATGTTAGCCGAAAATGCTGTTGTATTTTCAATGTCTTTCTCTCATATACATGTTTATCTTGATCACGGTTTTGATATTTAATCATTGAAGTTTAGACATTAGCACATAGATAGAAAATATTTATTTTTGTCTTCCCGTCTCGAATGTCTTTGAGATTAAGATTCCGTTCTACCAGGATCCTACAAGAAAGGATAATATTGAAAATTGGCTTTTTAAATTATGTAACACATGGAGAGTACAATTCTCAGTTCCCCCACCTAATTAAACATAAAAAAATAAATGTGCTATCTTCCCTCAAATGAAATATTATCAGTTGGAGGTTTCTCCGCAGACCTTTTTAATCACATGACTAGTATTTCTAAATATCAATTTGAATTCTCAGAAATTGTATGAGGATTGGAATTATCTGAGATGTACATTTAATCTGTGTTGAATATGAAGAAACACTACAAGGATGAGAATTGCATCGTTTTAGTTTTGCGAAAACATTTAATATGGCCAGCGGAAATTTGCAGGCGAATATATAAAAAGGGCTTTCAAGACAAGGGCCACGGATTTCATCATTGCATAGAAATGTGTCTTCAGTATAATACTGAATTATCAACCTTTGTACATATATCAATAAAAGATAGAATGTTAATGCTGGCATTTCTTATATACAGTTTGATTTGTGATGAATTAATAGATAATAACATAGCTTCCAGAATCAGATGCAACCCAATTTGAATGATATTCCCCACTAGGATATTTTCAACTGAAGAAAATAAGTGTTAGCCATCCCAAGAGACATTTTCCTAGTTGAAACACAATGTTTCTTATTGGATCAAACTTAATATGTAGACCTAGTGTCACCAATTCTCAAACGCATAATTTCATTTGACTCAGGATCAGAAAGATTGTACAACGAACCCAGTATACCGCGTATGAATTTACATTAGCTGCAAAGGTCCCAGTTCAGGTAGCAATAATGACTACATAATTGTAATCATCATTCATCAATCGTCAGATGACAATATATATACTGGCAATAATTCTTGAAATAAATGGACTGTATACCGAGCTATTGCACTTTAATTCATGGCCCTGTGAGAGTTGACCGTACAACGTCTAAGACTATTTTATAGTCTACTAGTCTGTTGCAAAGTATTTGAAACTTAATTCTCAATTTGGGACATAGACGCGCACGGGAGTCAAATATGTGTTATTAAGCAGCAGAACAACGAATTAAATTTACTTCCAAGAAACAAAATGATCTCTCCAACGACGTACAAAATTCCGTTCACTAAATGTTAATCAAAAGGATTTGGCTGATTCGATCAGACGCTTGCACAAAATGATATGCAGAGTTGTAGTGTCTGAAACCCTCGTAGCTGTGAATTGATGTTATTAGTGACATAATCTTAGATGCACGTAAATGTTGCACATCAAGTCCATATATTTACGAGAACAATTACCTATACAAATACCGTCAATCTACGTAAACTCTTATAATTATGTCTGACTATCTTCCAAATTATTTTCATATTTACTTTGAATGTTAGCCTCAATGCCATATGGCACGCCTAACATGTTCTTCGGTTCCTAAAACATGTTTTTCAGAAAACCTTATCAAGATCATTCTCTAACCGATTTGACACACGTACTAATTACTCGGAAAAATATTTGAGTTTATATTAGTGTACACACACGTGCAATATTACACTGTTCACCTACAATCTTAAATATAATGCTAAACGTGATTGCCTCAATGTAACCTTCTACGTTTTGATTGGAGTCTGCATTTGATTTGACATAAGACCTTTAGAGTCTGTTTTGAATTTGGCATAAGTCTTCAGGCTTAGAACGCAGTCTTTAATGACGACGTTATTTCAATATATCTAAGGAAGGTAATTGGAACTTATAAAGTATATAAACTGAATTATATTCCCTAGGATAGACTATCGTTTCAAACATTCTAATAAATATTGATTTTTAGAAGCAGTAATATTTTCTTAGAGGCCATTTACGAATAGAATACGTGACAGAAATTGTCCCATACATTTCTTTATTTTCGGGAAATAAGTTAGTTGAACTTGTTAATTAGAGATTGAAATTTGTTCAATTATGTATTGAACGTTGCTCTGCACTATGGAATCAGCATTAATATTGAAAGGGGTGTGTAGACAAAATATGATGAACAAAATCTTACTTTCCTTAATATGAAACGATAATGTCAAATGTGGTTATTTGTCCATTCGTAAATATTAATGAAATACAAATATAATATATCTCAGAGACAAAGGGCACACTAGACAACGCACTTAGAAATGCTTTCACACGCCTGTCAACATTCGGGAAATAATCCTTTCACATCATATCTTTAAAATGTTATAGGGTGTATTCGAAACTATTCAAAGCTACATATATATAAATAGGAGAGATAATAGCTAGTGAAACTTGGCAGGAAATATCACTATATAAATTATTTATTCCGAATGAAACATGCATTAGTATTAGTTTCCATGCTTACAGACGTGAATAATGTGCACTAAGTTAACAATAGAAATACTTTAATGAAGATGAATATAATATAAATCCATTTGTTTGTTCTACTGCATATACGCCTACCAATCTGCAAATGACGAAACGCCATAAAACACGTTTAAGTCTATATAAGCAAATAGATTAAAGATAGTTACAAGTAAATGTACAAAAGCACGTGGGTGATAATGTGAGAATAAATAACAATAACAATAATATTCATTCTTTCTTTATTGTAGGACAATGCAAAGAACATGGATAGTGGCGATTTATAAAAAAGTTAAAGCAGATAAACAAATGAAACAGATAAAAGTAAATAATAATATTATGAGAGCAAAACATCCCCAATAGGGGAATACTACCCAGGGATAATTTAGGAACCCCACGGATCCTAAGACACCACAATCTCCAAAGAACACCAGAGGAAAATATATCTCGCTTCTCGAATTTCTCCAGCCAACAGCCGATGATCAGAGTAAGCCAATCCATTCTCGTTAAATTCCCATTCTCATTAAATTCTCGGGTCATTCTCGTTAAATTCACCTACATTTTAACAAATGTTATGGTGGGGAGCACTTCCAGTTTCACCATCACCTTCCTTTCCAGTTAGAATTTTAAAATGTTGATGAGGACTTGGACGAAGACGAAAGTGTCTTTCTTCAGTCCTTTCAGCTCCGTCCACCACAAAACCTCTTTTGCTACAGACATCAGACAGAAGAAATTTGCCCGCGCTTCTCGGCCAAAACAAAGTGGCGTGGCGATCTTCACGATGGCGTCGCGTCAATAGCTGGATCCGTCATATACTTGATAACAGTTGTTCAACATAACAGTGAGAAATGCTCTGGCACTGGCCGAGTGCGTGTAGAGTGGTTTAATTGCGCTGCACGCATCTCGAACAGCACTTTCGAGCCTATAGGGATTTGACCCACACCCACACCGAAAGCACTGCTAAGTCAGCGATATTTGGATATTGTTCATCATCCCCTGCTCAAACGTTAGTTTGATTTCGTTGATGATCAGAGCTTCTTCTGGAACGGTGAAGCAAAAGCCCACCACTAGTCCTCTATAGAACGCAAGTGCCCAATCTGGGTCTTCGCTTGATCCATGTCTGCATCTCAGTCAAAGAGACTAGCTGCAGAAAGAACTGTCTCACAAACAGCGACCACACTTGTTCACCGATTAGGTATGTCTGGAGTTGTCATAGCCTCAGCGCATGGTTGTACATCATCAGACGCGGCATGACCAGACCTCCACGTATCAGGTGTTGGCAGCAGATGTACGGCCTCACCAAAGGTACCTGTGCATTCCACCAAATGTTGAAGAGCAGATGTTTCAATTTGGCGAGTTGTAGACCGTGGCAAGGCATGACGATCAGGCGGTAATAGATGACGAATGCGATGTATACGTTCGCCACCTCCACCCTAGTATTCAGGGATAGCTTTCTCTCGTCATATTTCAGAGTGAGAAAGACTACACAGCTCGATACTCCGTCCCGGTTCTCGTCCACTAGAAGGTCTGGATCAAGACACACCCCGAGCAGCTTCACACTCCGTGCACCCAGCGTCGAACAAGGCTGTGGAATGACAGGGATTTGCCTTCACGTGCGGAGCTGAAAAGCCACGGACGTTTCTGGGTTAATATATGCTACCATCAACTTTTCATATTCCTCTAACAAATTGTCGACTACCTTAATTTCTATTTAGTTATTGGTTTATCTATAAGGATCTTGATGCTGCTTGATAGCTTTAAAATATTCAAACAGTATGCGCCACAATGTTATATACCTTCTAGTCAATGAAAGCAAATGAAAAGTTGGTGAGTCTCTCTTCACAGTTCTTCAATACGCTTTTATCAATCGCCAGCTGGACTTTCGTTCAATACTGTCCTGATGGTAATTCCTAGCTTCTCAAGTCATGCATCCAACCTTCTAATAACTGCACCCAATGCGCCAACCATAATCGGTAACACTACGTGTCTCATTCTCCACAGTTTCCTTATTTCTCTCTTCAGCTCCCGGTTTTTCTAAACTTTCTCACCTTCACAGTCGCACTAGATGGTCATATCCCACAGGATCTTTTAATGTTCATTTTCAGCCACCCTTTCCGGTTGGTGTTCATAGCATTTCTCACTTCTAGTCATGTCATACTTATGACAGAGCTTCTAATGATCCAATCTGGCAATGTTGTCGTACTTTCTCTTGTACTCTTTATGGTCAAACACCTTACATTCACTAATAATGTGGTTTATAGTTTCGCCTTTCTCATCACACATCCTACAAAGTGGGAAATTCACTGAGTTGTCAATATTGTACATGATATACTTCGTTCTCAGTGCCTGTTCCCGGGCTGTATGTAGCTCAGTTCTGTCTCTGTCACTATGAAAATATATAATCTGAACTATTGAATTATTCTGCATTTCTATAATTTTAAACTTGAATTACAAAGTGCAACATATCAAGTGACCAAATTGAAAATAATCAAAATATGCATGAATATTGTCCAACCATACCAAATATGCTTTCATTATTACACCATTGGGTGGTGGATTGGCAGTATCGGTAGAGGGTCGGACGCCATGCTTTCCAGCATAGTTTCGTCCCTTTACGATTTGAGTTCAAATCCCGTGGATGTTGACTTTGCCTTTCATCCTTACGGGGTCGATAAAATAAAGTACCAGTAATGAACTGGGTAATTGCTGGCCTTTTGCCTAAAGTAGAAACAATTAATACGCCATTGTTTAGGGCGGTGGATTGGCAGTATCGGTAGAGGGTCGGACGCCATGCTTTGCAGCACAGAGTTACGGCTCTTTATGATCTGAGCTCAAATCCCGCCGAGGTTAACTTTGCCGTTCATCTTTATGGGGGTCGATAAAATAAAGTACCAGTGACGCACTGGGGTCGATTTAATCGATTTTCCCCTCCCCCCAAATTACTGGATTTGTGCCTATATAAGAAACCATTATTACGCCACTGTTTGATGGGAAATGTCAATACTCCTGTAATTAAAACTACCAATTATTTCTAACATCGTGATTCATAAATTAAGCAGGTATCATGAATTTCAATATGTAACTGGTATTGTATTTGATCCCCCTCGGAAGGATGAAAGGCATAGTTGACCTCGACATGATTAAGACACAAAACGTGAAGAACCAGAACAAACACAGCTAAGCATTTATTTAGGCCCTTAAGTCTCTACCAATCTACTGCCTTTGCTAAGATTAATAATAATAATAGGGATTATTGCAAAATGCATTTTTCTTTCTTGGTGCTATTCCCACTTATTAATTAAAAGTCAATAAATTTGACATAATTATATTCATGCATGATTATATTTGGGTGTGTATTCCCCGTTACTAATAGTGTGAAACATACGATGTGTTAGATATAACCACGATCTTTCCGGACAATTATAATCAATAGGCTTCCCTCTCGTAATTCTCACACGTTAATTATTTTTATCGAGCTGTAAGCTAAATACATTTTGAGCGATTAAACAGATCTAATTAAAGCAAGGAATTGCCAGGTGTGTGAACCATTTACGAATAAATAAAATAAAACGAATATTAAACATTTCTTCTAAATTTGGTTTTTAAATTACTTCGAACATTGAAAGTTAAATCAACTGAAAAAAGCAAAATAACAAAAAATATAAACAAAATGTTTATGAAAAATTACAAACTGAGTATGAAAGAAAATTACTAGAGTTAAATGAAGCTTGTTTCGTATAAAGATTTTCAAATCTCAACTAGATATTTTGCATTGTCAAATTTTATGTTGAATGCATAATTAGCATCACTAATATGCGCATAGGATTTTAATTATACTAGCGGATCCATATCGTGTAGATTTAATCGTGTAGATATATATAAAGAGATAGAGAGAGAGAGAAAGAGAGAGAGAGAGAGAGAGAGAGAGAGAGAGAGGGAGAGAGAGAGAGTGAGAGAGAGAGAGAGAGAGAGAGAGAGAGAGAGAGAGAGAGAGAGAGAGAGAGAGAGAGAAAGAGAATGAGAGAAAGACAGGAAGGGAGAGAGATGGAACAAATACAAATGGATGTTTGCATAAACATAAAATAATGTTCAATGTATTTTTAAAACATTTTCATTGTCCTGTTTTAGATTTTCAAATAGTTAAACGATGAACAATATTCAGTGCATTCGCATTAGCATGACAGGAAAATTGCTTATATAATATTACAAAAAACGAATAATAAAAAATATTAGTAGATCTAAATATTTATAGTAACTATTACGCAATAACCTATCATTGCCAATTAATTCAAAACATAAGATTCTATTCCAATATCTAAAAAAAAGCAATCGGATTGGTACTGAAATGGTAAAGAAGTTAGAAATATTGTTCCAAATAAAATATTATAGAATAAAAAGGAATTCCGATATTTACGTAATAAAAATATTAAACTAAGGAATAATAAGCTGCTAAATCATACATTGAACAATGAACACAATGATAACAGAGTTCAATACAAGGCAGTAGATGGAATGGTAATGATATCTAATATACCTGTAATATTATACACAAAAATACACTAAGAGATATACACACGTGTTTTTGTTTTACTAGTGCGCCTTCGTATCAGGGAAGAAAATAATTGTTTCTACTTTTGGCACAAGGCCAGCAATTATCTCAGTGCATTACTGGTACTTTATTTTATCGACCCTGTAAGGATGAAAGGCAAAGTTAACCCTGGCGGGATTTGAACTCAGATCATTAAGGGACGTAACTCTATGCTTCAAAGCATGGTGTCCGACTCTCTACCGATACTGCCAATCCAATCAGGGAAGAAAATAATGTTTTCAATACATTTCTATTTGTTATCTCTCTCTCTCTCTCTCTCTCTCTCTCTCTCTCTCTCTCTCTCTCTCTCTCTCTCTCTCTCTCTCTCTCTCTCTCTCTCTCCCTTTCTCTCTCTCTCTCTCTCTCTATCTATATATATATCTATCTATCTCTCTATCTAACTATATCTCTATCTCTCTCCGTCTCTCTCTCTCTCTCCATATACATATCTATTTATATATATATGTGTGTGTATGGGTGGGTGTGTGTATGTATGTATATATATATATATGTGTGTGTGTGTGTTATGTGTGTGTGTGTGTGTGTGTGTGTGTGTGTGTGTGTGTGTGTGTGTGTGTGTGTGTACACACAACTTGATCTATTTTGTACTAATGAAGTTGGCCGTGGGGAGTTGAGATAGGAATTGATGTTCCATCTTGGAGTTTATTTGTTTCCAGAAAACAATAATACACAATTAAGCTCGTGTGTTTTATTAGATGAAACACGGTCAACATAGAGAAAAAAGAACAAATTATACATAACTAAAACTGTATACGTATTAGAAGTTTTAAAGTTTGTTGACTACACAACTTCAAATATATATCCTGTTACATACTAACTGAACATAGAGAATGTTCCAAGTATGCCAATCGGCACGAAAGTCATATATTTAAGTACCGGCTACCATGCATAATATAATTAGAGGAATATAATTAATAATAAGTTGGAATTATCAGGTATTAGATTATATTACGCACGCCTGCAAAAACACACACACACACTCACACACATACACACACACGCGCACATATATATATACATAATAAATTTGCTCTCCAAACAAGTAAGTTAAACTGATCGATTTTTTAAGTCTCTCATAGGGGTACTCCCTTGATAATGGGTTTTTAAAACCCAATAAAATATTTGGGATCGTTAAATTTACTAAGGTAAGATTATTTTGTTATCTTGGCTATTAAATGTTCTTTCTAACGCATTGTTCTGGGTTTCAAAATTATTTAAATTTGTATTTCATATATATATATATATATATATATATATATATATATATATATATATATATATATATATATATATCATATATATATATGACTGATAGATATTGATAGATATGTTTCTTTTATTTGCCACTAGGGCATCAAAAGTGGGACAAGTACAAAGGGGGGAGTTTACACAAAAAGGCGTCCTCAATAAGGAGGAGGCAATAACAAAATATAAAAATAAAATAAGATATAACAAAAAATAAAATTTTTAACAAAATCCTCAATAGAGAGGAGGCGCCTTGGGGGGTCGCACACACCCCCGAAAAAAGTGTGCAACCCTTCTCCTCAGGAGCACAGAGAAGGGGTGCTCCCTTGGTCTTTCATCTTCCTCACCTATAGTCTGATGTAGAGTGAAGGCCCATTCACACGGGCCATTCTCGCCACTTTCACCCATCTTTCATAGAAACGGCTGGGGTGCAGCACCTCTCTCTCCATCCTGATCCTTCTTCCGAAATGATATCGGAAGAAACGGACCAGTTGTTGGCCAGAGAGAAAGGTGCCTGACCTCAGTCCTTTCAGACGCGTCCACCATACAACCTCTTTCGCCATGGCTATTACGCACAGAAACACCGCCTCTGCTTCATCTTTGAAGGGGGGAGGCGGCTTGATCATTACAATAGACTCGGTGGTCAACCGGATCGGTCCCACCCTTGACAGCAGTTGTTCGACATAGCCCCACAGATCGGCTACGCCCGAGCAGTGTACCAATGCGTGTGCAACGGTTTCCTCGTCGCACACGCATCTGGGACAGATCTTTTTGGCGGGGTCCCTACCCGGGCGCCCGTGTCTGTAGAGCCTTTCTCGAACGGGTAAAGTCCTCGGTAGCACTGCCAGGCCAGGGACTTCTGGAAGTTGTCCATAGGTCCCGGGCTGAATGTCCTACCGAACAGGCTGGCCAGTTCGTCCTCCTCCATGTCTAGGGCTTCTCCGAGGGCGTCGTCGCACCTGCTGCGTACCAGCCCTCTATAGAATGTTGCGGTGGAGTCTCCACTGATAACCGGATCCGCCTGCCAGAGGGCGGTGAGCGCCTGGGCACACTCAGTGTGCCAGGCGCCCAGTTTTCTCGGTCTTTGCTTGACCCAGGATTGCAGCTCGGTGAGTGAGACGAGTCTGGGAAAGGTTCGTCTCACAAACGAGGCCCACACCGGTTGTCCGGTGAGGAATACGTAGAGGTGCCGTAGCCTTAATGCGTGTTTACGCATCATTAGCCACGGCATCCCCAGCCCTCCTTTCGAAGGGTGTTGACAGCAGATGGATCTCCTCACCATAGGAGCCCGCCTCTTCCAAAGGAATTGGAAGAGCGCGCGCTCCATCTTGGTGAGGGTTTCCCTTGGGCAGGGCACTACGGTCAGGCGGTAGTAGATGACGGACGCTATGTAGGTGTTCGCCACCTCCGCCCGACCTTTCAGGGATAGTTTGCAACTGGCCCACTTCTGGGTCAGTGCAAACACCCTGTTCGTAACCTCCGCCCAGTTTTTCTCCACCTGGAGGTCCGGTCCGAACCAGACCCCGAGCAACTTCACCGGGCCCTCCGTCCAGCGTCCGACGACGCCATCGGAGGGCATCGGTCTGCCCCTCCACGTGCCGAGTTGCAAACCGATCGACTTGTCCCGGTTCAGCTTAGCCCCTGTGAACTTTTCGTACTCCTCCAGTAAGGTGCTGACCGCCTCGATTTCGGAGGCCGTCGACACCATTACTGTCACGTCATCGGCGTAGGCCGACACCGCTTTCCGCAATCCCGGTTCCAGAGGGATGCCCTGCAACAACTCCAACTTCCGCAGTAGTGGCTCGAGAGTCAACACATACAGAAGGGAGGAGAGAGGGCACCCTTGTCGGATGGACCGCGCGATTTTGAACGGCTCCGAGAGGTAGCCGTTCACCTTGACCCTAGAGCAGATGCGGCTGCTGTGCATAGCAGTGATCCAGCCCCTGAAAACGGGTCCGAAGCCTGCCGCCGCTAGCACCGCATCCAGGTAACCATGGTCGACCCTATCGAACGCCTTAGATTGATCCAAGTTGATCAGAGCCCCACCAAAGCCGGGTTCGTTCCCAACCCTCTCTATGATGTATCGCATGAGGTGGAGGTTGTCATGGATGGACCTGGACGGGATAGCGCATGTCTGCGCATCTCCCACCAGGTTGCCCACGACAAGCGCCAACCTCTTTGCTAGCACCTTGGCCAAAATCTGTAACTCTGTATTTAGCAGTGTTATGGGCCTGAAGTTACTTATTTCGTCCCCCTTGTTCTCGTCCTTCCTCACTAGCGTGACTACGCCC
This sequence comes from Eledone cirrhosa, assembly GCA_964016885.1. Lineage (NCBI taxonomy): Eukaryota > Metazoa > Mollusca > Cephalopoda > Octopoda > Eledonidae > Eledone > Eledone cirrhosa. The sequence continues at coordinate 309,804,505 of OZ024740.1, read as the reverse complement.
TTGGTCACAGTACAGGGAATTCTCCCGTTCTGTTGCCAGTTGCAGTAGACCGCCTCGAGGAGATCGCGGAACAAGTCCGGCATAGCTAGATATAATTCGTAAGGAAGACCATCGAGACCCGGGGATTTGCGTTTGCCGCATTGGCTCAGCACGTCCTCTATCTCAGCGGCCGAAATCGGCTCCTCGCAGGACTTCGCCTCCCTGTCCGAGAGGCGCGGCAGGCCGTCGAGGTATGGACCGAAGTCCACGTTCCCAACCGGCTCCCCGCTCCTCCCGAACAGTCGGGCAAAGTGCCTTTGAAAGGCCTCACACATCTGCTTAGGCTCAAGAATCGCCCGTCCATCCAGGTCTCGCAAAGACCGGATGGTGGATTTAGTTCCACTGTTGGCCTCTGTCACGCGGGCCCAGCTAACAGCTTTGGTCCCCTCGTTCCCTAGAGCACGTATTTTACTTCGGACAACGCAGCCTTCGTGCTTCGCGTCGAAAAACTGGCTCAAAGCCGTTCTCGACGCTAGCACTCTGGCCACGTCGCCGCTTCTAATTGCCTCTTCTACTCTATCTATTAGCTCCCTTTCCTTCCTATTCCTATCCGCAGCTAGAACCTTACTAAATTCTATCGAGACTACTCTAATCTCTCTCTTTAGATAGATATAGACAGATGGATATTGATAGATTGATATATCATATATATATATATGACTGACTGACAGATATATGATAGATATTGACAGATGGATATTGATAGATTGATATATCATATATATATATATGACTGACTGACAGATATATGATAGATATTGACAGATGGATATTGATAGATTGATATATCATATATATATATATGACTGACTGACAGATATATGATAGATATTGACAGATGGATATTGATAGATTGATATATCATATATATATATATGTGACTGACTGACAGATATATATATATATATATATATATATATATATATATATATATATATATATATATATAGAGAGAGAGAGAGAGAGAGAGAGAGAGAGAGAGAGAGAGAGAGAGAGATGCGAGAAAAACCACAAACCCTCCATCTCAATTCTACTTTTGAAAAGCACAACAACTGCGAAAGCGGTAAAGGAACCAAATAATTTTTTTTTTTTTAAAGACTCCAGTTACATTTTAGATTTCATCTGATTTTCTTATATATATATATATATATATATATATATATATATATATATATATATATATATAGAGAGAGAGAGAGAGAGAGAGAGAGAGAGAGAGAGAGAGAGAGAGAAAATGTGAAGTATTTTCAGATGTTAAAGCCCTTTATTGGTAATGAATATTTCAATGACAATAGTGGTCGACAGTGGTCACACGATTCCGTATACCCACTTCATCAGACAGCTTCTTACATAATACGGCTAAGTTCCAGAGGCAATCCCAATTGAAACCAGAGGGCAACGGACAAAGAGTGTTCTTGGAGCCTTCGCCCGTTCCCTTGTCATAAATATATATATATATATATTCTTTCAATCCAGGGCCTTTTCACAGGAAGCCTTCCCTGGGTGACCGCCACCGTTTTCTTTGGGTTTCGTCATGACAGGGCTGTAGCCGTACTCACCACGCTTGGATATAGCTGGATAATCATTTCTACAGATGAGTGAACTAGAACAACGTGAAATAAGGTATTTTGCTCAAGGACACATCGCAAACCCGGTCCGAGAATCGAACTCACAACGTCAAGATTGTAACCCTATCGCTCTAACCACTGCGCCATACGCCTTCACACACACATATATATATATGTCTGTGTGTGTGTATGTGTGTGTATGTGTGGGTGTGTATGTGTGTGTGCGTGTGTGTGTGTATGTGTATGTGTGTATAACCTCACAGTTGCATGAATGCATGTACATATATAGTTACATACATACATTTATACTTATGTGCACGTTCCTGTATACACATATTTTCCTGCGTATTTGTTAATGCTTTTTGTTCTTAATACCATCTGCTAACAACCTTTCCAATTATTAGTTGCCACCTTGAGACAAACAAATCATTTCGTGTATTACTTTTATGTTGATCCGGTCACCTCATATATATCGGTTTGTGTTGATTTCTGATTTCGTGCAAAAATAAATTATCTATCTATATATATATATATATGTAGATTTAAAACTTCACTATACACAAGTGTTTTTTAAGCTTCATATCATGTATAACTATTTTATCTGATGAGAACGCAGATATCATCCCCTGATGATATTTGTTTTTGAAATGCGCATAATAAAATACTTGGAACTCTTTTAACTATCTTTTGATCTTATATTATATATATATATATATATATATGTGTGTGTGTGTGTGTGTGTGTGTGTGTGTGTGTGTG
>OZ024740.1:309744639-309794639 GCA_964016885.1 Eledone cirrhosa | reverse complement strand
CTATGAGATCTTCGCATCTTTTAGTCGGCTTGGAATGGGAGGCGGAGTGGCAGTGCTGTTTAAGAAACGCTTGGATCTCAAGGTACCGACAATCTTTCTGGGCCAGGATGGTAAGTTGGGGAACCTGGCGGTGAACAAAAGCGAAGATGGTGTCTTTAGTCTAGTAGTCGTTTAGGCTCCGACCGTGTCTAAAACACCGGATCTTTTCGGGCGTCGAGTACATTTTCTAGGAACGTCTCGGTCTTTACTGTTAACGGGGTATCGGATGATACAGTGGACGAATACTGGGAATGTGTTGGGGTAACATATAAAGCGGGAGGGACAAAAGCCCCAGGTACCTGATTAACCAGTCGCAACTGTCTGACATGTACCGACTAGATTTCACAAATGCGCCAGTGAGGACCTTCACTATATCACAGTATCATCTCGATTGTATATAGATTGTATATGGATTTTCATTAAATTAGCAGATAGGGTGTCCAAATTTCCAAACGGTCACCTATTCAGATCAGTTATTCGTGATCTGCATAGTCAAACTAGATGCACGTTGACAGGAATCTGATTACTGACGTGTAAGGCCTACAGTGACCAGGTTAGCACTTTAGTTAAGTGAAAGATCACAGATGGGGTCGTCAACAACAATGTTGGGGGTGGGCTCTCAGGAGAGGTATTAAAGCAGAATTAATAACGGTTAGTAAAGAATCAGGAACAGAAAAAAATGAAAAAGAGGGAGACTTTGAAGCTAAATTAGAACAGACGATTATAAATAACATTACAAACGACGTGCTACCTTCGAGCATGGCATTAGACCATTACGTCAATCTAAACACGGAAGTTGCTCTGTCAGAGCTAAGGCACATGCTCTGAGAATGAAGGAATGAAAGTTGTTCGATAGGCCTGTGTGGCAGAAGCGCAGTGTGGCGAAAGAGGTTTGGTGGGGCACCGAATGGCAGGATCACCCATTGGTTCAATCAAGAGATCAAAGAGGCAATATTCCAAACAATATTATCTTATCGGTCGATGACTTGGATATTCAATTATTTAACAAATATAAAAATAGGAGGGAAAAAGTATTTGGTTTGATCCTCCATATGGGATAAAAACAGCATCACGCATTCCTATTATATATAGCATTTTAGAAGGAATGACTCCCCCAAACAACAAGTATTCTATAGTAATAAAGAAAACTCAGTTGAATTATGATTTGAAATCACAACAAAATTAGCTTTCAATAGCTATAGGAAAATATTAATCGAAACTTGAATTTCCTGTAGACAATAACAAACAAATACACCCCCACATAATTTTAAACTATGAGTTTAAGAGTAGTAATGTCATTGATAATAATGAACAGGATTATGATGCTGGTAACACTCTTAGTCTATCTAGTATGCATAGCGCTTTATCTCACCACAATAATGCAGTAAATAAAACTATTAATACTAATGCTCCGGAAGCTAATTGCAAATGTAGGTTCCATGATTCTTGCCCGCTTAAGGGCCATTGTTTTAGAAATAATGCTGTTTACAAATGTGGCAACACATATTAAATCTTATAATTACATAGGTGGGACTGCAAATAATTGTAAACACCGCTTATATTCACATTTAAAATAACTTAAGAATAAATATTAAAACAAAATTAGTTCCTTAGCTAAACAATCTAGCGTCTCAAAAGTGATAACATACAGCACTTTCTTGAGTAGGATATTATTAATTCCGAAAACCTTATGGAGGCTTTTAGAAGGAAATGCAATCTTTGTCTATCGAAATGTTTAGAATTATTACTTCTAAAGTTATCCTTCTCACTTCTGAAAATGAATAAACCCTTCTCGTCCACATAGAACTTTTAACTCTTTCTTTTACAAAATCATCATCCCTGGCTACCTCTACCTATTGGCGTCCTTGTTTATATATTTAATTAACCATACCATACATCTATGTTAAACTATCATGTAAAATTTATATCAATTAACCCTCTTAGACTTCTGTATTCAATGAAATCTAATAGTTAATTTACACACACATACATCTATAAATCTCTCTCCGTATCTCCCTCTCTCTCTCTCTCACTCTCTCTCTCTCTCTCTCTCTCTCTATATATATATATATATATATATATATATATATATATATATATATATATATATATATACACACATTCATATAAACACACACATACACATACAACCATAAACTCTCTGAATTTTCCTTTTACTCTCCTATTTATCATATAATTCATAACCCCATACTAGGTTATAATAAGTGTTTCATTCTTAAAGTAGACTATCTCCTCAGTTGCTATCGGTTTCTTAATCACTAAACCTTCATTTCATTATAGATATATTTATAAATGTTGTAAGCTTCCATACATTTGTTTATGTCTTCTTAGTAAATTTTATTAATATTATTTTTAGTACTTCACTTCCTAAATATAATACACCTTATAACTTCTATTAGTATATTTCAAGCTCTATGTTGGTGTAGAATATATTCTATATCAATACATTTTAGATCTCAAAATATCTATCGTTACTGAACGATATTTTATATCACTTATACACTTTTAATTATGTCTTTAGACTTCCGTAAATATTTAATTTAGAATGCTATTGTATACGTTTTTCGCTCTCTGCTTTCTCTCACAGATTTTAAAAGATGCAAAGCATTTATTTGTATTTGATTGATTCTGAGAGGTTATTCTTGAATGAACGAATATTCTTGTTAATCTAACGAAACAGTCGTAAATACATCAAATGCTATAATAATAATTCTTGTTTAATGTTTCGTTTATATGAATATATATAAATATATTAAGAACGAGAAGGGTATCACATATTGGATTGGGGAATCTTATCTGTACATTTCAGTAACGATAATTCAGTATGTTTTCGTCAGATAATATGATGGCATATAAATAAACATAAAATGTTCTGGTATTTCTATACATGCCGTAGATGTGTTTACATCGCGGCGTTTGGTACACATAGCAACAAAAGTAAACTTTATACATACATATATATATATAGAGAGAGATTACACAAGTATCAAAGTTATGTTTAAAATGTTTTATCGCTGACAATTGTTTCTTCCAAACTTAAGCTTGAGGTCCTCGGAGCATTATTAATGTTTGTACATATAATTAACCTCCTATTCAACTGAAGAATTATACAGATACATATATATTGATGTTGTGGACGGGCAGTTTCATGTTTACATGGTGAAATAAATTACTCACCTTTCCTGTTTATAGTTGTTTATATTTTAGTATATACATAACTATAAATAGTATCTTTAATATTTTATATATATATATATATATATATATATATATATATATATATATATATATATATATATATATATATATATATATATATATATGAGGAAAAGGAATTATTGAAAAGGCAACTGGAGTCTTTAAAGAATATTTATCTATTTACTTTACCGGTTCACTGTTCTTACGATTGATTTTCAGGAGTATAATTGAGATGGAGGGTTTATGTTTCTGTTGTGGGGTCCATCTCAATTTTACTTTCGAAAATCATAAGAACATAAATTAAATAAATACATTTTCTTAAAAGACTCCGATTGCATTTTCAATTTCTTTTCTTTATCCCTTTACCCGTGTGGGACATCTTTTTAAAAGAAAACCACATTTTCAGCTCGAGTCTGATCAGGCGATTGGTTCCCGACTCTTAAGTGATACTTCTTCAGATATGCGACTTACTTGGGTGATCCCATCCAAACTGTTGACATAGGTCCCGTGTTCGTTTTATATACATTTTATTGGGTTATGGTTGGTGGTTGGGTAGGAGACGGGAGTTGGTAGACGGAGAACAGTAAATTTCAATATCGCAGAAGCGATGAATTGTAAAGGATTGTAAATCTGGTCAGTAGAATTGGTATAGAATGTATTTTGAGGAAAGTACAAATAGCAAAATTGGAAAGAGTGAAAGGGGGAAATATTAGATTAATATGGGGCGTGAAGAGAAGGAATTGGAAGGTCAGCCAGTATATTATGGACAACAATGATAGCTAGGGCTATATTTCTATGATCAGTGAATAACTAGAGAATAATGGTAAGTATACAACGGAGAAGAAGAAGAAGAAGAAGAAGAAGAAGAAGAAGAAGAAGAAGAAGAAGAAGAAGAAGAAGAAGAAGAAGAAGAAGAAGAAGAAGAAGAAGAAGAAGAAGAAGAAGAAGAAGAAGAAGAAGAAGAAGAAGAAGAAGAAGAGGTGGTGGTGGATGTGTTATTGATGGTGAATATGATTGTGATGATGATGATGGTTATGATGATGGTGATGGTGAACTAGAAGATGAAGAGGGAGGTGAAGACGAGTGAGATGAAGGTGGATACGTTGAAGTTGACGGGGATGGAAATAAGAACCAGTATTTTAATTCTGGTGTTTTGTGATAGAATTGTTTTGAATTTGGTGAAATGACATGGAATAAAATGAAATGAAATAAGGAGAAATGAGGTGAGAAAAGTATTTGGGGTGAATTAATATACTAAATTTGGGGGTAGGGTTGATGAACATATATATATATATAGAGAGAGAGAGAGAATTAGTATATTTACCAACATATGCGTACAGATGTACACTAATGCTATCAAATACATAAGTTAGGTCATAGTACCTAGGTGGTTCAATGCAGGAGGACGCAGAACAATTATATGAAAGACGTAAAATGGAGTGAAAATTTTAGTAAGTAAGTTAATTTTTAATTTTTAAAATTTTCTTATTTTACGTCTTTCATATAATTGTTCTGCATCTTCCTACATTGAACCACCTAGGTACTATGACATAACTTATGTATTTGCTAGCATTAGTGTACATCTGTACGCATATGTTGGTAAATATACTAATTCTCTATATTTATCTCCAAATTATTTATTTGTTGAGCAAACTTGCCAAATCCACTACTAATTCATTGTAGTGGTAGTAGGCTTTTGTCATTATACCATCCCACTCCTTCTGACTAGCCTCAGTGTCACCTGATTGATTCTTTAGAATCTGCCATTTGACCAGAGACAGTGAACTTTTTCAGTGCTATGGAATTCAGTCTCCGCTAGCTGTTCCATCCACCGAATTATTATTTTTATATGAGTCCCTAGTGTCCGCGCATTGCCTGGAGACTTAGCTGAGAATAGACTCCCTGATGACGTAATGAATTCTCGATGGTTACATTGAGTAACTATCTTTATCCCATTACAGAAACTAATTAGTTTGAGTGGAAATTTTAGTAAGTTAATTTTTAATTTTTTAAATTTTCTTATTTTACGTCTTTCATATATATATATATATATATATATATATATATATATATATATATATATATATATATATATATATATATATATATATATATATATATATATATATAAATATTATATATATATATATATACATGCATATATATATATATATATATGTATATGTATATATTTATGTATATATATATATATTTATGTATATATATATGTATATGTATATATTTATGTATATATATATATATATATATATATATATCTAAGGCGGGTAAAATTCCCGAGATCCATGGACGAGTTCTCTCCAGCGGTCTCTGTCCCTCATTATCGCTGCCATATCCTGCATCTCCAACAGACCAGTGTCTGTCCTTAGGGCATCAACATATGTTAACCTTGGTCTTCCTCTTCTAGTGTGTCCATGTAGGGTCTCCCAAAGGAGCACTGAGTGCAATGTCAACTCTGGATGTCGGTGAGCATGTCCAGCCAACCTCAATCTCCTCTGTGTCACTTTTGAGCTGACTTTTGGGATGCTCCCATACAGCTCTGAGTTTTTCATCCTCAGTGTATACTGATTAATGTTCAGAGCCATCCTCAGCATTCTCGTGTAGCACCCATCCACCATCTGGGTATATATATATTTATATATATATATTTATGTATATATATATATATATGTATATATATACATATTTATGTATATATATGTATATATATGTATATATATAAATATATATATATATGTATATATATATATATATAATTATATATATATATATATATATATATAATTATATATATATATATATATATATAATTATATATATATATATATATATATATATATATATATATATATATATATATATATATATATATATATATGTGTGTATATATATATATATATATATTATTCAAAATATTAACAAATGAAGATATTCACATAATCAAATATTATATATATTTCGAAGGTACTATGTTGTTTTTTCAGTACGCCCTCGTCATATAATATATATGATTTGATATATAACATACCTCTACGGTCTTCATAATTCAATTCCTGTATTGGCAGTGATTTATTTCATCAAATCTCAACATTTATATACCACAAATAATAATATGATAAACTTAAAGAAGAAAAGGAGATGGAGCGAATTAGAGATATAAGAGAGGGTGTAAAGAGGAGGAAGGCAAGGGAAAATAAATAAATACATACATAAATATTTAAATGAGAAAAATAAGAAAAAAGAAGAAAGAAAAAATAACGACAAAAGAAAGGGAATATGTTTGGAAAGTAAAAGGAAGGGGAGAGTAAATAGAAATAATCAAATATAGGGGGATAAATTGAAAAAACTGTTGTTTTCAAATATTAGGTCAATTGGGACAACCAATCAATTACCATAACTATTGAATATCTCTTGTATTTGATTATAGTAAAGCTAATTATATTTATATATTATATCAAAATTAATCAATATACATTATTTTTATAGCCGACACATATTTAGTTTAATTAGAATTTATATAATTTAATTTAACTCATTATAGATTATAATCTTTGGTTTAGGTAATATATTCCTCAAGTATTTTGTTACAACTTTTAAAAAGTTTTATCTTTAATGCATATTTAAATAATTATTAAACATGCATTAAAATATATATTAAAATAAATGCATATATCACCATCAATATATATAATATATTAATATCATTTTTTTATCATAATTGTTTTATTTAATTAGGATATTCTCTTTATAAAATCATTTCTATTCTTTAATTATCATATAATTACAGGATTAAATTGCAGTTACATTTACTCTCAAAAGTTTTATTTCGTTAATTTATATTTACTTCTGTAATTACATATTATTCTAGTTTCCTTTTAAAGATATTCTTATATTATTAAACTACATAATTCATGTCAAATATAATTTAGCAAGCTATTCAAACAATAAAAATATTTACGAAGAATGTAAACAAAAGGAAGATAACTCATTCAACATATGTGAACATTTAAACCATGTATCTACCCTAAAATCGAGTAATATTTCTAAACCATAAATCAACAATTGTCTAGTTAAATATTGAACTGTCCTAATCAATACAGAGACTCTTAATGATACAGAGACTCTTAATGATACAGAGACTCTTAATGAAATTATTCTAATAGATAAAACATCAATAAATTATTACCCCAGTAAGGCAAAAATTATATATATATTTTTAAAATTATTAATTGTCAATATTTTTTCGAAACTTGTACAATGCTTGGAATGTTTTTATCGAATTATGTTGGCAGCTGCTGAATAATTCATTATTCTTGTTAATTAAATTGTCATAATTTGTAATTATCAATAGAGTCTCAAAATTGCAAAGATTGCAATTTAGCGAAATGGATGCGTTCTGATAGGAATTGGCATTCTTTAACCGAGTCCAAGAGATGGAGTATTTAATATTCTGGTCCTTCAAAGACCTTATTAAATGTGAGAATGAAGTTGAAAATTTCTTATCTGGTTTAGAAAAAGAATTTTATGATTGTACCACGAACCTTAAATTTAGATGAAGTGGCACCAATGTAGTTATATATATTTTTATTTGTCTTAATGGTACATTTATATACTAGATTCTTGTCAAGGCAGTTATTTTGTAAGGGACATTCTGACTTCCTTCAACAGTTACATTTCTTCTCGATGTTATTTCTATACCCTAAACTATTCATATTATTATTATTATTATTTAAAGGTGTTCTACTATTATTCGTGTTTAAACTATTCTTATTCTTATTCCCATTAACTAATGTATTTTTATTATTATTATTATTATTATTGTTATTATCGCTATTTATGGTTCAAATTAAGAATTTTACTATTTATTTTTGCTATATTTTTAGCAATATTCATAGTTGTTGAATAAGAGAGTTTAACTGTGTGTCTATTGAAGATAGAGTAATATTTATGTGATCTAGGGAAGCCTTTATCCAAGGCTTTAAAAAATAATAATTACTCTATCTTCAATAGACACACAGTTAAACTCTTAAAATGTTGAGATTTGATTAAATAAATCACTGCCAATACAGGAATTGAACTATCAAGACCGTAGAGGTATGTCATATATCAAATCATATATTTTATCTGACGAGGACGTACTGAAAAAAACACAGTACCTTCAAAATATATATAATAAAGCATATATTTTGATTATGTGAATATCTTCATTTGTTAATATTTTGAATAGAATTAAAAACTCCAGGAAAACTCTTTGTTGAGTGCTTTTAATCTATTGTAAAACTGTATTCATTGAATAATCAATGAACCATATTAATCTTTGGTTATATATATATATATATATAAATAAATTGAGTCCTTCATCAGTGATCTTCCAACTTTCATTGGTATTTCATCGCTTTAAAGACCATATACCTCCGGTTGGTGCGAGCAACGGCTAAAGAAAGTCGTTGGGACACGTAAATAAGGGGAACGAGCGAGAGTGTAAACAATCAAAGATGGTAATGCAACGAAAAGTGAGGAAGAAGGAGTCAAGTCTCAGAAATCGATGAATATAAGTTCTGTGAAATCGTGGACGAGAGAGAATAAAAACCATCAAACCTAGTCGAAATGTGAGCAAGGAAAGAACTTCGCGCAGGTCAAACGGGTGGAAGAAGGAGTCTAGTCCCTGAATTCGGTGAACATAAGTTCTGTGAAATCGTAGACGAGAGAGAAATATATATGTATATATATATATATATTTATGTATATATATATATTTATGTATATATATATATATATATATATATATATATATATATATATATATATATATATATATATAACGAAGGAAATGTGGTAAGGAACCAGGTGGACCATAACGCACCAAAGTACTCAATACTTGAGGTAGTAGAGTGGGTAATAGGAACCAGTAAGACCCCGACAGCTGAGCTCAAGCCGTTTCGACGGCTAATTCTGAATTAGCCGTCGAAACGGCTTGAGCTCAGCTGTCGGGGTCTTACTGGTTCCTATATATATATATATATATATATATATATATATATTTATGTATATATATATATATGTATGTATATATATATATTTATGTATATGTATATATATATATATATATATATATATATATATATATATATACATATATATATATATATATATATATATATATATATATATATATATATATATATATATATTTATGTGTATATATATATATTTATGTATATATATATATATATATATATATATTTATATATATATATATATTTATGTATATATATATATATATATTTATGTATATATATATATATACATATACATTATATATATATACATTATGTATATATATATAGATATACATATACATTACACGTGATATATGTACATACATATAAATACTCGCCCATACACAAACATTCGCCGTTTGACCCTGCATATATGTGTGTGCGAAATCTATTGAAATGCATTCTATAAGAGTGGGGCTGCATTTATTGAGTTTTATCTTACAGAGAAAAGACTTAGTTTTCATCCCTCATATGTAGATTATATACTTATTATTCGAAATACTTCAATTCACCTGCCTCCGTGACCTTATCTTTATTATTCAACTTCTAGTTTTGCTTCTCGTTATAGAAAGAAATACGATAACGTATTATGATCACTATTTTCGTAGAAATGTCAAACGATAAGACATACTTCCATTATATCAAAATATAAGGAGAATTACTATCCATGATATGGGAAATTCAATAATGATGAAAATTCCTTTGCCCAGCAATTCATGAAAATTGATCTATCAATAGTAGTAAGATATTGATTATGTGGCCATAATTCAATTGTCATCATAAACTGATAAATTCAGTGTAATTCGTGATAAACAAACTTTTCTTAAGTAGAGTTGTGATATAAATAGAGTTGCAATACTTTTAACCAGAATTTCGACGCAGTCTATATACTATCGTGATGACAGATAAACCTGTCAGCCATCCATTTTCCCTAATTCTGCACTTGATGGTTCGATAAATGATCGATGTCATTATTTCATTTCTGTTTTTCTGTTTTGCTTTTTCGTCCATTCAGACACAAAATATATATCCAAATATGATTTAATCAACAAAAGATTTTGATACATAAATTCTATTTCTCCGGTTACGAAATTCATTAATGTGGGAGCACTTTCACATCCTTTACAAATTTTAGACATGTTTCATTCTCAAAAGTAATAAACACAAGTGTTTAGGCTGCTATTATTTCTTCCATTTTCAAGAAATAGAAATATTGATATGTATAATATTCATTATGGCAACTATAATATTCTCATGTCCAGGGTGCGCGCTGGCCAACAAAACCGTCCTGCACTCACTCCTTGAGTGTCCCGGTATTGCTGACGTGTGTGTTTATGTGGAGCATTTGCTATTACGTGTAGGACGGATCCGGCTATCAACTGAGTTCATTGTGGGGATCGCCCCGCCGTCTTCCTTTGGGGCAGAAGACAGGCAGTTTTTATCTGCCTGGTAGCCATAGCGAAAGAGGCCGTGTGATGGACATGTTTGAAAGGGTTGAAGCTCTGATTAACTGTTTCAGCTTTCACTTGAAGAGGAAAATCAGGATGGAGAGGGAAGTGCTGCCTTCCAACCAGTTTGTTGGGAGGTGGGTGAGAGTGGAGAGCATGGTCCGTGTGAATGGACCTGCCTAGAGCCTGTAGATTGGAGAACAACGGCGAGAGGGCCTTTTGCTCTAGCGGGCAAAGTGACCGTGGCTTTCGTGGGATTTTTCCACTACTGACCCTTGGAGTCTCCTCACCTTTGTGGAATTTTTAAATCTTTATTTTCTTAGTTCCTTTTATATATTTTTTTACGCAAAATCCCACACTGTGTCGCCTTGTACCGTCTTTAATATTTTCTTAATGTGAACTCTGTGTGGCTAATAAAGAAATTATATATAGATTGTCTAAACCAAAAAACGAATGAAAATCTCTCATATAAATAAAGAAATACGTAAGTTGATATAATCATCTCTAAGGATAGTCTCTTATTAGAAATGTATGTTTAAATCTTTAAAATAAATACCTCCTACAACTACTACTAATAATAATAATAGTTTCTTATATAGGCACAAGGCCAGCAATTTTGGGGGAGGGAAAGTCGATTAAATCGACGCCAGTGCGTGACTGGTACTTTATGAAAGGCAAAGTTAAACTCGGCGTGATTTGAACCACTCATGATAATAACAATTTAAAAAACAAAAAGAAACCGTGACCAAGAAATACCGGGAGGGCGGTTGGTGGGGAATAGTCGTGTCTCTGGGGGAGGACGACCCCTCTAGTCTTGGTTGACACTTGTCCTAGGAGTGGTAACACGAAATGATTACCCTTTGGTGATTAAGGATAAAACGCAACGAATTAAACCAATGTCAAATGATAAAAACTCATACCGGATCGGCCGTCACGCGGGTCAAAAAGGGCCGCGTCCCTCAGGGATGAACCAGACAGGGGTCGAAAAATCACCTAATGGTTCAAACCTTCCCATCCATTCGGAGCTGGAAACCTCCCATAACCTAACCGGAATATTCCTACTGTTGGCCCTCCATGCACACCACCAAGAAATCCAAAGAAAAAGAGAGAAAAATGGGCAAAGGAAGACAATAAGGAAGTCCTTGAGGCTTTCTATACTGCCATTTACTACCCATCAAATAGATCGAATACAGAACAGACATATATCAACTGGAAAAAGAAACATCCTGAAAACAAAGTATATATTAGCAGTAACAAACTAGCTAATATACGAAGAAATATTGTTAAGAAAATGTTACTAACTCATATAGAAATTAATCAGATCAAGCAAATGGCGCAAAGTCAGCGAGGGAAAATGAAACATGTGTCAGTGAAAACAAAGTAAATTGTAACACTTTAAATCCCAGGGCCGGGGCGGAATCACTAACAGCATAACAAATTAAAGAAAGGATCGAAAAAGTGGAAGAAGTGCATGCTCAAGATGAAACTCAAAATGAAAACAATGAGATCATCAATGATAAAGAAATGAATTTGGATGAACTCGACAACTTGAAGAATGAAATTATGATCGAGTGGATGAAAATGAAAGAATCTGACATGAGGGAACGAGACACTCTCGCTAAGATCCAGAACTCCAAACAAAACCAAAGGATAATACGCAAGACTAACATAACTCTCAAAAACATTATCATCACAAATAAACTAAACATTACTGGTCTAAATCATCTCTATTATGCATCGGGTGAAGTCACCACTCACTAATGTGGAGTGAAAATGAAAAAAGCAAAGGAATTCCCACAAAAAACATACTTCGCGAGAGAACATCAATCGCCAAATAAACCTTCTCCGATCTGACATGGAAATTTTAGCAAACTACAAAGTAGGTGATCATGTTAAACAAACTAAACTCAGAAAATTGAAAAGAAAACACAATATAAAATTAACAAGCGACATAGAAACAATGAAACAAAAGGTGTCGGCCAAAGTTGCTCGTATAAGGCGCTTTGAAAAACGCTCTAGATTCTATAAGGACAATAATATGTTCAAAAACAACCGAAAAAACTTCTACAGAAAAATTGGCAAGTCAACAATAACTGTTAAATCAATACCACCCAATGAGGAAGTGCAAGAATTCTGGGAAAAGATCTGAGCCGAAGAAAAAGTTCATGATATACATGCCCCATGGATAGACAGACAAATGAAAGATACAGCTCACCTTGAGGAAGAAACATGGGAAAATTTAAAAGTTGTACATATGCGTTTAGTTCTTAGAAAAACCAGCAAATGGAAATCCCCAGGGAAAGAAAAATACCAATTTTTTGGATAAATGCCT
Organism: Eledone cirrhosa; assembly: GCA_964016885.1. Lineage (NCBI taxonomy): Eukaryota > Metazoa > Mollusca > Cephalopoda > Octopoda > Eledonidae > Eledone > Eledone cirrhosa. The sequence continues at coordinate 309,781,524 of OZ024740.1, read as the reverse complement.
TCACAGAGTCTCATGAGCTGTTAGCTCAAATTTACAATGAAATGGTTATGGAGCCAGAAAAGATAGCATCATGGCTAGTTAACCGCATTAGATTCCTACTTCCGAAGAATGATGAAACAAATAATCCAAAAAATTACAGACCGATAACTTGCTTGGCCATAATGTATAAAATCTTAACATCAGTCCTAACTGAATATACATATGATCACCTGATAACAAAGGATCTATTTCCCAATGAGCAGAAGGGGTGTAAACGAGGGGTGTAAACGAGGCACAGAAATCCGTAGGCTCGATACAAAAATTAGAAAATTCTTAACCATTCACAGATTTCATCATCCTAAGGCAGATGCAGATAGAATATATCTCCCTAGGAAAGAAGGAGGATGTGGATTAATCCAGGTAGATATTGCTTTGAAAACTGCAACAATTGGATTATCTACATATCTAAGGGAGGAACATGATTGGATGATCAAACTCGTTTTGAAACATGAAAGCATCAAAAGATCATACTCCATTACACAAGATGCACAAAGAGACAGTAATGAACTACAAATTTCAGAAGTTCCATTTACTGCTGAAATGTAAAACACAGAAAAAGCAAAGCAGGTGAAAGAACTGTTACAGAAACTGGCTAAGAAATGGCAAGAATAGCCTCTGTATGGAAAATACCTAGAAAGAGCTAACGATCCTGATCTTAACAAAAATGTAACCCATCAGTGGTTGGCATCCTCTGGACTGAAATCGGAGCCTAAAGGACTGATTATATCAGCACAAGATCAGTGTCTGCCAACATAATAAAAAAAATGGATGCAACCCATTATGCCGTGTATGTAAACAACCACCAGAGACCATTGATCATATAATTTCAATGTGCAGTCCTATAGCTCCAACCGAATAAGTAAACAGGTACGACAGAGCTGCACAATACATACATTGGGTAATGTGTAAGCATTTTGACCTGCTCCATCAAAAGTATTAGTGAGAGCATCAACCACCTGCCGTACTTGAAAAAGATCACATCTCAATCTTATGGAACTTTAGCATCCAAACAAACCGAAAAATAGACGCAAATAGACCTGATGTAATACTGAAGGACTTTTAAAAGAGGGTATGCCTGCTAATTGATATGTGCGTTCCAATAGACAAGAATGTATCTATAAAAACATTTGAAAAATTGAGCAAGTATAAAAACCTGGAGATAGAAATTGGATAAATGTGGAAGTTGAGAACTAAAACAATAGCAGTGGTTGTAGGCGCTCTAGGAATGACACCTAAGGTGTCTAATGATTACTTATCGCAAATACCAGGAAACCCGCGTATAGAAAAAATACAAAAGTTAGTACTAATGGGAACTGCCCATATACTAAGGAAGATTCTGTCAATATAAGTACATCACAGGTCTAAACACCTAAAGATACATGTATGTGTATATGTGTTCTTTCTCTAACATGGCGGACCTTGTTGTCTCTTGAGGTCACTGGTTGTGACTTGGTGATAACTCGTATGAACATAAAGCAAGATATATGAAATAATAATAATAATAATAATAATAATAATAATAATAATAATAATAATAATAATAATAATAATAATACTAACTGCCGCCCATCCATCATTACTACCACTATCCCATCACCGCCGCCACCACTCCTTCATTGCTACCACCGCTATCCCCCCCATTACTTTCTGTGAACTTACGAAAGGGGAAGATGGCGGTATCACTAGACAATATTAATAAATAAGATTAATATTTAATTTTGGATCAGGAATGTTGGAGTCGAAAAGGAGGAAAATGACAAAATGACTAAATAACTAAAGATAATTTCACTACCAACACCACCACCACTACCACGATGAAAATTATGGTCAAGTCGACTCAACCGCTATTTCTACTCCAACTTCAACACCATTACTACAGTAATACGAGCGCATCACCACCACCACTGCCTCATTATCGCTACCGCCGCTATTCTCTCCCACTACCTCCTGCTAGTTGCTGCTAGCACAGCACCGCCACCACCACCACTGCCTCATTATCACTACCGCCGCTACCCCCTGCTACATCGTAGAATCCCCACTAAAAGAGGAAGGCATCAAAATATATAAATAGACTGAATTGATGACCCGGTCAAAATCAAAAGAACAAAAATCAAAATCAAAGTAGCACAGCAACAACGAAAAACGTAAAGAAAATAAAAGATGAAGAGAAAAACAAACAGACGGACAGAGAAGCGAAGGGAAAAACTAAGTCAGACATTCAAACACTACATTACAATGAAACTTATGCTTATTCATTTTTTGGGGTTTTTTTGCCTGTTTGTTTGTTTGTTTATTTATGTTCGTCTACAGCGTGATAATGCCACACAAAAATCACGTGGAGTGACGGAACCACCGGAAACAATGAATTCACCGGTGGTTATGTAACCATACATTCGCCAATCCTCGATAAGAGTGTTTAAATGTCGAACCTAAACAGTTCGAATAACGGTGAAATGGAGACTAGAATGTCATGTGACAGACTCTCACCCAACAGGTGCTCCCTGGCTCAGCAGCAGGGACCTGGCTGTCAACCAAATACTGCTGGTGTCGGAGGAAGAAGAAGAAGGAAAGGGACCAGAACCAACTGGACGAAAGAAATTAATAGAACTGTTATGCAATGTTACCTGAAGAGTAACCCCAAGGAGAAAGGCTATAGGAAACGGATGCATAACATCTGTAACGAGATTGGTCTATTTACATTAGATGAACAAAAATTGGCCGGGCAGGCTCGGGTAATAAGAACTAATGGGTGGATAAGCGAGCTGGAACTGGAGGAACTGAGCAGAGAGATTAGCTTGGAGATGGAGAGTGGAGTATGCCAGGCAAACGAGCCAGTGGGAAATGAAGGTGAAGAGGGCGAGAGAACGGAGGAACCACCCGAAGCAGACAATGATCTGAATGCTGAGATAAATAATACCTGGAACAGAGATACGGCCACTGTGGAGATGAATGCTGATGGGCTAGGACAAGATTTGGTTGATATCCTAAACTTAGTGGTAGATGAATAGAACAATGATAGTGGGAGACCTATGAACCTAAGATTTATAGACAAGAAAAAGTTAAAAGAAACAACAGCTAAGGTAAACAAAGTCATCCCATACCTTGAGGCGAGGAGCCTTCACCAGTGCAACAATATCCTCAAAGCAACAGCAAATACGGTAAGGAAACTACTTGGTATAAAAGCGAGAGGAAACAACAGACAAGAAAGAGCAGAGCCTTGATGGAAGAAACGACTGAGTGGTCAAATCAGGGAAATGAGAAATGACATTGGAAAGCTTGAGTCCCTACTGAATGGGACACTAAAAAACATAGACACTAAAAATAGACTGGAAATAAAGTACAAAACTAGGAGGAAAAAGCTAAATATTACCATAGAGGAACTGAAGCAACGCTTTGTAGCAAATAGTGCAAAAATCAGGCGATACGAGAACAGAGTCAGCCAGTATAGACAGAACCGCATGTTCGACAACAACCAGAAGATGCTGTTTGGACAGCTTGAAGGGAAAGAAAGAGGCAACGACTTGATCCCTGGGGCGGAACAAACTAAAATATTCTGGAGAGGAATATGGGAGCAGGATCTTAAACATAATGACCAGGCAGTCTGGATTGAGACAGTACAAAAGGAGATTAGTGAACAGGCACACCAACAAACTGATTTGAGTATCACAGTTGAAACTCTTAAGGGGCAGGCCAAAAAACTAACCAACTGGAAATCACCAGGCCCAGATGGTGTGCAGGGGTATTGGATTAAAAATATAACATCCCTCCACCCGAAACTGACAACCATGTTCAATGACTGCTTGATGTCAGGTGAGGTACCAGAGTGGTTGACAAAAGGTACCACAGTTCTGATAATGAAAGACCGAATCAAGGGTAATGATGTTACCAACTATTGACCTATCACATGTCTGTCCGTAATGTGGAAACTGTTGACAAGCATTATGTCTGAGGAAATCTACCATCACCTCCACACAAACAACTTGTTGCCGGACGAACAGAAAGGATGCCGAAAGAAGTCACGTGGTACAAAGGACCAGCTACTTATTGATAAGATGGTAATGAGGAATTGCAAGAGGAGACACACTGGTCTTGCCATGGGATGGATAGACTACAAAAAGGCATTTGACATGGTGCCTCATTCTTGGATCATCAAAAGCCTAGAGATCTTCAAGGTGGCAGATAACATCAGACAGTTGTTGGGCAAAAGTATGAAGTCCTGGGAAACAGAGTTAACATCAACTGCAGAATCCTTGGGAGCGTGAAGATCAAGAGAGGTATCTTCCAGGGAGATAGTCTGTCCCCTCTGTTGTTTGTCCTTGCCCTGATGCCCCTGACCAGTGTACTGCGAACAGTGAGAGCAGGATACAGGTTGGGAAAGGGAGGGATTACCATCAATCATCTCCTCTTCATGGACGATCTTAAGCTCTTCGGGAAGAGTGAGAAGGAGTTGGATGTGCTTGTTGACACTGTCCGTATTTTCAGCAATGATATATGTATGCAATTTGGTATTAGTAAGTCTGGAGTCCTTTTGATGAGGAGGGGTAAGTTGAGCAGAAGTAACGGAATCCAGGTACCAACAGGTGAGAGGGTAAAGGAAATTGACTCTGAAGAAGGATACAAGTATTTGGGCGTTCTGGAGGCTGATGACATCAAGAACAAAGAAATGAAGGAATTGATAAGAACTGAATACATTCGGAGAGTAAGGAGCGTATTAAAGTCACATCTGAACAGTAGGAATGCCATAAGTGCAGTAAATTCCCGAGGTGTCTATTATTAGGTACAGTGCGGGAATTCTGAGATGGAATGTTGCTGAACAAAAAGAAATGGATAGGAAGACTAGGAAGCTATTGACTATCTACAACATGTTCCACAAGAGGAGTGATGTCGATAGACTCTACTTAAGGAGATCTGAAGGTGGAAGAGGTCTTATCAGCATAGAGGAATGTGTTCAGATGGAGAAAAACAACCTACACAAATACGTGACTGATAGTAAGGAGCCAATGCTCAGAACTGTACTGAAGGAGGGGACAATAGGCCAGGGGATGTCCAAGGAGGAAATAACATCAAGGAGAAAGAGCAGCCTTCAGGAAAAATCCCTTCATAGTACCTTCTTTGAGAAAACTGAATTTAGAGATCCACAGACATGGAACTGGTTGAAAAGAGGAGACCTTAAAAAGGCTACAGAAGGAATGTTAATGGCTGCGCAGGAGCAGGCCCTCAAAGCGAAGTGGTTGAAACACCATATTTACAAGAAGGAAGCTAGCCCACTGTGCAGGATCTGTGGAGAGAGAGAGGAGACTGTGGCTCACATTGTATCCAAGTGTAAACACCTAGCCTAGACTCACTGTAAGGGCTGGAGACATGATGTGATTGGCAGGGTGATCCACTGGCACCTGTGCAAAGTAAACAATTTACCACATTCTGAGAAGTGGTATGAGCATAAGCCAGAGGCGGTGATAGAAAACAATCAGGTGAAGGTGCTGTGGGATTTTAGGATACGGACGGACAAGAAACTGGTACACAATAGACCTGACCTGGTGGTTGTGGACAAAGAAAAAATATCGTGCCTGATTGTGGATGTGGCCTGCCCATTCGACACGAGAGTGCAAGAGAAGGAGAGGGAGAAAATTAACCGATACCAGGACTTAAAGTGTGGGGTAAAAAGGATTTGGAACTGCCATGAAGTCAAAGTGATCACGATTGTCATAGGCGCACTGGGGACTATCTCAAAAAGTTTCCAGGGATGGTTAAAGAAAATTGGCCCCTTCACGCTTTTTGGAACGCTTCAAAAGGCATGCTTCCTGAGAACAGCAAGAACCCTCCGATACGTCCTGAATATCTGAGGCTGCAGGTCGTGGCTTGATATTCATTTCAACAAACTTTCCAGTTAACTAACATCAATGACTGAGACTCAAAGAGTAATAACAACAATAACTGCTAATAATAATAATAATAATAATAATAATAGAAACTGCTAATAATAATGATTTCTTTATTAACCACAAGGGTTTACATAAAGTAGACATTAAGGACAGTGCAGGACAATACAGGACGGTACAAATGGGCATTTCTGCGTGTAAAAAAACAAAAACAGAGGATGTAACAAAAAAAAATAACAATGAAAAATTCACCAATAGGGGGGAGACTTCGGAGGGACATTTGTGGAGAAAGCCCAGTAAAAGGCCACAGTGACCCTGACCACCAAGGCAAGTGCCCTCTCCCAGTTTTCCACCTTTGATTTACAGATACGTACTCAGGGTAGGCACATTCTCTCGGGCCATTCTTGCTTCTCTCACCCATCTTTCAACAAAATGCTGGAAAGAGAGCACTTCCCTCTCTACTCTGATTTTCCTTTTGAAATGAAATTTGAAAAAGTCAATCAGGGCATCACCGAAGAGGTAAGTGCTAGTCTTCAGCCCTTTCAAACGTGTCCACCATACTATCTCTTTCGCCATGGCCACCAGACAGATAAAAAAATGCCTGCCCTTCCCGGCTAAAAGAAAGGGCGAGGCAATCCTCACGATGGACTCAGATGATAGCCGGATCCGTCCTACACGCGACAGCAGGTGTTCGACATAAACCCACAAGTCAGCAATTTTCGGACACTGGACGAGTGCGTGCAGGACGGTTTCGTCGCCCTGCGCGCATCTCGGACATACCCGGCTGACGGCACCTCCATGCCGTTAGAGTTTATCCCGAACTGGCAAGGCTCCTCGGTAGCACTGCCAGGCCAGAGATTTCTGGAAATTGTCCATAGGTCCCGGCCCGAAAGTTCTTCCTAGGAGATTGGCTGGTTGATTTTCGTCGACGCCTAGAGTTTCCGCAAGTACGTCATCGCTCTTACCCTCCACTAATCCTCTATAGAACGCCGAGGTGGAGTTTCCACCGATCACATTGCCCGATTGGTCGAGGGCTGTGAGCGCCAGAAGACATTCCAGTCTCCAGACGCTCCCTCTCGGTCTTCGCTTGACCCAGGACTGCAGCTCCGTCAAGGAAACGAGCTGGGGAAATACGTGTCTAGCAAACGGCGACCACACATGATCACCGTCGAGGAAGAGGTGGAGATGTCGTAGCCTGAGCACGTGTCTGCGCATCATCAGCCACTGCATGCCCAGCCCTCCACGTAGTGGGTGTTGACAGCAGATGGACCGCCTGACCATCGGAGCGCGTCCCTTCCACAAAAAGCGAAAGAGCAAACGCTCCAGCGCAGTCAGGCGGGGCTTAGGACAAGGTACGACGGTCAGGCGGTAGCAGATGACAGACGCGATGTACGCGTTAGCCACCTCCGCTCGACCTTTCAGGGATAGCTTCCTCTTCGCCCATTTCTGGGTGAGAGAAGCCACCATGCTCGTCACCTCGTCCCAGTTTTTCTCCGTCTGGAGGTCCGGACCGAACCAGAACCCTAGCCATTTAACGGGTCCGTCCGTCCAGCGTCCGACGACGCTATTGGACGGCATGGACCTGCCTCTCCAGTTGCCGAGCTGCAGGCCCACTGACTTTTCCCGGTTGATCATTGCTCCTGTCACCGCTTCGTATTCTCTTAGTGTAGTGCCGATCGCCTCGGTGTCTTTGGCGTTCGACACCACTACGGTGACATCGTCCGCATATGCTGACACGGATCTTCCGCATCCTAGTTCGCGCGGGACGCCCCTCAACGTCTCCAGTTTGTGCAGTAATGGCTCGAGAGTCAATACGTACAAGAGGGACGAGAGGAGATATTCTTGGCGGATCGAGCGCATGATGTTGAACGGTTCCGAAAGGTGACCGTTCACTCTCACCACAGAGCAGATGTCGCTGTGCATGGTAGCGATCCAGCCTCTGAAGACGGGCCCAAAGCCCGCCGCCCTCAGGACTGCCGCTAGGTAACGATGATCGACCCTATCGAAAGCTTTTGACTGATCTAAATTGATCAAGGACCCACCCGTGCCAGGTTCCTCTCCACGATGTATCTCATGAGGTGGAGGTTGTCGTGGATGGATCTGTCGGGAATGGCGCCAATCTCTTTGCTAGCACCTTGGCCAAAATCTTGAACTCTGTGTTTAGCAGAGTTATGGGCCTGAAATTATCTATGTTATCCCCCTTGTTCGGATCCTTTCTCAGCAGTGCCACCGCTCCTCGGCTCATAGAACTGGGAATTCTCCCGTTCTGTTGCCAGTTGCAGTAGACGTCCGCCAAGAGGCCTCCGAACAAGTCTGGCATCTGTACGTAAAGTTCATAGGGCAAACCATCCAAACCAGGCGATTTACCCCTTGTGCAGCCAGTCATTGCCTCCCTTACTTCAGCGGCTGTTATCGGCTTTTCGCAAAACTCCGCCTCAGTGGCCGAGAGCCGCGGCAGTCCGTCGAGGTAGACACTAAAGTCCATCCTTCGACCCGGCCCACCGCTGCCCCCGAACAGCTGAGCGAAGTGTCGCTGAAAAGCTTCACACATTTGCCCGGGATCGAGTAGCATGCGCCCGTGGTTATCCACCAAAGACCGGATCGTGACTTTGTTGCCACGACGCGCCTACGCCACTCGGGCCCATTGAACGGCTTTCGTCCCCTCGTGTCTGAGAGCACGCACCCTAGCTCTGACAACGCAGCCTTCGTGCTTTGCATTGAAGAATTGGTCAAGGGCCAATTTCGCCGCAAGCAAGTCGGTCGCAATGCCTTTGCTAAGCGCCTCGTCTAATTTTCTAACTAGTTCTCCCTCTGCTCTATTTTTCTCTATTGCTAAACCCTTACTAAACCTAATCGATTCTATTCTAATCGCTCTTTTCAGAACAAGCCACCACTTGTTGCTGACGATGGCCCCCGTCAACGCCCGCTTAACTAGTTCGCTTATCCGGTCTCTGTAGGCCTTGCGCGCTAGTAAGGACGCGTTTAGCTTCCAGTAGCCGGGTCCTCGTCTATGAAGCCTATCTAAGTCAAGCACACAGATCACGAATTTGTGGTCCGTGTAGCTGACTATCTTGAATTGTGGACAGCCTATGCTAGACCTATCTATTTCCCTACAAAATACTCTATCTAGATATGATCTGGATGACCCTATGCGGTTTGTCCAAGTCCACATTGGCACATTCGGGGAATCCAATCGGTACCTGTCAGACAGTTCAAAACGCCTGAGTAGGTTGGTGAGGCTCTCGCACCCTCCACCCATATCCGCTAATCCCACACAGTCCCAGCGTGCATCTAAGATCCCGTTCCAGTCGCCCACTAACACTAAAGAGCGTGACGTTCCAAGAAAGGTCTCAAGACGCCGGAAGAAATCAGGCCGCCCTGCTCCTGTCGGGGCATAGACGGCCACTAACCTGAAAGCTTGCCCGTCTCCGCTGGTCACGTCCAGCACCACCAACTTACCCTCTGGGTCCAGGAAGATGGCCCGTAGTGCGAGATCCAAACCTCTCCGAAAAAGTACAGCAACTGCTTCCCCCGATCCAGGACGGCTAGGAGATGCGTACACATCGTAGCCGCCGAAGATCGGTACGAAGGCCCGTGCTTCGGAGATTCTGGTCTCGCTGATGGCCACTACATCTATGTTTAGTGACCTGAGGTCGTTGAGCAGGTGACCCTGCTTCCATGACGACCCCAAGCCACGCGCATTTATGCTGCCTATTCTGAGTGAGGTCATGTTTAAAATAGAGTGGAAAAGATGGGAAAGACCACTTACCGTACTTTTCGTAGAGGAAGGATGGTTTTTCCATCCCTTTTCACTTGATCGTCCGTTGAATCGTCCCTTCGGCTGGTCGTCGGCTCTTCTATGAGTATGTCCGAATATACTCTTCGGTTGAGAGTCCCTCCTAGGTCTCTGAAATCACCAACTGTGTTGGGGAATTTCGTTTTAATGTTTGTGTATTGTTTCTGTGCTATTTTTAGCAGTCTTATGTTAGTTGGCGTTTTGATTGGTGCTGGTATTATGTAGTCGTGTTGTGAAATGTATGTGGGTTCAATTATGTTAGTCATTAGTTTATTGTTGTCTGTATTTATTGCCGTGCATTTGTTTTTCTAGGTGTGTGGTGTGGTTCTGCTATTTTCTTGTCGTTGTTGCTGGGTGTGTGTGTTTTGTTGTTGTGTTTGCGATGTTTGTGCTTGTGGTGGTGGTGTTGAAGGTGTTGTTGTTGTTGGCGGTGGGGTTGTCGCCGGTGGTGATTGTGGTGCTAGTGTGGGTGGTGATGGTGTTGGTGGTGTTGCTGCTGAGTCTCTTTGCAGTAGCCTTTACCCTTTTTTCATTTCTTTCCTCCCTTTTCGAAGGCGACGATGCGCTGCTTTTGCGTTTGTGCCTTCTTACGACCTTTTGCCATCCCTCTCCCACCTCACACTCCATGTCTGATTCTGTGAGGTCGGGGAGGGGTACCCGCTCCACTCTTTCACTTCTTGTTGTTGGTGATGTTTGCACTGGAGTCTCTGTTGCAGCTGCATTTGGTATTGCTGTTGTTGTTGTTAATACTTCCACTGCTGCTGCTGTTTTTGATTTCCGTAACGTGGGTATGGGTGCCACGGACCTATCGTTCCTGGTTGCCGCTTGTCCTGTTGCTGGTAGCCGTGGAGCCGGTTTCGGAAGGAGGGGGGGGGGTCTCCTTTCTCAGGGTCTTCTCGTTGCAGAAGGCCCTGAGGTGAGTCTTCGATCCACAGCGAAAGCATTTCGGGCGTTTGCCCTCAACACTTATGGGCAGTTGAGTGCTGTTATCGAAGTCTATCACATACGGCATAGCTTCGATGCACTCCTGGTTGGTTTGGATTAACATCTCAATGGAGGTGCCGACCCAATCTTCTCTTACTTTTTTCTGTACTTGCAGTACAGTTGTTTTGTCCTCGATTCCGACGAGGACAGACGCGGCCAGCCAAGAAGGGGCCATCCCGGGGGGACGTGGGTCAGTTTGACCCTCACAATTTTTTTCCCGCAGTAGGAGGGCACCAACACCATTTCCTCGCTCCTTAGGGTCACTAAGGATTGAGCCTTTGCCTCCTGGGGTGTGGCAAAAAGCACGTCTACGGTGGCATATTTCTTGCCTCGGGTGATGTGCGTTTTCCGCTGCCACACAGACCCTAAGGCTTTTTGTATTTGAGCCTCTGTGGCTCTTTCAACCCTACGGGATTTTGTGCTTACTGTACGGTACGTGATCGTACAGTGCTGTTGGGTTTCTAAAAAATGTTCGGCTGTCTTGCAGATTGCTCGGTGTCCTGTTTTTGTCACCATCTTCTTCGCTTCCTCTAATTCCTCATTTGTTATGAGGATGGTTTCCAGGTGCTTTGCGATACCTGCAAACGAGATTGGTTTTTCTTTGCTGCTGTTGTTGTTGTTGTCGTCAGAGCTGCTGTTACTTTTGTTGTTGCTGCAGGTACTACGACTACTGCCGCCGCCGCTGTTGCTGTGGTTGTTGATGTTGTTGCTGCTGCTGCTGTTGTTGCTGCTAATGCTGTTGTTGTTTATGCTGCTGCTGCTGCTGCTGCTGATGCTCTTGCGGCTGTTACTGTTGTTTTCCTCGTCACTGTTGCTGCTGCTGCTGTTATTACGGCTGCTGCTGCTATTATTCCTGACGTCAGACGAATGAAATGGGTTTTCGTATTTCCCACACACCTTTTTCGTCGTTGTCGTCGTCGTCGTGGAGAAATCTTGCACGCTTTGCACGTGATTTTTCTTTTCTGGCGTCGCTTGCGAAAGAGAAGGGAGGGAGAGAGACACATTTAGAGAAGGGAGGGAGAGAGACAATCTTCTCTCTGCTGTAGTGACGATTGAGGAAGAAGAAGACGGAATGAGTGGGAGTGACCTATGAAAATTCTTTTTCGTAGCCATGCTTTTTTTGTTTAAAATAAATATTGGGCACAAAACCCCAATAAGCGGTTATTTAACCCCGAAGGGCTAAATAACGGGCAGAAAGACCCCTCTCACGAGTAGGAGGGTGTTTTTTTCTACAAATTGGTTAAAGTTTTAAACAATTTACAATTGTTATAGCGGTCAAAATTTACAATACCTTACAGAGCCGAGCCCCCGTCAACCATGGCATTCAATAATAATAATAATAATAATAATATATTTAAAGGAAAATTATTTACGAATTATATCAAAGTTCGGAGGATGTTTTTATAACGAATCAATGTGACATGTATTACTTGCGGGTTATAATAAATAAACTATTATTGCATATTGATGTTCAGTCGTGTTATTTAGTGATTACGATGTTGACCTCGTAATTGGATTTGATACTGGGACGGAGCGATGCATTGTGCCCTGGAGAAATATACTCCATTTCAAGTTGCTACATTGTAGATAGTTCAAATATCATGTAGCAGCAGCTGTAAATGACGTTTTTTGTACATGGAAGTCTTGGAGCCGTAGTCACTCACGTCACTGAGATCCGAGCTTTGGTCCACGTTAATGAATTTCCATGCATGAGGTACGACTCTTTTTATGTCTATAATGATAAATCATCTGTAGGATTTTTATGCGCATTTTAAAATAGAGATGTGACATAAGTTTATCACTGAATTTTATCTTCGACTAATATTTTAGATGTATGATATATATTCCTTTTACTAAATATTTGGTATGTGATGCATGAACATATATTATAAATAAAACTCACGCAGTAGTTTACTTCTAGCAATTTAAATAATTACATTTTATAAAGAAACTTTATATGTTATGTAGAAGAATAAAATTGGATTTATAACCATTTTATTCACTTCAAAACACATAAAATGTTTTAACTTTCTCAAATATTTAACATTCATTTTCAGGCAAGGGGTTGAGTGACGGAATGTTCCACCAGAAAATAAATGATACCTATAAAATAATTTTGGCAAGTTTTATGTTTTGTAAATTACTGAAATGACAGATCCACGCAGTACTTTTTTTTAGTCTCAACACACTATCTTAGATAAAGTCACTTGCTAGGCAAGTACCAGTCAGGAATAAAATTATATATTATTTGCTCCTCGTAAGGAAATAAAGTCCGAAAGTCTTGTCACCCCCTACCAAAAAGTAATGAAAAACAGTTTATGTTCCCTTCGCAGTATCGTCCTATTCGGAGGAGTTGGTTTTGCCGAATCTTGCAGTGAAGTGATGTCGCACATCCTCCATGCTCTTGCCAGAATGCACACGACCCTGTGTCCATACACTTGCAAGCAGCCTCTCTTCTGAAATAGAAAATTATATTATTATCATTATATATTATAATTAATGATATTATATATTATATTATTAAAACAAAAAATAATGAAACTTAAAACAATATGTGACAAGGGGTGACAAGACTTTCGGACCACCCTGTACTACTGTGCGTTTACTTAACTGTAGTACAACTTGATAATATGTACTTTCTATGAACAAACAACAAAATGATAGACAAATGCTCATAATTATGGTTGCTGATTTAGGCAAAAGGTTAACAATTTGGAGGGAGGGGGAGGTCGATTAAATCGAGCCCAGTGCATTACTGTTGCTTTATTCTATCGACCCCGTAAGGATGAAAGGCAAAGCTAACCTCGGCTGGATTTGAACTCAGATCGTAAAGCGCCGTAACTATATGCCACCAAGCATATTGTCCAACATTCTACTGATGCTGCCAATCCACCTCTCTACAAATTATAAAAACATAATTTATTTTATATTTGCAATGTGCGCGTCTCAACTCAAGTGTAAATAATAATCAGCAAAACAATATGGGTAAAATGTGTGAAAATGGGCAAAGTACATCTGAAGACGGAAAAGGGGAAAGAGGTGCAGACATTTCAATTTCAACTTTACTAACACTTCTTGAAAACAAAGACGGAATGATTGACAAACAGATGTTTAATGTAATAGTTATTATACTCATGCAGCATGCGAGAGATGCGTGATTCGTTTATAGTGATCATGATCAACTGTTGTTATATCCATGTTTTTGAACGCATACATTTCATATTTCAAATGTTCCCACTGTTTTTTTAATCAGACTATTTGTATTATATTTAAATTTTAAACAGTCCCTTTCGTGAACCTTTTATTTTGGTATTAGGCATTAACAGAAAACATTAGTAAAACTCTTATAACATTCATAGAAACGCACAAAACCACAGTTTGTCATGAACTAATTTGCCTATGGTACATACGTAGCGTGGTAATGTTTATGCAGCCCCTATCCGGGGCTCCAAATATAATTCTTCCTACTTCTGGCACAAGGTCAGCAATTACCCTAGTGCATTACTGGTACTTTATTTTATCGACCCCGTAGAGATGAAAGGCAAAGGTAACCTCGGCGGGATTTGAACTCAGAACTTAAAGGGCCATGACTCTATGCTGCAAAGCATGTTGTCTGACGCTCTACCGATACTGCCAAATGTCTACCTTTTCATGAATGACTTATTAAGGAGACTAATAGAAGCATTCGTCATCCCCTCCATTTATGTTAGGTGGGAGTAGGAAGGTGAGCGACGGATAAAACAAGTAGTTGGGGAATACATTGTGTATATTGTCATGCATTTATGTCTGATAAACATGCCTGACGTTCGTTATGGAGGCTGAAAAGAAGATTCGAAAATTTCGTGAGATACTCACCATCTGAGATTTGAAGACAAAACAAACGATTGTTAATTTGTAAACAACTAACGGAAAAGCATGTTTGATATATAAATAGCTTTTTATCTAACTTCTGTTTTATGGGAGTATTCTGGATATTTATTAATATGCATGGTATCTATTGTGACAAGAATATACGAGTAGCTATAGTACGGAGTCCATCGAATCTGTTTACGACTTAAATGAGTTTCAATACAATCTTAATCATCGGAGTATATTTATTTCATAGGTAATATGAATAGATTTACATATGAGCTTATATCATTGCATCTGTTTCATAATCATTCACCATACAGAGAAAAAAGTAACGAGATGAGTGGGAAAGAATGACAGAAGAAAGAATTGATAGAATTTGTATGTGGACGAGTGTGGGGATTTATTTCATATATGTATTTATGGATTCAGTTATAATGAATATTTTTATTACCAGAATTTTGAAATAATATCTTAGATCTAATTAATATATGTTTAGATATATCAACGTTTGGAGTAATATATTTTTACATACGCACACTGATTTTAAGCCGGCGGATATCTAACACGAAATTTCATTTTATTACCATATCGTCTCCGTAGTATATAACACTTGCTTCATATCAATATCACCAAATTACTTTATGTCTTTTATCCTGCATCTTCGCTCCCATAAACCTGGGTTATCATTTAATATTATATTTACGAGGATGGCAATATAACTCATTATTTTCACCGCTCAGTAGTATTTTTATTGATTTCGCTACAAAAATATATTCAAGTAAAGAAGAAATTTAGCTTTTTATCCTTTTTACTATAACCTAAGAATATTATTCTTGCATACTCGTTACATATATTGGGGTTTTCATATGTTATATGACCTTATTGAAAATATCATAAAACCATTCTTTCTGATATTTGAAACTTTCAGGACAGCAGAGATATTTATATTTGTGGAATGAGAAATGAAGCGTTTCAGATTTCATAGAGTTCCCAGTGACTACTGTTGCAATTGTTCTAAATTTTCCCTAGTGTGAAATATGTGTATGTTAATGCTAACGATACTAAAAGGTTTGTTAATAGATATCAACTATCAACGTTAACAAAACATACAATGTAATAATAGCAACGGATATTTTAATATACACATTAATCTATGCTCTTTATTCTGTGTTGAGTACATATATACAATCAATGTGATGAATTCCTGTTTATTTACAATGAATTACTACAATAAATACGTGAAAGAAACAATCGTAATGTTTTTATTCATATACACTGCACAATAAACATATTTGAACATTTACTTGGAACACAAAATAGGTTATGCGTACCAACAAAGGCTTGTTTGTAAGTATATACACATACACATATATAATCATATATAAAAACTGGTTGTTTTGGAAGCGGCAACAATGCAAATGGCGTTCTAAATATTAAGACAACAAAATCAGAAAGATTGAAGTGGTGCTGTGTGGAGAAGAGGAGGAAAAAACTAGAATGTTACCTTGGAAATATTCATTAATCCCAATATGTTAAGAAATTTCTTACTCCAGCACGAACAACACAGAGGCGTAGAAAGGCTGTCTCCGGCTTTCTACAAGGTTCTCCTTGGATCTCTTGACAATGTTACTAATAAATATTTCTAATTCTATGAGTGATTCTTGTTTTTTCTGCCAATCTTGCTTTTATTAAAAATTAAAAAAAATCATAAACATTTCAAATAATTGTTTCTACTTTGGGCACAAGGCCAGCAATTATCTCAGTGTATTACTGGTACTTTATTTTATCGACCCCGTAAGGATGAAAGGCAAAGTTAATCTCGGCGGGATTTGAACTCAGTCCGTAAAGGGACGTAAGTGTGCTGCAAAGCATGGCGTCCGACCCTCTACCGATACTGCCAATCCAGAAATAATGATTTCTAGTATAGGCACAAGGCCAGTATTTTGGGGGGAGGGGAAAGTAGATTAAATCGACTCCAATGCGTTACTGGTACTTTATTTTATCGACCCCGAAAGGATGAAAGGCAAAGTTAACATCGGTGGGATTTGAACTCAGACCGTAACGGACCGTAACTCTATGATGCCAATCCACCGCCCTATTTCAAATAATAACACTATATATATTTTAGAACGGAAAATGAAGGGAAAGGCAAGGGACCTAGCCTTACAGACAAATGGGGGAAGAGGGAAGGTGATGGGCTCTGGGCCTAAGGCCGGTGGTGTTGGGGCTGCGCCTCGCGGACAAGACCGCAGAGGGATTTCTGCGAACAATGGCTCACGACATCCGCTGCAACAGCCACCTCACCTCGCGGGGCTCCTTCCTCAGACGGGCTGTACAAGTACGGGGTCCAAGTACGCCTCAGGTCGCGACGGTGACCGGTGCGAAAAGGAAGCGGCCGGACAAGACCCCGGTATTTGATTGTCATCCTTTCCTCTGCATTGCAAGCCGCAGTATCTGGGTTTGTGGCCGAAACGACTAAGTTGGAGGCGAAGAACGTGACGCAACTTGTGGCGTCCCAGATGATGGATCTACCGTCATCGAATGGGAAGAGGGTATCTCTGTTCTTCAAACTCAGTTTAAGTCATTCACCTATATGACTGTATGAATAAAGAAACATTCTCTATATTCCACGTTTATTTTGACATCCGTTGTTATCGCCTCCTTCTCCCAATTCTGACAAAGGAAATTGTCCTATATTTAACTACGAAACACTATTCAAATCCAGCCTCGTCTATTATATTCTTAATAATCATAGCATTTTTAGATAATTATCATTCAGGTTATTACAAATTACATCATATCCAAGTGATAAACTATCAACATATACAGTTCTATCATTCATCAGGGCATTTAAAGAAGCCAGCTTCTTTATTACATTTGTTTGTGAGCTTGTGCTCTTTACGCGTATCAATGTTTACGTTGGTAAAATCCAATGAACTATAATATTCGATCTGTCTATTTCTGAATATGTCTGTTATTAATTCTGTTAACCGAGATGAACGTCTGTATACATATATGTATGTACGTATACATACATACTTACATCTAAGTAAGTGCCATACTAAGAGTGAGAAATGAAATTTCGTTTTCATTTTATTTCAACTGATCGTTTTCGGTATGCCTGACCGATTTAACTCACTCAATATGCAAATTAGGCTGCTCAGCCGTTAATTTTCATAAGGAAAGTATATACTTTCGAACGTTCAACTATCTGGCAGATGGGTATACGGTGCTGATGATAGCTAACAAGCTTGAAACTAGTACATCGTTCCTGTGGCAGTGTTGAACAAAAAGGTGACGTGGTTGCCTTAACACCGTATGGCATAAATTCAGGCTGTTCAGTTTGTTTACAAGCGAACAAAGCGGCGTTATAATAAGCGTCCGCTAAACTGATGCGTGCATATATGTATGTGTACCTGTATGTATATATATATATATATATATATATATATATATATATATATATATATATATATATATATATATGCATGCTACTGTACGTCTGTATACATATATGTATGTACGTATACATACATACTTACATCTAAGTAAGTGCCATACTAAGAGTGAGAAATGAAATTTCGTTTTCATTTTATTTCAACTATATATATATAAATGTATATATATATAAATGTATGTATATATATAAATGTTTGTATATATATATATATATATGTATGTATGTATGTATGTATGTATGTATGTATGTATGTATGTATGTAATGTATGTCAGGTCACCTGTTGGTGCTACTGGTAACATGTATCCCAGTACAACCTGTCTCATGGTCGGGTCGTTGGCGACTAAACTGGCAACCCCACCAAGGTTTCTTGGTGAGGAGGGTGACTTTGGACATCCTGCTGGACTAAAAACAAAACCTGTCAAAGGGCAAAGGAGCTCGTAAGAGTCAATGGCCATCCAAAATCACCGGGAGAGATGACTCCTTAGCCTTTGTCAAAGCGAATTCTAGGAGAAGGCAAACTCTGATATAACACCTGCAACCCTGATGCTATCCAATGATGTTGACTTGTTCTTCTTTTTGGTAAATATCATCTTTGTTAAGAGAGTGGGACTGGCTTTGTACAGTGCCTTTGCTCACTATAAAAGCTTCACGGCACAGGCATTGCATTATATCTGGAGATCTCTCTGCACTTGTCGTCACATGGTACCATGGGCCCAGCACTATGTGTCAATAATTGTCATAAGTGTAGTGTTTGTACCAGAGTTTTCAAGTCGCTGGTTGGACTAAAAAGTCACACTCGTTCAGCGCATCGGTAGGGGTCCTCCTATATGGATATAAAGTAGTGGCCATACTCGAAAACGAGTTGGCAGCCACCATGTATGTATGTATGTATGTATGTATGTATGTATGTATGTATGTATGTATGTATGTATGTATGTATGAATGTGTGTGTATGTATGTATGTAAAAGATAAACAGAAATAACAACACAATCGGCACAGTATATGGAAGGAATATATTAGGTTAACGCTTGAAATAGCAGGATGTCGGTCTTAACGTTTCGGACGCTAGTCTCTCATCAGAAGAAATGACGGGTGGGGTGGAATTGGAAAAAATGTCTTTAGATAAAGATAATAGGTCCATTCATTTTGACATATGAAGAGGGTGATAATGGTAGATAATGCGGGGCACAATATACTTTGCATTAGTCGTCCCAGCATCATGTGCTCTGTATTTAAATACAGCTGAGGCCAAGTTTGCAATTTTTTTCATTTAGAGTGAATAAATAAATCACATTTCCAGTTTCTAGCTTCTAGCTTTCTTTCTACCTTCCATTCCTTCTCTTCCTGGTGGAACCTGATTGTTGTCAAATGAGTTTGGGTCCGCTTCCTCTAAATACACAACAAAATATCCTATGGCTCCGTCAGTCGTATAGAGCTCAATTATGTTATATTAAAAAAAGCAATATATATATATATACAACAATAAAATATATACACCTAGCGAGAGAGAAAGAGGGGGTGATAGTACTTCACGTTCCGCATGTCAGCTTATATAGATTAAATATTAGATATAAACAGGCATTTATTAACCAAAATATTTTAGTAATATAAAATGCTTACTTAAAGGTAGTTAACGAAGTATCATATGAACAAACATATAAAGGAATTATTTTCAAATGTAGCAGAAAACATTTTAACATAAATCCAACCTACATTTAGTGAAATATGTGTTTTGTATAGTTCTCGATTCGAACATGTAATGTTTTGTTCACAGTAAATTCTCGAAATGTTTTTTGACTACCGCATTATTCATTCAGAAACATTTGATTCACAACGCACATTCTTAGCTATTTAATTGACATTCCAATAAAGACTGTAGTGATACCATACTTAGTTTATAGTCAATATATTCAAAACCTTACAGATCGATGTAACGAGTGTTTAATATCGACTCTGTCACAGGTGTTACTTGGGTAACAGTTACCTTTTTTAAAGTTTATAGATATCCGAAACTTGTATGTTTTTCAGGATAATATTACGATACTTGCCACTTTAAGTTATCGAGGTAAGACAAATTTTCGTCATTTTCTAGACTTAATTTTGGTAGAGTGTCAATTCAATTTTAAATATTTAAAAATGTTTTCTATCTGCTACTGCTTCTCCTTTTATACATTCATAGCCGTGTTGTAGTCGTATTTTATGTATCCTGACATTGTTTTTAAATTTCAACTATATTTTGTAATATTAGATATACACCAGTCATAATGGTATGAGATTTCGTTTATCTATAAATATTAATATAAGTGGCTTTATGTGTTTAAATTGCAATGCATTACAAAATACGTTCTTTTTTTTTTTTTTTATATATTGGTTACACCAGAAATAACATGTACTAACCGATGGATGCCGTTTTATTTGCATTTCCGCATGAAGTATGAGGAATGAATACTTTTAAACAAACACAAACACCACATCTCTTGAAATATAAGACTTTATAGCTTATTGTAGAGATATGTTCAGTGCATGCATTATGTACGTAATACATATGATATACTGTGCAAATTTATGAAAGTACAATAATGAATATTGTGTATTATATGTTTAACGAGATCAAAGCATTTAAATGACCACTGAAAATTTCATCTAGGCATCTGAATCTGCTAGAAAATTCTTAACATGTTCATTTGATTAAATCCTTAATTAGCTGTAAATAGGATTATGTCGTTCCGTCGTTCCTTTCCACTAAATTTGATATTAAACTAATCCAATTGTATAAGTCATTTCACTCAGCTAATGGAATTCAATTAGAGCTGCATCTGGTGAAACTTAAATTTAAGATGAAAAGAAACTGAACATAGCCGACAAAAGCAATTTTTGTTTCCATTAACTCAGTTCTCCATATTTACTCACCAAAATGAATATAAAAAAAATAACATACACTTAAATTGATACTCTCTCACTATTTCTGAGTGCATTTCGATTTTAAGGCATGCATTGAAATGAAACTAATTTAGACAATGTAGGCCGTGAATGAATGATGTACATGAGTGTGTGGATTTTCCGCATGAATATCGTATATTTTTCAAACGTGAAGTTGGTAAATTGTGATGACTGAAATGTGTTTAAAACATTCCAATTACACAGAATATTATTTTTTTCTGATGCATATATTGAATATATTCGGAGACGATGATTAATATTATAAAGTATACGCTAATGTTTTTTTCAAAAGTAAACAATTTCTAAAATATTATAGAGAAAACCACTTAACGTAGTAGTACTCTTTTTAATATTTCGGCTACCACCAGCTCAAAATATATCAACTAATTCCATGCAGTCTAAAATATTGCCAGCCCTTATGTGCTACACTAATATAAATGTACGTTACTAAAATGTTAATGAAATATAGTATTTAAATAACAAATATTTGCCTAAGAAATGGATATAATTAACGTTTCGATTCCTTTAATATCCCAGTGTGATAGAATTAACATATTGTTTTTATTCATTAAACTACGGCACTTGCGATGAATGCGTGTTCTGGTTAGAAAAGTTAATTTTATACTTAGTCGAAATAGAAAAAGTAGATATGTTATTTTGTCAATTACGATCTGCATTGTATTGTCATATAGAAAATATGATTTAAATTTATTATAATTATTTAGTGGAAATGTCGATTTCGAATGTTTCTTTCTGGGGATAGGTAGTTTCAATCACAGCCATTCAGCATGAATAAACTTAAAACAAATTGCAATATGTCAACAATAAATACATTACACATAATGCTTAGCAAGTATTTATTGCCAACCGAATAGGCAAACCACCAATGGTAATGCGCCCAAGTCTCCTTTGAAGGAGAAGCACAATCTCCGTGGCCTTTTTCTCAATGTCTGCGTCTATAGGCATAAGTAGGTATTCCAAAATCATATACATGGATCGATTTCTTTTAACAAATTAGATTCTACTGAAGACTTACAGGTGTATGTTGGTTGTGCGTAAATGTGGGACAGATTGATTTTTTTTTTTTTATTTTTTTTTTTTTTATTCCTGATAGCTCTCGGTCAGATTTGAACTCATAAGAAAGATCCAGAACAATACAATCGATTCGATGCAATATATTGGTACATCCATTATCAGAAGTATGGAAAGCAACGTTTACCTCGGCGAAAATTGAATTCAGAAAGGAAGGAGCTAAAATAGATATCGAAATGCATTTTGACCTATGATCACACGCTTTGGAGAATCGTTGCCTTGTTTGTTGAAGAACGAATTAGATGATGTATTTTTTATCTGGCATATTATCGATACCATTTTAAGAAATGTTACTAATGGTAATGTATATTTAGAAGTGCGCTTACAATAATATTTTCTAAATTTTAATTTTACAAATATTCCCAGATCTATTTACGTTTTCCACTTGATGCTTGGTTTAATTCGATTTTGATATTCAGTCAGGATCGAGAGACGATCGCATAATAGATTTCGCTTAAGTATGCGTTTTTGTGCTTTAACCATAATGCACAGGTAATTACAGCAAGCTGTCCAAATGGGACTTGGGCGCATTACCATGGTGGCTTGCCGATTCAGTTGGAAATAAGTATTTGCTATGCATTATGTGTAATGTATTTATTGTAGGCATACTGCAATTTGTTTTTAGTTTATTCATGCTGAATTGCTGTGATTGAAACCACCTATCACCAGAAGAAAACCTTCAGTTATCTGTATGAATAATCATAACGTTTTAATAACTCACTATTTTATTGAAATAGAGATATCATTTCGAGATCAAATCTTCATCTCGATTTAACCTCAAACGAAATTCATAGAAATAGCATACTGAGAATATTGATGCTTAAACATTGGAAATCACCTTTTAGAATTTATGTATAAATGGACTCGACCTTCTATTTCTATATAGGCATTGGATTTGTAAATATATTTTGTGTGCGAGGCTTTTTACGAAATATTTAGAAATCAATCGGTAACGTATGTATGAATAAATGCCACCGTATGTCATAATATCCTCTTTACAGGACATATGAAATAGAATCATTTTTATAAACTGAATGCATTCGGCCAAAACGTGAAACTGGATGAGGTTATTAATTTTTCGTCTAGAAATCGTTAGTTCTACTGGAGTAATATTCAGAAATGTATAGCGTGAAAGTTAATATCGATAATCATTCAGTGAGTTTTATCTATAAAAATGACAAAATATAAATGCTAAGAACATTTCTAATTTTGAGGTTCCATTTCCATCATAAAAATACATATACTATTCCCATATATTCCCATTTTCATTTTTCCGTAATGTGTTATGTCTTTGCTTTTAAATTCGTTTATTTTTACTATTTTCAGAACTGGAAATGAAAAGAACCCGTGTTAACCTATGCTTACGTTTCCTATTTTCTATAAATATATCTCTTTGCTCTGCGACTGTTACACAAGAAAATAAACGATTAGTTGAAAACTATTCTCTAACTGGACCTATACTAGCATCCTGTGCAATATTAATCCTTTGCTTACCATTTATCGGAATGTTCTGCTACCTGATAAATATACGGTGCCGATTTCTGATATTCGATCTATTCTTCCCTATTAAAAAAGATATAATTTGTTTGAGGATGGATAAAATTTCGCCAGATGCTAATTTATATAGTATTGAACCACGACAACGTTCACACACAAGAAATTCGCAAGAACTGTATGGCGAATTATTGGATATAGATTTGAAATATTGTAGCTCACCGGGCGTTTCTGAACAATCTACACGTTCTACTTATTCAAATGGGTGTGTAAGTGAAGGTTCCATGAATGTGTAGACGAGATTCCTGCTAATGTGGCAGCTATCTGTTGTAAAACATTCTACACTAGAAAACTCTCCCATAACTGTCATTCTGGAAAGTGGTTATTGAAATCATATTGATTTGGACAGGACAATTATTTACGAATCCACCTTGCTCCATGGGGGTTGTTTAGACATAATGATGTATCATTTATTCGGTAAAGTGCATTTCATGCTGATGGTGTAGCTGGAAAGGTTATTGTAAATTCTTGAATATAATAAAGTATAATAAAGCATTCTAAAATAATTCGAGAATTTATATATATATCATAATAAATAAAATTCTAACATTCTATATTTCAAATATATAGCACGTACACTAGTACACTAACAGAACTTTCAATTGAAATGCTGCCCACTTATAGATTTGGCGCTTATCAAATCTGCACCATATTGGAAATACATATGTTTTAGTCTTTTAAATAGTCTTTTAAAGAGTTGATTTTCACTTATTTTACTTACCAATATGTATTTAGGAATTCTCACTAATATAACTGGCGATCGTTATGTTTAAGGGTGGTGGATTGGCAGTATCGGTAGAGGGTCGGACGCCATGCTTTGCAGCAAAGAGTTACGGCCCTTTATGGTCCGAGTTCAAATCCCGCCGAGGTTTACTTTGCTTTCATCCTTACGGGGTCGATAAAATAAAGTAGCAGTAATACACTGGGATAATTGCTGGCCTTGTGCCAAAAGTAGAAACAGTTATGTTTAAAGGTTTGATTCGGTTTAAAACCGAGCTACCATATTGGTTACCTTGCATATAACCTATTGACTTGTGTATATATGAGGAATGAGGGGAATGTTTTTTGGAACGACAGAATTTCTTACGGTATTAAGCATGAAATTATGTATTTTGTGACGTGGGGTATATGCATATTCGCTTTCGTGTGAAACTCTATATTTAGGTAATCCATGTGCATTGGTTCACAAGATGTTGAACTATGTATCATTCTCTTTTTTTTTTTTTTTTTTTTTTTTTAAATTAACCACATTTCTAAATATAAGCTCCAAACATTAGTCTTACTATGGTCAATAACGCCCTAGTGCTACACATGAAACAATTGTCCCACATTATATATTTGTCAGTTCAGCATGCTTGAATCGTGTACGCGTACATTTGTTTAGTAGTTTCCATTTAAGAAAAATCTACTTAAATTTGTTCTTTGGTTGATAATAAATATTCTTTCACTTTTGCAAATTCACAGAATTTATTGAATGAGATTCCCGATATGTTATAATCTAATTTTCTCATGTGCTGTTATAGGATAACCGTTTTCGTGCATAGAATGTTTAATTCATTTTATAAAAAACACACGAATTAAAAGCGCATGGCATAGTTTAGAATTATGTATTTCAAAGCATGCAATTATAGCATATATCGGACACAAATAAATTACGTTAATTACATTCCTATCGTGGAAAATCAAACAATATGTAGCTACCTTTCATAAATAAACGTAATAATTGTTTCTACTTTAGGCACAAGGCCAGCTATTACTCAGTGCATTACTGGTACTTTATTTTATCGACCCCCCCCCCCGTAAGGATGAAAGGCAAAGTCAACCTCGGCGGGATTTGAACTCAGATCGTAAAGGGACGTAACTATGCTGGAAAGCATGGCGTCCGACCCTCTACCGATACTGCCAACGTAATAATAACTAATGCAGAAAACACATACCGAAATGTGAAATACTTCACTCTAACAAAACAACGAAGTCCTGAGAGAGCTGCGTTTACCTCTACAGAGGTGTTCGTTTTCTGTGTACGAAGAAATATTCGAAAGTATATATTTTACAGGTCATTTCTTTCAAGTGCAGGCTATCATTGTCCAGCTGCGTGCAAGTAGTAAAGGAGGGTAAGGCATGGAGGCAAGCACCGCTGTGGGCTTGTAAGGCCGACCGAAAACAAGCGAAGCGATGCTAGTGGAGCTGGTGCCCTAGCTTATCCGAGGACACGTTGCACTGGATGGCATCAACAGGAGGAGAAGGACGTCTGCTGGGCTGAATCGAAGCCGGTTCCACGTCTCGCAGGCGGCCTCTCCTTCCTTGATCACAGTGGGTTCCGTTATGTTTTGGAGAATCTTATTGATGAGAACGCAGCAAGCGGTTACCGACGAAGGAAAGGCCGGCAAAGCCAGCGAGAGCGGGGACAAGAGGCCAAGGCCACCATTTCTAACAGGTAAGGTGTCCTGTTGCCATTCAAGGTCGTCAATCTGCCGCTCGGATACAAGTGTCGAGGCCAGCAAGGGGAGATGCGTAGCTGTATCAAGGAGCGCTACGAAGGGTGTAGGGGAGCTTCGGCATGGCCAAGCAATTCCTCAACAGCAAGAGGGCCGAGCGGACATCAATCATGCCCAGTCTGCTCATGAGGGTATTGAGCTGCTGATAGTGGAGCGGATGGCCAGCGAGAAGATCGCTGACACGACGATGCGGACATCCTCTTTAGGGTTCACCTGTAACTAGGGGGGGGGGGGGAATATATGGCACGTCCGAGACGGAGGCAACAAAGCTCTCTCCATTGTGGTTGACTTTCATCACGTCCGACTTGGACGAGTTGACTTCGATGCCAATTCTCACCGATTGCAGATCGTGGCAGACAGTCTCCACGGGCCCACCCAATGTGGCATCATCCAGAACGAAACGTTGAGAGGGACCGTGATATTCTTAGCAATATGCTCTATACCAAAAGCAAAAATGGGGGAAGGGTCACCATGTTGATCCCCCCCCCCCCCAGTGGCTGACGTTATGACTATGTCAGAAGCAAAGAGCATGCTTGTGGCTCCATATGACAATTAGTCCAGCGGGTAGGCAGAGGGGTCTCGGCTGTGACAGGCCTCGAGCAGATGGTCACGGTGTAGGCTGTAAAAGGCATTCCTCATGTAAAGTTTGACAATGTGGTGCCTGTAGTCCCTCTACGTCGGTTCCGATGGGCAGCTATTGAAGAACTGCTTGGCTGCATGTGCGGCCCTCTCACAGCCACAGGACACGCCGACCCGTAGTTGCACCGGGCTGAGCTCCTCGTCCAGTTCAGGTGTGATGGACGTGCAGGCCACCTTGGCAGCCAGTCTCCGGTGTTAAAAGCGGAAAATTAACAACCCATTACAGATTTTAACTTATAATCCTGTAACTGATGCTTCCATGTAACTCGTGTTTGAAGACGATGAATATGAAGAAGAAGCAATCGACCTCACTGTTTGTATGTTTAAGCGTAACAAATATAACTGCATTATTCCCTAATATTACATTTCATATAATGCTGTTTAAGTTCTTATATAAGCTTGGGTGTGATTAGGAGAATGCACTTAAGTACACATATCTTTATTGAAACCCGTATACAGATTAAGTAGCAGGCATAATTCGTCACCCAGTTCGTCACCACCAACTCTATTCAATGTTGTAATAATTTGTATCATATCTCTGGTCTAATGGTGTCTACTTTTTAATCAGATGCTCCTACAAATGTTGAGTACTACTCGTCCTCCTCTGAATAACTATCGTAAAATAAATCTTTTCTAAATGCGTACTTTTGTAAAAGTAATCTACATCTAACGTATTTTTCATTTTTAATATGAAGCAGAGAAATTTATAAAAGTAATAATTTTCTTCAAAAATGTTTTCATTATCCATATTACTTTTAGATTCCAACCAGTTAACATTATCAAAAATACAAATATGAATGCAAAATCAAACTTCAAAAACGAGCATTCGATAATATATACTTCACAGTATACAAATAATAAACAAATAAATTCAGGCATTTCTATTCGAAATCACTCAATAAATTAGCTT
The DNA here is from genome assembly GCA_964016885.1 of Eledone cirrhosa. NCBI lineage: Eukaryota > Metazoa > Mollusca > Cephalopoda > Octopoda > Eledonidae > Eledone > Eledone cirrhosa. The sequence goes on along the minus strand of OZ024740.1, from coordinate 309,753,879 downwards.
AAATGAGAAACATAATTTATAATAGTAATTCGAACAAAATGAAAATAAAACCGTCAAGACGTCGATTTATTCTCGTTTGTCTTCACTCTCAATTAATTGGTAGCGATTAGAATGGTAGAGGCAATATAATTAAGCACTTACTACCGATTTGTACTTTATTTGCAGTCATCTGTAAATGCTAATGTGTTTCGGCTTTTTTATCATAGCAAATGTCTGTATTATCCGTAATCGTATTTTAATGTCTCTAATTGTGAGTAGTTTAAGAGAGAGTTTTATCTCATAAACATAACGTAAACTACTCGAGAATATGTATACTGCTCAAAACAAATACAAATCATTATAACATATTTGTATTACATTTTGTATTGTTGTTGTATATATGTATTTGAATATGATTTATTTTGTTTTCCTGGTTTCTCTCAAAAATCGAGGACCGTATTACAAACCGAAAAAGAAGCATTGTCATTGGTATTTTGACATTATCAAATATCTTTTCATGTATAACATGTGATTTCTATTTCACACACTCATTCCAGGTACGGTCGTGGGGCAGAGTCCTCAAATACGCCTTACAATGCGTTCCGTCAGGGCCAACCGTCTCCAATTGATTCGACTATATGCCAGGCCAGACCAGCCAAACTCATAAATGTTATCCACCCATCGTTCTCAGGATCTATTCTTAGGTATGTTGCTGTTTGAATTAACTCTCAAAATCTGTCCCTCGATTCTTTCCTAAGACATTCTTAACACCATAGTATCGGAGGTATGATCTTTCAGTTCAGAGAAATAGCGACTCTACCTTGAGCGACTCTCTGATCTACCAGCTACGCAATCTTTCGAGAAACGTTACTCGGAAGACTAATTGGAAGAAACCCATTTCTGCCGCTTGTATTCGTGATCGTATTATTTCGGTCATTACCCAAGATTCATGAGTTATTTAAATTTATTCTCACAGAATTCAAGCCAGTATGTTTCTGTTTAAGATGAAATAATCCCAACTATATCTGAATATGTATTTATATATATATATATATGAGCATGTTTATATGTAAGATCATCCTATCAGCATATAGCATCAGTAACACTAGATCTGCTGCTGTGCATTCCAATAGTAACACATAGTAACCCCACGAGAACATACAGGACCTTTAGGAGAAAGTCTCGCTCCAGAATATGTGGACTGCACAGGCAATAGCGTTTGGCTACATTCTGTTAATATATGAGCCAACCTCTCATCCTGAAATCACATCTTGTGGCTAGGCGAAGTAAACCACGAAAACAATCTATCACTTCTGGTCATTCGCGAAACTTTTAAACCTAATAAATACTGGCATGACATCACTGTGGTATGAAACCTATACACACCCAGGAGTTGATTTCAATAACAGAATCATAATTAATATATATGTATGAACACATAAATGAATGAACTTCATACGACGGAGAGGCTTGTAAGCAACACGTCAAAATAAAGCGGTATTATGAGCCTGTTTGCAAATCAATGCCAAAAATAAAAGCAAGGCAGATCAAAATATGAAGGAACTGCTGGAAAAAGCAATAAAAATAATTGAAGTATTGCACAACAGTGCGAACAACGAAAAGAGTATTCATTGCACAGGCTATGAGAAAAGAATTCCTGTATGATCCGGTTATTATAGGAATGACGCCATACCAGTATACTGGTAGGTCGTGTTATCCTAGACCGTATGTTCGTTAATTTAAATCTCAAACTTGCAACTAGAATGGAACAATATAAAGATTGAAATGTTAAGGAGCGGATAATACGATTGAAATCTAAGAATATGTTTTACTCTAGGAAAAGTTTACAATAAGGCATATCTGTAATATCTGTAATTACAATCGAGGACACAACTCCAAAATCTATATTAAATATATTAAAAGGAAGAGAATTTCTAAAGAAGATTCCAAAATACGGAAATATGCAAAAGATTTATGCACTGAAACAATTGAAAAGAATTCTAAATAATCTATCTTTTCGAAACATTCCTCTCTCTATATATATATCTATATCTATATATATCTATATCTATATATATCTATCTATATATATATATATCTATATCTATATCTATATATATATATATATATATCTATATATATCTATATATATATATATATATATATATATATATATATATTTATCTATCTCTGGGATGGACACACGCGTATAACTTGCTGAGTAAGTTCTGTTTAAATTTCTATAGAAATTCTTGTCTGATAACTTTAATTTTTGTACCATTTTGTAGAGGGACTGCCAGGTCAAACTTTGATCTGGTCAGTCTCTCAAAATATTCTACGCCTTTAGGCGAAATAGTTAAAAAAAAAGTTTTTTTCTTGTTGAAAAGTCAATATTTTTTTAAATGGCCGAAGCTTCTTCACCAAAATTCGAAGGAGGAAAGGGGAAGATGAACTTACAGCTTCCCCCTGCCACTGTCACAGTAGCAGAGGTCAAGAAGATAGGTCAGCCAGAGGAAGAATTCTCTCCACCTGTTAACCGACAACTTGACGTTGCCATGGCAACAACCCAACGAACCAGCAGCAACAGCAACAACAACAATGCGACGGACGAAAGCAACACCAATAACAATAACAATAACAACAACAAGACCAATAACGGTGACAACAACAACAATGATAACAACAACACCACCAACGACAACAACAACACAAACAAACAAAATTTCTCCTTCGCCGAGACGACAAGGAAAACCCTCGACTATCTGCCAGTAGATATAACAAAAGCGAAGGAGCTACTGGCGGATGCGAAAAAATATATAGTGTACGGGGAAAATGGTTCATTCACAATCCATTCCCCCCCGGAACTAAAAAGCCAGAGACTCCTAAACACGGTCATGTTTAGGACAATCTCGAACAAAAGTAAAAAACCAGCTCAACCATCACAGAGCGAGATAGAGCTGGTTTTAAAAGACGTCATGAAGGACATCACCTTCATTCAGAAGGATAGACTCTACGGGAGTCTATCCATTCTCATGAAGGACAGGGACACAGCAGTGAAACTGTCCATCAAACCAATCACATCCACCGCATACACCTTCTACCCTACGTACATGGGTAGAAGAACACAAAAAATAAAAATCCACACCATCCTGCCGATTATGGACATATGGTGGGTTTTGACAGGTTTTCTGGACCTGGAGGATGACATGCTGGTGTCCATGGGAAAGGCATCGGGTGACGCGTTCAGTGGAACGAGCCTCGAACTTGTAGTTCAAATGAGGCCCGAAAGGATCGCCCAGATCCCTGAACGCGTCATACTGGATGATCTAACCTTCATCAACATTACCGTTGAGGGTAGACGGCCCTCGTGTTACCTCTGCGGAACCAGAGGTCACCTGAGGGCTGTCTGTCCCCAACTTAATAAGAAAACCCCAATCCTGCCTACACCACCAACAACTGCACAACCAACACAATCACCACAACTACCACTACAAAAACAACCACCACAGCTCAAACCAAAACAAAACAATGTCCAACCCATCCCCTCCACCCAAAAAACAAAAACAATTTCCAAAACACCCGTACCGCAAACACAACCCGAAAATATACCCCACCCCTCCAACGCGGAAGATGACCCTAGTTCGTCGTCAGACGAGGAGGAGCACTTCCACACAATCAAAAGAAAAAAAAGAAAACACACCTCAGACACACAAATGAAAAAAAACCCTCCCCAAAACATAACACTGACACCAACACAAAAGAGCTCAAAACAGCAAACAAAAAACACCACACAAAAACAAAAACATGCATACACATACATAAATACAAGAAACAAAAAACTGTTAAACATTGTGTACAACAACAATCTAATAAAAACACAAGGGCCTAACTTCACCCAGGCAGGGGATTTCCCCCACCTCAAAATGATTAAGGCCCCACAGGACACCTATAAAACTTTAAAAAACAATTTTAAAGAGGACGTGGGTCCCCCCTGCGTCGGGCCCATTAACCGCGTCCTCCTAAAAAACTATCCCACCCCCTCCCCAAACACCCTCACAACTCCAAGCTCCCCAACCACACAACACACTGATGCCCCCACACTTCCACAAACCACCACCCCACCCAACAACCCATCCCCCACCCTAATGGAAATTGTGCAGCCCGATACTCGGGACGCAGAGAGGTAAGTGCCTTTTCTCTTCACCACCAACATGGCTATGCTAAGAGTAGGCTGTTTAAATGCGCGTGGCCTGGGCTCAACTTGGAAGCAAGCAATGCTTCTAAATGACCTCAGGTCACAACGTATAGATGTGATGGTTATTTGCGAGGCCCGGATCAGCAACGTGCGACAGCTGGCCCCCACCTTTGATGACTTTGAGATGCACGCATCTCTCTGTCAGCCCGGAGGTGGGGGTGGAGTTGTCGTTTTGCTGCAAAAACATCTGGGTCTCGCAACACAGATGGTACATTTGGACCAGGAGGGTCGACTAGTGGTTCTGGACCTTGGCAGTGGTAAAGGCGGAGCGTTTAGGTTGGTAGCCGCCTACGGCCCTTTCGGGTCAATGCGGCCGGACTTCTTCCATCGTCTGGAGACTTTTCTGGGGACGTCCCGCTCCTTGCTATTAGTGGGGGACTGGAATGGTATCCTAGATGCACGCTGGGACTACGTAGGGGCCTGCCCCGATAGAGAGGGGTGTAATAGCCTCAAAGGGTTAATCGGTCGATTTGACCTGGCCGATAGATATCGACTAGATTTTCCGACTGCGCCAACCTGGACTTGGGCAAATCGTAGCGGATCATCTAGTTCGTACCTAGATAGGTTCTTAGTTAGAATTAAGGATAAGGACTTTTTAAGTTGTCCAAAAATGCGCATTGTTGGCTATTCAGACCACAAATTAGTGACCTGCATGGTCAACCTTGACAGAACTCATAGACAGGGCCCCGGTTACTGGAAGCTCAACTTGTCCTTGCCGGCAAGTAGAGCCTACAGGAATCGGATTAGTACGTTAGTTAAGGAACGGTTGACTGGAGCGATCGTCAACAGCAGGTGGTGGGTATCTCTAAAGAGAGAGATTAGAGTAGTCTCGATAGAATTTAGTAAGGTTCTAGCTGCGGATAGGAATAGGAAGGAAAGGGAGCTAATAGATAGAGTAGAAGAGGCAATTAGAAGCGGCGACGTGGCCAGAGTGCTAGCATCGAGAACGGCGTTGAGCCAGTTTTTCGACGCGAAGCACGAAGGCTGCGTTGTCCGAAGTAAAATACGTGCTCTAGGGAACGAGGGGACCAAAGCTGTCAGCTGGGCCCGCGTGACAGAGGCCAACAGTGGAACTAAATCCACCATCCGGTCTTTGCGAGACCTGGATGGACGGGCGATTCTTGAGCCTAAGCAGATGTGTGAGGCCTTTCAAAGGCACTTTGCCCGACTGTTCGGGAGGGGCGGGGAGCCGGTTGGGAACGTGGACTTCGGTCCATACCTCGACGGCCTGCCGCGCCTCTCGGACAGGGAGGCGAAGTCCTGCGAGGAGCCGATTTCGGCCGCTGAGATAGAGGACGTGCTGAGCCAATGCGGCAAACGCAAATCCCCGGGTCTCGATGGTCTTCCTTACGAATTATATCTAGCTATGCCGGACTTGTTCCCCGATCTCCTCGAGGCGGTCTACTGCAACTGGCAACAGAACGGGAGAATTCCCTGTACTGTGACCAAGGGCGTAGTCACGCTAGTGAGGAAGGACGAGAACAAGGGGGACGAAATAAGTAACTTCAGGCCCATAACACTGCTAAATACAGAGTTACAGATTTTGGCCAAGGTGCTAGCAAAGAGGTTGGCGCTTGTCGTGGGCAACCTGGTGGGAGATGCGCAGACATGCGCTATCCCGTCCAGGTCCATCCATGACAACCTCCACCTCATGCGATACATCATAGAGAGGGTTGGGAACGAACCCGGCTTTGGTGGGGCTTTGATCAACTTGGATCAATCTAAGGCGTTCGATAGGGTCGACCATGGTTACCTGGATGCGGTGCTAGCGGCGGCAGGCTTCGGACCCGTTTTCAGGGGCTGGATCACTGCTATGCACAGCAGCCGCATCTGCTCTAGGGTCAAGGTGAACGGCTACCTCTCGGAGCCGTTCCAAATCGCGCGGTCCATCCGACAAGGGTGCCCTCTCTCCTCCCTTCTGTATGTGTTGACTCTCGAGCCACTACTGCGGAAGTTGGAGTTGTTGCAGGGCATCCCCTTGGAACCGGGATTGCGGAAAGCGGTGTCGGCCTACGCCGATGACGTGACAGTAATGGTGTCGACGGCCTCCGAAATCGAGGCGGTCGGCACCTTACTGGAGGAGTACGAAAGGTTCACAGGGGCTAAGCTGAACCGGGACAAGTCGATCGGTTTGCAACTCGGCACGTGGAGGGGCAGACCGATGCCCTCCGATAGCGTCGTCGGACGCTGGACGGAGGGCCCGGTGAAGTTGCTCGGGGTCTGGTTCGGACCGGACCTCCAGGTGGAGAAAAACTGGGCGGAGGTTACGAACAGGGTGTTTGCACTGACCCAGAAGTGGGCCAGTTGCAAACTATCCCTGAAAGGTCGGGCGGAAGTGGCGAACACCTACATAGCGTCCGTCATCTACTACCGCCTGACCGTAGTGCCCTGCCCAAGGGAAACCCTCACCAAGATGGAGCGCGCGCTCTTCCAATTCCTTTGGAAGAGGCGGGCTCCTATGGTGAGGAGATCCATCTGCTGTCAACACCCTTCGAAAGGAGGGCTGGGGATGCCGTGGCTAATGATGCGTAAACACGCATTAAGGCTACGGCATCTCTACGTATTCCTCACCGGACAACCGGTGTGGGCCTCGTTTGTGAGACGAACCTTTCCCAGACTCGTCTCACTCACCGAGCTGCAATCCTGGGTCAAGCAAAGACCGAGAAAACTGGGCGCCTGGCACACTGAGTGTGCCCAGGCGCTCACCGCCCTCTGGCAGGCGGATCCGGTTATCAGTGGAGACTCCACCGCAACATTCTATAGAGGGCTGGTACGCAGCAGGTGCGACGACGCCCTCGGAGAAGCCCTAGACATGGAGGAGGACGAACTGGCCAGCCTGTTCGGTAGGACATTCAGCCCAGGACCTATGGACAACTTCCAGAAGTCCCTGGCCTGGCAGTGCTACCGAGGGGCTCTACCCGTTCGAGAAAGGCTCTACAGACACGGGCGCCCGGGTAGGGACCCCGCCAAAAAGATCTGTCCCAGATGCGTGTGCGACGAGGAAACCGTTGCACACGCATTGGTACACTGCTCGGGCGTAGCCGATCTGTGGGGCTATGTCGAACAACTGCTGTCAAGGGTGGGACCGATCCGGTTGACCACCGAGTCTATTGTAATGATCAAACCGCCTCCCCCCTTCAAAGATGAAGCAGAGGCGGTGTTTCTGTGCGTAATAGCCATGGCGAAAGAGGTTGTATGGTGGACGCGTCTGAAAGGACTGAGGTCAGGCACCTTTCTCTCTGGCCAACAACTGGTCCGTTTCTTCCGATATCATTTCGGAAGAAGGATCAGGATGGAGAGAGAGGTGCTGCACCCCAGCCGTTTCTATGAAAGATGGGTGAAAGTGGCGAGAATGGCCCGTGTGAATGGGCCTTCACTCTACATCAGACTATAGGTGAGGAAGATGAAAGACCAAGGGAGCACCCCTTCTCTGTGCTCCTGAGGAGAAGGGTTGCACACTTTTTTCGGGGGTGTGTGCGACCCCCCAAGGCGCCTCCTCTCTATTGAGGATTTTGTTAAAAATTTTATTTTTTGTTATATCTTATTTTATTTTTATATTTTGTTATTGCCTCCTCCTTATTGAGGACGCCTTTTTGTGTAAACTCCCCCCTTTGTACTTGTCCCACTTTTGATGCCCTAGTGGCAAATAAAAGAAATCTATATATATATATCTCTATATATATATCTATATATATATATATATATCTATATATCTATATATATATATATAACGAAGGATAAACGAAGGATATATATATAATGGAGGATAAACGAGAAACTAAATTCATACAGTTCGACATAGAGAGCTACTATGCTTCTATCACCTTACCGCTACTTACTGCCGCCTTGGACTTCGCCGAAACACTCGTGCCCATCACCGACCAGGAAAGAAAAATCATCCTCCACGCCAGGAAGACAGTCTTACTCTTTGACGACTCTAAATGGATAAAAAGAGCTCCCGACTCACCCTTCGACGTCAGCATGGGCGCCACGGATTCGGCGGAGGTCACTGATCTTATAGGATTATTCCTAATAGCCAAACTCACTGATATGTTTCCTGCATTCGGTGGTGGATTGTACCGTGATGATGGGCTCCTTACCCTTAAAGGGTACAACCCCAGTAGTACAGATCGGGTCCGGAAACAATTAATCAGATTCTTCCGCGACTGGGGATTTAAAATAACCCTACAAACGTCCCTGACCCGAGTAAACTTCCTGGACGTAACCCTCGACCTCGAAAACGACCTGTACTACCCATACAGGAAACCTAATGACAATCTGCACTACATCCACCGCCGATCAAACCATCCTAGGAACATCACAAACAACCTGGTCAAAAACATCTCCCTCCGCATATCCCGTTTGTCAGCTAATGAGCGGATATTCGATGAACATGCGCCTTATTACAACCAGGCCCTCAAGCGGAGTGGTTTCCGGGAGGAAATATCCTACTGTCCAGCTCCCATTAGCGGAACCAGCAGGAGACACCGCCGCTCACGCAATGTAACATGGTTCAATCCTCCCCACAACGCAGAGGTGACTACTCCCATCGGGAAACTATTCTTTAGGCTCATTGAAAAACACTTCCCATTACAACACCGCTACCACAACATAATTAACAAAAATACCATCAAACTCTCTTACAGCACTACACCAAACTTCGCACAAAACATCGTCTCCTCTAACAACAAAAAACTCAACCCCGATGGCAGAAATAACCTAATTAGCAGTGGAGAACCGACCAGGAGGTGTAACTGCCCGGATAGATCTATTTGCCCACTCGACAATAGATGCAGAGACCGTAATGTGATCTACCAGTGCAACGTGAGGACGGATACCTCCAACAAAGCCTATATAGGACTTACCGCATGTGACTTCAAGACCCGGCTATACCAACATAGACATACCTTCCGAAACCCGGCCCGGCGTCACGCCACTACACTTTCGGGCCACATATGGGACCTCAAGGACAACAACATCACCTATGATCTCACTTGGAGATTACT
>OZ024740.1:309704048-309716548 GCA_964016885.1 Eledone cirrhosa | reverse complement strand
AGAAACATAATAAAAGTAACAACCACAATGGTAGAAATAACAGTAACAACAACAATAACAATAGAGAAAACAACAACAATATATCTAACAATCATAACAACAATACATCTAGCAATCATAACAAAATAATAATGTTAATGATAGGAACAACAACAACAACCATAATAACGATAATAGCAACACACACAAATTTGACCATAAATATAATGACAACCCCTTAGAGAAACTATTCTTCAATCCAGCTGACAAAACATATAAGATGGGTAATATTTATCCTACGAGGTTACCCTTTAATAAAAGGGTTGGTATACCACAACAAATAGATGACGAAACAGAGGCACAGTTCACCATAGCTAGAAATAAGATTAGACAAATAGTAGACCAATATACTAAGAGACAAAGCAGACCAGAGATCCAACAATTTGGGAGGGAACCTGTAGAAGGCTTGGTTATCCTCAAACAGCGCACAAGGGATGGTGAGGTAGTATGTCTACCCACGGATAAGTCTGGTAGGATGTCAATAGACAGCATGCCGAATTACATCAAGGCTACGCAACCCCACATCACCAACACGAGCGAAATTACACAGCAAATACATGAGGGAAGAGAGAAAATCCTCAACGCTCACATGATGATGTGGACCGACATCCTAAGACCAAGCAGACGCACTGCCAACAATTTCCAGGCGTCTAACAATGGCATACCACCCTTGTATTGACTCCGCAAAGACCATAAGACAGTCAACGACCCGACAACGGGACCACCAACAAGACCTGTATGCGGAGCCAATATCGCTAGCAACTACAGGATCTCCTACTTCCTTTCAATGGTTATACGCCCCATAATCAAGATGTCCCCAGATGTATGTGACAGTACAGAGGACCTCCTCAGCAGAATCAGTGAGTGCAACAAAACAAAAACTTATCCAACTGCATAATAGGCAGTATGGACGTGGTATCACTATACCCATCCATTAACATTGATTTTGCTGTGGAAAATGTGTGATGATCATTGAGAGTGAGGTGGAGTTCTGCGACGTCGACACAGACGAACTGGGTCTCCTACTTAGACTTATCTATGACACTGACTACCTAGACAGCAATGACCTTAGCCATTTCTGCCTCGGTAGACCCGTAAGAGGTAGACCCCCCCCCCCCACCCACCATAACCTCAATAGCAAAAAAGACTCCCATGGGAAGGTGGATCGGGTGGACCAAAGCCACACGGACCCCCCCCCCCCCAAAAAAAAAACAATGTTCAGGTAAGAAAAATGGTCGCACATGCAATGGGGGCTAGTATTAAAACTACCCTAAAGGGCCACATATTCAAATTCAACGAGAGGATCTACACCCAACCTGAAGGAGCAGTAATTAGCGTCAGCATAGCTGGTGACGTTGCCAACCTTTTTATAGTATGATGGGAAAGTAGAGTGAAAGATCTCCTTGATGAAAGCTCTATAGACCTCATCATGTACTCTCGTTACGTAGACGACATCAATATAGTAATAAGGACATCCTCACAAGAGAGTACTAACAAGTATGATTTAGAATGTAGCACAATGGAAAGCATCCAGCAGATAGCTAATTCCATACACCAGAGTACAACTGTAACTATCGACTACCCTTCCAAACACCCTAACAGTAGACTACCTGTATTAGACACGAAACTCTGGAGTAACACTTTAGACACTACGCTAAACCCATGGCCTCCAAATACCTGATACTCATAAACTCAGCAATGTCCAGTAGTGCTAAGTTTAATATTCTGATCGCAGACTAGGTACGAGTGATGAAGAACGTGTCCCGCATGTGTGACCCAACAGAAATGGAAAGACACATCCAACACTTCATCAACCGCATGCAGTTCTCTGGCTACAACCAAAGAGACAGAATCAGAGTATAGGAAGGAGCCACGGAGCAGTCTGAGACCCTCATAGAACTGGACATGAAAGGAATTTGCCCATTGCACAGCAGCAAATCATGGAATAGCTTAGATAGGACTAAACATAAGATAGGGAAAACCACCTCATAGCACGACAACCAGAGATACCAGAGTATCATGTTAGTGGACGCTACCCCTGGAGGGAAATTAGCTAACCAGTGTAGAAAGGCCCTGAGAAAGACCCACTTAAAGATTAAGGTGGTAGAAAAGCCAGGAACCACCATAAAATCCCTGATCAGCAAAACATACCCTTTTAAGAAAACCCACTGGAATAATAGGAAATGTCTTATATGTAAAGTAAACCCCTGGATAAACTGTAAAACTAGAAACGTAGTCTATAGCATAAGAAGTACAGAGGGTACTTGCAGAAACATGACAACAACACACATAGGCGAGACAGCTCGTAGCATAGGGGAAAGGACAGACCAACACTGGGGGGAACTAAAGGACGAAAAAATGGTTCTGTACTATACGAACACGCCAGACAACAACACGACGGTAACATAGACAACATAGAAATTAAAATAATATCTAAACATAGAAATGACCCAGCAGATAAGCAAATCAGAGAGGCCAGTGAAATAGAACTTAGAAGGCCAAAGCTAAACAGAAAAAATAAATGATTTAACAACAACACCCAAACAAACAATACTGACCTAAGAGAAATATAAATAAATAAATACATACACAAGCACAATAAGAACAAACACATATAAACACACACTAGTAAACTAAGATAGAATACAATAACCAAAACACAGGCACCCAAACACGAACACACATCAAACACTATACACACACGCAAACGCATGCGCAGAGAAGAAGATAAAAATAAATAAATAAATAAACAGATTAAATAAAGATGTAGTAGACATGCAATACAACAGGAGGAGACATAATAGCACCACTGACGGTGTTGCAGATGTGCAACGAAAGAACTTTGTTAGACTATATGTATGTGTTTGTGTCTATATTATATCTGTATTTTTGACCGTTGGTCAGTCAATGGTATTCATTGAGGACCGAATAAATTAAATTAACTGATATAAAAGATACAGAAGCGAAAACCAACCAAACAGTGAGTGGGTTCTGTTATTAATTCTGGCAATATTATTACAACAATATGACCCTCCCCAAGTATAACTATATTTATATACATATATATATATATACATATATATATATATATATAATGTATAATAAACAATACAATATAATTACCTCATTACCAGAGGTTTCCCGAATAAGACGAATACAAAAAACGTCCTCATTCGTTCATCGGACAAGGCAATTTAAGCAGTGAAATATTTGAAAAATATCCTCAAGAAAGGCAAACGTTTAACGGGTAAAAATAATATATAAATAAAAGTAATGCAAGAGATATATTTTAAAAAATAAGGAAATATAGTTAGGGTATGTGTATAAATGTGTGTATATTTACTCACAAATGTACATATGTGTGTATGTACAAATGCATGTGTATAGTGAAAATGTGTGCGTTAGTACATATGAGGGCAAGCATATCAGTGTATGTGTGACCACAAATACGTATATAATATAAGTTGAAAAAGAAATTGTAAGATAATATAGTTAACATACATCCAGATTCAGATGTTAAACATATATATTCATACAAGTATGAAAGCACGCGTATAAACACACACACACGCGCGATCACATATATGCGAATGATATACAGGGAAGGGAGTGTATTAGTCAAAGGAGTGTCAGTCTGAGGCTCGATACATGTATAAAAATGAAACAATATATGAGAATGAAAATTTTTTTTTAATCAAAGAGAAAGTAAGAAGGGAGGGCTATCAATTATAAATTAACACTAGAAAAAAAGAAAACAAACATAGGTTCGTACGTACACACATATATATATATATACGTACAGACAAAAGCACATACATACAGAGGCGCGCATACATACACACGAAGCACATATATATATATCAGCACATGTATATCTAATCACACGTACGTACGCGACTATATATATATATACATATACACACATACATACACATACATATATATACATACATACATATACACATACATTCACCTATACAGACCCACACGTATATATAAGTATGTAAAAAACATAGATATAAAAACACACATACACACACACGCACACATACGGAGGCGTTCGTATACATATACAGAACGCATACACACACATGCACACTTGCGCGCATAGATACAAATTATAAACCAGCCGTATGAATAAATGAGTACAAATATAAAAGCGGCTGCGAAACAACAGAATATATCTGGAGTTGAAAACGCAAGTGAAATGTCATATCAGGTAGTGAAAGAAAATGGGGAAGTAAAATGTGGAATTGGTGAGGATATTAGGTAAGTGAATCAAAAGGTGTGGGGGGTCACTGGTGGATGTGAAGTAAAAATAAAAATAAAAATAAAGTTAAAAATAAAAGTAAATCAGAAAGAGAAGTCTGTAAAGAGGATAATTTAAGGAAAGTGAAGAACAAGAGTTTATGGAGGATAAGTATCTGAAAGTGAGTTAAGTTTATATGAGCTGGAAAGCAAGTGCGATCTCATGTGTGGGCAACTGGTGAAAAATTCTGATTTTGCATTTAGCCATGTCTTTGGTGATTTAAGGTTCTATAAAATCCAATATTTTTCATTTATGCAGAGTGTGCATCTTTTTGTTCCTCTTGCATATTCTTTAGATTGGTTCAAAATTGACCAATCCAATTTATATTGGATACTTTGGTCTTTCAAATCCCATATTCTGCTAGCCAGAGCTGTTGTAAATCTTTTTTCAGGATGTCGGAAAGATGCGACATGTGAGTAATAACGCGTTTTGAATTTGTCTTGTGTCATACCCACATATCGTTCGCTGGTGGCTGGTAGGTTGTTGCTGATGGTTGTCACTTTAGCCGCATATACAATGGCTTTAGTGTTGCATTTACCTTGTAATGGGCATTCACTTTTGACTCTACAGGAGCAATTTTGATGTTCTCTGGGTATTTTCTTATTGAGGATATAAGATTTAATAGGGGGACCGCATGAGTAGCTAATTTTGACACAGTTTCTATTGAAGATCTTATAGAATCTATGTGTTCTAGGGAAATGTTTATCTAAGAGCTCTAGGAATGTTTTGCCTACATTAGTTTTAACTGCTAAAGAGTAGGGGTGTGAACCAGATTATTTTTATTTTCCTATTATTATGTTTAAAGGAGTTAGTATTGTTGGGTATGTACTTAATCGGTTCGCTAAATCCGCTATTTTGAAGAGTTTTATTATAGTAGGGGGATGCCTTATTGAAAATAGCTTCTGGGGAAGATAGGGTGGAGATCCTACGGCTAATATTAGGGATAAGGTTTTTAAAAACTATAGGAGGATGGCAAGAGCCTTTATTTATATATTTTAAATTTTCATTAGGTTTATGGTACGGTTTATAAGAAGCAGTAGGCAGATCTAGGTTTATATCTAGAAAATTAACATTGGAAAGGTTAGTGTCAATGGTAATTTTAATATTAAAACTAGCGAAGGTTTTTATTAAGTCTGTCCTTAATCTATCTAAGTTATGGCCTATGGTGGTATGGGAAAGTATTAGAGCATCGTCGCGATAAAGCCCAAAGGTATGGTTAGGGAATTTCTCTTTAAATGTGTGTAGGAGGAATAGGCCGACTAAATCACAAACATCAGCACTGTCAAAAGAACCCATTGAGACATTGAATGGGTTCTCTGGGTTAGATATGTTTACCCAAGTGTCATTATTAGTAAAAGGTAGAGTGTTTCTAGCATGCAAAATGACATTCTCTTCAATATCAGAAATATTGATAAACTTTCTAGTGAAATTTAAGGCTTTCGTTAAAAGAGGGTGAGTAATAAACGGGTAGAAATCTACAATGTCAAATTGGGTGAATCTAGAACTATTTTTATCTTTAATATTATTAAAGCAATGTACTACGGAATATATATATATATATATATATACATAGTTATATACATATAGAGGATAACAAGATATCGCTATAGGTAATCCAATTAGAGGTTGTGAATACTTCTTATCATGGAGAGTTTTAGCGTGTACAGCGTAGTATGATTCAACAAGAAGTTTACGTGGATGACGAGTTTATGATTTCACTTGTATTCCTATGTAAGTTAATCTTGGAGTAATAAAATTGAAAAAGTGGAGAATAACATGGTCAACAGTACAAAAAGGGAGATTTATTTACAGTCTAACAATTGTTTCACTGATAGAGTTGTCTAAAAATTGATAAACACTGAAAGTAGTGCCACTCTATTTAAAATACAAGTTAGCTCCATCATATCCTCAGAGACCGAGAGAAAATATAAATATATGCGTAACCGGCAAATTTACAAATTCAAATTACCACATCAATAATAATATTAATAATAAAGATATAGAGAGAAAAAAAGGAAGGGGATAGATATAGAAAGGAAGGGAAGAAGAAGAAAGACAAAGAAGGAAGAAGAAAAAGAGATAGAGAAAGACGAAGGAAAAGGAAATTGCTAAAGAATTGCTAAGGTTACCTGAGTTGGCATATTCCCTAAACTTGTCGTTGCTAGGATGCTGTATACTAGTGAGCTTGTTGTAGTTACTTATTGCTATGAGGTCAGCTAGATTGGGTGTAGTGGAGAAGGAGATTTTTACGTTATTCTTATTGAGGATTTTTCTGTATCTATGGTTAGGTGGGAAGTTTTTCTCTAAGGCTTCGAAGAAGATTCTAGGTAAGTTGGAGGCCACGCTCCGAGAGTAAGGTGGATAGAACCACAGGACATTACGGTGGCGGTTACGCGTAGCTCTGGGGTTACTAAGGGCATTATGGCTAATGGGTTGCTCCATAATGTGTCTTTTGTTGGTATTATGTCCGAGTGCACAGACAGTCCCAGTGCGGTGGTTCCGAGTAGCCTTAGGCGGGTTAGAAGGTGTAGGTAATAGGCCATTACATTTATTAAGCCTGTAAGCAGGGAATAATTTAAGTAGGCTGTAGTTGCTACTATTAGCCGGATTATTACGGTTTAGGTGTGGTAATACACCTGTCCTGCTACCTTTGTAGTTATTATGTGGGCCGTAACTATTGGTACTATTATCCCTTCTACATTTGTTTACACTAGTTATTAACGCCTCTAAATATTAACGCCTCTAATATTTAACCCTGTTTACATAAGCATCGAGCACGTATGCACCCGCTTTTAGCAAATAATCCTCTGTATCGTTTCTCTTTTACCTCATCTTTCTATCCTTTCTCACGATACGGTAACTTTATATATATATATATATATATATATTGAAATATATATTGATATATATATATATATATATATATATATATATATATATATATATATAACAAAGGAATTGTGGTAAGGGACCAGATGGACCATAACGCACCAGAGTACTCAATACTTAGGGTAGTAGAGTGAGAAATAGGAAAAAGTATGACCCCGAGGTCATACTTTTTCCTATATATATATATATATATATATATGTAATATTCGTAGTGGTAGAGCACTCAGTCCATGGGACGAGTTTGGTAGACGTGGTTACACAACAGTTAGTTCACCATACCTAGAACAATTGTTTCACCTTAGCGGATCCTCAGCTCGTAATCACGAGCTGAGGATCCGCTAAGTAAATTAATGTTTTGAAATTTCACAAAAAAAGTCTCTTCAACATTTTCTACAGAAAATATCTTTTTCCTTTCTTCTATTTATTTTTATATATATCAACTCGTGTGTTACCTTTCTACATTATATATATATATATATATATATATATATATATATATATATATATATATATAGATAGATATAAATATGCATATATATATATAGTAAAAGAGTGAAGAATAACATGGTCGGCTGTACAAAAGGGGTTTTATTTACAGTATTAAACAATTGTTTCATTGATCAGGTGAGTCTAAAGGCCGCTGATCCCTCGGAATTGCGTCACTCGACCTTAAATACAGTGTGTGTCTCTGATGAAAACATCGGAATACTGGAGGGTGTAACACATGGCACTGGTATTTATAGACACATTAGAGAATGAAGTGAATGAAAACAATAACACAAATAATAAAACATAATAAAAAGGTATTTAAAAAATGAAAATGATAAAAAAGTAAAAAATACGGTTACTGGTAATAGTAGTAGTGGTGGTAATAGTAGTAGTGGTGGTAACAGTAGTAGTGGTGGTAATAGTAGTAGTGGTGGTAACAGTAGTAGTGGGGGTAATAGTAGTAGTGGTGGTAACAGTAGTAGTGTGTGTGCTTTTATTTATGTATGTATATAAATTTGATCGCTTTCGACCAGTCACCTTGTCTAAATTAATTATACCGCCAGTCGTTTAAATCAGGGGTTCTCAAACTTTTTTTCGCTGTGGACCACCAAAATAAGTAATTTTTTCCTGAGGACCACCTAAACTTTTAAATCTTTTGTAATAGAACTGCTACTGGTAAGCATCAGTAGATGTTTTTTTTTTTCAGTGAATTAGAAAATGCTATTATTATGTAGTGCCTAAAAATCTACGCAAATAAACAGCTGAAGTCGTACTTATGCCAAGAATAAGAACAGCGCTTTAAGTCAAATGCATGGATCAAAAAAGAATGTTCTATTGCACCAAGCAACGCAAAACTTATTCGTTATTAATTTGAATTTTTTCGATTTCATATCTCAGCGACAAATATGAAGCAAGTTTCTACTTCTAATTGGTAAGATCGATTTGATTGGTCAATACCATTTTCATTTTGCAATGAAAGTTCCTTTTTTGTTCCTCTAAGGGGCATGTTTTAAGCACCAAGACGACACAGAACAAACAAATGAGAACACCAATAAAAAAAACAATTTGAAAATGTCTATTTTTTCAATAAAGCTTTATTTGATAGAATCGAGTAGAAAAAGGTTACTGAGTCCTGGAAAACACTCCCTAATCGGAAAGGCGTGCTCTCAAGTACATTCACAGGTGCGAGGTGTGATGAGGCATGTTTCGTTTGTGTGACGTGTGCGTGTACGGAAGAATTTAAATTTTTCAGGTGGTCCACAGAAAATTTTCTGTGGACCACCTGAATTTTCCTGTGGACCACTAGTGGTCCACATGGACCAGGTTGAGAACCCCTGGTTTAAATCATGTTTCGTATTTCTCTCATGTATAGGACAACATAACCCACTCCACTAAAGACTTACTGTTTGTTGAGTCAGAACCAGGTGTAGGTTATATCCTTAATTTCATCGAAGAACGTCTCGAGGACACATAAATTCTAGGGTATCTTTTTTCCTGTATTGGTGTAGTTTGGTATGATATTGAAGAGACCAGAACATGTTGAGAAGAAAATGTACTGTTGGAACGTTGTTGTATGATGTGAGGTCTAGTTGTTTTTAGAGGCGGATATTATCTGGGCCAAGCGTTGGATGAATTTTAAATTCGAAGCCAACATCATTTGGTAAACTTCATGAAATATTTCCCACATCTTACAAATCATTTAGCGCTCACGGTGATGTTGAGTATATTAGTACTTGTATTGTTTTAATAGACCCCAATTGTCAAAGCCTATCATGCCGTTTATCTTGTTATCATTGACTTGTGGTGTGTGTCAGTTTTAATACTTTTTTCCTGTTGGGGACGACAGTGAGCAAGCTTATTCAATTTAAGGCCTGGCAAAAGTGCTGAAGAGAAGTATAATGCTACAAATATTTCCAAAGTGGATTGTTTCAGGAAACAAGGAACACATACTGTGAAATATATCAACATTGTTATTTATGTTGTTACTCCAGCTTAAATTTCTTATCGACGGTTATTCCTTTGTATCACAACAAGCAATCCGCTTGAACTCATGTCCAGTATTTCTACGTTTTTTATGACCTTCTGGAACCTGAAATCATCTGCGACGATTGTTAATTTACTGTATATGATGACGTCTATAATATCATTTATGTAAATGATGAAGAGAAGTGAGCCCAACACTGTGCCTTGAGAGACGCCACTAATGAAGTTTGCTGAGCTTGATATTATGCTTTCGACTAGAACTTGCTGGATCCCTTACAAAAAATGCTTAATACATTGTAATAACTTCCTAGAGACTCCAGTTTCGGATAGTTTCTTCAAAAGGTTGCTCTGGTTTCCCCTATCAAAGGCCTTGCTGAAGTCAAATTAATGTGAACCCTACGTTCAGCTCACCCTATCATTGGGGAACCATGATGGTTGGAATTCAGATGATTGTTGCTTTCGAGGAAGTGATTTATTCGTGAATACAACGCATTCTCAAATAACTTGATATAAGACGTGAGAGACATCGGACGGTAATTCATTGCAAGGACTTGTTTCCCTTTTTAAAACGTGAGACGTCGGACTGCGATGGAAATGTTAAAGGATATAGCCTGCGTCCAGTGAATTCCTCCGGAGGTTAACTAGAGGTGAAGCATGTTGTTGTCGATGCATCTTCACAACGCTAGTGGAGAACTGGTTGGAACCCACTACTGAGTTGAGATGAATTGTGCTTATTGCACCTAAGATATGAGTTGTGCCGAATGTCATATCAGCATTGCTAAAAACAGGGAAGTATAGTTTCTGCAGTATCTCCACCATGCAGAATGGTATTTTCAACAGTCAGAGTATTTAGCGAGAAGACTGCTATTACGTTACAGCAGATGAACACTTTGATATTTAGTTAAATATTCTCTATAGCCCACTCCTCCTAAATTGTCATTTGGTTATTGATAGTAGTTATCATTCTGCTTTGAAGATTATGTTCATTTTTATTTGAGTAATCCAATGACAGTCAAATTGATGGGAGGCTGCTGTCAAAACTTTAGGTGGGTGATTTGCTTTTGTTAAGATGTTTTTCTTTACTTCTAATAACGGCTTTCTCTTTATAGGCATTTACACTTAGCATTATTCATAGATCACGCCGGAGTGTGTTTTGCGCATGTATTTGAATTAGTGTCTACAAAATTACTTTCTGACAACATTTTGCTTCGAGTTCAATTTGAGACAGGAAAACCCCATCGTTGAAATCAAAAACTGATTCTACTGCTGCTTTACAGAGGTACAAATAGAAATATCTAATTTCAAAATATTTATAGACTAATCAATAAAGAGGGGTTGACATCACCCATTATTATGTTACCAAGGGAATTATCTCAGAAAGATTTGTTTGATATGTAGCGCACAATCATGGTCAAATATTTAGCTTTGTTGTGCCCAATATCCTATTCAAAGTAGCCATTATAAATATTCCCTTTACTCACCCCGAGAAAGAATCGTGTACGAAAATGGCAACTCTGCCCTTTCTTCTTCCATCGCGAACCTAGTGGATATTAGCTTCCAAGTGGGAGTTATCGAGATAGGTCTCGGTTAGGATGAAGAAATTTAGTGTTGTGTGGGTGGACGGCAACCTAATCCTAAATGAATTGAATATTACATTGATGTGCTTTGAAGCATTAAGAAAAAACATTGAGTATAGAATAGTGGCCTTTTTTATTATTACGTTTGTCTTGTATTTGGTTTGCTAGTTAATGACAGTAATGAGAGTGCACTGAGGAAGTTGTAGAGGCTGGTGTCACATGACAGGTAGAATATTTCTTGGGTTAATTTTGCCTGATACATCATGGCTAAAAACGAGTTTCCCTATTTGTGAAGTGGTTTTAAGTTTTTGTGGGTGCAATGTAGAAGATTATTTTTAGAGATATGTTTGCGGCTGTTGATGTACAATTTGTAATAAATGAATGTGTCATGTTTCCTGAGTTTGAGTAAATCCTGAACAAACACTGCTATAACAGAAGATATTTTACTGTCTGTTTAGTGCTAGCTAGAAAACCTGTGTTTTATTAGTGTGTTGCATTCCTGGGAGGTGAGTAGATGGGCACTCACATTGCAGACATCATCTCTCTTTTTGGAAATAACAGCAGATTTTAATATTCTAGTTTACGTGTGTGGGAGATTTTACATTTGATATTGTATTCATCCGCAAATTACACAGGATCTTAACGATAGTGTCAGTTCCACGGTTTTGTCACTTTTCTAGGTATTTTATGATAGAGGAATCACTTGTATTCGTTTGTAGGTTCCAGTCTACGCATATCATAATGGCCAATGACAGATAAAGATGAAACAAATGGTCAATGACAGATAAAGATGAAACAATCTTTTTGAGGTCGTCATTTGTTAAAAAACCTTTGTAACCTCGAATTATCAAATATAAAGGGCAAACATTATTGTTTTGTTTTGTCGTTCTTATTTTATTCTACTCTAATTCCAGCATTCATACTGTACCGGGTTTCAAAGTATTGTTCTAATTACAGGTAGCACAACGCTTCATATCAACTATAGCGCTATATATATTTGTGTCAGTGTGTATATGTATATGCGTGTGTATCTATCAATACCCAGGAAATATTGAGTTTTATTATCATATTCATAAGAATATATACGTTGTGTAATAAGGATGAAAATATGAAAAGGATCTGGCATCCACAAATTTTATAGAACACACGATAAAAACAAAATTCTACTCAAAAGTGCAAAATTCACCAATAGATGCCTAATCCACAATTAACAA
>OZ024740.1:309686548-309699048 GCA_964016885.1 Eledone cirrhosa | reverse complement strand
AAACCCACTCGCATTTCCCTCTACATCCTCTTCATTATTGGATATTTATCAGTCACAATAGATTCATATAATTCATATGATATGAACGATTGAAAATAATGTATTTATAGTTAAGTCGAACAGTGACGACGTGTTACAAAAAAATATAATGATATATTTAAAAAGCAATTTCAAAGTAATTGACTATATACTGGTTTTGTGTTGATTGCAGTAATCGATTTATTTATTTTTATCCTGATAATCACTTTCCTCATTTCACATATATTTGCTCTATCATACCCTTTCAGAGATGTGATTTGAGATTGAATTGTAGTATACTTCATGGCTTCTTTTACAATTACTCAGAATAATAAAGAAATCTACTTCAATATCTTTCCTAATTATAACCCAAATCTTCCATATGCCCTGATCCACAAAGCTTGACTGAGTCAACACGAAGTAGAAACGTTTCGATTTTACTAGCACAATTTAACATGTAAATTCATCGTTACATACTGGTGAAATATTTCCAATGAATTAACGTTATGCACGATAATATATGTGAAACATAATCTGAAAATGCATCGATGAAATTGGTAAATATGTTGCCTAATAATTCAAAATATGAAATACACGTGTGGTTTATGGATGTGCGCATCCTTGTTGTTACAAGTACGATAGTAAAGCATACAACCCGCGTACTAACAATAGAACATATGTATTGAGGTGCATGTTGAATAAACACCCGGCGGGGATTTCTCTGAACTGTGATACTGTGATATATATATATATTTATATATATATATATATATATATATATATATATATATATATATATATATATATATATGTGTGTGTGTGTGTGTGTGTGTGTGTGTGTGTGTGTGTGTGTGTGTGTGTGTGTGTGTGTGTGTGTGTGTGTGTGTGTGTGTGTGTGTGTGTGTGTGTGTGTGTATGTGTGTGTGTGTGTGTGTGTGTGCTGATTATTTAATTAATTAATTCATCATTGAGCCACACCGTGAATGGTTGCCAAAAACACATATATATATATCTATGGCTCTGACTAGTTTATGTATACGTAAATCTATATATTTTATAAACTCCCGTATGGTTGAATAACAATTTAGGCAGTATTCGGCTGCGCTTGCTAGCAACCAGCCTACTCGCCGTCAGGCACCAATCACAAGCTTTCTAACTTGACCACTGGCCATGTGACAATTCTTAGCCATTTTGAATTCGTTTCTGGCGGGGATCATTTAAGAAAAATCTTTGTCCAATTGAGTTTGTTTCCTGTTGATTTCGAAACGCGTGAATTTATCCATGATCGGATATTTCCAAAAAGCTAATGGAACCTCATGGGGTAGAAACATAATTTTGGTATGTTTATGTACATTTTTTCTTCTAACTTTGATTTTGTACCTAATTGTGTATGGTTGGCTATATGTCTAATCAATTTCTACGGGCTATTAGAAATACTGGGTAAATCTTCTATGGCTGTTGATCGCGGATAAAATAGCTATCATTTATTTATCTATTGTTTCTTTATAGGTAGATTTTAAACTTATAGCCTCGTGTAATTGATTTTTTGTGTGGTTAATTATGCTGATTGGGAGAAGAAATACTGTATATATTTTATCAAATGATTCTATGGACTTACTTTTTTATATATTGCTCTGATTGTTGATTAATTAATTAATTAATTCATCATTGAGCCACACCGTGAATGGTTGCCAAAAACACATATATATATATTTATGGCTCTGTCTAGTTTATGAATATGTAAATTTATATATATATATATATATATATATATATATATATATATATATATATATAAGGAAAAAAGATGAAATCGAAAATGCAATGCAATTGGAGTCTTATTTTTTTTTAACTATATATATTTATTTGGTTCCTTTAACGGTTTCGCAGTTCTTCTGCTTTTCCACTCTACTTTTGAAAAGCAGAAGAACTGTGAAACCGGTAAAGGAACCAAATAAATATATATATATATATTTTTAAATAAGACTCCAGTTGCATTTTCGATTTTATCTTTTTTCCTTATACTTTCACTCGTGTAGGACACCTCGGTTATTTTTCATTTTGTAAAAAAGACCTCACTTTCTTATATATATATATATTTGAGTATGTGATGGTTATATACCGACACTGAAGTATGCAATGTAGAACACTCTGTTTTCTCCAAAATAATTTTAAAACAAGTGTAAGTCAACAGGTTAAAATTAACTTCGTTTATTCATATTCACTGTTATATATATTTCGGTAATAACCATTATTCAACACCTATGACCTCATCAGACAGCTAGAACTTGAACAGGAAAAACAGAAAAACATAATGATGGAACAAAGTTTACCTCTGTTATTACGATCTTTTATATGCCCAGACCCCTTTGTCATAGGAGAACTAGGTTCTCTCTCAAAGAATGTCTAAGGCTAGCTAAAGTTATTGGAATACTTCAAATGGCAGCCTCCCTGAAACAGCAAGAACACTCCGATCCGTACTGAATATCCAATGGCTTGATGTTCTTTCGGGCAATATTTTGGTTAAATAAGATCAATGACTGTGATATCAAATTCATAATTAATAATAATAATTAATAAAATCCACATATTTTCTAGGGAATTGACACTTGAGGACCGCTCTAAAGTTTGACTTCTCTTAACTCCCCAAAAAATTCAAAATGGCCTATCTGAATTTTTAAGTGAAAGCGAATGTCAGATGTCAACATTCCTTCTAGACGATGGTAGCTATAACAACAATCTGAATTTAACTGTATGCATACAGATCGCACATCGCAGAGAAAAAAAAAAGATAATAACATCCTGTTGTTATGGCTACAAAACACAAAGACAGCAACAACAACAGTAACTACAACTCTATAATCATCAGCGTCACTACTCCGTCACCACCACCAATATTACTCCACTACAGCTACGCCGTTACTCCAGCAACAAAAAAGTAAAAGCACATGAAGAAAGTGTCACTAATACTACTAGCGTTGATTAGTCGTGTCACAACAACCGCCATCACTACTAAAACAAAGGAAAACATAAACAAATACAACCTCAATTACCACGACAGTAGTAACAACATATATGATAATGACAGAATTTAAAAAAAAGACAAAATCAGCGACAGCAACATTAATAACAACAATAACAACAACATAAAGACTGCACGGAAAACATGTAAACAAGAACAATAAGAATAATACTGTGGCACATAAAGTACTGGCTTGGTGTACAGAATGGAATAGCTCACCTCAATTTTAAGGTCAATGTGCCCCTTTAAGTTGTTTAAAACACCCTCTAGAGATGGTGTTACGAAGAACGAATATTTCTGGTTATAAAACCTCACCAACACTAACCTCACTTTGAGTGAAATTGAAAACTCTATCAAATAGAAATAACAGCGGCGTGAATGATGCTGGAGGAGGTAATGCTGAAGGTATCTACTACGACACGCGTCCCATAGTTGAGCAGCATGGGCCCAACTAGTGCCAGAATAGGATGATGAAGAAGCTGAATGTAGCTGTAATGGAGTGCTAATTTTTAGGCCTGTCGATGGTGAGGTTAGATAAAATGAATATACAACTGACGAGAGGGATTGTTAGAGCATGACGAATTTAAGTTTTTGTGTGACTTCACCATTCAATGTGATAGAATGATTGAGGCAAGAAGACCAGATATTTTAATTATGAACAAGAAGAAAAAGAT
The DNA here is from genome assembly GCA_964016885.1 of Eledone cirrhosa. NCBI lineage: Eukaryota > Metazoa > Mollusca > Cephalopoda > Octopoda > Eledonidae > Eledone > Eledone cirrhosa. The sequence goes on along the minus strand of OZ024740.1, from coordinate 309,695,334 downwards.
GGTCCAATTTGTCGATATATCTGCTCCAGGAGATAATAGAGTGTAGGATAAAGAGCATGAAAAGGTGGAGAAGCATAGGTCACCGAAGGCGGAGCTTGGAGAGTTGTAGGATATGAAGAAGGTTTTAATGATTCCAGTGGATATCGGAGTATTAGAAACATATCAGATAGGTTATAAGTCTTGCAGAAGACTACTTTTTGTTACAGCAAGGAATTTAAGGAAAGTCTTGTCGATATATGGCACAGTAGTGGATGCAGTGGGGGCGTATTGTCAATTTGCTGTTGCCTGTACCTTATCTGAAATATCCAGATCGTTTATCTTTTAAGTCTCCGAGATTTACAAAAATGATTATTAATATGAATAAAAGTTAACAATTCAATGAAGAACGATATCACAATGAATAAATCCAATTAATATTGATATGACCATATGATTATATAATGTCAAAAATGTACTATAAATGATAATCGAGAAATACATATAAAAATATAAAGTAAGTTAATGATAGGCAAACTGAACTATATATTATTTCATGCTTAATAAACACAATTGAGACTCTATCGATGATATATGGAATGTGCTCAATTCAATGGAAACATTAAATTTATCTAAAACAAATCAATGTCTGTTAATGCATGATTAATATAATCTAATCAAAGATACCATTAATAAGGTTTTGCTCTTTGCAGAATAACATTTTGACACTTTGTTTCACTTAACGGAATTGTTTGAAAAAAGAATGACATCAGGCCAATATATATATAAACCACTCCATTAACATTCATGAGGAAATAATTTTAGCTAGGGATTTCTACAAAATATTCATTAAAAAATATTTCAACGAGAACAATAAGGATGTGAACTGTCATAGTATTCCGATTTAATCGAATTCTCTAGAATTGGATACGATTTGGATAACATTTTTTAAATATTGGCATAAACAAGTCGTATAATTTGAAAACCACAATAGCCTGTAGAGGTAAATAATACAATACGACTTCAGATTATGCTAAAGATGTATTTTAGAATATTTTGTTAATTACTGATGTTCTACTTCATCTAGAATTAAGAGAAGGGGTTTTAGAAATATAAACATTATTGTGATAACAAATAGAAAACTGTTTATGCCAAAATAATTATCATATAATAAGGATTTGAATACTAGGTAATACAAGTACCAAGGGGAAAGACAGGGGTTCTATTAGCAAAAAGGTTAATGGTAGCAAAGAAAGTAATGAATATATATTACATTCCAAATCTATTGAAATTAAAGCATTTTAGAAACAGAAAACGTTTTGTCAACGATGCAAAACATTGCCACAGAACATCAGTACTGGGAAAAGAAAATTGCTCCATTACTTCAACCACATCTGCTATCATATAAATCTCATCTTTTATGGGACAATACAATTAAAGACATGTTTTTTGTTATGAGCTTTGGGTTATATTCCTCTAGATTATATGGTTAAATTAACGTTTTGTAATCGAATCTTTTTTATGGAAACAATGTAGAAATGTAGGCCTTTACTTAAATTCAAAGATAATATTGAGATAATTACGAACGTTAACGATTCTATTAATATCAATGCTTACCTAATATTAACGGGATCTTTCATATTAATGAAAATTTATAGATGGCTACAAATATATGCAACACAATAATTTCAATATTCCCGCGCGGCTTAAAAATAGAGCAAACGCACATTCTTTTGGGTATAAAAATAGGGCATCAGGTTATCCGTATTGCACACATTCTTACACATACACACATACATACACACATACATATATACATACACACACACACACAAACACACACACACACACATACATATATATATATATATATATATATATATATATATATATAAATATATATATACACACAGTTCAAGAGTAACCAAACTTAAAGAGAGAGAGATGGAGATAGTAGAGGAGATATGAGAGGAGAGATTGGTGAGTTAGTTAGAAGCCAAAGCGTAAAGGCATGTGCTCAATGTGCAATATGCAGTAGAAAGTAGCTAGGTGCCAATAGAATTTTTGACACAACTTAGTCATATAGCCCCATTTTTACTTGTAGCTAATAAGTTAAATTGCTATGAACAACTCGATAATTATAAGTTACCTCCCCTACATTGTCTCTCAATAAAAAAAATTTAAAAATTAGCACTTAACTATAAACACTCACAATTTCTAATCTCTCGAGAAGTTACTTCGCCTGAAACCACCCTCTAATTAGTAAGGTAAATATGCCCTTTGGCAGCCATCTTGTTACCCATAGGCAGATCTCACACAATGCAGCCTCTTCAGATGAATACTGCTTGATTATGGCTGACAACTGAGCAACCAAGACACCATAGTAAAAACCAATATATGGAACATTATATTATGTAACATTATCCCATTATTTTAATTTATATTCCTTTGAAGTTCCGATGAGCCACTCTGTTTTTTAAATATGTTAATTATTTTCAACTGAACCAGATCAATTATGATATATAGTCATCTGATCCAGAAATATTATATGGAGTAGCGAAACAATTGTAAACGGACATTATTATTATTAATATTATTATTATTATTCTCTACATTCCTTACAGCAAATTAAAATATGTTGACAATCTTTTAATAATGTCTTCCTTGTGAAGTTTGTGGCCTTGTTTTGCTTAACTAATGAATATATATATATATATATATATATATATATATATATATATATATATATATATATATATATATTTATTAAAATACCAGATTAAACTTTAAGCAAAGAATCGCTGCTTTCACCCTTAACGGGATCTTCTGAAACTAACAAAGTCAATCTGTGAACGCAGAAGTGAATATTTCAAAAAACGTTGCAACTGAAGGAAGACAGGAAGACGATACTTTGGTTCGTGGAAACGTTCCCTGGCAAATAACGGGAAAAAAACGAATATAATACGAATATAAAACGAAATATATAATACGAAATATATAATACGAAAATATAAACGAATATAAAACGAATATAATACGAATATAATACTGCATACGAGCAGTGAAAAACGCAAAGACAAAACTACGTTTATGGTATAAAAGAAGTCGTAAAAAATCTGAGGCAATTTCGGCTTGTAAACATAAATTGCACAAAACTTTCCTGTATTACAGGCCCACATTATACCCTAACGGATAGTACGAACTATACGCGGATATTTTACGTCTTGATGTGGTAGCTAAGTATATGTTATGTTTATACCATTGGTGGATTGGCAGTATCGGTAGAGGGTCGGACACCATGCTTTGACGCATAGAGTTACGGCCCTTTCCAATCTGAGTTCAAATCCCGCGAGGTTAACTTTGCCTTTCATCCTTACAGGGTCGATAAAATAAAGTACCAGTAATACACTGGGATAATTGCTGGCCTTCTGCCAAAAAGTAGAAACAATTACTTATTTGTATAGGTAAGTATATATTACCTGTATGTTTTGTGAAGGTACGTATACTTTCTCGTACGTATATTTGATTGTATATGTTATGGCGTATATATTATATATTCTGGTACATATGTTTTGGTTATGTGTATACGTGAGTTTTGCGTCTGTGTGAGTATGCGGGTTCGTACGGATGTAGCGTATGTGTATATATATACTTTGTGTTTTGGTTGACGTTCGTCTCCGAACATATGTGTATTTACATGTAGGTATGTGTGTGCGCTTGTTATATACATATTTATTTATTTATATACGTTTATTTAATTATATGTATACACGTACACACACACACACATATATATATATATATATATATATATATTTTTTTTTTTATATATATTGTTATGTGTATTTGGTGTATACTTTCGTATGGGTGCGGGTACAGGCGTTGCGTTGGTTCTGTATGTGCGTGAGTTTTTTTTGTTTTTTTTATTCTGTGTAGGTGCGTGTATTTGTATACCTATGGCGAGTGTTCGCGTATGCTTGTGTATGTACCTATATGGATGCATGTATATATTTATTTAATTTCAATTACCTCTGTATTTTATTTACTTTATTCTTAACTCTGAAGCCGAGAATCATTCGGTTTCCTAGTTAGAATTTTAGTCTACGACTTCAGTTATACCATTTACGTGGTTTTGTCTTTGCGTGCAATTGTTCTCCCCGCTACACATATGACGTATTATCTTCGGTTTTTCCGTTAATTGCCAGAGAACGTCTCTATGAACCACCTAATAGATTATTAGTCTACGACTTCTTTTATACCATAAACGTGGTTTTGTCTTTGCGTGTAATTGTTTTTCACTGCTCCAAATAATGACGTATTATATTCGATTTTTCCCGTTCTTTGCCGGGGAACGTTTCCACGAACCAAAGTATCGTCTTCCTGTCTTCCTCCGGTTGCAACGTTTTTTGAAATATTCACTTCTGCCTTCATAGATTGACTTCGTTAGTTCCAGAAGATCCTGTTAAGGGTGAAAGCAGCGATTATTTGCTTAAATTTTAATCTGGTATTTTAATAAATATTTTCTCTACGATTCTTATATATTTGATATTTATTTATCCTTATCGAGCCCTCTTTGAATTTTAGTCTTCAAATTTATTATTATTACTATTTGGATCCCTCGGTTGACCACTCTATTGACTTATATTCATCATGCAGAAACAACATCTGAATATTTCTACAAAGAACATACCCGTAGCAAGCAGGAAAACATACCTAAAACAGACGCGAAAACATACCTAAAACATACAGAAAACAGACGCGTTCATTAATAGGTTTCTTTGGCGTGCCTTTTATTTCGATAATCAGGGAAAAGCAGACAACAAACAGGATAAGTTTGGGTTTAAAACCTATAATAACCCTCCGACCGAGTAACCCACCATTGCTACCCTTCGATAATGATGTCTTGGAATGGAGTATCAAATTTCGGAATAGGAGCAATTCCTTCCAGCAGGACCTGAAGAATAAAATTCGTTCTATTAATTATTCTAATGCCGTGCATGTCCATTCCGACAAAACTGGCAACCTATATCAAGTGGAGCGCAGTACTTACCATCAACTGCTACATAATGCTGTAACTAAGGATTACCGTAAAACTAATCGGAGCGTCATTAATGAAATCAACGATGCTGGCTTTAAAATCACCTCTGATCTCAACATCCTGGACCGGACTGAACCTCTGGACCCTATTTCTCCCCCCTTTACCCTGAAGGATCACAAATCCAATTTTCCGAACAACCCCTCTATTCGGCTTATTAACCCTACGAAGTCCGATTTAGGTAGACTTAGTAAAAGGATTCTTGATAGAATTATACCTGCAATTAGAAGTTTGGCCCCTCTTGCACTGTGGAACAATTCTTTCGCGGTGATTAAGTGGTTCAACGGCATATGCAACAAGGAACATTGCCGTTTTATCCAATTCGACATCAATAATTACTACTCCTCCATCACTTTACCACTTCTCCTTAGAGCTATCAATTTCGTTAAAACACTCACAGTGGTTAAGGATTTCGAAGTTGATGTCATCCTCAATGCCCGTAAGTCGGTGATTAATTTCGACGACTCTATTTGGATTAAAAAATCTAATAGTACCCCATTCGACGTGAGTATGGGCGCAAGTGATTCTGCGGAGGTTACTGATCTTATCGGCCGTTTCCTTCCTTTCTCTATCAAGGAAGAATTCCCCAACGTGGGCGGTGGTTTGTACCGTGATGATGGTCTTTTGACTATGACTAAGTGCTGCCCACGGGCTTGCGACAGGTTCATAAAAGAACTCACAGCCTTCTTTAAAGGTTGAGGCCAGCCTTTCGGTCGTTAATTACCTCGACGTTACCCTCAATTTATCGAATGGCTTGCATTACCCGTATAGAAAGCCGAATGATACACTTAATTACATAAGTAAGCATTCTAACCATCCTGCCAGCATAACCAAGAACCTGGTAAGAAACGTTACTTTGAGGCTTTCCCATCTATCTACTAACGAGCATATTTTCAACGACCATTCCACATATTACAATGAAGCTCTTGCTCGGAGTGGATTTGTCGATAAGGTAGCATATACAGAGTACGAGAATAAACCTAGAAGAAATAGATCCCGACGCATTATATGGTATAACCCACCATATAATATGGAGGTGGCCACACCATTAGCTAAGATCTTTCTATCCCTTATTACGAAGCATTTTCCCCCCTACACATAAACATAGTAAACTTTTTAATAGAAATACTATTAAAATTTCTTACTCTACGACTCCTAACCTTGCACATAACATCATAACCTCAAATTTAGTTAAACTACCTAGCCGCAGGAACACGTGCAACCCTATAATTAGTACTAACTGTAATTTTAGGAATCGGGTTAACTGCCCCCTATCCGGGAAATGACTCTCTAGTAACATTGTCTACAAATGTAAGGTTGAAACACCCACGTCCCGTAGGGCCTACATAGGGTTAACCGCCAATAGATTCAAGCAGCGTCTTTACATGCATACCCATTCTTTTCGTTATCCTTTAAGTAGGAATATGACGTCACTTTCAGCTTATATCTGGAGTCTAAAAGACAACCACACCCAATATAAGTTACACTGGGAGATCATAGCTAGGGCTAGATCGTATAACGGAAATAAGAGACCATGTGACCTCTGCGCCGCTGAGGCTCTCGAAATACCCTACGCCAAAGACCACATCTTAAACAAAAAATCTGAGGCAATTTTGGCTTGTAAACATAAATTGCACAAAACTTTCCTGTATTACAGCCACACATTATACACTAACGAATAGTACGAACTATACGCGGATATTTTACGTCTTGATGTGGTAGCTAAGTATATGCTATGTTTATACCATTACTTATTTGTATAGGTAAGTATATATTACCTGTATGTTTTGTGAAGGTACGTATACTTTCTCGTACGTATATTTGATTGTATATGTTATGGCGTATATATTATATATTCTGGTACATATGCTTTTGGTTATGTGTATACGTGAGTTTTGCTCTGTGTGAGTATGCGGGTTCGTACGTATGTAGGGTGTGTGTATATGTATACTTTGTGTTTTGGTTGACGTTCGTCTCCGAACATATGTGTATTTACATGTAGGTATGTGTGTGCGCTTGTTATATACGTATTTATTTATTTATATATGTTTATTTAATTATATGTATACACGTGCACACACACACACATATTTTTTTTTTTTTAATATATATTTCTATGTGTATTTGGTGTATACTTTCGTATACGTGCGGGTACAGGCGTTGCGTGGGTTCTCTATGTGCGTGCGGGTTTTTTTATTCTGTGTACGTGCGTGTATTTGTATACCTATGGCGAGTGTTTTCGCGTATGCTTGTGTATGTACGTATATAGATGCATGTATGTATTTATTTAATTTCAATTACCTCTGTATTTTATTTACTTTATTCTTAACTCTGAAGCCGAGAATCATTCGGTTTCCTAGTTAGAATTTTAGTCTACGACTTCAGTTATACCATTTACGTAGTTTTGTCTATGCGTGCAATTGTTCTCCACGCTCCACATATGATGTATTATCTTCGGTTTTTCCGTTAATTGCCAGAGAATGTCTCTATGAACCACCTAATAGAATATTAGTCTACCACTTCTTTTATACCATAAACGTGGTTTTGACTTTGCGTGTAATTGTTTTTCACTGCTCCAAATAATGACGTATTATATTCGATTTTTCCCGTTCTTTGCCAGGGAACGTTTCCACGAACCAAAGTATCGTCTTCCTGTCTTCCTCCGGTTGCAACGTTTTTTGAAATATTCACTTCTGCGTTCATAGATTGAATTTGTTAGTTTCAGAAGATCCTGTTAAGGGTGAAAGCAGCGATTCTTTGCTTAAACTTCAATCTGGTATTTTAATAAATATTTGCTCTACGGTTCTTATATATTTGATATATATTTATCCTTATTGAGCCCTCTTTGGATTTTAGTCTTCAAATTTATTATTATTACTATATATATATGTATATATATATATATATATATATATATATACATATATATATATATACGTATATATATATATATATATATATATAGAGAGAGAGAGAGAGAGAGAGAGAGAGAGAGAGAGAGAGAGATAGATATATAGATATATAGATATATATATATATATATATATATATATATATATATATATATATATATATAGATATATATATATATAGATATATAGATAGATATATATACATATATATATATACGCTGTAAGATGTAGATGCTGGATTCTTATAAGAATCCAGCTTCTACATCTTACAGCAAAGACAAGGGATATATAGCCTTAACAACCACTAAAACGTGAGAAACGGTCGATCGTCGGTTATTTCCCTTTGTTTTTGCTGAAGCTATGTATGTGACGTTGGTCACTACCTTAAATTCATAGCGAAAGGCCTTCAAAATGTTTTTGAATAAACATACAGTATATTACTAAATATGTAAGTGTGTAATAAGAAAAGATATTAAGAAAGTATATAAATCAAATTAAGATGGTTGAGAATTAGTTGAATTTGTTCAGTATTTCAACTCATCCGGGGGTATGCCTCTCAGTTATAGATATTCTCCCAAAAATTTCGTTCTTTTAGTTCAAATAGTTATTTTTCGGAGACCACAAATCTTGTAATATTCTCAGTTTTTCACTGTGGCTGAGACAACATCTCTTGGTATAAGGTCTGGACCTTCCAAATAATCTTATATGGGACTTCTTTGGCAAACTTTGTTCGCACCTCCCTTTTTGCCTTAATGACTAATGTAGGTAAGAATTTTTTAGATTTAATAGATAGACATTTTCTC
>OZ024740.1:309661548-309681548 GCA_964016885.1 Eledone cirrhosa | reverse complement strand
GTAGTAATCCTAGTCGAGCGCTTACTTGAAATCGGATGTGAATTTTTCCGTGAAATCCCCTCCTTTTCTGTTGTACAGAATAGAGTGGTGAGGTCTAATTGGAAGAAAACACGCTAAGAATTTTTGGACAGATATGAAAAAAAATGGGTGTGATATCTAACTAGATGTTTTTACCCTAAGTATGTTGCTTCGCTAAATATCTGATGAACTACTGGTAAGTAAATAAACATCATGTCGTTGGTTCATCTGCCATAAGAGAGGTCAACATGATATTCAATAAAAAGTAAGATAAATTAATGTGATAACGAAGATTTGTTTTAACTGTTTTGTTTACATTTGAAATTTTGAAATTTTGTGATTATTGAACCTCTTCTACATAAACATTAAAATTTAAAAAATACTGAAGAATTAATTACTACTCACAACCCAGTTGTTTGAAATATTTTTAGAGTATGTTGAGTGTTAATTAAACGTTAGCGTTGGTTCTATATATACAAAATAACACCATATTTTATGTTAATTTAGACTCATCTTTTTGAATTTTACCTCATGATCTTATCAAATATATTGAGAGCATCTACCTGTCATAATCCAGCCATAATCCAATGATCAATTCTCTTCTTCAAGAAAAAGTTCGGTATTTTTACTATCAGTTAGAATCGAATATGTCACTGTTCATTTTCAGGCTTTCCATTCGATATTTTATCTTGCAATGTGGCAAGGCATATCTGATTACAATTTGGAATTGTAGCCGGTTGGATTCTTACGTTACTCTTTATGTTTAATACAATGACAGAAAGTTGAAAGTTACGTTGGTTGGCACACATACAAAATATTCCTCTCTAGTATATAATTCTATGGAATAACAAAGAACCCCTCATGGTGAATCTTGAACAATTTAATTTTTAAATGAAATTATTAAAATGAATCTTCATGGAGTTTGACATTTCTTCGGTAAGAAATTTAATAATGTTATATTCACAAAAAACAAACAATTTAATGTAGGTTTTAGTATAAGAATAAAGAAAACAATAGCAGGAAACAAGAGATGTGTGCATATATTAGTAGGTGGTGTTGAAATATATTGATAGATACATATATTATTTAAATGAAATTGTTTAATGTACGTATAGAAAAGACAGAAAGGGTGTAGTTGACCACAACAGAAATATACAGACGGACACAGTATCGAGAGAAAGTCAGGAAATAGAGAATGTTAGGAGGAAATCAGTAAAACAAAAGAAATTTTGAAATTTACAAAAGAAGTGGTATTAAAAATAAGGATTAAAATACCATACATTAGATGTGTTAGAAATTAGTAGGAAAAGACAGTGAAGTATAAATAAACATAAACAAATAGAGAATTCTAATTCAGGCAAAAACACCTACTATACTGATGCAAACATATGATTAGGATAATGGAATGGAAATACAAAAGAGACAAAACGGGTAATAAATGTATAAGGTAAGCTGCAGAATGGTTATTTTAGAAAGTAAAATATAAATCTCTTGAAAGAAAGGATAGTGGGAGAAAAGTAAAATGGCCGAATGCATTCAAAGATAATATCTATCTTGTTAACTTGATTATAGATTGTTATGTTCAAGTATAAAATTATGTTGTTATTTTTTATTAAAAATGATATGTCATTATAAATGATGTTATGAGAATGATTGATACGTTTGTATTTGTGCACATGGTCACAATGCCATCTAAATAAGCATATACATTTTAAAATGATCTGAACAGTAACTTCTAATAGCAAAGATAGGTCAACCTGAATGAAATTTAGGATTGACATATACTAGTGATCGAGCTAACAGAAAGAATTGTAATAACACAAAAGGTAGTTGATTTAATATTTATAGTAGTGTTGCATACAATCTAAAGTAGTATTTAATTACAATGCCTTCAATTGGGAATTACAAATCGGTAATTATTAGACTCTTACTCAAATATCAATGACAACAAACTATTCTGTTGCGTCGTTAATTTGACTTCGTATTACCGTCTCTTTCTGTGTCGAACAAGTCATTTCAGTAATTTCCAACAGTCATTATCTATGTAATTTAATGTACCCTTTATTTATTTCATCTTTCATTTCTCATAATCTTATACTGAAATTTCATTCATCAAATATTCTTTCGTAGCAACTTGTTTTATATCGATTAACATTATATCTACTCTCTCCAAAGTGTTTTACAAAAATTGCCACAGATACGTCAAATATTGAATGAATATTTAACGAATACAGTACGTAGTAGTATATCAAGTAGTCAGGGATATTTATAGGAGATATAATGCTGCCGTATGGAAATTAAGACCTATTGAACGATGTGTTCTTAAATAAAATATGTTTAGAAATACCTGAGAACGGATAGAACTTATATCTTATATATGTTTAATCACACGTGATCTATTGCTAAACACGAACAACGAATACAAAACATTATATTTAACATATTTGAAATGTCAGTGAAGAACAAGATAGATATTTCGAAGTACTATAGATAGGTGAATTATCAGTTTTACCTTTAAAATATGTTCGTTTTACTTTAATTCAGAAAAGCATATGATATAGGATGTATAGGGAGTTCATACTGACAGGCGTGAACCTTATGAATATTATTTATGCACGTAATGAGTCATTCTGAGTTCAAATCTCGCCGAGATTAACTTAGCCTTTCATCCTTACTCGGTCGATAAAATATAGTACCGGTAATTGCTGGCCTTGTGCCAAAATTAGAAACAATTATTTATGCACGTAATGTGCTTCATAATTGAAATGAATGAAAACTATTCGAATTAATTGAAAATGTTTTAATTCATAAATCCTTGAAAGTCTTCATCAAATTCTGTCTGGTAGTAAACATTTTACAAAAGGGAAATAACCCGTGTTAATCCTAAATGAAAATCATGCTTTACATTGTCATGTTAATCAATGCGCTATTACTGTACACTCATTTTGTTTCTTATATCCAGTGTACATTACAATACCGTATAGCTACCTACAAAAAATGAAAACCTACACCTTATCTTGCATACATATATATATATATGTGTGTGTGTGTGTGTGTGTACATAAAATGTTGGTTATTCAGTTATTTTGTTGGTTAGTAGAGGTGGCACTAATGAACCGACAAATCACTGCAATCTATTTAATGAACTAAATCCTTCGAAATTTTAGTCACGGATGACAGCATCCCATTACGTGAAATCAGTAAAAAGTATATAAATAAATGCTTTCAATATGTTAGTCCTGCCAATTGATTCGAATGTATAATAGAGCTTTACCATTATTCTCTTAGAAAATGATTTTACACCTATGTAATTTATTTCTATTTCAATTCAACGTTTTACAATTTATATATAATTCGGTCAACTGCTTTATGTGTATATAACTGGCTCTACTTTCACGTTATAGTAGGTTTTTAGCAATAGGATAACACGTCTAGTCCTATTACTATACTGGAATATACAGCGTAATCTGTAAACAATATAACTACTAAACTCATCTTTGTATATAGAGAAGTTGAATACATTAGCGTTGATATAGATATTAAGTGTAGCTAATGAAAGTATTATACTTACTATAGAGCGTGGATGTTTGCAAAATATTGTTTTTGTCCACTGGTAGCACCAATATATATATATATATATATATGAGTGCAGACACCAAAAATATGTAAATACCATCGATGCTGGAAGATGGTCGAAACATTGTTGAAAATACAATTAATTCGGAATGTGGTAGATTGGGTGTATTTGCTTGGATAAGTAGGAAATGCCAATTGCAAGCATGATAAACAAAACGACCAAGTTGAAAAAGCGATGCTGGAGAAAGTTGAATCTACATATGCGCAAACATAGTTAAGATTGTAGACCAGAGAATAGAAATGGACAATGTATAATAATTGTTTCTACTTTTGGCACAAGGCCAGCAATTACCCATTGCATTACTGGTACTTTATTCTATCGACCCCGTAAGGATGAAAGGCAAAGTTAACCTCGGCGGGATTTGAATAATTGTTTCTACTTTGGGCACAAGGCCAACAATTACCCCAGTGCATTACTGTTCATTTATTTTATCGACCCCCGTAAGGATGAAAGTCAAAGTTAACCTCGGCGGGATTTGAACTCAGAACGTAAAGGTGCCATAACTCTATGTTGCAAAGCATGGTGTTTGATGCTCTACCGCCTATGTATAATAATTGTTTCTTATATAGGCACAAGGCCAGCAATTTTGGGGGAGGGGAAAGTCGATTAAATCGACCCCAGTAGTGACTGGTACTTTATTTTATCGACCCCGTACGGATGAAAGGCAAAGTTAACCTCAGCGGGATTTGAACTCAGAACCTAAAGGGCCGTAACTTTATGCTGCAAAACATGGTGTCTGACTTTCTACCGATACTGCCAATCCACCGCCTATGTATAATAATGGAGACTTATGCCTCTAAATGGAATGTGATATTATGTTTTCGCTTTAGTGAGGAATAATGGAGTTATATGGGTCATAGGAGCATGTTGAATCGGACTTCACGTATATTAGAGAAAATAAGTGTGAATTGTACATTGCATTACGCTTTGTTTTGTTTTTTTTGCAAAATGTTAAACATGAGATGGGCGTTACTCGCAATCGAAGAAGAATAGCTAATAAAATGACAAGCTTGTGATATGCTTCTGCTTATTGATTTAGTTGCCGTTGTCGCTTGGAACAGACATCCGACGTCTTACAGTTCCCAACATTGAACCGGGGCAACCTCCATGACGTGACAGTAAGCGACCAAGAGGAATGCAAAATCATTTTGTTCGGACCATTACAGACCCTGCCAATCATATATATAGTTATATATTTTCTATCACATGTCTGATTTTTTTTCACAAGTGTTTCTTTCTTTCTCGCTTTTCTCTCCTCTATCTTATTTCTATTTTTTTTGCACTTTTTCTTCTTTTCCTCTGAAACAATTCCCTCTTTTTTTTTTTTTTTTTTTCATTTAGTGCTTTGGAAATTAATACAATCCAATTTTTGGTAGAAACTGCATGCACATGAGCTGCAATAGTGAGTTTCTTATGTAAAAACAGTACTTTATACAGTCAATCGTTATATCACTAAAGCAATTATTTAGATTAGCCACAGAGACTAAAACGTAGATGGTAGAAAATTGGTTAATGTTGTTGTCACGTTATCTCAAAGGAATGCGATTAAGAGAAATTGCTTCGATGTAGAATTTTAAGCGTGTCACAGTTTCTACTCTCGTGGAAATTAGATTTTGTATAAGAGCGTTCGCTATCTCTACAGGTAATTTTGAAATTGATGCAGTATTATCAGTTGGGATATTTTCTGCTATAGTTATAATTTGATAGATTATATTGCGTGAATATTATAAAAGCATATGATAACTTACTTCCTAATAATATCCATATTATCACTTGTTTCTGCCGCTTTTACTATTGTAGTATACCTGACGTGCGAAATTTTAAAAGATCGGAAATAAGATGTTGAATACTTATCAGTATCAATTATAAAGCTAGAGGTCATAAAAGCCCTGTGCATATCCGTACTTCTTCCACCTGATACTGTTTGAACGTACAATAACTTTTGGTTTCAATATTTTCGACATGTTGACTCTATTGATTATGCTTGCTTTTACAAAAGTTTGGAATTTCAGTTATAAATTGCAGATTAAATTCATACAGCTTTTAAAAGATAACTTACAAATTGAAAAGTTATTGGACTCAAATCAAAACCATTATCTACATTGTTAACAGCTCGACAAGTTAGGCTTGTAATAGGTTTATTTTCCAATCTTTGATTCGAGATTGGAAAAAATCCTTGTTTGGGAAAATAATTATCTTATGCTTCAAATTCTGAACAAAATTCAATAAAATAAAATTCTGTAAAATGATACATAGAATTGCAACGTCATTGTTTGGAATTATTATAATATATATATTTCCTGTCAGATTTTCCACATTTAAAATTGATATATTGTAGCTTTAATAACATTTAAAATGTTACCGAGTTTCTATTAGAATTGATGTTAATTTCCCATTCATTTATTAGCATATGATTTAATCACAAGGCCAACAATTTTGGGGGAGGGAAAAGTTGATTAAATTGGCCTCAGTGCGTTACTGGGTGGTAGTGCAAACAATGGGTTAATTGTTGCAGCTTTCAATGGAAGTCTTACAATTCCTAATTATAATATTTTTCGCAGTGCAGAGACCTATTTCAGAATTCAACAGTGTTAGTATGTTTAATTTTAATAATTAGCTACAAGGAATTTTATTTTGGTGAGGGTCCTATTTGATCGAACATTTGATAGTTTGTATATTTGAGGTTCCATATAGCTTTTGGCATTAAAGTAGAGGGTAGTGAATGAGTGAGTTTGTATAAACTATTGATAGAAATAAATAGATAGATAGATAGATAGATAGATAGATAGATAGATAGATAGATAGATAGATAGATAAAGGGAGGATGCAAGAGAGATAGGTTAGAAGAAAGTCTTCCCAATTAAATTACTAATTTTACATTTTCCTATCATTATTCATTGATTTATTGGCAAGCATAATTTCAAATAATTATCTTCCTGTCTCATATGCGTAGTCTACGTCTATGATTATGTTCATTAAATCAATTTCTTAAATATGTGTCATATATATTCTGTCTATTCACGTTTGAAAAATATGTAAAGCAAAAATTTATATGAATTCCGGAATCGTTTATTGAAGTAACAGACACGAAAATATTTCCTTTGTTCAAACATGTATTTGATATGAATATTTGTGAACAACAGAAACAATACTATATTTCTCTAGAGACCCTATATATTATTTCTTACGCAAACAAATATTATACCTATCATGATATTTCAGGCTAGAAATTATAAGTTATAAAAATAAATCAGTTTGCATTTCTGACTTAAAACATCTAATTTAAACTCTCCAGAAACCCATACATTAATATAAATATGGCTGCCAGAAATTCTCAAAAAACGTTATAAAAAGTGAATAATTTCTGAAAAGTGAATAATTTTAATATTAATATAATTTTTGCTTATTGCATCACGGTCTGATAATTGGAATAACAAGATCTACCCATTAGTTAAATCATATGACAAAAGACTGAATAATGTTGAGCGCTTTCTAATGTAATGAGGAAGGGGGGCTCTAACCCCATTACATTTACTACGCTAAGAAATCCATTCTGGGTAACATACTTCTTGTTATAGTTATAATATAGAACATAAAATATTCCTCACTTTCCACGATGAGATGAAGATTAGAAGGAAAACCCAAACTATCCTCGACTTCAAGTGATGTACAATTTTGAACACTATTGACTGGCAGAGATACCGACGAATATGATCAAAGGAACCACCACCCTAAGCAGTGGTAACCTGCTTGAACCGATCCCGCCACTTAATCTCGACGCGATCGAGCATAGCTGATGTATCTGTGAATCAACAAATCAACACGATACTCTTTTATCTTAGTTATGTTCTGTATTGTATTGTATTGTATTGTATTCTATTATTATATATTATACATTATATGTTATGTTATATAGTACATTTTACTATAATATCGTCAAATTATATAATTTTGCACACTGCTCTGTAAAATACATATTGCACCATACATGCAACCCAATTCCATGCCTTACATTTCCATGGAAGTTCTTCTACACTCTGATTAGCATATGGGCCTTTTATAATTATGTGTTAAGATATAAACTTTGTGTATTATGTATTATGAAATATATATTTTATATTATGCTAGCATTGGTACCCGGCGTTGCACGAGATAAGGTATTTTGGAACGCGGGACGCCAACAGACCTAGTCGTGGAAAAACTGCATGACTGGACAATATGTAAAGAAAATAAACCGAATACTCTGATGGCTGGATAATCTTTAAGATTTTACTCGATGAAGCAGGAAAAATGCAGGTTTTCACCTAATGCAGGCCCTAGGGGATCAAGAAAATAAATTTTTTTATGTGCATAATATGCCTTGAAATTTCGAGAAAATCAGCTAGACGTAACGCCTCAAAAAGTCCTAAAAAGCTGAAAAAATGAAGTTTTTCACCTAATGCGGGCCCTAGGCCATAAAAAAGTTGGATTTTCTTTGCTCACGGTATGAAGAAGAGACTGACTAATACATAGTTACAATTACAAGGAAATCGGTCTGAGGTAACGCCTCAAATATCCCCTAAAAACTGAAAAACGCAGTTTTTCACCTAGGAGATCAAAAAGTTGAATTTTTTATGTGCATAACTCTCCCTGAAACAAGTAATGCACGTGTAAAGTTTGAACAAATTCGGTTGGGTACTTCTCGAGTTTTAGGGATTCAAACTCACAGACACACATACACAGACATCCTCAGTTTTATATATATTGATTGTATATGAAACTTGTAATATTACGTGACTCCCCATTCACTCTATTCTAGTTAAATGATTTATCTTTGTCGAGTTCTCTAGGACAGTTACCACCAGGTATTTTCCGAGTGCGTCTTCGTGTTTGTATATGTGTCTGTGTGTATATATGTCCGTCTTGATTAACGGTAGAGGGTCGGACGCCATGCTTTCCAGCATAGTTATGTCCCTTTACGGTCTGAGTTCAAATCCCGTCGAGGTTAACTTTGCCTTTCATCCTTACGGGGTCGATAAAATAAAGTACCAGTAATGAACTGGGTAATTGCTGGCCTTGTGTCAAATGTAGAAACAATTATCATTATTTATCTTTTATTTTTATTTTTATTATTATTATCAATATTTCTGCCGTTATTTCACTCCATGCAACGGAGTCGTAATGTTTTTGGTTTTTTTTCTGTTTTTTTTTTTGTTTTGTTTTGTTGTTTTCGGTAACATTGAATTGGTAAATTTAGATTTTATAATTTATGGCTTGTAAAATATTTATATCACTTACTCTCTACTATGAGTAATTTGTTTTGTCTTTTCACTATATGTGTTTTTCTGTAGACAATTTTTGTTATATATTTTCAACATAAACTGGCAAAATATTTTTAACAAGTTTGTATCATTCCTGAAGAGATTTTGTAGATAATTTAGTGAATTATCATTGTAGTTTATATTGATAATGCAATAAATAGTAATGCTAAATATGTAAGGTTAATTGTGATCTTAATTGCATTCTTATCTGCACCAATAGAAACATATGTAGAAAATAAATGTTCTTAATTTGATATATATCTTTGACTAATTTTTCTCTGTTATATTATGTTCTATAGTAGTAGTAGTTTTATCTTCAATTATCCTGACTCTACACAATGTTTCATCACGTTGGAATATTTCGACTTATATAATTGCTGATGATTTTTATACACTGATCTTTTCCATATATAGATATATTAAGTGGATATTTCTAATTATAATGCACTTATGTATATATATATCCCTGTTCCTTTTGTCATGTTGAACATTTTTCATTCTGTCAAGATGTTAACTAAAGATCATTTATCAATGTCCCGAAAGAATATACCAATGCCGCATAATAAAACATACTTAAAATTTCTTAACTTATTGATAAGAAAGATAAGATGATAAACATTTTACTAGATAAGAAAAATGAAATGAAGCAACCTAAGAACAAACGACCTTCAAATAAGTATGGATTTAAAACTTACCGGAGCCCATCACATAGTATGTTGTTGGGCAATTTTGAGGAAGACTTAATTAACCCAATTATACCCGAGGAGCTCTAAGAGCCCCATTTTGGAGTTTTTGCATAGCCTTTGAAAGGAAGTAGCTACATATTTTTATTTTATTTTAGCCTAACTATAAAAATTGATGTTAATACTAACACAAACAGAGAATATAGAAAATAGAGAAAATATTTGATTTGGAGATGGCCCGTATTTTTTCTTTAATGTATGTTTCGTAATTCATTTGTCTTCATTTATTTAACGCGACATTCAACCCAACTTTTCATAAATGTTTATAACATTGTATAACTTTGCATACTCCTCTTGAATTTCATGACACATATCTCCTTTAATTTGATTTTCTTCGCCGTCAGGATAAGGTGGTTTTCGGTCAGGGTATAATTACACAAAGTTTAGTACCGCTAACCTTTTTGTCAGCTGACCGTTTGGTTCTCATTAACAGCAGAATTTCGGTCGTCACCACACAACCCCACCCTCCTTGATCGCGCCTACCAAACCAACAATGCTTAGCATTGATGAGTTTGTTGTTTGAAGATGGTCTGCCGCAACAATAACACTGATTTTACGGGCCATCTCTGAATCAAATATTTTCTCTATTTTCTCTACTTTGTTTGTTTTGGCGTAATTCCTTTTATTGATTAACTAATTATACAATCCAGGGTCTAACGCAACCAGGTCATTGAAATATATACAGTGTTTTTTTTTTTCAGCAATAAAACTCTAAAGCATCTCCCAGTCCGGCCTCCAGTGGTTTCAATGAATTATATATATATATATATATATATATATATATATATATATATATATATATATATATATATATATTCCGAAGAGATTGAAACAGGAGCAGGAAGGAGAAAGCTCTCATCATTCGTAGTTTGTAGTTACGATGGAGATTGAGTATAATAATTGTTTCTAATTTAGGCACAACGCCAGCAATGACCCAGTGCATTACTGGTACTTTATTTTATCGACACCGTAAGGATGAAAGGCAAAGTAATTTGATTGAGATTGAGTATAATAATAACATTAAGAAAGATGCTGATGTTACACAAATCGTTTATTCATAATATTTCAACGGTTCTTTCAAACAATCAAGATGTAATCCATGCATTTGTTGTTATGAAAACGGTATCTTCAGATGAAATTCGATTTTGTGATATGCCGGCGGCAGAAAACACGTCCTTCTGCTCGTGCACACGGCAGAAGGACGTGTTTTCTGCCGCCGGCATATCACAAAATCGAATTTCATCTGAAGATACCGTTTTCATAACAACAAATGCATGGATTACATCTTGATTGTTTGAAAGAACCGTTGAAATATTATGAATAAACGATGTATGTAACATTAGCATCTTTCTTAATGTTATATATATATATATATATATATATATATGCCTAAAGTAGAAACAGTTATATATATATATATATATATATATATATATATATATATATATATATATGTGTGTGTATATCCACTTCCACCAAGCGTGAACTTAATATAACTGTAAAATTGCCTCCCGTGTTTTCTTTATTAACTATATATATATATGTGTGTGTGTCTGTGTGTGTGTGAGGAGGTTTGTTTTTATGTTGAACGTTAATAACAATAAATAAAATTGATAATAATTGTTTCTACGTTAGGCACAAGGCCAGCAATTACCCAGTGCATTACTGGTACTTTATTTTATCGACCCCGTAAGGATGAAAGGCAAAGTTAACCTTGGCGGGATTTGAACTCAGAATGGCAAGAGCCGTAACTCAATACGTCAAAGCATGGCGTCCGACCCTCTACCAATACTGCCAATCCACCGCCATAAAATAAAATTGATAATAATTGTTTCTACTTTAGGCACAAAGCCAGCAATTACCCTGTGCATTACTGGTACTTTATTTTATCGACCCCGTAAGGATGAAAGGCAAAGTTAAATAAAATTGATAATAATGAAACTTTTTCGTGTGTCTTCCCTAATCTGACCCTATCAAGCTCGTTGTTGACTTATTTTCCCACCTTCAAATGGGCTCGTGTTGCGGGAGAATTTAATGCTGTTTCTAACACCCATCTAGCACCCAGGTAATGTCTGGTCAACCCTTATTCTATATATACAGAAATAGGGAACCACTACACCTCTCACACCATCCACCTCCTCTTCTCTCTAACTAACTAAACCTTTTCGATGATTTGTTCGATTGATGTCGACCGGTCTGACATATATATGATTTTAATGCTTACTCAGCATTTTAAGCTTAATTAATTAAGTGTTCCCCAATCTCCAAATCCAATATTCCAAAGAGGAATGGCTGTGTGAAAGTGCAATCCTTGTCCCCAAAGAAATCACAAAGAATGCCATCAGTTTCTTACAAATGATCCTTGGTGGTAGCCAGACCTACAAATCTATAGACGCTCATTGTATATACTGAATTTCTGTAAATGTTTTATCATTTTCGTAGAATACATTTTTCTATTCTTTTCTTTATTACTTTCTGCATTCAGATATTCTAAATAAATAATTGAAATTATGTTATACAATATTTACATAGCATTTAACATCTTTTATGCTAACGAAAATGGACATTAAGACAGATGGTAATAGGTGCCTTATGAATAGATTTGAGCACAATGTACGCCGAGATGAAGGCCGGGAGGCCGCTAGTATATATATATATATATATATATATATATATATATATATATATATATATATATTATCTAAATATATATATATATATATATATATATATATATATATATATATATATATATATATATATATATATATATATTAATTCAAAATATTAATAAATATAGACATTGATGTAATCAAATATATTTTATTATATATATTTCGGAGGTACTGTGCTGTTTCCTCAGTACGTCCTCATCAGATAAAATATGTAAATTGATGTATGACATACCTCAACTATGCTGATGGCTCTTAAATATTACTGGAATTCTATAAGAATCCAGCTTCTTTAATTCTCGGCAGCGATAAGGGAGTGTGTGGTCTTGATAAACGCTAACAAGCGAGAAACAGACTGTCTGTCGATCACTCTCCGTTGTTTTTGTGACATAGTCACTAATTTAAAACTCATAGCGAATGGTCTTGAAAATGTTTTTAATTAAACAGCATATTACCAAATATACTATATTACTAAATTAGATGGAGCTCCATGAGTTTACGTAATAATTGTTGGAAGAAATAAGAAATACTTTTAAGGGAAAGGATACAGAAAGAATGATGTAATCACAGAGCATATAAAAACTAATAGATAGAATCATGTTCCAAACAATTGTTTCGGTTATGATATAGATCATTAAAGAGTTAGTTAAAAGGATGAATTTATGAGTAACACGTGTAAAGGGAAATTATTATTCTTGTCGTATCCACAAGAGTGTCAGTTACAAAGGTTAGCTAGATGTGGTTCCGCCACAGCTGAACACATTGTTGTACTTTCTCATTAAACTCTACCAAGTCCAATGCTGTGCAGGGGTGTTCCAGCAGGGGGCATATCAGGAGTTGCTGCATAATCTGTGGTTCGATGCCGCAGTCACACACAAATTTTTAAAAAAAAGGAACTTGGCTTAACTCATCAGAAGCAGAAAATAAGTGTATGTAAATAATACAAAGTAAACTAATAAGATGTTTGTTCTTTGGTTATAATTAATGTATTACTCATTCTGTCATATTCGATATTCACAAGCACCGAAAGTAATTGAAATAGATATCAATTTTATAAAGTATTATTTATAATAAAAATTTAAAATATATTAGGTCGTCATGTATGAAATTTGTAGGAAAAAAAGCAAACTTCTACAAATTTCATACTTGATAACCCAATATATATTTTCCAGCAATTTTTTAGCATTTCCTTTTCTTAGGCTCCCGTTGTTTGTTATTTCAATTATAAATTGTTGATATATTTGGGGGGAGGGGGGGAGAAATATTTAAGTTCTTGGTGCTTTATGTTCCTTGGAAATTCTATATATGACCAATTTTTGTTTTTAAAAATCTGGCAGAAACTATTAAATATTTTGTTGGTGGGAAATATAATAAAAATACATGATAGATGGTAGGAATATAGCAAAATTCAGATTTAAACTTATAATAATATATGTAGAAATAAACACAGTAAATTGTATGTCTAAAATTACGAGGGTTGAAACACCACGTTGGTTTGATAAATTTAACCTGAAGCAAACGGAATATATACAGACCGTCTCAATTTGCAAGGTATCAATATGAATTAGTAACTCTGTATTTTATTTGGATTTAAACTTATATATAAAATGTCTTGTATTCTCTGAGCGTGAATGAGTGTGTTTGTGTGTGCGTGTGCGTGTGTGTGTGTGTGTGTGTGTATGTGTGTGTGTGTATGTGTGTGTGTGTGTGTGTGTGTGTGTGTGTGTGTGTGTGTGTGTGTGTGTGTGTGTGTGTGTGTGTGCCACGCTGCTCTTCTGAACCATTTTGATAAAAGTATGATCTGTCTGATGTCCTTGTTCTGCCTTGACAGATGATTAAATGCTCCGGTGCATTGACAGCGCGATAATAATCGTTTCTACTTTTGGCACAAGGCCAGCAATTAACCAGTGTATTACTGGTAGTTTATTTTATCGACTCTGTAAGGATGAAAGGCAAAGTTAAACTCGGCGGGATTTGAACTCAGACCATAAAGAGCCGTAACTCTTTGCTGCAAAGCATAGCGTCCGACCCTCTACTGATACTGCCAATCCACCGTAATGATTTCTTATATAGGCACACGACCAGCAATTTTTCTTTTTCTTTTTTTTTTGGGGGGGGGGTCGATTATATCGACTCCATTACGTGACTGGTACTTTATTTTATCGACCCCGTAAGGATGAAAGGCAACGTTAACCTCGGCGGGATTTGAACTCAGATTATAAAGGGCCGTAACTCTATGCTGTAAAGCATGGTGTCTGACACTTTACCGATACTGCCAATAATTGTTTCTATTTTAGGCACAAGGCCAGCAATTACCAGTACATTACTGGTACTTTATTTTATCGACCCCGTAAGGATGAAAGGCAAAGTTAAGCTCGGCGGGATTTGAACTCATATCATAAAGGGACGTAACTCTATGCTTTAAAGCATGGTGTCCGACTCTCTACCGATACTGCCAATAATAATCTCATTAACTCAGCGTGCTACTTGTGCGGATCGACATGATTCTCCCTCGCTACTCATCTCGCTCATAACAACACATCGCTAATAATTTCATATTGTGCTCTCCAGGAGTCTCCAGCGAATCTGGTTTGTCTCTCTCAGATCGCAGGTAGATGGCCGACGAGCATCTTATTTTATGATTAAAGCCGCTCTTGTAGAAGTTCCATCGAATTTCTTCTCGTATCGCTTAGTGAAATTTACAACCAAATATCCCTCAACACACAATCTGCTATGGTAACAAAGGCCTCGGGCGATTTTGTACTTAAAATATAGAAGTAAAATCACTGTTAGCACGATCCTGCGCAACGAGTGGCAAGGTCACATAGTTGTATTATTAGAATTTTAAATATATATTGAAATATGTACAACCTTGTTTATCAAACTATATATAATCTCAATTTACTGATGTGTTCACATCTATCAAATCCAATGGAAGTTGCAGATATATACATACAAATATAGATTTGTTGCGTATGTGTGCATGCATATACAAGAATGCGTGTATATGTGGCAATGTGTTTGAGTCAGTGTGCATGCGCATATATGAAAACATGGATATATGAAAACATGGAAGTATATATGTTATGCATATGTGTGTGAGTGTGTGTGGGTGTAAATGTGTATGGCAGCTTGACAGCTTGTGTATATGTGAATTTTTTTTAGGTGTGTTTCTATGTGTGCGCATTAGAAATACAATATGAGAATGTAAATATGAGAAACAGCTGTGAAATTCAAAAATATTCATGCGTTAAAAATCTATACATTTAGAGTTTCAATGAAAGCAACAAATTAAACATGGCATATATTATAACAATAAGAAAGAGCACAGCAGCAATACGTATATGTATATAATGGTTTCTTATATAGGCACAAGGCCAGCAATTTTTGGGGTGAGGGGAAATTCGATTAATACTTTGTTTTATCGACCTCGTAAGGATGAAGGGCAAAGTTAACCTCAGCGGGATTTGAACACAGATCATAAAGGGCCTTCTCTCTCTGCTGCAAAGCATGACGTCCGACCCTCTGCTGATACTGCCAATCCACCGCCCTGCACATGTATATAATGATATGACGTGACATTCCCATGAACAATGTTGAAAGTTGTGGGTAAAATTAAACAGAAATCCGAAAATAATTGTTTCTACTTTTGGCACAAGGCCAGCAAATTACCCAGTACATTACTGGTACTTTATTTTATCGACCCCGTAAGGATGAAAGGCAAAGTTGACCTCGGCGGGATTTGAACTCAGAATAGAAAGGGCCGTAACTCTATGCGTCAAAGCATGACGTCCGACCCTCTACCGATATTGCCAATCCACCGCCGAAAAGAAGATATCTATGTTATCGAGAATATGTGAAGAGTTAATAAATTATCTTTATTTATTTTACAAAATTCTTGAAGTGAAATCGATTGTTCAAATATATTGTTATATTTGGCGATAGTTATGTTGCCGATTTTGCCAATAAAAACACACGCAGTATTACTTCAGCTTTATTATTATTAATCATAGGTTATTGGTTATTTCTTCAAAGAATTTTCGTCACGCATTCTTAGACCTCCTCAATGACTATTTGTTATGTCTCTCTGTGTCACCTCTTTTTAAATAAATGAAAATCAGTTACAGTCACTAACGCAACAAAATAAAATGTGTGTATATATGCTTCTGCGTGTTTCTTTATTAATAAGTGTATTAGAGTATTTTGTTATAGTATACGGTATCTAAATGTGTGTATTTCAGTATAGGCATGTGTATGAGGATGGGTACTGGATGGTGTGTGGAGGACAAATCAGTGAGCTGATGCCTGGATCGACCGATAGAGTGGAAATGTCGGGCCACCGAGGATGAGTTGCCGACCCGGATATCCATCAGATGTTCAGCGTATCTGTTGGTCAGCATAGCATGCACCGGGGCGCGGAGACGCGGGTAGTTGAAGTGCAACAAAAAGAGTCCTTAACCTGAAAGAAATGGTCACTAGGTCCGATCAGGGTGATGGTGTGAGTAATGCAGCTGCATGTGTGACCCTCGGAAGATTTTATTTTGTTTAAATTTTTACATATTTTCCTTGTTTTTGTTAAAAACATTTTACACGCCAAAACCTTAATATGTTCTTTATGTGAGCTCTGTTAGACTAATAAAGAAATCCTTATTAATATGATTATTATTGTTTTCCCTCTTCCTTCACTTTTGCTTCCATTTCTTGTTGAGTATTTTCCCGACACCTAGGGCAATGAAACTCACTCCATACATTGATAAGCCACAAAACTATGCACACTGATGAGCTTTCTCCTCCTTAAGTTCATCAGTACAATACCAACATGCCAAATTAGAACACGGGGGCTCAATAGATAACATAGAAATAAAGATCCTACCCTCACATGATACTGACGCAACACTCAGATAAATTACTGAGGCCACTCACATAATATAAAATAAACCCAACCTGAACATAAAACACGAGTGGAATAGTAACGGCCAACAACTTAACGACTGAAGACAGAATAAGAAAAGAGAGAGAAGAAAAATACTAAAGACAAAAAAAACACAAAAACAAGTAACGATAAAAAAAACCACACACATAGACAGGACAAGCACAAAACTACATACACGGAGAGAGAGAGACGAAAGCGCAGATGCAAACGCATGCACAAATACGAAAAACGCACCCCGAAACAAAATAATGGCATAACTACAAAATGAAATAGAAATGTAAGACCAGAAAAAGAAGAGGTGCAAGAAATAGATAGTCGTTGAGGAGGTCACAGATTGGTGTGACGAAAGAACTTCGACGGAAGAATAAAGATAAAGGGAAAGTTATATGGTGCGTGTGTTCAATTGGTAAAATGACCATTTCCAAATATAACTATATATATATATAAATGTGTATCGTTGCTCCGACATAGCGGTATACATATGAATGTACGTATTGTATATTAAATAATATACGGGATATTTATGATAAACATTTGAAGGCCTATGAATTTTTAAGGTTGTGATCATCATTACACATTCAGCCTCAGTAAAAACAGGAGGAGAAGGTAATTGATTCGTTTCTAGCTGATTAGCTGTTATCAAGACTACATACATCTCGTCTTTGCTGAGGCTAATTTAAGCTTGAATCTTATAGATTCCAGCCTATGTTTATGAACTAATGAAACTCATTTGCATACGGAGCGGTAGCCGTATTGGTTCACCGACATAGCGATATACATATGAATGCACGTATTGAATATTGGATAATACGAGATGTTTGTGAAAAACATTTGAAGGCTTCAGCAAAAACAAGGGGATGTAATCGACGCGTTTCTAGCTCATTAGCTGTTATCAAAACTACATATCTGTATATTAAAAGAGTGAGATGTGTAAAGGTTTTGATAGAACAGATTAGAAATGCATGTCATAGCACTAACACTATCCCACTTTAAACAAGAATCTATAAATTCCGGTATCAATAATCATGCTGGTAAATTCCTTAGTCATTATAATAGTCTTGATTTTATTTGATATATATTTATATCGATAGTAATGATTTCTCCAATAATAAATAAATTAGTAATCGTATAACTATCGTATTTGAATCTATTTATACCTGTAATTAACTCTATAAAATGTCCCAATAAATATCTGTTAATGTGACAACTCTGTCCCCCTTTTGAATCATAAGATCTCAAGAAAGACATTAAATATATTCAGGAACAAGAATTCTCCATAATCATTGCAGCTATAATTTTGAATTGAGAGAATATGAGTAGTTGTCAATCTGAATATCTTCTGAGTAATTTCTGCTGATAAATTAAAAGCTATACTAATAGGCTATTTAACATATGCTTTCAGGTATCAGTGATGTTAAAAGTTGCAGCAGGATTATTGGTAAAATAGTGACTTGGTTATTAAAAGTACCGATTAAAAAATATGTAATGAGCAAAAATTCAGAGTAGCTGTTTAAATTAGAGAAATGAAAGAAACGGATGTAATTGGTGGCCAACCATTAATACTGCCGTCGAAAATAGGCTTGTAATTCAGAAACACTCAAAGTAGTACCAAAATTAAAGACCTTAAGGAAATGTCTAGAAAGAGATTACAATTCTGAATAAAGACGAAGTATTGCTATGGCGATGCTATCATTAACGTCAATAGAAAAACACCTGAAAGAGGAATGAGTGGCCAGAATGACAGAAATTTCAACTCTTATAGCGCAGTCCTTTATAAGGAGCAATAGATATCGTTTTCAATATTGTCAGCATTATCATCATGGCTGTCATGGCCGCTTCTTTTAGTCGCTATAGTTCATATCATTACCATCATTGCTTCAGGAAATGTTATCAAATACAATCATGAACATATAATAACATCATAAAACGGACAGCGAAAGGTTAAATTTGAGAACATTGGCAATAACAATTGAAGTTTTTCTGTAAAAGGAAAATGTTAATACCAGTAACCACTATGATAGCATCAATAAAGAATTGATTATGAGAACAGCAGAACCCTGATTAGGCAAGTGAGAAAAATATTATTAAATTTATTTAAACTGTTAGTCATTCAACTAAAATGTTAATAAGCAAACATTTTAATATTTCAACAATATCATTTGTAGTATGAAAATATTTAATATTCAATAGACTAGGCTACATTCCACCATATTTATTAGCATATTACCTACATATAAACACAATTACATTTCAATCTACTGTACTACAATTGATAGAATTGCATTACACAAAGTTATGGTGCTTTAATAAAGAAAGATTGTCATTTGGCTACATGGATTTTCCTGAATAATATATATCAATAGCAAAGATTGTACAATAGTCATTTGTATATTCTATAAGACACAAAGGGGAAGAACGGGTAAGTTGTCCATTCATATCAGATGCTACATCGGTTGAGTTGAATATGGATGTCACAGAATTCAATTTTACATATAAGAATTCCTAACATAAGAACCTGTCATAAGATATAAAACGGAAATACTCGAATACTGAAATATATTTTGGCATAAACAATCATCTACTTGAAAGATGAAGATATTGATTTATTTACAAGAACCGGCGGCTTTAGATCTTACCGGGTTTGATCGGTGTGACCTTTATGCTTTCCGTGAGGAGGAAGAGATTTAACGTACAGGA
>OZ024740.1:309644048-309659048 GCA_964016885.1 Eledone cirrhosa | reverse complement strand
CGGGTATATACACATCCATGTGAAAAACAAGCAATCAGCTCATGTCGAACTCCTTGTGTACCGCTGTCCCATTGAGAATCCGTGTCACCAAATCCGTGCGTGCAAGCAACCGCAATGTAGGCCGGCAAAGGGTTCCGTGTAGGGTTGGGTATTGGGTAAATGTGTCCGCAAATGTGATTTCCCGTCATATGGGCCAATGAGCTTTTAAGATAATTGTTTGAGTGGTGGAGGTGTGTTATCCAACACAGAAGGTGAAGTAAGAAAACACAGGACAGTAAAATCCAAAGGATGTGTGTAGGCCCATTAATGGTGTGTCAGTATTATTGTTCAATCCCTAACAGTGAGTCCTCTATGGTTAGATGATCACGCATCAAAACTTGGTGTAGTGTTTAGTCGGTAGGAACGTGACAGTCGTAATTGTGGGAGCTCAATGTCTAAAGGAAACGGGTACTGTGTGTAGAGCTATGCATAGAGCGCGTAATCGGTCCTAACTAAGTGTGTAATCAATTTAACTATTTACTAGCTAGGTATTCTAAAAGAGAGCACTCAGCTGTGAGAACTCCGTGGAAACAGACCGAGTATCGTTTGCAAGTGCGCAAACAATCTTAGCCGTCTAACTACCTAAGTGTGTGACTGTCCGTTTATTGAGAGAACTCTATGGCTAAAGTAGAGAGGGAGGAGTTATTGGTAGGTTGCCTTCCAAAAATCCTGCGGAAGGTTTTCGAGGTTCTATGTTGGCAGTTGCTGAAAAAATCTGCTCTCCTATTAATTAATAGGGGGCCGCCTCTAATAATATTAAAAGTTTCAGCTATACATAAATTGCAGACGCCAGTGCTGCCGTTATAAGGTTGGGCTGAGCAAACTATGGACCAGGATAAGGAGTGTTCTATATTCTGATGTTTAAGCTTCCAGACTAATTCCGAAAGTGCCGTGCTATTTTTTTTATCTAATCTATTAAAGGTATGGCGGTGATTATACCATCTATCCTTAAATTCCGTGGCAGTTGCCCCAACATACCTAAAGGTTCTATCAGGAGTGGAGACCTTACAGTTGTAGACTATGTTTTTGGTAAGGCATTTCCCAGCCATGGGGCAGGTGCCGGTGCTTCTGCAGTTACATTTTTTGCTATCGACCTGAGTAGTTCCAGATGGACCACGGTACCTTTGGGGTCGGGTCTCAGTTCCAGTCTGCTCTATGGGTAAATTCCCTGGGGTTGGGGAGACCCGACTCGCCTCACGTGTATGAGTCAGTTCCTCAATAGAGCTGCCATTGTTCCTGCCATGCCTAATTCCCTCATTGGCTGTCCTAAGTCTACTATAATTCATCTTAGCTATATTCTGAGCTATGTTACTAGTTGTGGAGTAGGACAGCTTGATGGTATTTCTATTGAATATTTTATAATATCTGTGCGATCTAGGGAAGCATTTGTCTAAGGCCCTAAAGAAAAGCTTAGCTATACTAGTGGTCAGGCCAGTGGAGTAAGGGGGATTATACCACAGGACTTTTCTGGTCCGACGCCTCTTGTTCCTACTAACTATATTAGAATTACCTGTCTCCCTAGTAGTTACTGGTCTATTGTAACTGGAAATTACCTGTGGGTCGATGGTGTCCTGGGGTGTCATGATTGTGTTCGGAATCGTCCCAAGTCTCCAGGGCGGTGTACACCCCCCTTCCCGTGCTGCCATTGGGGTTACCCTCGATAGCCGGGGTTGTATCCACTATGCGTCTGCTACATCGAGCCGATGTATGTGGGTGTGGAGTGTGTGTGTACCCACTCACTTTTAACTGTGACTGACTATATCCCTACAGATTTGATTGATGTCCAGCGTCTAGGGCAGCATTAGAAATCTGAAAACTTTTATGACCTCAACTGAAGCTAATAGCAGTCGCCGTGTTTCTGACTGGTGTGTCTCCATATGAGGGAATGAATTCTGTGAGAGAACATCGTTATTTTTTCTCCCTCATATCAACAATTTGAAGACAATCCATTTTCACCTGATGAGATCAGTGATAATCGATCATGGCTTCACAATCGATCTATCTCTTATTGAAACATGCGTAGTGATTAAATGATTTGAATTTTACCTTGCCTTCGGATTTTCATTTTGATACTTTACTCCGTTTTACATCATCTAGCTGTTCCCTTGAATGGAATTGGAGATATACAAAAGCGTGGAGAACTTAATATTGCTAACATAAAGTTATTGGACCATTTTACACAACCAATAATGCACCTTACTATATAATAACTATATATATATATATATATATATATACAGTATTATTATATAGGTCGATAAAATAAAGTACCTGTAATGTACTGGGTTATTGATGGCCTTGTGCCAAAAGTAGAAACAATTATTATGTGTGTCCTTATGTGTATGAACTTATGTGTTACTTGTCTATCACATAACTATATATAAAAGCACATATATGCCCATACATATGTGTACTTGTATACATACATTCATGCAACCCGATAACACTTACACACACGTATACAAGCTCCATCGTGTAAATGTATCGAGTTCTGTGTATTTTTTGTTTATCATTTCAGTTTTATACGTCATTCATGTTTATTTCTTGAAACTCATTCTTCATTCTTAAATTTTATTTCGCTTTTTGCATATTGTTTATTGGATGGGAAAGGGTTCGAGTGAGATCCTCATCTTTTACTACTTTATAGGACTTTTCCATTATATTCATGTTTTTTCTATGTTCCCTTTCTGTAACTATTATCTCACATTTTCTTCTTCCGTTATTTTCAATTTTTCTGCTTGTTTCTTTGTTTTATTTGCTGTTGTTTTGATAAAAAAATTTTTTAGTTTTTTTGTTGTTTTTTTCTTCCCCTTTGTATTTCATTCCGGAAGCTATTTTTCATCTCACCACACATGCATTATTTTGTTATTGCTTGATTTTGTTACCACCCATCCTTTATTTTTCTTTTGATTTTTTTTTTTGTTTTTGTTTTTCAAAATCCTTCACTTAATCATGTCATCTATTGTTTTAATGTTGTTATTGTCAGTGTTTCTATTGACAGTTTTGTTATTCCAGCTGGTTATGTTATTGTGATATCTTTCCATTCATATCTTTGTTTCTTCTCTACAGCTTGCAACACTGTTGCTTTCCCCAATGCTATTTCTGCATCTGATTGGAATGAAAATATAAATAATATATTATTCTATAACGCGCCTTATTTTTTATCTCTTATCTGTATTTCAGTTAGAATCTTCCTTATTTTTGTGTTCTATTTCTTCTATTTCTCATTCTTTGTGTTATTTATTCAGAAAAACGCAGATGAATAGTAAACATAGTAGAAATTCAAACTAAATTCTTAATTGTATTTCACTCCATTTTATCGTCTAACATCAAATCTTCTCGTGGATGAGTTTTACATTACGCCCAAATGAATGTTGGCTCAATATGTTTCACTCATATACTGGGATCTTTTCAATCAACTATCCTTATTCACTAGCTCATTGTACGTCTTTGTAGAAAGTAATCATTCTGTAATACAATAAAATGCATCCAAGTCGTACAAACCACATGATAATGTTATGAGAATTTAATGTCTGTTTCGTCATTGAAGTCTAAATGTAGCACATCATATTCTAATCCTTAGAATTATATACGCCGTTCGCATTTGCGTAGGAACTGTTTAAAGAAGTATTCTTAAGATATATACTCCCCACATACTGTTGGCCTTCTTTCAACGTTAACATTCCTAGATTATTTCTAAAACGCCAGGGGAATTAACGACATGCTAATGAATTAATGTAAAAGCATTTCAATATTTTGTATTCATATTCTGCGATGCAATTCACTTTCCCTTTCACCTTTCCACAGTCGATAAATTAAGGGCCAAGATACAAATAAGCTATTTTTTAATAAAATACGTGCCACTCCACATCGAATACGTGCACTTCAAATAAAACTAGATGTTTATTTATGTCCTGGGAGGTAGGTTAATAGATATTTCAATCCATGCCATTTACAAATATCACATTCCTTATAAACACAAAACGATGACGTGATACATTCAAATTTAAGGGTCCTTTTAAATCGCAGTGGCATATTTCAGTAAAGGAAATTACCAGAATTGGCTTCAATATAATTTGAGTATTACACACTCTATATGTAATTTGTTTTAATATCGTCCCTTGTTTAATGAGATAGGGATTTCTCTAGAGATTAAAATCATTTTTCCGCCATCATCCAAAGTAAAATGAGTTGACTATATCTGCTCACTTTCCCATTTAAACACAAGATCAGACATATACTTTTATTTTAGTTGGAAAATTCAGATATATGTATTATATATTTCATACAATTCTATCAAACCACGATATGACAAGCATGTAGATGTATTTTAACTAGTCACTAAGATCCATGTTCCGTGGGCTAGAAAAATGCTGTCTCGTCTTATATTTTCCTAGACATACAGTAGCTTAAGTGAAATAGGATTACTCCAACTGAATCTAAACCTAAAGTAAATCTTTATACTTAGGCTTTCATCCTAAACTAAAAGGGTATCATGCGGTTAGGAATGAAAAATATAAAAATCTATTTTTTCTATTGTTCGTGTTGTAGAGAATTTTATGTAGGTCAATAATAAACCTCCGCATGAAATGTGGGCATTCTTACAAATAAAATTAACTAATGTATTGGAATATTAAGTTATGTTTAAGTATTGATTCGTAACACCGGTTAGAATTTCAAACGCCTGTTTTCAATCAATTACTAATTTCGTTTAACAATTAGATCCTGAGGTTTTTTCAATTGAATCCTAGAAATTGACCAACGTTTGTTTTCTATTTAAATGCTCAAAATATGACAATTATATAAATGGAAGTTACATTTTCTTGCTTTGCATGAAATGGAATAAAACCAGATGCATTTTATAATTAACAACATCACGGAAGAAAATAATTATGGTACTTGTACAGATTCGAAATTGTGTAACTTGGTCAATTATCACTGTCAGGGATTTGTCAACAGTTTGCAGGATAAGATTCAACAATTGTTAATAGATATTGGGATATAATTAAAGAATTTAATCTACATTATA
The DNA here is from genome assembly GCA_964016885.1 of Eledone cirrhosa. NCBI lineage: Eukaryota > Metazoa > Mollusca > Cephalopoda > Octopoda > Eledonidae > Eledone > Eledone cirrhosa. The sequence continues at coordinate 309,653,980 of OZ024740.1, read as the reverse complement.
TGTAAGCATACATTTCTCCTTATCACATTATTCATATCGGTAGTAGGAGTGTAGCTATACCTGAAAATTAAGATGAGTTAAGACAATATGATTTTGACACATATCCCAATAAAGTAGTCATCTTTCGCTTCGCATTTATAAATGTCTAATGTATAAGTAATTTTTGTATCTTGAAACAATTATAACTCGTGTTATATATATATATATATGTGTGTGTGTGTGTGTGTGTGTGTGTGTGTGTGTGTGTGTGTGTGTGTGTGTGTGAGTGTGTGTGTGTGTGTGTGTGTGTGTGTGTGTGTGTGTGTGTGTGTGTGTGTGTGTGTGTGTGTGTGTGTGTGTCATATATATGAATATATATGAATATATATGAATATTCGTATGTCCTGTGATGATTTCATGAGAATGAAAGCATTCTACTCTTCTATAAATGATTTCTATATACAATAAAGATGCCTATACTCTATCGACGTATTGAGTACCATTTTACGGTCAAGTTATTTTCAGGGTTTGTGAAAGTAGCTAAAGGTAGCTGAGGGGGTAGAGAATTTTTCTTTTGTCTTGTGGTGGGGTGTGCATGTGAGTGTACGTGGGGTTCCCTTGTGTCAAGAGATCAAGATTATATTTAGGGTTTGCAGATAAAAATAATTGTTTCTATTTTGGGCACAAGGCCAGCAATTACTCAGTACATTACTGGTACTTTGTCTTATCGACCCCGTAAGGATGAAAGGCAAAGTTAACCTCGGCAGGATTTGAACTCAGAATGGCAAGGGCCGTAACTCTATGCGTCAAAGCATGGCGTCCGACCCTCTACCGAAAATAATACTAAGTGAAATGAAAATGAATATACAAATATAGGTGTAAACCTGATTGAAAGTGATACTTGGGGGTACAAAGAATGGGTTGCTGAATGATTCGTGGAAGAAGAAAAAGAAAGGAAAATAGGCTTTTTTGTAGAGGTTTCCTTGAGGCTATGATTTTCCCTTTTATCTTGTATTATGTCTTGGAGTGTGTGAGTGTATGTCCATGTATATGTGTATGTGTGCTTGCAAATGTTTAGGTTTGCATATACGTATGTATAAATTGCTTATTCCCATCTATATGTCACTATTTATTGTCTAATGTGGGACAATTACATATTTTATTTTAGTTTATATTTATTAATGTTTTCTTTATTCATTCCCTGTTTTTTAGTGAATTATTCTGAGCATTTGTTGAATGGGAACACTTTCAAGTTAGGTATAATCCTGCACATGTTGCAGGATTTGTAATTTGTTTTGCGTTTTCCACACGGGATTTTGATGGTGTATGGTTGCACTTTTGCGTTATGATATTCTTGTCTTCCCTATGTAATTTTGCAGACAAGTACTGCATGTATTGCAGGTGAAACTTTCTTTTAATCCGGAGGTTTGTCTATCCTTAAATTGTAATGCTGGTCCTTCACTTAGGTATAAGCAGGTACCATAATTTGTTCTTCCCCATTTTTTTAAATATTGGGATTTTGTTTGTGAGTTTTTGCCCAAGTAAGGATATGTTTTAGTGTTTTGGGCTGTCTTTTACTCTTCTTGATTTTGTGTGTTTCTAGAACTGTTTTCATTTTTTCTTGTTCAAATAAAATAGCAAGGTTTTTGCGGTAATGGTCAAATATTTCGATATTTTAGGGGTTGAATGTTGATACATGTGGTATAACATTGTTTTGTGTTGTACTTAGCTATTAGGTATCTATTTCTGATTCCATAAACCTATATATTTGCAACCACACACACACAACACACACAAAACACACACAAAACACACACACGCACACACAACACACACAACACACACACAACATAAGACAACACGAAAAATCATAATTCCAAGGAAACCTCAACAAAAAACCTTTTCCCAACGTGTGGTTGCAATTATATACGTGTGTCTATGCGTATAGTTTACTGAAATTTGTATCAATTGCTCGACAGTTTAATGCAATAAGCCTGGTGAGAGCTTTAAAGTTTAGACGCAGGCTAATACCTTATTTTATTCTCATATAGCGATGGTTTTCCTCCTAAATTGAAACAGCCACTGAGATTTTAAAGTAAGAGAATAAGACGAAACAGAACACACCTTTTTATTGTCAGATATTTATCGACATCAAATGGTTCGAAAATACTAGCGATAAAACTATATTTTGACTTCCTAGACCCGGCTTCTACCTAAGCTGGAGCTTTACACTTTACAATTTGTAATAATTTTCTAAAGCAACATGGGAGAGCTATCAAATCAGTATTGTTAAACATAAATCGAAAAATACACCCGTATTCATAGTTATCCTTGGTGCGGTAAATTGCTATTTATTGATCAGATAGTTTTACGAGAATGACAAGAAATACGTGTATCCGTATGATGGAACAAGGACTTATAAAACACACAAAATAATATAGTAAACAACTTGTTCGTTCTTTGTGTGTTTAATATGTTTTATTGAAACTGCTTTATATTCCGCTAACACATATACATACACACACACCCACACACACACACATATATATATATATGTTTGAGTGTGCATGTATGTGAAAAGATAAATGAAGAGAGAATGAGTCTCTCTCTCTTTCTCTTTCTCTTTCTCTTTCTCTCTTTCTCTCTTTCTCTCCCTCTCGCTCTCTCTCTATCCCTTTATCTCTCTCTCTCCCTCCCTTTATTTCTCTCTCTCTCTCTCTCTCTCTCTCTCTCTCTCTCTCTCTCTCTCTCTCTCTCGTGTGTTTATGTGTGTTTACGTGTGTTCACGTGTGTTTATGTATGTTTACGTATTGTTATGTGTGTGACTATGTGTAGGTGCGCACACCATGAAATGCAGTAGGAAATTGATTGATCTCACCAATTGATAGAAATCAGTGTGACCTCACATTCACCATACTAACGAGACAAGAACAGGATAAAATGTACAAACGCATTGCTACCACGTGAATACGATTACGGAAGATCGCTGGTTCGACAGATTGTATAACACTGTATGTAACTCGAGATATAGCTCTGTTCATTGGAGTATATTAACAACATTGTAATTGATACAAACCATATCTTATAAAGTATCAAAATAAAAATGTCACAAAAGTTATATAATAAATTTAAAAGCCGGAATAAAAATACATATTAATAAAATAATATAATTGTTTCTACTTTTGGCACAAGGCCAGCAATTACCCAGTGCATTACTGGTACTTTATTTTATCGACCCCGTAAGGATAAAAGGCAAAGTTAACCTCAGCGGGATTTGAACTCAAAATATAAAATAATATAATGAAGAGAATATGTATCGGGAAAAAAATATATATATGGAATATATCGCAACTATTGGTGATCAATATATCTCAACTATCGGTGATCATACCTGTAAGTCAATTCAGTATTTGAGCGAATACCGTCCTAGATAGGTAGGGAAATAGTAACATCACATCCCCGGTCTTTTGGATAGATATATGGAATCAATCTGTGAAAAAGCAGATACATCGTTATACTGGAGTTCATAATATATAGAGGTAGTTATCACATCATTCATTAAATGAGTGAAAGATTCATTTTTAGACACATTGGCTGTCAATCGATTTGTTAAACACGTTGCAACTTTCCATCCAGTATATCTTCCATGCCTGTAATGAACACACACTTCAAAAGACACATTCAGGGATAAGCCGTCCATGGATGAAAAAACTACATTATGACATTTGAGCGAATTGAGCAATAGTGCCATGCTATCCTTCAATCATACAGCTGCCTACTGCTTTCAACTTAAAACTCTTCCACATCAAAGGCTGCATCGTCAATTTTCCTCCACAAAGGAAAATTGGCGCTTTATGCGCATTTTTTCAATGTTAAGGAATTCTGAACGCCTAAGTAAGTTAACCCAACATGAGTGTGTCATGTGTGTTTGTCTGTATATATATATATATATATATATATAAGAAATGTAATTTGATTCGTTTGCAATTATGCAAACAGCCTATTTAAGCCATGTAAGTAGGATGACCCCGTCATTCTTCTTGTTGTGTTGACATATAAACAGAACGCCCAGGCACTAATGTTTCTGGGTGATTACTCTTCATAAGCACCGTATATTACTTACCTGCCAACTGTCAAATCATTCGTATACATGAAACTGACTGGCCTATCTGCTGATATGCAAATCTGGATGATCAGTGGGTCTGCTAATATGCAAATCCGGCAGATCAGTCACTGTATATTCCAGAAAATATCATATATTTTCTCTAGCTCTGACAGTTGGCAGGTAAGCCGTATACGGTACTGATGAAGGGCAATCGCCCAGAAGCATTAGTGTCTTCCGTACTGTTTATATGCCAACACATGAGCAAGAATGATGGAGTCATTCTATTTACATGGCTTAAAGAGGCTGTTCGCATAATTGCAAACGAATCGAATATTACTATTAATTGTTTCTACTTTGGCACAAGGCCAGCAATTATCCCAGTGTATTACTGGTACTTTATTTTATCGACCCCGTAAGGATGAAAGGCAAAGTTAACCTCGCCGGGATTTGAACTCAGATCATAAAGAGTGGCAACTCTATGCTGCAAAGCATGGCGTCCGACCCTCTACCAATACTGCCAATCCTGCGATGGAATGGTGTGCTGTCCAGGGGGGGGGGTCTTGTACTCTCTGTCGTTTCACGCCATGAAACCGAGATAAGCACCGACCAAATGAGCCTTCTGGCTTAAGACAGACTTTAGACTTTAGATATACATATGCATATATATGTACATATATATATAGTTATAGTAAAAAAGTAAAGGTGAAAAGGCACAGTATATTTAAAGATTATTTTTTTCTTTAATCCGACAGAATGAATAATCTAATAATAATCGGTTTCGATTGGTATAAGAAAATATTTTAAAGTTTTTTTCATATGTTCTTTGAGCAGCTTGAATATATGTGAATTATCTGTCAAAATATTTTTTTTGTATATGTTCTTCAAGAAGGTATGGTGGCGAAGGTGGAAGTAGGGTTCAACCAGTCAGGATTCAATTGAATTAACTTGGTTAAAAATATAAAATGATCTTATCATTCATAATAATGGTCCTGGTGGCATATTTGATGTGCGTGTTTAATGGGTGGGTATTTAATGGGGAGTTCAATGTGTCAAAGCACCAGTAATGCACTGGATTAATTGATGGTCTTGTGCCAAAAGTAGAAACAATTATTGAAAAAAGAAGAAAAACATTTTTTTTAATAGGAGTTTTATAGAATATATAAAATATTATTCATTCGAACTTAAATGATTCTCGTCAGGACAATGCTTTCTTCTGTCTATATCATAATCTATAAAGCTCAGTGTGTGGTCATGCTCGTTCGTTATAGAAATCTATGATATAGAATTTCTTCAATTGAAATTTACAATTCAGCATTCGAAATAGCTTCGATTGCGTCTTGACGCAGATAATTTTTTCAATTTCACCCACAATTACGCAAAAAGATAGATAAAACTCAATATTTTACGATTTTTCTCTCTCATTTAAACTGCTGAACACTTTCTACTACCATTCAAAATGTATACAACTTCATACTTTCTGCTACTTTCTCTTTCCAAGCTTGATGGTGATACTGTCCGTTCACACCACTCCCTACTGTCTTAAATTTAGAAAACACATATCCTCTATGAGGTTACTAAACCTGCTAGAAACAGCAGCTAACTCTCCCCCATATCACACCCCTCCCCACACCACTCCCTACTGTCTTAAATTTAGAAAACACATATCCTCTATGAGGTTACTAAACCTGCTAGAAACAGCAGCTAACTCTCCCCCATATCACACCACTCCCTACTGTCTTAAATTTAGAAAACATATCTTCTATGAGGTCACTAAACCTGCTAGAAACAGCAGCTAACTCTCCCCCATATCACACCCCTCCCTACTGTCTTAAATTTAGAAAACATATCTTCTATGAGGTCACTAAACCTGCTAGAAACAGCAGCTAACTCTCCCCCATATCACAACCCTCCCTACTGTCTTAAATTTAGAAAACACACAGACAACCATGTAGAACAACTCCATCGCAGCTCTGTTGTTCGGTTGGCATCGTCTACGCGCGTGTTGCGCAAGTACTGTGAAACAATAAATTTCAACACTTTTTGCACAGAGATAATATCCATAGGCGAAACTACAATTGTCACTGCTGGCGCAGCTCATGCTTCCAGATCTGCAATTCATTCACCCAGTGCCTGGCAGACAAAAAAGTGCTGCCATAAAATGGGTGGTGCAACCTAACTTTGGTAACTTAATGACCCCGAGCAACGCCGGGCTTTAATGCTAGTATATATATATAATATATATTAAATATATATATGTAATATATATTATGTATATATGATATATATTAAATATATATATATAATATAATATATTATATTTACAGATGTTATATATATTTTAAATATATATAACATCTGTATATATATAAAATTAAGTATGTGTGTGTCTGTGTATTACCTATAGGGGCCTACATCTTACGACCGATTTTCATGAAACTTTACAGGCTCATAGATTAGTCATCGGGGAGTGTTTTCTATATATCAGCGCATGGTTTTTTTTTATTATTCCGGGGTCATTCTGCAGATAAAATAAGATTTTGGGCTCTAGCTCCCACATTTTGCCACCGATTTCGTTCAAATTTTAAAGCAAAATAGAATTTATCATTGCACATACTGTAATGGCTTTATATTTTGCATTTCTTGTTCAGGGACGGCGTGACAGCCGCTTAAATATTCAAAAATACTACTTTTAGACTCCAATTTCCACTTTTTCGGCTCTAGCTCCCACATTAATCAACATACTTTCTTTAAATTTTACACTACACTAGATCTGATTATTTCACGTCTTAAAGTGGCTTTACATTTTGGAATTTTTGTTCAGGAACGACGTAGCAGCCGCTTAAATATTCGAAAATACCACCTTTTCGCTCAAATTTCTGCCTTTTCGCCTCTAGCTCCCACATTTTTCAACCGATTTCGTTCAAATTCGAAACTTCGGCTCCACCTCACATATTAATCAATTTATTTGGTTCAACTTTTATAATATGATAGAACCTATTATTGTACATCTTATAGTAGCTTTACACTTTGCATTTTTTGTTCAGGGACGGCGACCTTTCATTAGTTCCCACATTTTTCAACCGATTTCGTTCAAATTCGAAACTTCGGCTCCACCTCACACATAAATCAATTTATTTGGTTCAATTTTTATACTACGATAGAACCCATGATTGCACATCTTATAGACGGTAAAAGGCAAAACGATGGCCACTGACGTCGTTTGAGCTTTTAGTTGTGTATTTGAGAATTCATCGGTTACCAATCAAGTAGCGTGAGGAAATTTGGCTTAGTGTTAGAGGTCATTACCTCCCTCCCCCAGCATGCCCCTTCGTCAGTCACCCGCGTTTCTCAGTGATAGAGCTCATCACCACCCTCCCCCGCATGGCCTGTGTGTGTGGCCATAGATGAGTCATCGAGAAGCAGTCGCTAAGATCAACACCTTCTCATCAAAGCAGATATTATTTTACCTACCCAGGCAACGCTGGTTACTGCTGCTAGTATTATATAAAGGAACATTGAGAAATCTGTGCGAGTTATTATTTTGTTTATGTAAGCGTTTGTTTATTTTAAATATTTGTTTTCATTCTGATGAAAGTTATATTGCCTCGTATTTAATGTTAACTAAATTCATTAATTGGCAGTATCGGTCGCCATGCTTTCCAGAAGAGTTACGTCCCTTTACGATCTGAGTTCAAATCCCGCCGAGGTTGACTTTGCCTTTCATCCTTACGGGGTCGATAAAATAAAGTACCAGTAATGCACTGGGTAATTGCTGGCCTTGTGCCTAAAGTAGAAACAATTAATTATATTGTTTTAGTTTCGATATCCATAGTGATAAACATATGTTTACATTAATTGTAACGTATATTCTTCAATAGTTCATTTAATTACATTCTATTGATTAAAAGTAGTCGAAATTAGCAACTGTATAGCTATATCCCTTATCTAATTATTTTGTTTATAGAGGGTTGTCATATGTGTAGGCATACAACTGAAAGCAATGCTCATGGGATTATTTGGATTCTCATTTGCAATATAATGAAACTTGAGTTTTTCACCGGCAGTATCGGTAGAGCGTCAGACACCATGCTTTGCGACATAGAGTTACGTCCCTTTACGTTATGGGTTCAAATTCCTCCGACGTTAGCTTTGCCTTTCATCCTGACGGGGTCGATAAAATAAAGTACAAGTAATGCGCTGAAGACAATTTAATCGACTTTCCCATCCCCGCAAATTGCTAGACTTGTGCTTATTGTAGAAATTATTATCTTTCTAAATTTGATGCACCTGTTTCTATTTTCATTCTTTTGACATTCTTGAATCTGTTTTGGTTAAATGCACCGGGTAATTGCTGGCCTTGTGCCTAAAGTAGAAACAATTATTTAGTATTGCCCTCAACGCTAACGATAAATACATGAGTTTACCGGTGAGGTAACTCACACATAATCTTTATCTTCATAGCATTTTTCAGGTATCTAGTAATTAGACACTTATACTTAAACTACAATAACAAAGAAGAGAATATACTACATGGAAATTCTAATCCAATGTATAACATCAAAATTTATATTTTAGAGTTGTAAATATGGTTTTATCTAATATTACTTTTATCGAACAGAAATACATTCAATCCTATATTGATATTTTTACAAAATATATATGTCATTTTTTTAATTTTAAACAACCATTGCTGGAATAAACTATATGACTGTACGTGGTATACTAATAAGCAATTGATACAAAACGAATCCAATGCACAATAAACTGCAATTATAGTTCAAAGTCCGATGGTGAATTGTGATGTATTTAATGTTAACGTTTATTCCAGCCGGGACTTGACGTTCGAAATGCTTTGCACAAACTTTGTATAATAAATAGTTGTTTCTACTTTTGGCACATGGCCAGCAATTATCCCAGTACATTACTGGTACTTTCTTTTATCGACCCCGTAAGGATGAAAGGCAAAGTTAACCTCGGCTAGATTTGAACTCAGACCGTAAAGGGGCGTAACTCTTTGCTGCAAAGCATGGCGTCCGACCCTCTACCGATATTGCCAATCCACCGCCCTTGTATAATAAATAGTGTTTATAACATATCTACACTTAAAGAAATCTTATGTTGATCTTAAAATTCTAAAGGTTGCGATAATTTTGTTAACTCTCCTTATTTAAGAAATAAATGGTGTTGCCAACCAAATAATCATCAGATTAATAAGAATGTACTTAAGTAGATTCAGTAGATTTGGTCATATTGTGACAATAAAGCGTGAAATTTAAGTAATTCACTACTTAAGGTTTCATGAAGGATACATGAAAAATAGTATTTAGAAAGACATGAAAATAGTTTCTTACCATCAGAATAATTACATAAATACGTATGCGAAATCACACTCATATATGTGTGTGTGCATTTCCTCGTATCTGTATGCCTCAATTCAATATCCATATTCATTGAGAACAAAGAGAAATTCTTAGAAATACAGAGAAACGATAGACGTAGGAAGAGAGGTGAGAATATGTATATGATACTGTCCATTCGGAACACTCTACTATAATTTGAAAACATGATCGAAAGTTTGTTTCAACAACACATCAAATATGAGAAACCGTTGCCTAGATGAGGTATTGATATTAGTCATCTCGGAAAATAAAATAAATATATCGTTCGCTTCGCTGCGAAAAACAAATATTTATGGTAATGAAGAAAAAAATAAAAGGGAAAGTTAAATAGAAACCGAAGACATTTACCTAGAAACAATTCATTTGAAGTAAACCTTTGAGGCAGATTCAGATTTACAGTGAAATATTTTCTTTCCTGGGTGACATTGAATCAGCATGTTTTGAGTACA
>OZ024740.1:309514048-309639048 GCA_964016885.1 Eledone cirrhosa | reverse complement strand
ATGAGCCTTTACACAGACCTCTCCCCACCCAATCCTTTGGGCAACGCAACCTAGTTACGAAACTCTGGTTGGGGTCTGGCGTGACCTAGCATTCAGGTTTACCAAAGATTAGATTATCAAAGCGTTGGAGAGATGACGAGAATCTACAGCAGACAATGACTTTGAGCATATAAAATAACTTAGGAATCAACAGGTAATTCCTAGGTATAAAAGGAAAACTTAATAGGGGCACAATTGCCAACTTGGACAGAAAAATGAGTTTGAAAGCTAGGTCAATAATTTGTGTTCCTAGCGAGCACTATGTCGATGAGGGAGGTACCGAGATAGAGGGGTAAGGTTCTGTGAATAGGTCTACATGCAGATATGAAGCTGGTGGTTATGAGCCCTTCTCCTTTATTGTGCGATAGACGACATTAAGACTGATATAGTTGAAAACATTCTTGAGACCAAGTTTCAGTATAAACTTGGGCAATTCAGAAGGTAAGTTGGTAAAAGCTTCCCCGGTGTGGACGGCTGCTTTACATCTTAACTTGGTACCTAGACATAGCTAAATAAGTTTGGTGTGTATGTGTGGTGGGGGGGGGGGTAATTCTACATTATTTGTATATCTTATATATATTTGTATATATTATAATATATTTCTTCTTGATAAAGATGCTATTTCGTTTTCCATTTATTGTACATGATTTCACTTATTTTGTTAATGCAAAGGAAGACTACTTTTCCCATTAATCTATTTACATGGTTTTATAGTTCCGTTTATTAATATGTTCTTCGAATTAACTTCAGACGCGTTAAATTAAAAACAGTTAGGGAAAACCTAGAAGCATCAGGAGACAACTTCTAAATGAAAGTCGATTGGTGATGTCGGTGCTCAGCTAATTAGTGTAGTTAGACAGAGATGTAGATGAGTTAAAATCATATCCTGATTTTAAGAAATCAGCAGTAGATTAATTTGCAATTGAATGCAAATTAGCGTCATATAAACCCCCAGGTAGTTCGTACACACACACACACACACACATAGAGAGATACACACACAGGTACACATGCACACAAAGACACACATGCATACAGACACACACACACATACACACACACACACGTATATATATATATGTGTGTGTGTGTGTGAGTTTATGATAGGGCTAATAACGTTGTTAGAACTTCATGTAATCTTGAAGAATAATTCTAACGAGATCTGGTGATGAAATTTGGTATTCTAAACCAGCTACAGGCTCATATATATATGTGTGTGCGTGTGTGTGTGTGTGTGTGTGTGTGTGTGTGTGTGTGTGTGTGTGTGTGTGTGTGTGTGTGTGTGTGTGTGTGTGTGTGTGTGTGCGGTGTGTGCGCGGTGTGTGCGGTGTGTGCGGTGTGTGTGTGTGTAGGGGGGGGGGTACATTTAAAATAAAATTCCATGTTTCCTTTTTGATAACTTTATTTCCTTCTCATTCATTACCTTATTAATTATTTTCTTCTAATAATAATTGTTTCTACTTTTGGCACAAGGCCAGCAATGACCCAGTGCATTACTGGTACTTATTTTATCGACTCCGTAAGGATGAAAGGCAAAGTTAAGTTGTACATCTAAATCCGCCGAGGTTAGTTTTGTCTTTCATCGTTACGTGGTTCATATAATAAAGTAGCAGTAATACACTGGGGTTGATTTCATCGACTTCCCCCTCACCCAAAATTGCTGGCCTTGTGCCTAAATCAAAATAATATTATTATTATTATTTTCTACAACATTTCCTACTTATTTCCTTGTATTTCTTCATCCTTGATTGTGAATCCTAATCTTTTATTCTTTTATCCTTCATTTATTTTTCTTTGTCCAAGTAACCAATTGATGTAGTTCAGCCTCTTTATATATCTTATAAATAAAGACTATAACTCATTGTTTCTGAGGAAGATGATGATATGGAGACTAGTAATATATTGATTTATCAAGATCAATTAGACTCCTGAAACGATCGTAAAACAATGAACTAATTAAACACCAAACTTCTACTTTCGTTTTATTTTCATTGTACAACACACAAACACACAGACACACACACATACACACACACACAATCACGCACACTCATGTGCATATATATATATATATAATAAATAGAGAACAATGAATCAGTATTGCATCATATACATACTTGATAACATATTACATATATATATATATATATACGCGTTTGTGTGTGTAAGTATGTGTATGTATGCATATAAGCCAATGTAGAAATATGTATACATATATAAGCGATTAAGGCGAGAGGTAAAGTTTCCAGCAATTTAGATTAACCCGCTTTTATCTCAGTCGACCTTCCCTCTCTCGATATAAGTGTGTGTGTGTGTGTGTGTGTGTGTGTGTGTGTGTGTGTGTGTGTGTGTGTGTGTGTGTGTGTGTGTGTGTGTGTGTGTGTGTGTGTGTCCTCGACCACAAGTTTGGTTGTTTGTTTTATTACAGACCAACTAAGATATCAAAAGCTGTATTGGGTAGAAGTTGACATAACAGATATTTATATTTGATTTACTATACATATGGGTAAGGCCGTTATAAAAAAAAAAAGACATAAATAAAACAAGTGATAGGTATGAAAATATAATAAAGATGATAATTATCACAAGATATTATATAAAACTTTAAAACATTGAGTGTTACCCACCTAAAAATATGCCTTTTGCTGGAGAATCCGGGTATCGATCCCAGTACCTCTCACATGCTAAGCGACCGCTCTATTATCTGAGCTAATTCCCCTTGCTTGCTATTTTGAATGGTTCCTTTGTAATAATTTATTTTCTCCTTGTTGTTGTTGTCGTCGTCGTCGTCGTTGTTGTTGTTGTTGTTCTTCTTCTTCTTCTTCTTCTTCTTCTTCAAAACACACGAGAAACCTGTTATGAGATACAACCAGCTAAACCTAACAGGTGAGAGTTGTAACAACACAAAGGCCCCTATCATTAAAACTTCCTATGATATTCAACCTCTTAGGCGGCCCGCTAAACCTAACAGATATGAGGTGTAACAACATAATAGGACTGGAGTGTCTATCATTAAAACACCCAAGAAACTTTCTACATATGTGTGAGGTTTAAATTTAATTTCTTTTTTTTTTCCTCATTTCTATTTTAAAGTCCCAGCTGGCTCTCCAAGCAATCCCAGTGTTGATAAAATCACCAAGGACTCTGTCACTTTGTCATGGACACCACCTAAAAACAATGGTCGAAGTAAGATTACTGGTTATACAGTTGAAAAGAAAGGAAAGGGTGGTAAATGGCAGACATATACTCGTGCTCCAGTTCACGGTACTAGCTTCACTGTGACTAAATTACATGAAGGAGAAGAGATGCAGTTCCGAGTTATAACTGAAAATTCAGCAGGTCCAGGAGAACCAAGTAAACCAACAGTAGTTATTAAAGATCAACCAGGTAAGCAGACAATAAATAATGAAATTCTTATGCTCATATAGATAATTATAATCGTTTTACGTCCACCTTCCATGCTGGGATGGGTTGGATGTGTTGTTGTTGTTGTTGTTGTTGTTGTTGTTTTTCTTCTTCTTCTTCTTCTTCTTCTTCTTCTTCTTCTTCTTCTTCTTCTTCTTCTTCTTCTTCTTCTTCTTCTTCTTCTTCTTCTAATAAGTGTGGTGTATTAGCAGTATCGTAAAGCATCGGATAATAAGCTTTACGACATAGAATTATGGCCCTTTACTTTCTACGTTGAAGAAGAAGAAGAAGGAGAAGAAGAAGAAGAAGAAGAAGAAGAAGAAGAAGAAGAAGAAGAAGAAGAAGAAGATCAACAACAATAAACAATAAGATGGAAAATACAATAATGAATGAGAGGAAAAGAATTTTATCACAAAGGAACCATTCCAAATAGCAAGCAGGGGGAATTAGCTCAGATGGTAGAGCGCTCGCTTAGCATGTGAGAGGTACCGGGATCGATGCCCGGATTCTCCAGTAAAATACATTTTGAGGTGGATGACTCTAAATGTTTTAAAGTTTTATATCATATCTTGTGATAATTATCATCTTTATTATATCTTCACTTGTTCCACTTATCTGTCTATTTTATAACGGCCTTACTCCATATGTTTTTTCTTGTGACATTAAACTCCACAAGATGCACAATGCACATCAACATGAGATATGTTTCTCCACAAAGTTCGATCACCAGCAGCAGAGTTCAAAGAAGAAAGATCAAGTCAAGTCCATAAGTTGACATTATCAAGCCATCGTTTTGGCGGCGGGTCTCTGCTTCTCTTACCAGCCAACCTTCCTTCCAGGCATGACCTACTCACACCACGAGTTGATCTTTTTAAATAACCGTATAGTTCGAGTACTCTTGACTTGATCTTGACAATTGATGTAATTGGTCTAACTTTGGTAATGTTGAGCAGCTCACTGATACAGATACAGTCGCTGATCCGCTTGACTGTCATAAGTCTCATGATGTGGTTCTGGGATGTAGAGAGCTTTTGTAGTAACCTTGTCGTCCAATTAACACAGTCAAGACCATATAACACCACTGGTAGGATGTAAGTATCAAATATCTTAGCCTTCAAATGATAGGAAACTCGTTTTAATGTTAGTACTTCCATCTTCTTGTTGAAAGCTGCCCAACCTAGAGCGATGTGATGCAGCGCAGTAACCATTCCAATGTTGAGAGAAGGGGACAGACAACAAAAACAACAATTACAACAACAACTACAACAACAACAACTACAACAACAACAACAATAAAAACGACAACAACAACAACTACAACAACAACAACAATAAAAACGACAACAACAACTACCACAACAACAACTACAACAACAACAATAATAAAAACGACAACAACAACTACAACAACAAAAACAACTACAACTACAACAACAATTGCAACAACAACAACTACAACAACAACTACAACTACAATAACTACAACTACAACAACAACTACAACAACAACTACAACAACAACAACTACAACAAGAACAACAACAACAACTACAACAACAACTACAACAACAACTACTACAACAACTACAACAACTACTACAACAAGAACAATAAAAACGACAATAAGTACAACAACAACAAGTACAACAACAATAAAACCGCCAACAACAACTACAACAACAACTACAACAACAACAACAATAAAAACGACAACAACAACTACCACAACAACAACTACAACAACAATAATAATAAAAACGACAACAACAACTACAACAACAACTACAACTACAACAAGAACAATAAAAACGACAACAACAACTACAACAACTACAACAACAACTACAACAACAACAACAACTACAACAACAACAACAACAACAACAACAAGAGCAACAACAACTACAACAACTACTACAACAAGAACAATAAAAACGACAATAACTACAACAACAACAACTACAACAACAACAACAACTACAACAACAATAAAAACGACAACAACTACCACAACAACAACTACAACAACAACAATAATAAAAACGACAACAACAACTACCACAACAACAACTACAACAACAATAATAAAAACGACAACAACAACTACCACAACTACCACAACAACAAGAACAATAAAAACGACAACAACAACTACAACAACTACAACAACAACAACAACAACAGCAAGATAAATAATAGTATTATGAATGAGAGGAAAAGAATGTTATCAGAAAGAACCATTGAAAATAACAAGCAAGGGGAATTAGCTCAGATGGTAGAGCGCTCGCTTAGCATGTGAGAGGTACCGGGATCGATGCCCGGATTCTCCAGCGAAGTAATGTTTTTAGGTGGTTAACCTTCAATATTTTAAAGTTTTATATCATATCTTGTGATAATTATTATCTATATTATATTTCATACCTATCACGTGTTCTACTTATCAGTCTATTTTATGACGACCTTACCCAGTCTGTATAGTAAATAAATCAAATATAAATATCTTTTATGTCAAAATTCTACCTGATACAGCATCTGATATCTTAGTCTGTCTATAATAAAACAGACAACAAAACTTAATATGTGCCTGAGAAGAAACATACCCACACACGTATAGTAAGAGAGGGAGAGACTGAGATAAAAGCCGGTTCATCTAAATTGCTGCTGATAAATTTTAACTCCCGACTTATACGCTTACATATGCATACATATTTCTGCACTAAGGCGTTTATGCCTACATACACATACTTATAGACAGAAACGCGTATATATATATATATATATATACATATATACTAGCTGAGCTACCCGGTGATTCCCGGGTATTTTATTAAAGTTACAATATTTCACCATTGAAATTTAATTGCTGAATTTTAACTGAAGTACCATTTATAGCAGAATGTTTATTGCCTTTTGTTGAAAGCAAATAATGTATATAAAAATGTTATTAGCTTTGTCAAGTGGTGATTTTTTTAATACCTCTCCCTATTACAGTCAGCATATATAATGCTTCGCACTTGGAGTAATCATTAGGTATGTTGTCAGTGAAAAGGGCATGACCAATAAAATAAATTTAGATTTTATTTATCCATTTTTTCTTGCACAATCAGAACATCTGAAATTCAAACAAAATTTGAAGGCCATTTAAAAAAGCATAAATAAAATAAAATAAAATAATAAATTTACCATTGGTTTATGAATGAATGAAGAATTTACTTATTCATTTCTGTAATTCAGGAAAGTTTATTTAAATGTGTGTGTGTTAAATACGAGGTGTGTCAGAAAAGTTCCAGGACTGATATCACAAAATATTTATTTCAAACCCAAACTTTACACTAAGAGTCCTGGAACTTTTCTGACACACCTCATATATACACCAGGAACCAAACTTCCACTGTCACTGCCTCCATCTCTCCCGATCTTCCCATCACTCACTATTATGAGCAAATGGGTCCCACGTGCTGGCCGCTCAGCAACTCCGGCAGTCGGCATAGAGGATGTTGAAGGAGACGCTTCGGAAAATCTATTCTGGCTTGCAAGACTCACCCCTGAGGGTAGCCAGATCTGTACCGAGGGTGGTGAGTTGAGAGGTAGTCCTAGAGCGAAGGACACCAGAAGTTTCCATTGCTATGGTCTCAACAACAAACCTGTCGGAGTGCTACCGATATTTGGAGAGTTTACCCTCCTTGGCCCAAAGTGCGGCAGAGCCCGGGTGAATTAAAATGTTTACACTGTAGCTTTCACCAACTTTTACAACTATGACAGTAGGACCTTGTTTGAAGGAAATTTATTTTCTATTACTTTTAGGTACACCAACAGTTATAGTGGCTTCCATGACACACACATGCATGACAGACTGAGATAAAATCCGTCTAAATTACTGCTGAATATCTTAATTCTCGCCTTATACGCTTATATATGCATGCATATTTCTACACTTAGGCTTTTATACATACATACACATACTTATAAACACAAATGCGCGTATATATATGTATATATGTATATATGTATATATGTATATATGTATATATATATATATATATATATATATATATATCGTTTCTGAATTTGTTTAGCAAGATTCTTTATCTGAAATCGTGTGTTGAAACCGATATTGTTATACTTTGGGAGGGTCATGTTGCCAATAAGAAACACACGCACCAGTTGCTTTCACTTCAATTTAATTTAATATATATTTATAAATTTACAAATTTATAAATTTCTGGTTGGTTGGTTGGTTCCACAACCAGATAGTTGTTTATATATATATATAGTCATAGTTCTTTCGTCACACACTCTGTGACCTCTTCAGTGACTGGGGATTTCTTTCTTCGTTTCTGTGCCTTTCCTTTCTTCTATCCTACGCCATTTTGTTTGTGTGTGGGTTGCGTGCTCAGTTTGCGCATGCGCCACATCCGGGTGTCTGTGTGTGTTTGTGTTCATTTTTCTATTTTTCTATTTATATTTGTTTGTTTATTTATTTATTTATTGTTGGTTGGTTGTTTGTTCTATGTGTGTGTGTGTTTTCATTTTGTCTTGTGTGTGTTTTCATTTTGTGTGTGTTTTCAATTGTAAGTTGTTTGTTCTATGTGTGTGTGTGTTTTCATTTTGTCCTTAATTGTAAGTTGTGATGTTGCTGTTCCACTCATATTTTCTATTTAATTTTGGTTTTAATTCTTTTATGCTTACTGCCTCTGTAATTTGCCTAAACATTGCGTCTTTCTTGTGTGTGGATTCTATTTTTATTTCTATGCTCTCTAATTTACCCCTGTGTTCTATCTTAGCATGTTGGTAGAGCACAGATGATTCTTTACTATCTTGGAGGTCTCGCCAGTGTTCATTTATTCGTTCCCCTATACTACGAGCTGTCTCACCTATGTACACTATATTTTTGTTTCTACATTGTCCTTCAGTACATCTTATGCTATATACTACATTTCTAGTTTTACAGTTAATATGGGGGCTTATTTTACAGGTTATACATTTCTTATCTATACATGAGGGTCTTTGGAACGGGTATGTCTTGCTAATAAGTGTTTTTACGGAGGTACCAGGTCTTTCTACTATCTTAATATTGAGATTATGTTTCTTTAGGGCCCTTCTAAATTTGTAGTCACTGAAGAGGTCACAGAGTGTGTGACGAAAGAACTATGACTATATATATATATAAACAACTATCTGGTTGTGGAACCAACCAACCAACCAGAAATTTATAAATTTGTAAATTTATAAATATATATTAAATTAAATTGAAGTGAAAGCAACTGGTGCGTGTGTTTCTTATTGGCAACATGACCCTCCCAAAGTATAACAATATATATATATATATATATATATATATATATATATATATATATATATATATATATATATATATATATATATATATATATATATATATATATATATATATATATATATATATATATATTTCGTTTCTGAATTTGTTTAGCAAGATTCTTTATCTGAAATCGTGTGTTGAAACCGATATTGTTATACTTTGGGAGGGTCATGTTGCCAATAAGAAACACACGCACCAGTTGCTTTCACTTCAATTTATTATATATTTATAAATTTATAAATTTACAAATCTACAAACTTATAAATTTCTGGATGGTTGGTTGGTTCCACAACCAGATAGTTGTTTATATATAGTCATAGTCCTTTCGTCACACACTCTGTGACCTCTTCAGTGACTGGGGATTCCTTTCTTTGTTTCTGTGCCTTTCCTTTCTTCTGTCCTACACCATTTTGTTTCTGTGTGTGTGTTGTGTGCTCAGTTTGCGCATGCGCCACATCCGGGTGTCTGTGTGTGTTTGTGTTCATTTATCTATTTGTTTATTTATTTACATGTTGTTGGTTGGTTGTTTGTTCTATGTGTGTGTGTGTTTTCATTTTGTCCTTAATTGTAAGTTGTGATGTTGCTGTTCCACTCATATTTTCTATTTAATTTTGGTTGTAATTCTTTTATGCTTACTGCCTCTGTAATTTGCCTAAACATTGCATCTTTTCTGTGTGTGGATTCTATTTTTATTTCTATGTTCTCTAATTTACCCTTGTGTTCTATCTTAGCATGTTGGTAGAGTACAGATGATTCTTTATTATCTTGAAGGTCTCGCCAGTGTTCATTTACCAGTTCCCCTATACTACGAGCTGTCTCACCTATGTACACTATATTTTTGTTTCTACATTGTCCTTCAGTACATCTTATGCTATACACTACATTTCTAGTTTTACAGTTAATATGGGGGCTTATTTTACAGGTTATACATTTCTTATCTATACATGAGGGTCTTTGGAACGGGTATGTCTTGCTAATTCCCCCCAGTGTTGGTCTATTCTTTCTTCTATGCTTCGAGCTGTCTCACCTATGTATGCCGTTGTCATGTTTCTGCAAGTGCCCTCTGTGCATCTTATGCTATAGACTACATTTCTAGTTTTACAGTTTATCTGAGGGTTCATTTTACATATAACATATTTCTTATTTGTACATTGGGTTTTCTTAATGGAGTATGTTTTGCTGATCAGGGATTTAGTTCCTGGCTTTTCTACCACTTTAATCTTTAAATAGGACTTTCTTTGGGCCTTTCTACATTGGTTAGCTAATTTGCCTTCAGGAGTAGCATCCACGAACATGACACACTGGTATCTCTTCCTTCCCTATCTTATGTTTAGTCCTACCTAAGCTATTCCATCATTTGCTCCTGTATAATGGTCAAATTCCTTTCATGTCCATTTCTATGAGGATCTTATATTTCTCTGTGGCTCCTTTGTATACTCTGGTTCTGTCTCTTTGGTTGTAGCCAGAGAACTGCATGCGGTTGATGAAGTGTTGGATGTGTCTTTCCATTTCAATGCGGGACACATTCTTCATCAATCTTACCAAGTCTGCGATCAGAATATTAAACTTAGCACTACTGGACATTGGTGAGATTTTAAGTATCTGGTATTTGGAGGCCATGGCTTTAGCATAGTGTGAGTGGAGAATTTGGTCCCTCTCGTCTATAGTGTTAATCCAGAGTTCCGTGTCTAATACAGGTAGTCTACTGTTAGGGTGTTTGGAAGGGTAGTCAACAGTTATAGTTATACTCTGGTTATGGAGTTAGCTATCTGCTGGATGCTCTCCATTGTTCTATTTTCTAAATCATGTTTATTAGTACTCTCTTGGGGGGGGGGGGCTGTTCTTATTACTATATTAATATCGTCTACGTAACGAGAGTACATGACGAGGTCTATGGAGTTCTCTTCATGGAGTTCTCTGAGTCTCCTCTCCCATCATACCATAAATAGATTGGCAAGATCACCAGCTATGCTGACGCCAATGGCTGCTTCCTCATTCTGAGTGTAGATATTTTCGTTAAATTTAAACATTTGGCCTTTTAGGGTAGTTTTAATACTAGCCCCTATTGCATGATCATTGTTTTGGGGTGTCCGTATGGCTTTGGACCATCCATTCCATCTTCCCATGGGAGTTTTTTTAGCCATTGAGGTTATGGTGGGGGCGGTCTATCTCTTATGGGTCGGGTCTACTGGGGCAGAAACAGCTAGGTACTCGGTGTCATAAGTAAGTCTAAGTAGGAGGCCCAGTTCATTTGTGTCGATGTCGCAGAACTCCACTTCGCTTTTACTGATTATTTCCACACATTTTCCACGGCAAAATCAATGGAGATATAAAAGATACAGAAGCGAAAATGCAAAAGATATTGTTGCCAGCTATTTAGAACACTGGTTTAACCGCTTTACTTCCCTCCGAAGAAGAGATATTATCTCGAAGATTAAGGACATTTAAATAAATCTAAGGTAAAAGACTAATTGTCAACAATATCTTTTGCATTTGCATTTTTTATTTATGTCCATACCTGCATTGTTTGGCTTTACAAATTCAAACGTTTATACCTCATTACACAATGCTTCAAGTGAACTATAACTTCCTCATATATATATATATATATATATGCAATCAAATTTTTGCGAGAAAATA
This sequence comes from Eledone cirrhosa, assembly GCA_964016885.1. NCBI lineage: Eukaryota > Metazoa > Mollusca > Cephalopoda > Octopoda > Eledonidae > Eledone > Eledone cirrhosa. The sequence continues at coordinate 309,627,623 of OZ024740.1, read as the reverse complement.
TCTTACCTTCTCCAATAAAAATATCATGTATTTTGCGAAATCCAGAAACTTTCAATAATGACCAGAAGTCGACCCTAAATATTACTAATAGCTCTAGGAAAGCCATGAACGACATTACGTCTTTTTAACTTTGATTTTGAAAGTAGGTTTATAATTATCAATTTTCATTATACTTTTGTCGCAGTTTCGGTGGCCTAGTTGGAGGAATCATAGACGTTGGTAATCCTGGTCTGAAGTTCGATTCTGGTCGGCAATCATTTTCAGCTTTTTTCTATAAAAACTGAAATAGGTTACATGGATCTCTTGACCAGGATTGAACCCAAAGTCAGGATCTCCATCGTGTATAGTACCTACCACTATGCCACAAAGACAACTACGCAAATTTCATGAAAATTCATACTAATGAATCTACTTTCAAAATTTTTCAAAACAAAATGATGCGGCTTCGTTTATGTCTTTCTTAGTGTTATTGCTCCTACTTAGGTCGACTTCTAAATAATTTGGGTGATCCATAAACTACATCCTCATTTTGTTTCTCATCTATCTAGACTACAGTTTAACATGCAATCCATGTTTCATTTCTGTTCCACCTCATTTCTCTCCCTCATTGGTTGTCCAAATGCTTTGCTTAATTGTGCATATATATATATATATATATATACATATATCGACAGTGAAATATATGTAATATGTTATTAAATATGTATGTATATGATGCAATACTGATTCATTGCTCCCTGTTTTTTGTATACATAAATATATATATATATATATATACGTGTGTGTGTGTGTGTGTGTGTGTGTGTGTGTGTGTGTGTGTGTGTGTGTGTGTGTGTGTGTGTGTGTGTGTGTGTGTGTGTGTGTGTGTGTGTGTGTGTGTGTGTGTGTGTACAATGAAAATAAAGCAAAAGTAGAAGTTTGGTGCTTAATTAGTTCAATGTTTTACGATCGTTTCAGGAGGTCATTTGATCATGATAGATCGATATTCGATATATAGCTTTACTGATAGTGGGTATGTTATCACATATTACTAGTCTTCATATCATCATCTTCCTCAGAAACAATGAGCGATAGTCTTTATTTATAAGATATATAAAGAGGCTGAACTACATCAATTGGTTACTTGGCCAAAGAAAAATAAAAGAAAGATAAAAGATTAGGATTCACAATCAAGGATGAAGAAATACAAGGAAATAAGTAGGAAATGTTGTAGAAAATAATAATAATAATATTATTTTGATTTAGGCACAAGGCCAGCAATTTTGGGTGAGGGGAGAGTCGATTAAATCAACTCCAGTGCGTTACTGCTACTTTATTATATCAACCACGTAACGATGAAAGACAAAGCTAACATCGGCGGGATTTCAACGTAGAATGTAAAGGGCCGTAACTCTATGACTTAAAACGTATTTCTACACATAGGTTTTTATGCATACACACAGATACATATTCACGCATGCGTACATACATATATATATATATGTGTGTGTGTGTGTGTCTGAGTTCAAATCCCGACGAGGTTAACTTTGCCTTTCATCCTTACGGTGTCGATAATAAAGTACCAGTAACGTACTAGGATCGATTTAATCGACTTTCCCCTCCCCACAAATTACTGGCCTTGTGCCTATACTAGAAATCATTATTATTATGATGATTTAGGCACAAGGCCAGCAATTTTGGGTGAGGGGAAAGTCGATTAAATCAACCTCAGTGTATTACTGCTACTTTATTATATCAACCAAGTAACGATGAAAGACAAAGCTAACATCGGCGGGATTTAAACGTAGAACATGTGTGGCCTGTGCTCTGTGTCGTAAAACATATTGTCCGACGCTTTACCGCAGCAGCAGCAGCAGCAGCAGCAGCAGCAGCAGCAGCAGCAACAACAACAACAACAACAACAACAACAACAACAACAACAACAACAACAACAACAACAACAACAACAACAACAACAGCAGCAGCAGCAGCAGCAGCAACAACAACAACAACAACAACAACAACAACAACAACAACAACAACAACAACAACAACAACAACAACAACAACAACAACAACAACAACAACAGCAACAACAACAACAACAACAACAACAACAACAACAACAACAACAACAACAAGATAAATAATACTATAATGAATGAGAAGAAAAGAAAGTTATCACAAAGGAACCATTCAGAATACCAGGTAACGGGAATTAGCTCGCTTAGCATGCGAGAGGTACCGGGATCGATGCCCGGATTCTCCAGTAAAAGACATTTTGAGGTGGGTGACACTCAATGTTTTAAAGTTTTATATCATATCTTGTGATAATTATCATCTTTATTATATCTTCACTTGTTCCACTTATCAGTCTATTTTATAACGGCCTTACTCCATATGTTTTTTTCTTGTGACATTAAACTCCACAAGATGCACAATGCACATCAACAAAGTTAGATCACCAGCAGCAGAGTTCAAAGAGCAAATATCAAGTCTAGTCTATTAGTTGACATTATCAAGCTATCGCTTTGGCTGCCGGCCTCTGCTTCTCTTACCAGCCAACCTACCTTGCAGGCATAACCTACTCACACCACGAGTTGATCTTTTTAAATAACCGTATAGTTCGAGTACTCTTGACTTGACCTTGACAGTTGATGTAATTGGTCTAACTTTGGTAATGTTGAGCAGCTCACTGATACAGATACAGTTGCTGATCCGCTTGCCTTTCATAAGTCTCATGATGTGGTTCTGGGATGTAGAGAGCTTTTGTAGTGACCTTGTCGTCAAATTAACACAGTCAATGCCATATAACACAACTGATAGGATGTAAGTATCAAATATCATAGCCTTCAAATGATAGGAAACTCGTTTTGATGTTAGTACTTCCATCTTCTTATTGAAAGCTGCCCAACCTAGAGCGATTCGATATTGCGCAGCAACCATTCTTATGTTATTTGATGATAGTTTGTGACCGAGATATACAAACTCCATAACTTGAGCAATTTGCTGGTTGTAGATTGTGAGTTGGAGATTGGCCTTGTTTTTATCAGTTGTCATAACTTTGTTACGGAGATGTTGATGTGTAAGCCAGCCTCCAGCGAATGTTTGGCCAGTACATTCAGAAAGTCTTCCAGATCAGTTCTAGAGTAACTCATGATGGCCAGATCGTCTGCATAGCTAAGATTTGATAGTATTTTACCCCATATGTATAGTAAGTCAAATATAAATATCGGTTATGTCAGCCTTCTACCTGATACGGCTTCTGATATCTTAGTTGGTCTGTAATAAAATAGACAACCTGGACTATATGTGTGACCGAGGTCACACATACACACCCATTTATATTGAAAGAGAGGGACAGATAAAAGCCGGCTCATCTAAATTACTACTGAAAATTTTACCTCTTGCCTTATTCGCATATATATGTATACATATTTCTACACTTAGGCTTTTATGCATACATACAAATATACATACACACATGCGTACATGTATGTGTGTGTGTGTGTGTGTGTGTGTGTGTGTGTGTGTGTGTGTGTGTGTGTGTGTGTGTGTGTGTGTGTGTGTGTGTGTGAGTGTGTGTGTGTGTGTGTGTGTGTGTGTGTGTGTGTGTGTGTGTGTGTGTGTGTGTGGACAAGAAGAAGAAGAAGAAGAAGAAGAAGAAGAAGAAGAAGAAGAAGAAGAAGAAGAAGAAGAAGAAGAAGAAGAAGATCATATCTTGTGATAATTATCAACTTTATTATATTTTCATACCTATCACTTGTTCTACCTATCAGTCTATTTTACAATGGCCTTACCCCCAATATGTATAGTGAATCAAATATAAATATATGTTATATCAGCTTTCTACTCAATACAGCTTCTGATATCTTAGTTGGTCTGTAATAAACAGACAACCAAACTTACTGTGTGTTCCCTAGGAGAAACATACAGACATTTATATTGAGAGAGAGGGACAGAGTGAAATAAAAGCCTAAATTGCTGCTGATAATTTTACCTACCGACTTGTACACTTATATATGCATACATAATTCTACACTTAGGTTTTTATGCATACATTCACATAATTATACACACAAATTCGCATATATATATATATATATATATATATATATATATATAAATATAGATAGATATATATATATATATATATATATATATATATATATATATATATATATATTGGCAGTGAAACATATGTAATATGTTATTAGATATGTATATGATGCAATAATGATTTATTGATCCCTATGTATTTACAGACCGAGTAAAATATCAGAAGCTGTATTGGGTAGCAGGCTGACGTAACAGATATTTATATTGATTTACTATACATATGGGGGTAAGGCCGTTATAAAATAGACTGATAAATAGAACACGATAGGTATTAAAATATAATAAAGATGATAATTATCACAAGATATGATATAAAACTTTAAAACATAGAGTGTTACCCACCTATAAATATGTCCGTTACTGGAGAATCCGGGCGTCGATCCCGGTACCTCTCACATGCTAAGCGAGCGCTCTACCATCTGAGGTAATTCCCCTTGCTTGTTATTTGGAATGGTATCCTTTGTAATAACTGACTTTTCCTCTCATTCATTATAGTATAAATCGGTGGAGGGTCGGACGCCATGCTTTGCAGCACAGTTACGTCCCTTTACGGACTGAGTTCAAATCCCGCCGAGGTTAGCTTTGCCTTTCATCGTTACGTGGTTGATATAATAAAATAGCAGTAATACACTGGGGTGAATTTAATCAACTTTCCCCTCACCCAAAATTGCTGGCCTTGTGCCTAAATCAAAATAATAATGTTATTATTATTTTCTGCCGAAACAGTTCCAACTTATTTCCTTGTATTTCTTCATCCTTGATTATCAATCCCAATATACGCTTATATAAGCATGTATATATAAGCATGCATATATAAGCGTATAAGGCGAGAGGTAAACTTTTCAGTAGTAATTTAGAAGAGCTGGCTTTTATCTCACTCTCTCCCTCTCTCTCAATATAATTGTGTGTGTGTGTGTGTATGTGTGTCCTGGGCCACACATCAATCTGGTTGTCTGTTTTATTACAGACCGACTAAGATATCAGATGCTCTATTAGGCTGTCATAACAGATATTTATATTTGATTTACTATACATATTGGATTAGGCCATTATAAAATAGATTGATAAGTAGAACAAGATAGGTATGAAAATATAATAAAGATGATAATTATCACAAGATATGATATCAAACTTTAAAATATTGAGGGTTACCCACCTAAAAATATGTCCTTTGCTGGAGAATCCGTGCATCGAACCCGGTACCTCTCACATGCTAAGCGAGCGTTCTACCATCTGAGCTAATTCCCTTCGCTTCTTATTTCGGATGGTATCCTTTATGATAACTTTCGTTTCTTCTCATTTATTATATTATTATATATATTGTTGTTGTTGTTGTTAGTATCTCGTTGTAGTAGTAGTAGTAGTAGTAGTAGTAGTAGTAGTAGTAGTAGTAGTTGTTGGTGGTGGTGGTGGTGGTGGTGGTGGTGGTGGTGGTGGTGGTGGTGGTGGTGGTGGTGGTGGTGGTGGTGGTGGTGTACATACACACACACACACACACACACACATATATATATATATATATATATATATATATATATAGACAGTTCAAGAGTAAACCAATCTTAAATAGAGAGATAGAAGTAGGATAGGAGAGATAGAAGTAGGATAGGAGAGATAGAAGTAGGATAGGAGAGATTGGTGACGGTGTTAGAAGCCAAAGCTTAAAAGTGAGTGCTCGGTGTGCAATATGCAGTGGAAAGCAGTTGGAAAACTGGATTCATGCTGAGGTTAGGTGTACGGAGCTGGAAATATTAGTAGTTAAGCAAATCAAGACCACAAATGTCTTCTATGTGAATTTGTGACCTTGATTTGCTTAACTACTGAATATATATACATAGATCGATAACGAAGTTTGGTTACTATGTATTATCATCACCTAGAAACGATCGTAAAGCAGTGAAGTATATTTCTAATGACTTGAATTTTTTATTTCATTGTTTGAACTTATTTATATATATAAATATATATATCATTATCTATAAAAGGCAGATTGTTGTTGTGTGTGTGTGTGTGCATGTTCCATGATTATACATTTGCACAATTTCAAACCGATTCGGCTCAAAGTCTGTGAGAATGGTGTAAATGGTCTAAGTTAGGTCAACAACTATTTATTTCAGTCACACTCACCCACGATTAGGGAAATAATCGATAAAATTAAGTACATGACGCTTTACCCCTCTAATAGCATCTGATAACCTCTCTCTACTCCCCTTAAACTTTAAGAGAGAGAGTGTGTGAGAGGGAGAGAGGGAGAGAACTTTTGTTTTTGAGTGTGGAACGGTCAAATATTTATTTACTTCAATGACAAAGAGAACTTATTACATTTCATACGAAACAACAATTATTCAAAAGCAACAGATAAATGTATTCAACAAACAAAAAAATAGCGATAAATATTTTTTAAAACATCTATCAACGAACGTGGAAGAAAGAAGTATCAGTTCATTTACTATACACAATAATATCCTCTATGAGGTCACTAAACCTGCTAGAAACAGCAACTAACTTTCCCCCATATCAAACCACTCCCTACTGTCTTAAATTTAGAAAACATATCCTCTATGAGGTCACTAAACCTGCTAGAAACAGCAGCTAACTCTCCCCCATATCATACCCCTCCCTACTGTCTTAAATTTAGAAAACACACATTAGAAAACCATGCAGAACAACTCCATCGCAGCTCTGTTGTTCGGCTGGCATCGTCTACGCGCGTGTTGCGCAAGTACTGTGAAACATTAAATTTCAACACTTCTTTGCACAGAGATAATATCCATAGGCGAAACTACAATTGTCACTGCTGGCGCAGCTCCTGCTTCGGCAGTCCAGGTCTGCAATTCATTCAGCCGTGCCGGGCAGACAAAAAAGTACTGCCATAAAATGGGTGGTGCAACTTAACTTTGGTAACTTACTGACCCCGAGCAACGTCGGGCTTTAATGCTAGTATATATATATATATATATATATATATATATATATATGATATTAATAAATGGAAACTATATTTATAAAACCATATTTATTTTATTATATATATATATTTCAAGGGTACCAAAAACTTTGGTGCGCCCTCATCAGATAAAATACAAAATTTGTTTTATAAATATTGACATACCCCAGAAACCAGATCTTATCGGTTCACGTTCCGTTTGGATAGTGAAAGGAAAAAGAAAAAAGAAAACAAATTTCAAATGTTTAGGATGGATATGTAAATGAAGTAGAAGCGTAGACTGAAAAAGTCGTTATATTTAGACGCTAGGTAAATTTTTAATAATTATTAGGATACTTTATAAAGGAAGATGAAAGTAAATTTAAAAATTAAAAAATGTGTTGAAGTGGTAGAATACTACTCTAAAAATTTAAAATATATAACCAAATCATGAGTTATATTATATAGATAATCCTTATAATTAGATTTTATGAAGAACTAAGGTTGTAAGTATACTTAAGCTTATTATATTACAACAGGTCATTTATATAAATATTTATATTTATATAAATAAATAAAAATATAAATATAAATATTATTGGTGATTATATGGTTGTTATTTTAAGTAGATAAATAATTCAAATATTATTTTATAATTTAAGGGTTACGAAAGATATTGTGTTTACATTTTCAATATATAGTTAAGAAAAAGACGTAGTTCAAATTTTATTAGAGAAGAACTTTTTGTAACTTTCAAATAGTTCTATCGAGATAGAAAACATTTACCGAAAATTATATATATATATATATATATATATATATATATATATATATATATATATATATATGTGTGTGTGTGTATAGTGAAGAAATATAAGTCAATTGCATGAACTCATAATCCTTTATTTACTGCTATATATATTTCGATGATAGCCATTGAATGGCTATGACCTCATCAGGCAGTTAGTCAGTTCTTAGATATGCCAGCTCTGTGTTTATAGTGTTGATGGTATCAGAGACTTGGGACATATGAGCTTGTTAGGAATAATTTAATGTTGTCAGCAGGAATAGTCTTACTATTGGTCAGTTTGTAGATGCTAGTAGCGTTGGTATTTGACCTCAAAGAGGCAGGTGGTGTTGTAAAGTTCAAACCGTCAGGCAAGATGACAATAGTTCCATATGACTGATTTTCACAAAAGGCATTCCTGGTCAGATATATATTCATTTAAGATTAATAGTATGAAATAGATACTACAGGTCATTCTTAAATTGAGGAATTTATGTGGAGTGGTGCTACTGAAATTTATGGTTAGAGTAGAAAATTTACAAATAAAAAGACTTATGTAGGTTGGCTTGCCACACCAACCTCCACAGACACACACACACACATCCACACATACAAAATGTGGGGTGGTAATACATAAAATAATGGTTAGAGTCCAATACTTAGATAGTTTAGAAAATTTAGAAATAAAAGGTTTATGCTGGTTGACTTGTACATACACTCACACCTACCCCCTCAGACACACACACATCTACACACACAAATCCATACAGGTGTGTTTATATATATGTGTATGTACGCACAAGTATATATATATATATAATATATATATATATATACACAGAACATACATATATATATATATATACACAGAACATACATATATATAAAATATATATATATAAAATATATATATATACATAAAATATATACATATATAAAATATATACACACATAAAACATACATACATATATATATATAAAATACACATACATATACATATATATATAAAATATATACATATATATACATACATATATATAAAATACACATATATACACATAAAATATATATATATATATACACATGCTATATATATATATAAAATCAGGTTCAATAAAACGTGGTTTTGATGACTCCTAACCAGTAGAGGATCCGGTGGACCATCTACCATAGGGACCACAAACTATGGGTGGTTGTTGTTGTCCATTGGTCATTGGTACCTACAGGGGACCTACAGGGGACCTACAGGGGGAGGGCGTTGTGGGAGGCCTTAACCGGAGTTTATCCATATAGCTTGAGGGAAGTTCCCGTCCTTAGGTGTCTGCAGACACCGAATAAGTCGGCCCTTCTGTTTAATAGCTTGGTTCCGCCATGAAGAATCTCGAGTGCCTCACTAAGACAGAGGTTGCAAATACCAGACCCGCCTCTGTCTGGGGGAACCTTTCTAACCACGGACCAGACCAGAGAGGGCGGGGTATTTTCAAGTTTGAGCTTCCAGATCAATTCAGAAAGGGCCGTACATTTCCTCTTATCTATTCTGTTAAAGGAATAGCGATGGTTATACCACCGATCTTTGAAGCTCGTCGCTGTGGTTCCTATGTAGTGGTGCTCCGAGTTGTGACCTTGCACCTGTAGACTACGTTTTTCGTCATGCATTCATTACTAAGGGGGCATAGTGATGGGTCTCTGCAATTACATAACTTCTTAAGCCCCACCACATGTACCGCGTGGTTACCATCACTCGGGGTTGGCTGGGTAGCCTCCGCAATCAGCACAGGGTCGTTGGGTTCCGGTGTGCTAGTTGGGCCTGTCCGGGTTCCGGTGCGTCCCGGGTGCTGGTTCTGTTGGTATTAGAGGCAGTGAGCCTATTCCTATTTATGCCAGCTATATGCTGGGCTACAGAGCGTGTGGTTGAGTAGAAACGTTTCACTGTGTGCCTGTTGAATATTTTATGGTATTTGTGGGCCCTAGGGAAACATTTATCCAGTACTCTAAAGAATGTTCTAGCCAGGCTGGTACGTAGACCCACCGAGTATGGAGGGTTATACCATGTGACCTTCCTGGTCCTATTCTTGCGGGATTGTTGGGTGTCCGCCGTGGGCCATTGCGTGGTTGTGCACAGCTCAGGTCGAGCTCGGTTGGTGTCACTCAGGTGTGCGGAGCGGTCACTATCATGAGGGTTATATGGGCGCACCGTGGGGCTATAAACCTGCAAGGTGAAGCCTCCCTGCTCAATTAGGGTTAGGCGGGTGGTGGGGTCGGTGCAGGGGTGCCTATGCTCCGCAGCAAAGTGGTCTTCAGCGTTGTAGGTATTAGACCGGTGGGGTAAGCGGGACCTTCTACCGGGGGTAGTGACGGATAGGGGTCTGGGAGTGTTACTACTGGTCACCGAGGTATTAGGTGGGCGACTCATGCCCCTGAGGGTATTGGTCCTGGGTACCCTTGAGTCATCTCGACCATGTCCCTTAGGGTTATAGCTGATCCTATGGCTGTGGGACGCCTTAGCTAGCGCTGAGTAACAGTAATCAGCGTTACTATTGAAGATCTCTTTATTGGCCGACAAGTAAGAGATCCTGTCAAAGACACTCTTAACTACGGCCTTAACTATAGATCTAGGGTGATTATATATATGTATATATGTATGTATATATATATATATATATATATATATATATATATATATATATATATATATATATATATATATATATATATATATATATATATATATATATATATTTATATATATCTATATATATGTATATATATATATATCTAAGGCGGGTAAAATTACCGAGATCCATGGACGAGTTCTCTCCAGTGGTCTTTGTCCCTCATTATCGCTGCCATGTCCTGCTTCTCCAACAGACCAGTGTCTGTCCTTAGGGCATCAACATACGTTAACCTTGGTCTTCCTCTTTTAGTGTGTCCATGTAGGGGCTCCCAAAGGGGCACTGAGTGCAATGTCAACTCTGGATGTCGGTGAGCATGTCCAGCTAACCTCAGTCTCCTCTGTGTCACTTTTGAGCTGACTTTTGGGATGCTCCCATACAGCTCTGAGTTTTTTCATCCTCAGTGTATACTGATTAATGTTCAGAGCCATCCTCAGCATTCTCGTGTAGCACCCATCCACCATCTGAGTGTATATACACATATATATATATATATATATATATATATATATGTGTGTGTGTGTGTGTATATATATATATATATATATATATATGTGTGTGTGTGTGTGTGTATATATATATATATATATATATATATATATATATATAGAAGTGGTTACACAACAGTTAGTTCACCATACCGAGAACAATTGTTTCACCTTAGCGGATCCTCAGCTGGTAATCGGATTACGAGCAGAGGATCCGCTAAGGTGAAACAATTGTTCTCAGTATGGTGAACTAACTGTTGTGTAACCACTTCTACCTAACTCTTCCCAAGGACTGAGTACTCTACCACTACGGATATTACCTTCCAGTTTTCTACCACGATATATATATATATATATGCAGTGAAACATATGTAATATGTTATTAGATATGCATATGATGCAATACTGATATATTGATCCCTAATTATAATATATTTATATATCCGTTATTTTAATAAATATTTGCTATACAGTTCTTATATATTTGATATATATTTATCCTTATCGAGCCCTCTTTGGCTTTTAGTCTTCAAATTTATTATTATTACTATATATATATATATATATATATATATATATATATATGTCTGTGTGTGTGTGTGTGTGTGTGTGTGTGTGTGTGTGTGTGTGTGTGTGTGTGTGTGTGTGTGTGTGTGTGTGTGTATATATATATGTATATATATGTATATATATGTATGTATGTATATACACAAGTGTGTGTGTATGTGTGTGTTGTACAATGAAAATAAAACAAAAGTAGAAGTTTTGTGCTTTAATTAGTTCAATGTTTTACGATCGATTCAGAAGGTCAATTGATCATGATAAATCAATATATTGCTTTACTGGTAATGGTTATGTTACCATATATTACTAGTCTCCATATCATCGTCTTCCTCAGAAACAATGAGCTATAGTCTTTATTTATAAGATATATAAAGAGGCTGAACTACATCAATTGATTACTTGGACAAAGAAAGATAAAAGAAGGATAAAAGAATAAAAGATTAGGATTCACAATCAAGGATGAAGAAATACAAGGAAATAAGTAGGAAATGTTGTAGCAGAAAATAATAATAATATTATTTTGATTTAGGCACAAGGCCAGCAATTTTGGGTGAGGGGAATGTCGATTAAATCAACCCAGGTGTATTACTGCTACTTTATTATATGAACCACGTAACGATGAAAAGTAAAGCTAACCTCGGCGGGATTTCAACATAGAACGTAAAGGGCCGTAACTGTATGTCGTAAAGCTTATTGTCGGACGCTTTACGATACTGCCAATACACCACCATTCAGTATCGTTAGAGCGTCAGACACCATGCTTTGTATCATAGAGTTATGGCCCTTCGTGATCCGAGTTCAAATCCCGCCAAGGTTAACTTTGCCTTTCATCCTTACGAGGTCGATAAAATAAAGTACCAGCCACGCACTGAGGCGATTAAATCGACTTTACACCCCAAAAAAAAATTGCTGGCCTTGTGCCTATAAGGAACCATTAATAGAAGAAGAAGAAGAAGAAGAAGAAGAAGAAGAAGAAGAAGAAGAAGAAGAAGAAGAAGAAGAAGAAGAAGAAGAAGAAGAAGAAGAAGAAGAAGAAGAAGAAGAAGAAGAAGAAGAAGAAGAACAACAACAACAACAACAACAACAACAACAACAACAACAACAACAACAACAAGATGGAAAATACAATAATGAATGAAAGGAAAAGAATGTTATCACAAAGGAACTATTTCAAATAACAAGAAAGGGGAATTAGCTCAGATGGTAGAGCGCTCGCTTAGCATGTGAGAGGTACCGGGATCGACGCCCGGATTCTCCAGTAAAGGACATGTTTTTAGGTGGGTAACACTGAATGTTTTAAAGTTTTATATCATAGCTTGTGATAATTATCATCTTTATTATATTTTCATACCTATCACTTGTTCTACTTATCAGTCTTTTCTATTATGGTATTACCCCATATGTATAATAAATCAAATATAAATATATGATATATCAAAATTCTACCTGAAACTGCTTCTGATATCTTAGTTGGTCTATAATAAAACAGACAACCAAACTTAATATGTGGCGGAGGACACACATACATACACACTTATAGTGAAAGAGTGACAGAGTGAGATAAAAGCCAGTTCATCTAAATTGCTGCTGAATATTTTACCTCCTGATGTGAGGCCGGCTGTAAGACGTGGGACCGGCTGGGACTTAGCCCAGTAGACGTCTCTCCTCCTTCTCCCCCTGCTGACGTCAAGTCCCCCCCCCCCCCAAAAAAAAAGCATTTGGGATGCCATCCAGAGAAGCCTAGCTTCAGACAGGCTCACGCGACCGTTCGACCAGCACCACCTTGCCTGTTTTCGTGCGGCCTCCAAACCCCAATGGTGCCTGGCTCCATGCCTTGCCATCCTTCTCCACTGGCACGCATCGGCGTTTCCTTGGGGCTCGGCCTCTGGATCTGCGACCCACACCAATGTCGCTGTGGATCCATCGTGGACTCTTTCGGCCTCCACCCGCTTTTCTGTCGCCACAGTGCTTGCCGCCTTCCACGACATGCTGCCTTCAACGAGGTCATAAAGCATAGCTTGGACGCTGCAGGCTTCCCTTCCCAGCTCGAGCCGGTGGGGCTGGACCGAGGGGATGGACAAAGGCTAGATGGCATGACCATCTTCCCGTTCCACTTGCACCGACACTTTCTGCAGCCGCAACCTGGTGCAGTCTGCGACTAACCCAGGTTCTGCTGCACATCGGGCTGAGGAGGCCAAGCTCTTCAAGTACCGGTCGCTCTCCGACAGGTTTGCGGTTATACACTTGGCAGTGGAGACTTCTGGTGTCCTCGGCCATAGGGCTACCTCCCTATTCACCACCATAGACGCTGAACTGGCCAGCCACAGGTGTGAGTGCCGGGAGTTGGAATGGCTTTTCCAGCGCGTCTCCCTTGCCATCCTCCGGGGAAATGCCTTCTCTATTCAGTCCGCCGGGGCTGTGGGGAGGCCACCTATATGATTGACTGACTTGTCATTTTATCAGTCAGATGATCCATGCTTTTCCATATATCTATTTACTGTTCCCTCTTATAAACTTATACATACATACATATTTCTACACTTAGGTTTCTATGCATACATACATATACTTACACACACACAGGTGTACATGTATATATATATATATATGTGTGTGTGTGCGTGTATGTGCGTACGTGCCTGTGAGTGTGCGTGTGCGCGTGGGTGTATGCGTGTTGTATAATGAAAATAAAACACCGTAAATGGGCGTAACTCTACGCTGCAAGCATGGAATCCGGCCCTTTACTGATACTGCCAATCGATCGCTAAATAATAATAATTGTTTCCACTTTTGGCATAAGGTCAACAATTGCCCAGTGCATTACTGGTACTTTATTTTATCAACCCCGTAAGGGTGAAAGGCAAAGTTAACCTCGGCGGGATTTGAACTCAGAATAGAAAGGGCCGTAACTCTATGCGTCAAAGCATGGCGTCCGACCCTCTACCGATACTGCCAATCCACCGCCCTATCAAGGCCAGGAGTTTTGTGCTTTACTGATACTTTATTATATCGACCATGTACCAATGAAAAGTAAAGCTAACCTCGGCGGGAATTCAACGCAGTAAATAAAGGGCCGTAACTTTATGTCTCATAGCATATTGTCCTACGCTTTACGATACTGCCAATACAGCAGCAGCAGAAGAAGAAGAAGAAGAAGAAGAAGAAGAAGAAGAAGAAGAAGAAGAAGAAGAAGAAGAAGAAGAAGAAGAAGAAGAAGAAGAAGAAGAAGAACAACAACAACAACAACAACAACAACAACAACAACAACAACAACAACAACTGCAGCAGCAGCAACTACAACAACAACAAGATAAATATTCCTATAATGAATGACAGGAAAAGAAAGTTATCAGCAAGAACCATTGAAGATAACAAGCAAGGGGAATTAGCTCAGATGGTAGAGCGCTCGCTTAGCATGTGAGAGGTACCGGGATCGATGCCCGGATTCTCCAACAAAGAACTTATTTTTAGGTGGGTAACCCTCAATCTTGTGATAATTATCATCTTTATTATATTTTAATACCTATCACTTGTTTTATTTTATAACGGCCTTACCCCATATGTATAGTAAATAAATCAAATATAAATATTTGTTATGTCAACCATTCTATACAATACAGCTTCTGATATCTTAGTCGGTCTGTAATAAAACAGACAACCAAAGTTAATATGTGTCGAGGACACACATACACACACATACTTATATTGAGAGAGAGGGACAGAGTGAGATAAATACATATATGTGTGTGTATGTGTGTTTGTATGTTATAGCAGAAGGGACATGCTTTCCAGCATAGTTACGTCCCTCTACGATCTGAGTTCAAATCCTGTCGAGGTTAATTTTGCCTTTCATCCTTACGGGGTCGAAAAATAAAGTACCAGTAATGTACTGGGTAATTGCTGGCCTTGTGCCTAAAGTAGAAACAATTATTATTATTCTGATTTTGGCACAAGGTCAGCAATTTTGGGTGAGGGGAAAGTCGATTAAATCAACCGCAGTGTATTACTGCTACTTTAATATATCGACCACGTAACGATGAAAGACAAAGCTAACCTCGGTGGGATTGTCGTAAAGGATATTGCCAGACTCTTTACCGATACTGTCAATGCACCACCATTATTATTATTATTGGTCTAAGCGGACGTATTTTGCTCGCTCCCAGTAAGTCGCTTTATTTGCCTGTTAAAATTAATTGTTATTAAATATTTCTTGTTGTGTAAGGGATATAAGCCTTTGAACTTTGCCCTGTGAAGGGGAAAGTATAATATTTGGACCTTTTGGCCCAAACATTTGAATTTTTTTACATGTTAAAACATTTACGGAGAAAAAAAACATGGCTGAGCCACGCCCCCAGCGATATGTCTGCTGTCGTGCGACAACGACGTGGAAGTTGAGAGGAGCGCTACAGCGAAATTAACACAAATTGATAACACAAACACCACCACAAACAATGTAAACAAAGACACCAATGATATCAATGAGAACTCTAATTTTGAAAAGAATGACAGTAACAGCGACAACGAAAATACAGATAACAAAAAAGAAAATAACAAATACAACAAAATATCAACACCACGAACATGAAAACAAATAGCGACAACACCAACAGCAACAATACCAACTGCACCGAGAACAACGGTGGCAACAAAGACAACAATGATAACAGCGACAGTGATAACAACAACACCAACAAGAACAACGACAACGACCACAACACCCCCAACGAAAACAAGAAGAACACTTTCGCTGCGGCAGCAGCAAAAAAGAGGCCATGCTTCAACATGGACCTCTCAAACAAAGATGAAAAGTTGGCCCAAGCATGGAAGCTCATCAAGCAAGAGCAAACCTGGGCCAACTTAACTGTCCCGGTAGAAGCTATTGAGGCAGTGGAGCGCAGAACGGTGCATTATAGATGCATCTCAGCACAAACCAAAAGGGCAGCTTTAATCCCACAAGAAGATGTCGAAGTCGCGCTGAGGTGCATCAGAGAAGACACCGAATAGATAGAGAAGGGCAGACAGTACGGCACCATTTCGGTGTTGTTCAAGTCAGAAGACCTCGCTATGAAACACGCTATGACTCCTTGCAAAACCAGCAAGGTCATAATGTACCCCTCCCACATGGGAAAAAGAATGGCCCGTCTCCGCATTCCCAGAATCCCACCAGGACTTGACATGTGGTGGCTTCTGGGATATGTGATTGTGGAGGGGACGGATACCGTCCCTATAGAAGTGACCAGAACGGCCAAAGAGGACTGGTCCGGGTTGACCTGGAGATCCTTCTCCAGATCAGGCCCGAGAATGTGAAGACAATCCCGGACCACATCCGCCTTCCGAATGGGACGGTCATTCACATTATGACCGAAGGCAAAAGGCCGCAGTGTTTTGTTTGTGGGGAAAAAAACCATTTGCGGGCCTTCTGCCCTCAACTGCTGAAAGAGGCAAGGGGTCGAAAGGCTCCACTGCTGCCGACGCCGGGGCAAGGACCACAACCAACACCAGCACCGGCAAAACCACCAACAACAACACCAATAGAAAGACCACCACCAACATTGACTACCCAGGGGGGAAACGAGGAAAGCTGTCAAATTCCCCCTCCCCCAAAAAATACACACACCAATAAAACCATAAACATACATACAGACACACTTACAGACACAGACCCCTCATCTACCAGTAGTGAAGATGAGGGAAAACCAAAATCCCCCAAAATACAAAAAAGGAAACAAAAAGAGAAAAAAACTCAACAAAGCACAAAATCACCCACAATAAAAAACGCAGACACCACCCACGCAAACATCTCTCCAATAACACCAACATCAACACCACCATCACCAGAATCCCCCAAACGCAAACAACCTAAACAGACGCAAGAACAAATATACACACAAACATCTGAAACCACAGACACCGCACTCACAACAAACACAGATACAACCGAAACAACACCACCAAAACCATCACCACCACAACCACGCTAACAAATAAAATCACACCATCAAAACATACAAAACTTCGTGCTCGTCAGGAGGGCCAACAAGGAAATGATGGCCCTCGTAGCACGAAGTGAAAATATACAAAAAGACAGGGAAATTTTTAAATCGAGCACATTTCGCGTGCCGGAAGATTTGGTTCTGGTGCGAATGTCGCTCGATATATTCAAAGAAATACGAGACAGCTTTCCTCGGGAAAGTGGGAACCCCGAACGTAAACCCACTTCAAGACTTTTAAAGAGGTTCCCATAAGAAACCCCACCAACTATGGAGGTCGAACAACCCGACCTTCACAAGAGCCCGGAAGGTAAGTAAACCTTCCTCTCTCTCTTTTTAACCTGCCAACATGGCCATATTAAGAGTAGGATGTTTAAATGTTCGAGGCCTGGGATCGTCCTGGAAGCAGGGTCACCTGCTCAACGACCTCAGGTCTATAGAAACGGATGTAATTGACGTCAGCGAGACCAGGATTTCCGACACACGCGCACTTGCCGCCATTTTCGACGACTATCAGATATTTGCATCTGTTAGCCGGCCGGGAATGGGAGGCGGGGTGGCAGTGCTGTTTAGGAAAGGCCTGGATCTCGAGGTAAGGTCGATCTTCAGGGACCCGGACGGGAAGTTGGTGGTCCTGGACGTGAACAATAACGAAGGTGGTGCCTTTAGACTGGTGGGCGTCTATGCTCCTACTGGGGCAGGACGGCCGGACTTCTTTAGACGCCTGGAAGCCTTTCTGGGTACGTCTCGCCCTTTACTGTTAGCGAGGGACTGGAACGGCATCTTAGACGCACGCTGGGACTGTGTGGGAGTATCCGATAGGAGTGGGGGGTGCAAAAGCCTCAAAAACCTGATCAGCCAGTTCCAACTGTCTGACAGGTACCGACTAGATTTCCCTAATGCGCCAGTGTGGACCTGGGCTAACCGCATAGAGTCATCTAGATCGTATATAGACAGGATATTCATTAGGAAAATAGACAGAAATAGTGTAAGCTGTCCACGTTTTGAAACGGTCGCCTATTCAGATCACAAGTTTGTGATCTGTATGGTCGACCTAGATAAAACGCGTAGGTTAGGACCTGGTTACTGGAAGCTAAACATGTCATTTCCGGCACGTAAGGCTTACAGGGACCAGGTCAACAATTTAGTTAAGAAAAAGTTGACAGGGGGAATCGTCAACAATAGATGGTGGGGGGGGGGGCTCTCAAAAGAGAGATTAGAGTAATGTCGATAGAGTTTAGCAAAGAAGTAGCATTAGAGAAAAATAGAAAGGAGGGGGAGTTGGTAGATAAGTTAGACGAGGCTATCTGTAGTGGCATTAGACAATTTCTTCAATGCCAAACACGAAGGTTGCATTGTCAGAGCTAAGGCGCGTGCTCTGAGAAACGAGGGAACCAAAGCTGTTCGATGGGCCCGCGTGCCAGAGGCGCAGCGTGGTAATAAAACCACGATTCGGTCTCTGAGGGACCGAGATGGGCACGAGCTGAGCGATTCCAAGAGGATGTGTGAGGCCTTTCACCAACATTTTGCTCGGTTGTTCGGGGGAAGTGGCGGGTCAGAGATGGTGGCGGACTTCAGTCCTTACCTCGATGGCTTGCCGCAACTCTCGACGGCTGACGCTGGGCGCTGCCAAAGGCCAATTACTTCAGCCGAGATTCAGGATGCCTTTGTCGGCTGCATGAGGCGCAAGTCACCCGGTTTGGATGGTCTGCCCTACGAGCTTTACGTAAATATTCCGGAAAGACGAGAACAATTTCAGGCCCATAACTCTGCTCAACACAGAGTCTAAGATTTTGGCCAGGGTGTTTGCGAAGAGGTTGGCGCTTGTCGTCGGGGATTTGGTTGGGGAGGCTCAAACTTGCGCAATCCCAACCAGGTCCATACACGACAACCTCCACCTAATGCGATACATCATAGAGGGAGTAGGGTGTAAACCTGACTTCGGTGGGGCTCTGATCAATTTAGATCAATCGAAAGCATTCGATAGGGTCGACCATCGGTACCTGGAGGCTGTCCTCAAGGCGGCTGGCTTCGGCCCCGTCTTCAGAAGCTGGATCGCTGCAATGCACAGCGGCACCTGCTCGATGGTCAAAATTAATGTCCACCACTCGGAACCGTTTAAGGTCTCCCGATCGGTCCGTCAAGGGTGCCCTCTCTCCTCCCTTCGGTACGTATTGACTCTCGAGCCTTTATTGCGGAAGCTGGAGCTGTTGCAGGGCATCCCGCTCGAACCGGGACGTGGAAAGGCTGTGTCGGCTTATGCGGACGACATCACCGTGATGGTGTCGGACACCTCAGAAATCGAGGTGGTCGGCAACTTATTGGAGGAATATGAAAGGTTGACGGGAGCAAAACTTAACCCGGAAAAGTCAGTAGGCTTGCAACTCGGCACCTGGAGAGGCAAGTTCATGCCGTCCAACAGCGTCGTTAGGCGCTGGACGGACGGACCGGTAAAGTTTCTAGGGGTTTGGTTCGGGCCAGACCGCCAGGTGGATAAGAATTGGGACGAGGTGACGGGCAGGGTAGTCAGTCTCACCCAGAAATAGGCTGGGATGAAGCTATCACTGAAAGGTCGGGCGGAGGTGGCGAACGCGTACATCGCGTCGTCATCTACTACCGTCTGACTGTCCTCCCTTGCCCCCGTTCGCGCCTCGCCATCTTGGAGCGGCTCCTCTTCAAATTCTTGTGGAGGAGTCGGGTTCCGCTGGTGAGGCGGTCCATCTGCTGCCAGCACTCTCTACGTGGAGGGCTGGGCATGCCGTGGCTAATGATGCGCAGGCACGCGCTGAGGCTGCGGCATCTCCAGATATTCTGCCTAAACGGTGAACAGGTCTGGTCGCCGTTTGTCAGACGGGCCTTTCCGCAGCTCGTTTCTTTGACTGAGTTGCAGTCCTGGGTCAAGAAGAGACCGAGACTGGATGACTGCATCTGGAATCTTGCCAGGCACTCACTGCCCTCTACCAGGCGAGCAATGCGGTCAGTGGAACTTCCACTCTCGAGTTCTATAGAGGATTAGTGAGAGGCAAGTGCGACGACACACTCGGAGAGGTTCTGGGAGTCAACGAAGTCGAACTAACCAGTATGTACCGGAGGACTTTCGAGCCGGGGACGATGGATAATTTCCAAAAATCCCTCGCTTGGCAGTGCTACCGGGGGGCACTGCCGGTTCGAGATAAACTCTACAGGCACGGAAGTGCAGTCAGACGGACCTGCCCGAGATGCGCGCAGAGCAACGAAACCGTTCTGCACGCACTCGTCCAGTGCCCGTGCATTACTGACTTGTGGAGTTATGTTGAACAGCTGTTGTCGCGTTAAGAACGGATCCGGCTATCGGCCGAG
Source organism: Eledone cirrhosa (assembly GCA_964016885.1). Classification (NCBI taxonomy): domain Eukaryota; kingdom Metazoa; phylum Mollusca; class Cephalopoda; order Octopoda; family Eledonidae; genus Eledone; species Eledone cirrhosa. The sequence continues at coordinate 309,606,758 of OZ024740.1, read as the reverse complement.
TCCATAGTGAAGATCGACCCGCCACCTTCTTTTGGCCAGGAAGGGCAGGCAATTTTCCTCTGTCTGGTGGCAGTAGCGAAAGAGGTTGTATGGTGGACGAGGTTGAAAGGACTGAAGACAGACACTTTTCTCTTCGGCCAATCCCTCATCAACTTTTTCAAGTTTCACTTGGAAAGGAATGTGAGGGTGGAGAGAGAAGTGCTTCCCCCCAGTACATTTGCTGAAAGGTGGGTGAATGTCGCGAGAATGGCCCGTGTGAGTGGGCCTACTCTGGTCATGCGGCTGTAGATAGGTAAATTTGAAGAGGAGAAGGGTGCCCTACCAGGGTGCTCTCGAAGCGTCGGGTCGTTCAGGACTGGTGGGGTACCTGAGCGAACCCTAGGTGGTCATCCCCCCTATTGGGGAATTTTTTCTTGTTGTAATTTTATTGTTACTTTATTGTTACTTTGTTATTGTTACATTGTTATTGTTATTCATATTGTTTACTCGACTTTTCTGTAAAACCCCACTCTCCCAGTCTTTTGTATTGTCCCCTATATGTCGGCCCTTGTGGCCAATAAATGAAATCATTATTATTATTATTATTATTATTATTATTATTATTATTATTGGAAGAAGAAGAAAGAAGAAGAAGAAGAAGAAGAAGAAGAAGAAGAAGAAGAAGAAGAAGAAGAAGAAGAAGAAGAAGAAGAAGAAGAAGAAGAAGAAGAAGAAGAAGAAGAAGAAGAAGAAGAAGAAGAAGAAGAAGAAGAAGAACAACAACAACAACAACAACAACAACAACAACAGCAACAGCAGCAGCAGCAGCAGCAGCAGCAGCAATAGCAGCAGTAATATGGAAAATGCAATAATGAATGAGAGGAAAAGATTTTATCACAAAATTACCATTCCAAATGACAAGAAAGGGGAATTAGCTCAGATGGTAGAGCGCTCGCTTAGCATGTGAGAGGTACCGGGATCGACGCCCGGATTCTCCAGTAAAGGAAATTTTTTTAGGTGGGTAACACTCAATGTTTTAAACTTTTATATCATATCTTGTGATAATTATCATCTTTATTATATTTCCATACCTATCACTAGTTCTACTTATCAGTATATCTAATAACGGCCTAACCCAGCATGTATAGTAAATCAAATATAAATGTCTGTTATGTCAACCTTCTGCTCAATACAGATATTTATATTTGATTTACTATACATATGGAGTAAGGCCGTTATAAAAGGGACCGATAAATAAAACAAACGATAGGTATGAAAATATAATAAAGATAAGATATGATATAAAAGTTTAAAACATTGTGTGTTACCCACCTAAAGCTATTTCCTTTGTTGAAGAATCCGGGTATCGATCCCAGTACCTCTCCCATGCTAAGCGAGCGTCCTACCATCTGAGATAATTACCTTTGCGTCTTTTTTTCAATGGTTCCTTTGTGATAACTCTCTTTTCCTCTCATTCATTATAGTATTATTATTTTTTATTTCATCCCAGTTAGGGTTAGTTGTTACCGTGATGAAATAAGATGGCTTTCCCATTTGTCGAACCACAGTCATCGAATTCTGAAAGCACTCACTGTAGAAGCGAGGTGAACCATAGATTGAAGGAGGAAGAACAATTCCCCAGCCTGCATTTACTGAATCTCCTTCAGCCACAGCATCATACAAACCCTCATACTTTTCAGCTCGTATCATGGTTTGATTGTTGCGGGCCCATTTGAGGCGACAATGTTCTATTTTTTCCTGAGCATCTACAGCATATTGCTGCATCAGCCGCCTGCTCTTCGTGATAATGTTACAGTCATCTTGCCTAACCTGAAACTGATAACAGTAGAAATCAGTGGGTGTGAGTGTGTGGTTGTTGTCAATCCTTTACAAACGAACCTGAAACCCATCATTCCCCCAAGGAGACAGTAGCACATAATGCAGAGGATCATAAGAACGGTGCAACTGATGAATCCTCTGAAGACCACCATCTCTTTTATCAATGATGACATCCGAAAGACCTAATGCTGTATCAGGTTGAATAACAGCAATCTCAGATGCCATGGGAAGATTATATGTGCGACAATGAAATTCAGTGGGTTTTACTTTGTCAGCATGTAGGACAATATTCACATTTTCAGAGACTGGCATTTCAATGACTGTCTTGAAGCTTCTTATATAGGTGTTGCAGTAGTGCAAGTCTTCTTGCAGGTCCTGCAGGACAGCAGCATCTTAATTAACATGATGCAGGCGATTCTGAAGCTCATGATCTGTATCATAGAAGTAAAGCTGGGAAAACTTGGGTGAAGCATCACTTGGAAGTAGTGATCCAATAATATGACAAATCTTACCTTGGATCTTAAATGTGGGACTAAATCCTGGTGCTTTAATCTCTTTGCAACCAATTGAAGCTAAGGCAAGCACATTGTTATAATATGCACGTATCATATGGAGAAAAGAATTTCCTTCTTGAGTGATATCGAAATATTTCAGTATATTTGGTGGAAGTTGAGGGAGTTTCACTTTTCCCTGGATGCTGCACAGAGATTTGGGTTCATGTGGCCAGCGATAAGCTTTGCAGTGCGGACAAACAGAGGCAAAGAGATTCCCTGCATTATGTTGTGGCATTATGGAAAGAACAGTTTGCTCTTGGGAAGGTTCATCTGTAGGATTCTTTGCCAGACCTTCAATTGACCTGTTCCTTCCTCTCTGAACGTTTGGTGTATCTGTTGCAAGTTGTTGTTGGTGTGTTAACTGAATTACATTTGTAGAAATTTGTTGGGATGTTGTAGAGCGATTATTGTTTGATTGATTTGCCCTCATCTCTCTTTGTCGTTGTGCGTCTGTTGCCATGCGTTGGGATTTAAGTGAGAAATGTTTTCTGCGTCCCATATTCACTTTCTGTCATGTATCCCATATTCACTTTCTGATATGTTATCTCTACGGTGAAATCTTGGAAATAAATATATGTTAAAACAAAAAAAAATAAATAAATATATATTTTCGATTTCATCTCTTTTTCTTTATACTTTCACTCGTGTAGGACACCTCTGTTATTTTTCATTTTGTAAAAAAAAACCTCACTTTCTAATATATATATATATATATATATATATATATATGTATATATATATATGGAGGAAGTTATAGTTCACTTGAAGCATTGTGCAATGAGGTATAAACGTTTGTATTTGTAAAGCCAAAACAATGCAGGTATGGATATAGAATATAAATGCAAATGCAAAAGATATTGTTGACAATTAGTCTTTTACCTTAAATTAAAATACCTTTTACATTAAAAATGCGATGGAATACAAATGATGGATGGAAAATCACTGACGAAGGACTATTTTTATCATATGTAACCCATGTGCAAACCACGCAGTATTCTTCTTTCTTCTCATGTTTTTATATATATATATATATATATATATATATATATATATATATATATATATATATATATATATGTATGTCACAGCCACTCCTCTCTTTATATAGCCACACATACAATCTCTCTTTCTCGCTCTAGCAATTTTATAAAATCAAAGAACAACAACATACACGCACACACATCAGCGTGTTGAAAAAAATCCAAATCGCTTCATCTTTCTCTTTCACTCTCTCTCTATATATATATATAGTATAGGTATACCGGAAGTATTGGAATTTTAATCTTTTAAAAGAGGTGAATCTTGAATAATTGTTTCTACTTTTGGCACAAGGCCAGAAATTACCCAGTGCATTTCTGGTACTTTATTTTATCGACCCCGTAAGGATGAAAGGCAAAGTTAACCTCAGCGGGATTTGAACTCAGACCGTAAAGGGCCGTAACTCTTTGCTGCAAAGCATGGCGTCAGACCCTCTACCGATACTGCCAATCCTCTGCCTTTTGTGAATCTTGAATAATATTTTTAATATATGTTTAAACATGTGTTACGAAATTTAGTAGATGAATTATGTAATATCTATTTCATTATTTATTCAAAGTAAAGATATGATATAAAACTTTAAAACATTGAGTGTTACCCACCTGGAGAATCCGGATATCGATCTTCTTCTTCTTCTTCTTCTTCTTATAATGGCGGTGTATTGGCAGAACAGTAAAGCGTCGGACAATATGCTTTACGCCATAGAGTTACGGTTCTTTACTTTCTGAATTGAAATCCCGCCTAGGTTAGCTTTGCCTTTCATCGTTACATGGTCGATATAATAAAGTAGCAGTAATACACTGGGGTTGATTTAATCTACTTTCCCCTCACCCAAAATTGTTGGCCTTGTGCCTAAATCAGAATATCAATATTATTATTAGTATGTATACTTACGTACATATATATATATACAGACGTACAGTAGTGTGTATATACATACATACATACATGCACACATATATATATGTACGTATGGGTTTACCGAACATTTATTATAATGTTCGGTTTGTTGTAAACAAACAGCCCGAATTATTAGCCGTACAGTGTTCGGCAACCATCGTTGCATATAAACCTAAGTGTAGAAATATGTATTCATATATAAGCGTATAAGGCGAGGGGTAATATTTTCAGCAGCAATTTAGATGAACCGGCTTTTATTTCAGTCTGTCTCTCTCTCTTACTATAAATGTGTGTGTATGTGTGTCCTCGACACATATTCAGTTTGGTTGTCTGTTTATTACAGACCAACTAAGATATCTGAAGCTGTATTGAGTAGAAAGCTGATATAACATATATTTATATTTGATTTACTATACATATGGTGGTAAGGCCATTGTAAAATGGACTGAGAGGTAGAACAAGTGATAGGTATGAAAATATAATAAAGATAATAATTATCACAAGATGTGATATAAAACTTTAAAACATTGAGTGTTACCCACCTAAAAACATTCCCTTTACTGGAGAATCCGGGCAACGATCCCGTTACTTCTCGCATGCTAACCGAGCGCACTACCATCTGAGCTAATTCCCTCTGCTTCGTATTGGTAATGGTTTCTTTACTATAAATTCATTTTCCTGTCATTCCTTTATTTTTAAATATATCTAGTTGTTGACTTAATATGTGGCTGAGGACATACATACACATACAGTGAGAGAGGGACAGAGTGAGATAAAAGCCGGCTCATCTAAATTGCTGCTGAACATTTTGCTTCTCGACTTATACGCTTATATTTGCATACATATTTCTACACTTAGGTTTTTATGCAAACATACAGATACATATACACACATGCGTGTGTGTGTGTGTGTGTGTGTGTGTGTGTGTGTGTGTGTGTGTGTGTGTGTTTTAGCAGAAAATAATAATATTATTATTTTTATCATTTAGGCACAAGGCCAGCAATTTTGGGTGAGGGGAAAGTCGATTAAATTAACCCCAGTGTATTACTGCTACTATATTATATCAACCACGTAACGATGAAAGGCAAAGCTAACCTCGGCGGGTTTTCAATGTAGAAGGAAAAGGGCCGTAACTCTATGTCGTAAAGTATATTGTCCGACGTTATACCATACTGCCACAAGAAGAAGAAGAAGAAGAAGAAGAAGAAGAAGAAGAACAACAACAACAACAACGACGACAACAACAACAACAACAACAACAACAACAGCAGCAGCGGCAACAACAACAACAACAACAAAAGCAACAGCAACAGCAGCAGCAGCAGGAGCAGCAGCAATAATATGGAAAATGCAATAATGAATGAGAGGAAAAGATTTTATCACAAAATTACCATTCCAAATGACAAGAAAGGGGAATTAGCTCAGATGGTAGAGCGCTCGCTTAGCATGTGAGAGGTACCGAGATCGACGCCCGGATTCTCCAGTAAAGGAAATTTTTTTAGGTGGGTAACACTCAATGTTTTAAACTTTTATATCATATCTTGTGATAATTATCATCTTTATTATATTTCCATACCTATCACTAGTTCTACTTATCAGTATATCTAATAACGGCCTAACCCAGCATGTATAGTAAATCAAATATAAATGTCTGTTATGTCAACCTTCTGCTCAATACAGATATTTATATTTGATTTACTATACATATGGAGTAAGGCCGTTATAAAAGGGACCGATAAATAAAACAAACGATAGGTATGAAAATATAATAAAGATAAGATATGATATAAAAGTTTAAAACATTGTGTGTTACCCACCTAAAGCTATTTCCTTTGTTGAAGAATCCGGGTATCGATCCCAGTACCTCTCCCATGCTAAGCGAGCGTCCTACCATCTGAGATAATTACCTTTGCGTCTTTTTTTCAATGGTTCCTTTGTGATAACTCTCTTTTCCTCTCATTCATTATAGTATTATTATTTTTTATTTCATCCCAGTTAGGGTTAGTTGTTACCGTGATGAAATAAGATGGCTTTCCCATTTGTCGAACCACAGTCATCGAATTCTGAAAGCACTCACTGTAGAAGCGAGGTGAACCATAGATTGAAGGAGGAAGAACAATTCCCCAGCCTGCATTTACTGAATCTCCTTCAGCCACAGCATCATACAAACCCTCATACTTTTCAGCTCGTATCATGGTTTGATTGTTGCGGGCCCATTTGAGGCGACAATGTTCTATTTTTTCCTGAGCATCTACAGCATATTGCTGCATCAGCCGCCTGCTCTTCGTGATAATGTTACAGTCATCTTGCCTAACCTGAAACTGATAACAGTAGAAATCAGTGGGTGTGAGTGTGTGGTTGTTGTCAATCCTTTACAAACGAACCTGAAACCCATCATTCCCCCAAGGAGACAGTAGCACATAATGCAGAGGATCATAAGAACGGTGCAACTGATGAATCCTCTGAAGACCACCATCTCTTTTATCAATGATGACATCCGAAAGACCTAATGTATCAGGTTGAATAACAGCAATCTCAGATGCTATGGGAAGATTATATGTGCGACAATGTAATTCAGTGGGTTTTACTTTGTCAGCATGTAGGACAATATTCACATTTTCAGAGACTGGCATTTCAATGACTGTCTTGAAGCTTCTTATATAGGTGTTGCAGTAGTGCAAGTCTTCTTGCAGGTCCTGCAGGACAGCAGCATCTTAATTAACATGATGCAGGCGATTCTGAAGCTCATGATCAGTATCATAGAAGTAAAGCTGAGCAAACTTGGGTGAAGCATCACTTGGAAGTAGTGATCCAATAATATGACAAATCTTACCTTGGATCTTAAATGGGGGACTAAATCCTGGTGCTTTAATCTCTTTGCAACCAATTGAAGCTAAGGCAAGCACATTGTTATAATATGCACGTATCATATGGAGAAAAGAATTTCCTTCTTGAGTGATATCGAAATATTTCAGTATATTTGGTGGAAGTTGAGGGAGTTTCACTTTTCCCTGGATGCTGCACAGAGATTTGGGTTCATGTGGCCAGCGATAAGCTTTGCAGTGCGGACAAACAGAGGCAAAGAGACTCCCTGCATCATGTTTGGCATTATGGAAAGAACAGTTTGCTCTTGGGAAGGTTCATCTGTAGGATTCTTTGCCAGACCTTCAATTGACCTGTTCCTTCCTCTCTGAACGTTTGGTGTATCTGTTGCAAGTTGTTGTTGGTGTGTTAACTGAATTACATTTGTAGAAATTTGTTGGGATGTTGTAGAGCGATTATTGTTTGATTGATTTGCCCTCATCTCTCTTTGTCGTTGTGCGTCTGTTGCCATGCGTTGGGATTTAAGTGAGAAATGTTTTCTGCGTCCCATATTCACTTTCTGTCATGTATCCCATATTCACTTTCTGATATGTTATCTCTACGGTGAAATCTTGGAAATAAATATATGTTAAAACAACAAAAAAAATAAATAAATATATATTTTCGATTTCATCTCTTTTTCTTTATACTTTCACTCGTGTAGGACACCTCGGTTATTTTTCATTTTGTAAAAAAAAACCTCACTTTCTAATATATATATATATATACATATATATATATATGTATATATATATATGGAGGAAGTTATAGTTCACTTGAAGCATTGTGCAATGAGGTATAAACGTTTGTATTTGTAAAGCCAAAACAATGCAGGTATGGATATAGAATATAAATGCAAATGCAAAAGATATTGTTGACAATTAGTCTTTTACCTTAAATTAAAATACCTTTTACATTAAAAATGCGATGGAATACAAATGATGGATGGAAAATCACTGACGAAGGACTATTTTTATCATATGTAACCCATGTGCAAACCACGCAGTATTCTTCTTTCTTCTCATGTTTTTATATATATATATATATATATATATATATATATATATATATATGTATGTATGTCACAGCCACTCCTCTCTTTATATAGCCACACATACAATCTCTCTTTCTCGCTCTAGCAATTTTATAAAATCAAAGAACAACAACATACACGCACACAAATCAGCGTGTTGAAAAAAATCCAAATCGCTTCATCTTTCTCTTTCACTCTCTCTCTCTATATATATATAGTATAGGTATACCGGAAGTATTGGAATTTTAATCTTTTAAAAGAGGTGAATCTTGAATAATTGTTTCTACTTTTGGCACAAGGCCAGAAATTACCCAGTGCATTTCTGGTACTTTATTTTATCGACCCCGTAAGGATGAAAGGCAAAGTTAACCTCAGCGGGATTTGAACTCAGACCGTAAAGGGCCGTAACTCTTTGCTGCAAAGCATGGCGTCAGACCCTCTACCGATACTGCCAATCCTCTGCCTTTTGTGAATCTTGAATAATATTTTTAATATATGTTTAAACATGTGTTACGAAATTTAGTAGATGAATTATGTAATATCTATTTCATTATTTATTCAAAGTAAAGATATGATATAAAACTTTAAAACATTGAGTGTTACCCACCTGGAGAATCCGGATATCGATCTTCTTCTTCTTCTTCTTCTTATAATGGCGGTGTATTGGCAGAACAGTAAAGCGTCGGACAATATGCTTTACGCCATAGAGTTACGGTTCTTTACTTTCTGAATTGAAATCCCGCCTAGGTTAGCTTTGCCTTTCATCGTTACATGGTCGATATAATAAAGTAGCAGTAATACACTGGGGTTGATTTAATCTACTTTCCCCTCACCCAAAATTGTTGGCCTTGTGCCTAAATCAGAATATCAATATTATTATTAGTATGTATACTTACGTACATATATATATATACAGACGTACAGTAGTGTGTATATGATGATGGCTGCCCCCTCGTTATCGAGTATGGCCATTGCACAATAAAAAAAAAATAAATAAATAAAAAAATAAAAATAAAAATAATAATAATAATAATAATAATAATAATAATAATAATAGCAATAATAATAATAACGACAACAACAATAATAATATACATATTCATATATATATACACACACACGCACGCACATAAGCATATCTACACACACACACGATAGCAACTAACAGTGCTGCGATCGAATGTGGCTTTTTAGCCCAGCCAATGATCCAAAATGTCTTGCACAGAGTCGGCAACCAAAACATTTACTGGGAATAGTCGGCTGTGGTTGGAGTTCGTGTACTTTTGCATGTCGCTTGAGTCCTCCTGCTGATTTACATTCTCTACCACATGTTTGGCAAGCATGATGAGTAGCATCTCCAACAGCAGCCTGGTAGTCAACCACTGGTCTTACTTTATGACTGCGAAGATGACTTTCGAGTCCAGCTTTGCTTAGGCAGAGTCTCGCACAGACGCTGCATGTCAGAAACATAGGAGGACCCTCGCCGTCTGGAAGTGCAACAGCAATACCCTTCCTCACGTCCCGCTTTACTTTCTCGTGTGCGATTCGAGATGCCTCAAAGGCAACTTTTCCCTCATATACAGTCTTTCTCCATTTATTACGATCAGCAGCAATATTTTCCCATGTATCAGCAGAGATGTTAGCGTCTTTCAGAGAGGCCTTCAAGGAATCCTTATACCTCTTTTTTGGTTTATGTGGCGGTCGTTTTCCTTTAACCAACTCTCCATAGAAGAGTTGTTTTGGTATTCTAGAATCCTTCATCCTGGCAAGGTGACCACTCCAACGGAGTCGCTGCTTAAGCACAAGAGCTTCTATACTGTCACACATAGAGCTTTCCAAAATCTCGACATCACTGATGTGGTCCCTCCAGCGAACGCCATGTATCCGTCTGAGACACATCTGATGGAAACGCTCCAATTGCTTAAGGTGGCGTCGATATGTGACCCAGGTCTCGCAGGCATAAAGAAGACAAGAGAGTACACATGCCCTGTACACCTTTACCTTTGTCCTCCTGCATATGTCTCGCCGACCCCAGAGTCGCCTTTCTAGCTTTCCGAAAGCATCACTTGCTTTCCTAATCCTAAGTGAGATTTCACTGTCAAGGTTGCCGTATCGATTGACAGTGCTTCCCAGGTAGACAAACTGATCAACCACTCCAAGTCGTTTGCCATACACATAGATGTTTGGTTCAGTGTACTGCCTACCAGGTGCAGGTTGGTACATGACGACGGTTTTCTTGAGACTGACAGTCAAACCCAGGGCAGTGCAAGCGTCAGAAAATACATTCAAAATGTGCTGCATATCACTCTCTGTGTGCGCTACAAGATCGCAATCATCTGCATACAAGAGGTCTCTTATGACTGATGTAAATACTTTTGTCTTCGCAGCAAAGCGCCTGATGTTAAATATGCTGCCTGAGGTTCGATATCGGATGTAAACACCATGCTCGCAATTCCTGAATGCAACACAGAAAACCATTGCAAAGTATATGGCAAACAGGGTCGGTGCTGGAATATCCCCCTGTTTCACTCCATTTTTTACTGAGATAGGCTCCGACATGTTACCTCCGACATTAACCCAAGCCTTCATGTCGTCATGGAAAGACCTAACTAAAGCAAGGAACTTATCAGGGCAACCAAGTTTCTGGAGAACCTTCCATAATGCATCTCTGTTGACAGTATCGAAAGCCTTTGTCAGATCGACAAAAACCTGATACAGATCCAAGCCCTGTTCAATGCACTTCTCCTGGAGCTGTCTAGCTGAGAAGATCATATCAGTAGTGCCGCGTCCAACACGAAAACCAGATTGACTTTCAGGAAGGACACAATCTGCAATGTGTGTCAGCAGACGGTCCAGAAGCACCCTACATAAAACTTTCCCCACGACAGAAAGCAATGATATACCTCTGTAGTTCCCACAATCATTCCTGTTACCCTTTCCCTTGTACAAGACCACCATTACTGCATCTCTCCAGTCCTCAGGCACGGATTCATTAGCCCATATCCTTCCAAACAGAGAGTGAAGATGTTGCAGGAGTCTCTCACCACCATATTGTAGGAGCTCAGCATGTATGCCATCCATACCTGGAGATCTTCCACTGTTCAGCTTCGAAATAGCCACTGCAACCTCCACAAGTGTCGGAGGCTCTGCGAGAGCTACTTTCACAGGACTTTCCGGAATGAGATTGAGGAAATCTTCACTGACGACAGACGGCTGATTCAAAAGATCATCAAAGTGCTCCCGCCACCTTCGTAGAATTCCCTGTGAGTCACGAAGAAGTTCTTTGCCATCCTTGCTGCGAATCGGTGTCACCAGAGAAGAAGACGGTCCATAAACCTCACGCAAGAGACTGTACAACAGCTTTGTGTTATTGCAATCAGACGCAGTTTGTATCTCACCAGCCTTCTCACTCCACCACTGATCCTTCATCTGAGAAAGACTCCGCCTAACACGTGATTTTACATCCCTGAGCTCCTCATGCAACGTATTCCTCTCCTGTGGTCTTGCCGTCAAGTAGCGTGACAGAGCGCGCCTCTTATCAGCCAACAAGTCATCTATATGCACATCTTTCTCATTAAACCAGTCCTGATGTTTTCTCTGCACCAATCCCAGAACACGTCTGCCTACATCATAAACCGACTTTTTAAGGGTCGGCCAATCCTCACCAAGATCTGCAGCCTGCATCTCTTCTTCCAATGTCCTCTTCACATTTTTATCCTTAAGACGAGCAGCATTCAATCTTTTGGGCAGGGTAACACCAGGAGCCCGGATTTTACGTTTGGTGATTAGATTCACTTTTGCGCGTACCAGGCGGTGGTCCGTCCAGCACTCAGCTCCACGAAGAACACGAACACACCGCACATCCTGTCTGTCACGCATCCTGACTAGGACGTAGTCCAAAAGATGCCATTCCTTAGATGCAGGATGCATCCATGTGGTCTTGAATTTGTTCTTTTGTTGGAACATGGTGTTGGTAACACACAGATCCAGCTCCTCACACATCTGCAGCAAGAGCATACCATTGCTGTTACACTTTCCCACCCCATGCCTTCCGATTACATTCCATGTGTTAAAATCCCTACCCACTCTAGCATTAAAGTCACCAAGCACGATGACTTTGTCTGCCTGAGGGATATTTCTTAAAACACCTTTCAAGGCATGGTAAAAGGACAGTTTTTCTTCATCGACAGAATTCATAGTTGGAGCATACACACTCACCAGGGTAGCATATCTTCCCTTGTCCAGCGGAACTCTCATGGACATAAGACGCTCACTAATCCCCACTGGGAATTCTTCCAATTTATTCACCAGTACAGTCTTAACAGCAAATCCTACCCCAGCCTCTCTTCTGGTTCCTTCATCTCTTCCTTTCCAGAAGAATGTATATTCTCCACAAAATTCCGTAAGATGACCATCTCCAGCTAACCTCGTCTCAGACAAAGCCACGATGTCAAGATCGTAACGTCGAAGCTCCTTCGCAACAAGAGCGGTCCTTCGTTCAGGACGCTCCAAAGAATCCCTGTCAAGCAGCGTCCGTACGTTCCAGCAGCCAAGACTAAATGCCCTGTTTGGCTCTATTACAATGGCACGATGACGGGCGGGCCCAGGTTGTGATAACTTGGGGCCCCTGCCCTTATTGCCAATGATCTTTTTTGTTCCAGAACCCAAATTGGCAATTATCTCGTTTACATTGTTCTGGAACATCATTGAATTGGAAAAAAAAAAAAAAAAAAAAAAAAAAAAAAAGGAGAAAAAAAAAAAAAAAGTAATAATAATAGTAATAATAATAATAATAATAATAATAATACTACACTATTAATAATTATTAATGCACTCGTGCAATGCCTGTGCGTGACGAATATTTTTAAAGTGAGGAAAGACTGTGCACTGAACCAATCCCACTCTCTGAGCGACAGTAGCTATAACCCGAAAAGAAGAAAAGATCAACATCATCGGTAACTACTGAGCCGCAGGTTTTATATCGGAGTTAACCCAGTTTCCTGAGATGCCTTCTCCTAGAAGAATACCCTGACATGGGCTAGGGGTTCTTCACTCCCAGTGGTTTAACTGCGCGATCGGGCATCCAGCCCGATTATTTCTATGTCCCCGCGCAAAAAAAAAAAAAAAAAAAAAAAAAAAAAAAAAATTACTTATTGACACTTATACGTACGACATACACACACACGCATACATATGCGTGCACACAGCAACACTCACACACACAACAAACACACACACACGCTACTCTACTCACTTACACGCACACACACACATATATATATATATATTACCGTCATTACTGATACAAGATTACCAGATTATGTCAACTGTTGACTTTCAAGAGTTTGTATAGTTGAAGCCGATCGTATTACAGTCCAGTATTACTATAATTGCTTTACAGCATAGAGTTATGGCTCTCCACGGAGTCAACAAAAGAGAGTACCAGTGATGCGCTGGCCAGTCGCTGGATCCGTGCCAAAAGCAGAAAAATTATTATTAAAGTTGTTCTTAAGGCCAGGTCGCTGGTGATGGTGATGGCGACGGCGGTGGCGGTGGTGGTGGTGGTGGTGGCAGTTGATGTTGTTGTTCTGTTGTGTGTGTGTGTGTGTGTGTTTTGTTATTTTGAGTTTTTTTTTTTTTTTTTTTCCTTTTTTTTTTTTTTTTCCCCTTCCCTTTTCTTTTTTCTTTTCCCTTCCTTTTTTTATGTTTTGATGCCGCTGTTGTTGTTGTTGTTGTAATTGTTGTAAATGTTCATTTCAGTTCATTCTGAAGCTGTTGTTGCTGTAAACATTAGGGCCGGTGTTGTTGTTGTTGTAGATGTTGGGGTTGAAATCTGGTTGTTTGACTGAGTGATGTATATACACACATATACATACACACACATATATATATATACATTCATCAGAGAGTAGAGAGTTTGACAACAGGTCGATGACTTTAGTCTCGATAGGGTATGGTATGGTAATGACATGTGATGCTTCTTATTGGTAATGGTTTCTTTACTATAAATTCATTTTCCTGTCATTCCTTTATTTTTAAATATATCTAGTTGTTGACTTAATATGTGGCTGAGGACATACATACACATACAGTGAGAGAGGGACAGAGTGAGATAAAAGCCGGCTCATCTAAATTGCTGCTGAACATTTTGCTTCTCGACTTATACGCTTATATTTGCATACATATTTCTACACTTAGGTTTTTATGCAAACATACAGATACATATACACACATGCGTGTGTGTGTGTGTGTGTGTGTGTGTGTGTGTGTGTGTGTGTGTGTGTGTGTGTGTGTGTGTGTGTGTGTGTGTGTGTGTGTGTGTTTTAGCAGAAAATAATAATATTATTATTTTTATCATTTAGGCACAAGGCCAGCAATTTTGGGTGAGGGGAAAGTCGATTAAATTAACCCCAGTGTATTACTGCTACTATATTATATCAAGCACGTAACGATGAAAGGCAAAGCTAACCTCGGCGGGTTTTCAATGTAGAAGGAAAAGGGCCGTAACTCTATGTCGTAAAGTATATTGTCCGACGTTATACCATACTGCCACAAGAAGAAGAAGAAGAAGAAGAAGAAGAAGAAGAAGAAGAAGAAGAACAACAACAACAACAACAACAACAACAACGACGACAACAACAACAACAACAACAACAACAACAGCAGCAGCGGAAACAACAACAACAACAACAAAAGCAACAGCAACAGCAGCAGCAACAGGAGCAGCAGCAATAATATGGAAAATGCAATAATGAATGAGAGGAAAAGATTTTATCACAAAATTACCATTCCAAATAACAAGCAAGGGGAATTAGCTCAGATGGTAGAGCGCTCGCTTAGCATGTGAGAGGTACCGGGATCGACGCCCGGATTCTCCAGTAAAGGACATGTTTTTAGGTGGGTAACACTCAATGTTTTAAACTTTTATATCATATCTTGTGATAATTATCATCTTTATTATATTTCCATACCTATCACTAGTTCTACTTATCAGTATATCTAATAACGGCCTAACCCAGCATGTGTAGTAAATCAAATATAAATGTCTGTTATGTCAACCTTCTGCTCAATACAGATATTTATATTTGATTTACTATACATATGGAGTAAGGCCGTTATAAAAGGGACCGATAAATAAAACAAACGATAGGTATGAAAATATAATAAAGATAATAAGATATGATATAAAAGTTTAAAACATTGTGTGTTACCCACCTAAAGTTATTTCCTTTGTTGAAGAATCCGGGTATCGATCCCAGTACCTCTCACATGCTAAGCGAGCGTCCTACCATCTGAGATAATTACCTTTGCGTCTTTTTTTCAATGGTTTCTTTGTGATAACTCTCTTTTCCTCTCATTCATTATAGTATTATTATTTTTTATTTCATCCCAGTTAGGGTTAGTTGTTACCGTGATGAAATAAGATGGCTTTCCCATTTGTCGAACCACAGTCATCGAATTCTGAAAGCATTCACTGTAGAAGCGAGGTGAAGCATAGATTGAAGGAGGAAGAACAATTCCCCAGCCTGCATTTACTGAATCTCCTTCAGCCACAGCATCATACAAACCCTCATACTTTTCAGCTCGTATCATGGTTTGATTGTTGCGGGCCCATTTGAGGCGACAATGTTCTATTTTTTCCTGAGCATCTACAGCATATTGCTGCATCAGCCGCCTGCTCTTCGTGATAATGTTACAGTCATCTTGCCTAACCTGAAACTGATAACAGTAGAAATCAGTGGGTGTGAGTGTGTGGTTGTTGTCAATCCTTTACAAACGAACCTGAAACCCATCATTCCCCCAAGAAAACAGTAGCACATAATGCAGAGGATCATAAGAACGGTGCAACTGATGAATCCTCTGAAGACCACCATCTCTTTTATAAATGATGACATCCAAAAGACCTAATGCTGTAACAGGTTTAATAACAGCAATCTCAGATGCCATGGGAAGATTATATGTGCGACAATGAAATTCAGTGGGTTTTACTTTGTCAGCATGTAGGACAATATTCACATTTTCAGAGACTAGCATTTCAATGACTGTCTTGAAGCTTCTTATATAGGTGTTGCAGTAGTGCAAGTCTTCTTGCAGGTCCTGCAGGACAGCAGCATCTTAATTAACATGATACAGGCGATTCTGAAGCTCATGATCTGTATCATAGAAGTAAAGCTGGGAAAACTTGGGTGAAGCATCACTTGGAAGTAGTGATCCAATAATATGACAAATCTTACCTTGGATCTTAAATGGGGGACTAAATCCTGGTGCTTTAATCTCTTTGCAACCAATTGAAGCTAAGGCAAGCACATTGTTATAATATGCACGTATCATATGGAGAAAAGAATTTCCTTCTTGAGTGATATCGAAATATTTCAGTATATTTGGTGGAAGTTGAGGGAGTTTCACTTTTGCAGCACAGAGATTTGGGTTCATGTGGCCAGCGATAAGCTTTGCAGTGCGGACAAACAGAGGCAAAGAGATTCCCTGCATTATGTTGTGGCATTATGGAAAGAACAGTTTGCTCTTGGAAAGGTTCATCTGTAGGATTCTTTGCCAGACCTTCAATTGACCTGTTCCTTCCTCTCTGAACGTTTGGTGTATTTGTTGCAAGTTGTTGTTGGTGTGTTAACTGAATTACATTTGTAGAAATTTGTTGGGATGTTGTAGAGCGATTATCGTTTGATTGATTTACCCTCATCTCTCTTTGTCGTTGTGCGTCTGTTGCCATGCGTTGGGATTTAAGTGAGAATTGTTTTCCGCGTCCCATATTCACTTTCTGTCATGTATCCCATATTCACTTTCTGATATGTTATCTCTACGGTGGAATCTTGGAAATAAATATATGTTAAAACAACAAAAAAATAAAAATAAATAAATATATATATATATATATATATATATATATATATATATATATATATATATATATGGGGGAAGTTATAGTTCACTTGAAGCATTGTGCAATGAGGTATAAACGTTTGTATTTGTAAAGCCAAAACAATGCAGGTATGGATATAGAATATAAATGCAAATGCAAAAGATATTGTTGACAATTAGTCTTTTACCTTAAATTAAAATACCTTTTACATTAAAAATGCGATGAAATACAAATGATGGTTGGAAAATCACTGACGAAGGACTATTTTTATCATATGTAACCCATGTGCAAACCACGCAGTATTCTTCTTTCTTCTCATGTTTTTATATATATATATATATATATATATATATATATATATATATGTATATATATATATATATATGTATGTATGTCACAGCCACTCCTCTCTTTATATACCCACACATACAATCTCTCTTTCTCGCTCTAGCAATTTTATAAAATCAAAGTACAACAACATACACGCACACACATCAGCGTGTTGAAAAAATTCCAAATCGCTTCATCTTTCTCTTTCACTCTCTCTCTCTATATATATATATATATAGTATAGGTATACCGGAAGTATTGGAATTTTAATCTTTTAAAAGAGGTGAATCTTGAATAATTGTTTATACTTTTGGCACAAGGCCAGAAATTACCCAGTGCATTACTGGTACTTTATTTTATCGACACCGTAAGGATGAAAGGCAAAGTTAACCTCAGCGGGATTTGAAGTAAGACCGTAAAGGGCCATAACTCTTTGCTGCAAAGCATGGCGTCAGACCCTCAACCGATACTGCCAATCCTCTGCCTTTTGTGAATCTTGAATAATATTTTTAATATATGTCTAAACATGTGTTACGAAATTTAGTAGATGAATTATGTAATATCTATTTCATTATTTATTCAAAGTAAAGATATGATATAAAACTTTAAAACATTGAGTGTTACCCACCTGGAGAATCCGGATATCGATCTTCTTCTTCTTCTTCTTATAATGGCGGTGTATTGGCGGAACAGAAAAGCGTCGGACAATATGCTTTACGCCATAGAGTTACGGTTCTTTACTTTCTGAATTGAAATCCCGCCTAGGTTAGCTTTGCCTTTCATCGTTACATGGTCGATATAATAAAGTAGCAGTAATACACTGGGGTTGATTTAATCTACTTTCCCCTCACCCAAAATTGTTGGCCTTGTGCCTAAATCAGAATATCAATATTATTATTAGTATGTATACTTACGTACATATATATATACAGACGTACAGTAGTGTGTATATACATACATACATGCACACATATATATATGTACGTATGGGTTTACCCAACATTTATTATAATGTTCGGTTTGTTGTAAACGAACAGCCCGAGTTATTAGCCGTACAGTGTTCGGCAACCATCGTTGCATAAAAACCTAAGTGTAGAAATATGTATTCATATATAAGCGTATAAGGCGAGGGGTAATATTTTCAGCAGCAATTTAGATGAACCGGCTTTTATTTCAGTCTGTCTCTCTCTCTTACTATAAATGTGTGTGTATGTGTGTCCTCGACACATATTCAGTTTGGTTGTCTGTTTATTACAGACCAACTAAGATATCTGAAGCTGTATTGAGTAGAAAGCTGATATAACATATATTTATATTTGATTTACTATACATATGGGGGTAAGGCCATTGTAAAATAGACTGATAGGTAGAACAAGTGATAGGTATGAAAATATAATAAAGATAATAATTATCACAAGATGTGATATAAAACTTTAAAACATTGAGTGTTACCCACCTAAAAACATACACTTTACTGGAGAATCCGGGCAACGAACCCGCTACCTTTCGCATGCTAACCGAGCGCTCTACCATCTGAGCTAATTCCCCGCTGCTTGTTATTGGTAATGGTTTCTTTAATATAAAATCATTTTCCTGTCATTCCTTTATTTTTAAATCTATCTAGTTGTTGACTTAATATGTGGCTGAGGACATACACATACAGTGAGAGGGGGACAGAGTGAGATATAAGCCGGCTCATCTAAATTGTTGCTGAAAGTTTTGCTTCTCGCCTTATACGCTTATATTTGCATACATATTTCTACACTTAGGTTTTTATGCAAACATACAGATACATATACACACGTGCGTGTGTGTGTGTGTGTGTGTGTGTGTGTGTGTGTGTGTGTGTGTGTGTGTGTGTGTGTGTGTGTGTTTTAGCAGAAAATAATAATATTATTATTTTTATCATTTAGGCACAAGGCCAGCAATTTTGGGTGAGGGGAAAGTCGATTAAATCAACCCCAGTGCATTACTGCTACTATATTATATCAACCACCTAACGATGAAAGGCAAAGCTAACCTCGGCGGGTTTTCAATGTAGAAGGGAAAGGGCCGTAACTCTATGTCGTAAAGTATATTGTCCGACGTTATACCATACTGCCACAAGAAGAAGAAGAAGAAGAAGAAGAAGAAGAAGAAGAAGAAGAAGAAGAAGAAGAAGAAGAAGAAGAAGAAGAAGAAGAAGAAGA
This sequence comes from Eledone cirrhosa, assembly GCA_964016885.1. Classification (NCBI taxonomy): domain Eukaryota; kingdom Metazoa; phylum Mollusca; class Cephalopoda; order Octopoda; family Eledonidae; genus Eledone; species Eledone cirrhosa. The sequence continues at coordinate 309,587,156 of OZ024740.1, read as the reverse complement.
AGAAGAAGAAGAAGAAGAAGAAAAACAACAACAACAACAACAACAACAACAACAACAACAACAGCAGCGGCAACAACAATAACAACAACAGCAACAGCAACAACAGCAACAGCAGCAGCAGCAATAGCAGCAATAATATGGAAAATGCAATAATGAATGAGAGGAAAAGATTTTATGACAAAATTACCATTCCAAATAATAAGCAAGGGGAATTAGCTCAGATGGTAGAGCGCTCGCTTAGCATGTGAGAGGTACCGGGATCGACGCCCGGATTCTCCAGTAAAGGACATGTTTTTAGGTGGGTAACACTCAATGTTTTAAACTTTTATATCATATCTTGTGATAATTATCATCTTTATTATATTTCCATACCTATCACTAGTTCTACTTATCAGTATATCTAATAACGGCCTAACCCAGCATGTGTAGTAAATCAAATATAAATGTCTGTTATGTCAACCTTCTGCTCAATACAGATATTTATATTTGATTTACTATACATATGGAGTAAGGCCGTTATAAAAGGGACCGATAAATAAAACAAACGATAGGTATGAAAATATAATAAAGATAATAAGATATGATATAAAAGTTTAAAACATTGTGTGTTACCCACCTAAAGTTATTTCCTTTGTTGAAGAATCCGGGTATCGATCCCAGTACCTCTCACATGCTAAGCGAGCGTCCTACCATCTGAGATAATTACCTTTGCGTCTTTTTTTCAATGGTTTCTTTGTGATAACTCTCTTTTCCTCTCATTCATTATAGTATTATTATTTTTTATTTCATCCCAGTTAGGGTTAGTTGTTACCGTGATGAAATAAGATGGCTTTCCCATTTGTCGAACCACAGTCATCGAATTCTGAAAGCATTCACTGTAGAAGCGAGGTGAAGCATAGATTGAAGGAGGAAGAACAATTCCCCAGCCTGCATTTACTGAATCTCCTTCAGCCACAGCATCATACAAACCCTCATACTTTTCAGCTCGTATCATGGTTTGATTGTTGCGGGCCCATTTGAGGCGACAATGTTCTATTTTTTCCTGAGCATCTACAGCATATTGCTGCATCAGCCGCCTGCTCTTCGTGATAATGTTACAGTCATCTTGCCTAACCTGAAACTGATAACAGTAGAAATCAGTGGGTGTGAGTGTGTGGTTGTTGTCAATCCTTTACAAACGAACCTGAAACCCATCATTCCCCCAAGAAAACAGTAGCACATAATGCAGAGGATCATAAGAACGGTGCAACTGATGAATCCTCTGAAGACCACCATCTCTTTTATAAATGATGACATCCAAAAGACCTAATGCTGTAACAGGTTTAATAACAGCAATCTCAGATGCCATGGGAAGATTATATGTGCGACAATGAAATTCAGTGGGTTTTACTTTGTCAGCATGTAGGACAATATTCACATTTTCAGAGACTGGCATTTCAATGACTGTCTTGAAGCTTCTTATATAGGTGTTGCAGTAGTGCAAGTCTTCTTGCAGGTCCTGCAGGACAGCAGCATCTTAATTAACATGATACAGGCGATTCTGAAGCTCATGATCTGTATCATAGAAGTAAAGCTGGGAAAACTTGGGTGAAGCATCACTTGGAAGTAGTGATCCAATAATATGACAAATCTTACCTTGGATCTTAAATGGGGGACTAAATCCTGGTGCTTTAATCTCTTTGCAACCAATTGAAGCTAAGGCAAGCACATTGTTATAATATGCACGTATCATATGGAGAAAAGAATTTCCTTCTTGAGTGATATCGAAATATTTCAGTATATTTGGTGGAAGTTGAGGGAGTTTCACTTTTGCAGCACAGAGATTTGGGTTCATGTGGCCAGCGATAAGCTTTGCAGTGCGGACAAACAGAGGCAAAGAGATTCCCTGCATTATGTTGTGGCATTATGGAAAGAACAGTTTGCTCTTGGAAAGGTTCATCTGTAGGATTCTTTGCCAGACCTTCAATTGACCTGTTCCTTCCTCTCTGAACGTTTGGTGTATTTGTTGCAAGTTGTTGTTGGTGTGTTAACTGAATTACATTTGTAGAAATTTGTTGGGATGTTGTAGAGCGATTATCGTTTGATTGATTTGCCCTCATCTCTCTTTGTCGTTGTGCGTCTGTTGCCATGCGTTGGGATTTAAGTGAGAAATGTTTTCTGCGTCCCATATTCACTTTCTGTCATGTATCCCATATTCACTTTCTGATATGTTATCTCTACGGTGAAATCTTGGAAATAAATATATGTTAAAACAACAAAAAAATAAAAATAAATAAATATATATATATATATATATATATATATATATATATATATATATGGGGGAAGTTATAGTTCACTTGAAGCATTGTGCAATGAGGTATAAACGTTTGTATTTGTAAAGCCAAAACAATGCAGGTATGGATATAGAATATAAATGCAAATGCAAAAGATATTGTTGACAATTAGTCTTTTACCTTAAATTAAAATACCTTTTACATTAAAAATGCGATGAAATACAAATGATGGTTGGAAAATCACTGACGAAGGACTATTTTTATCATATGTAACCCATGTGCAAACCACGCAGTATTCTTCTTTCTTCTCATGTTTTTATATATATATATATATATATATATATATATATATATATATATATATATATATATATATATGTATGTCACAGCCACTCCTCTCTTTATATACCCACACATACAATCTCTCTTTCTCGCTCTAGCAATTTTATAAAATCAAAGAATAACAACATACACGCACACACATCAGCGTGTTGAAAAGAATCCAAATCGCTTCATCTTTCTCTTTCACTCTCTCTCTCTCTATATATATATATATAGTATACCGGAAGTATTGGAATTTGAATCTTTTAAAAGAGGTGAATCTTGAATAATTGTTTATACTTTTGGCACAAGGCCAGAAATTACCCAGTGCATTACTGGTACTTTATTTTATCGACCCCGTAAGGATGAAAGGCAAAGTTAACCTCAGCGGGATTTGAACTCAGACCGTAAAGGGCCTTAACTCTTTGCTGCAAAGCATGGCGTCAGACCCTCAACCGATACTGCCAATCCTCTGCCTTTTGTGAATCTTGAATAATATTTTTAATATATGTTTAAACATGTGTTACGAAATTTAGTAGATGAATTATGTAATATCTATTTCATTATTTATTCAAAGTAAAGATATGATATAAAACTTTAAAACATTGAGTGTTACCCACCTGGAGAATCCGGATATCGATCTTCTTCTTCTTCTTCTTCTTATAATGGCGGTGTATTGGCAGAACAGAAAAGCGTCGGACAATATGCTTTACGCCATAGAGTTACGGTTCTTTACTTTCTTAATTGAAATCCCGCCTAGGTTAGCTTTGCCTTTCATCGTTACATGGTCGATATAATAAAGTAGCAGTAATACACTGGGGTTGATTTAATCTACTTTCCCCTCACCCAAAATTGTTGGCCTTGTGCCTAAATCAGAATATCAATATTATTATTAGTATGTATAATTACGTACATATATATATATACAGACGTACAGTAGTGTGTATATACATACATACATACATGCATACACATATATATGTACGTACGGGTTTACCGAATATTTATTATAATGTTCGGTTTGTTGTAAATAAACAGCCCGAATTATTAGCCGTACAGTGTTCGGCAACCATCGTTGCATATAAACCTAAGTGTAGAAATATGTATTCATATATAAGCGTATAAGGCGAGAGGTAATATTTTCAGCAGCAATTTAGATGAACCGGCTTTTATTTCAGTCTGTCTCTCTCTCTTACTATAAATGTGTGTGTATGTGTGTCCTCGACACATATTCAGTTTGGTTGTCTGTTTATTACAGACCAACTAAGATATCTGAAGCTGTATTGAGTAGAAAGCTGATATAACATATATTTATATTTGATTTACTATACATATGGGGGTAAGGCCATTGTAAAATGGACTGAGAGGTAGAACAAGTGATAGGTATGAAAATATAATAAAGATAATAATTATCACAAGATGTGATATAAAACTTTAAAACATTGAGTGTTACCCACCTAAAAACATACCCTTTACTGGAGAATCCGGGCAACGATCCCGTTACTTCTCGCATGCTAACCGAGCGCACTACCATCTGAGCTAATTCCCTCTGCTTCTTATTGGTAACGGTTTCTTTACTATAAATTCATTTTCCTGTCATTCCTTTATTTTTAAATATATCTAGTTGTTGACTTAATATGTGGCTGAGGACATACATACACATACAGTGAGAGAGGGACAGAGTGAGATAAAAGCCGGCTCATCTAAATTGCTGCTGAACATTTTGCTTCTCGACTTAGACGCTTATATTTGCATACATATTTCTACACTTAGGTTTTTATGCAAACATACAGATACATATACACACATGCGTGTGTGTGTGTGTGTGTGTGTGTGTGTGTGTGTGTGTGTGTGTGTGTGTGTGTGTGTGTGTGTGTGTGTGTGTGTGTGTGTGTGTGTGTGTGTGTGTGTGTGTTTTAGCAGAAAATAATAATATTATTATTTTTATCATTTAGGCACAAGGCCAGCAATTTTGGGTGAGGGGAAAGTCGATTAAATTAACCCCAGTGTATTACTGCTACTATATTATATCAACCACGTAACGATGAAAGGCAAAGCTAACCTCGGCGGGTTTTCAATGTAGAAGGAAAAGGGCCGTAACTCTATGTCGTAAAGTATATTGTCCGACGTTATACCATACTGCCACAAGAAGAAGAAGAAGAAGAAGAAGAAGAAGAAGAAGAAGAAGAAGAAGAAGAAGAAGAAGAAGAAGAAGAAGAAGAAGAAGAAGAAGAAGAAGAACAACAACAACAACAACAACAACAACAACAACAACAACAACAACAGCAACAGCAACAGCAGCAGCAGGAGCAGCAGCAGCAGCAGCAGCAATAATATGGAAAATGCAATAATGAATGAGAGGAAAAGATTTTATCACAAAATTACCATTCCAAATAACAAGAAAGGGGAATTAGCTCAGATGGTAGAGTGCTCGCTTAGCATGTGAGAGGTACCGGGATCGACGCCCGGATTCTCCAGTAAAGGACATGTTTTTAGGTGGGTAACACTCAATGTTTTAAACTTTTATATCATATCTTGTGATAATTATCATCTTTATTATATTTTCATACCTATCACTAGTTCTACTTATCAGTATATCTAATAACGGCCTAACCCAGCATGTATAGTAAATCAAATATAAATATCTGTTATGTCAACCTTCTGCTCAATACAGATATTTATATTTGATTTACTATACATATGGAGTAAGGCCGTTATAAAAGGGACCGATAAATAAAACAAACGATAGGTATGAAAATATAATAAAGATAATAAGATATGATATAAAAGTTTAAAACATTGAGTGTTACCCACCTAAAGTTATTTCCTTTGTTGAAGAAACCGGGTATCGATCCCAGTACCTCTCACATGCTAAGCGAGCGTCCTACCATCTGAGATAATTACCTTTGCGTCTTTTTTTCAATGGTTTCTTTGTGATAACTCTCTTTTCCTCTCATTCATTATAGTATTATTATTTTTTATTTCATCCCAGTTAGGGTTAGTTGTTACCGTGATGAAATAAGATGGCTTTCCCATTTGTCGAACCACAGTCATCGAATTCTGAAAGCATTCACTGTAGAAGCGAGGTGAAGCATAGATTGAAGGAGGAAGAACAATTCCCCAGCCTGCATTTACTGAATCTCCTTCAGCCACAGCATCATACAAACCCTCATACTTTTCAGCTCGTATCATGGTTTGATTGTTGCGGGCCCATTTGAGGCGACAATGTTCTATTTTTGCCTGGGCATCTACAGCATATTGCTGCATCAGCCGCCTGCTCTTCGTGATAATGTTACAGTCATCTTGCCTAACCTGAAACTGATAACAGTAGAAATCAGTGGGTGTGAGTGTGTGGTTGTTGTCAATCCTTTACAAACGAACCTGAAACCCATCATTCCCCCAAGAAAACAGTAGCACATAATGCAGAGGATCATAAGGACGGTGCAACTGATGAATCCTCTGAAGACCACCATCTCTATTATGAATGATAACATCCAATAGACCTAATGCTGTCTCAAGTTGAATAACAGCAATCCCAGATGCCATGGGAAGATTATATGTGCGACAATGAAATTCAGTGGGTTTTACTTTGTCAGCATGTAGGACAATATTCACATTTTCAGACACTGGCATTGCAATGACTGTCTTGAAGCTTCTTATATAGGTGTTGTAGTAGTGCAAGTCTTCTTGCAGGTCCTGCAGGACAGCAGCATCTTAATTAACATGATACAGGCGATTCTGAAGCTCATGATCTGTATCATAGAAGTAAAGCTGGGCAAACTTGGGTGAAGCATCACTTGGAAGTAGTGATCCAATAATATGACAAATCTTACCTTGGATCTTAAATGGGGGACTAAATCCTGGTGCTTTAATCTCTTTGCAACCAATTGAAGCTAAGGCAAGCACATTGTTATAATATGCACGTATCTTATGGAGAAAAGAATTTCCTTCTTGAGTGATATCGAAATATTTCAGTATATTTGGTGGAAGTTGAGGGAGTTTCACTTTTCCCTGGATGCAGCACAGAGATTTGGGTTCATGTGGCCAGCGATAAGCTTTGCAGTGCGGACAAACAGAGGCAAAGAGATTCCCTGCATTATGTTGTGGCATTATGGAAAGAACAGTTTGCTCTTGGAAAGGTTCATCTGTAGGATTCTTTGCCAGACCTTCAATTGACCTGTTCCTTCCTCTCTGAACGTTTGGTGTATCTGTTGCAAGTTGTTGTTGGTGTGTTAACTGAATTACATTTGTAGAAATTTGTTGGGATGTTGTAGAGCGATTATTGTTTGATTGATTTACCCTCATCTCTCTTTGTCGTTGTGCGTCTGTTGCCATGCGTTGGGATTTAAGTGAGAAATGTTTTCTGCGTCCCATATTCACTTTCTGTCATGTATCCCATATTCACTTTCTGATATGTTATCTCTACGGTGAAATCTTGGAAATAAATATATGTCAAAACAAAAAAAAAATAAATAAATAAATATATATATATATATATATATATATATATATATATATATATATATATGGAGGAAGTTATAGTTCACTTGAAGCATTGTGCAATGAGGTATAAACGTTTGTATTTGTAAAGCCAAAACAATGCAGGTATGGATATAGAATATAAATGCAAATGCAAAAGATATTGTTGACAATTAGTCTTTTACCTTAAATTAAAATACCTTTTACATTAAAAATTGCGATGGAATACAAATGATGGTTGGAAAATCACTGACGAAGGACTATTTTTATCATATGTAACCCATGTGCAAACCACGCAGTATTCTTTCTTCTCATGTTTTTATATATATATATATATATATATATATGTATGTCACAGCCACTCCTCTCTTTATATACCCACACATACAATCTCTCTTTCTCGCTCTAGCAATTTTATAAAATCAAAGAACAACAACATACACGCACACACATCAGCGTGTTGAAAAAATTCCAAATCGCTTCATCTTTCTCTTTCACTCTCTCTCTCTATATATATATAGTATAGGTATACCGGAAGTATTGGAATTTGAATCTTTTAAAAGAGGTGAATCTTGAATAATTGTTTATACTTTTGGCACAAGGCCAGAAATTACTCAGTGCATTACTGGTACTTTATTTTATCGAGCCCGTAAGGATGAAAGGCAAAGTTAACCTCAGCGGGATTTGAACTCAGACCGTAAAGGGCCGTAACTCTTTGCTGCAAAGCATGGCGTCAGACCCTCAACCGATACTGCCAATCCTCTGCCTTTTGTGAATCTTGAATAATATTTTTAATATATGTTTAAACATGTGTTACGAAATTTAGTAGATGAATTATGTAATATCTATTTCATTATTTATTCAAAGTAAAGATATGATATAAAACTTTAAAACATTGAGTGTTACCCACCTGGAGAATCCGGATATCGTTCTTCTTCTTCTTCTTCTTCTTATAATGGCGGTGTATTGGCAGAACAGTAAAGCGTCGGACAATATGCTTTACGCCATAGAGTTACGGTTCTTTACTTTCTGAATTGAAATCCCGCCTAGGTTAGCTTTGCCTTTCATCGTTACATGGTCGATATAATAAAGTAGCAGTAATACACTGGGGTTGATTTAATCTACTTTCCCCTCACCCAAAATTGTTGGCCTTGTGCCTAAATCAGAATATCAATATTATTATTAGTATGTATACTTACGTACATATATATATACAGACGTACAGTAGTGTGTATATACATACATACATACATGCACACATATATATATGTACGTATGGGTTTACCGAACATTTATTATAATGTTCGGTTTGTTGTAAACAAACAGCCCGAATTACTAGCCGTACAGTGTTCGGCAACCATCGTTGCATATAAACCTAAGTGTAGAAATATGTATTCATATATAAGCGTATAAGGCGAGAGGTAATATTTTCAGCAGCAATTTGGATGAACCGGCTTTTATTTCAGTCTGTCTCTCTCTCTTACTATAAATGTGTGTGTATGTGTGTCCTCGACACATATTCAGTTTGGTTGTCTGTTTATTACAGACCAACTAAGATATCTGAAGCTGTATTGAGTAGAAAGCTGATATAACATATATTTATATTTGATTTACTATACATATGGGGAGTAAGGCCATTGTAAAATAGACTGATAGGTAGAACAAGTGATAGGTATGAAAATATAATAAAGATAATAATTATCACAAGATGTGATATAAAACTTTAAAACATTGAGTGTTACCCACCTAAAAACATACACTTTACTGGAGAATTCGGGCAACGATCCCGCTACCTCTCGCATGCTAACCGAGCGCTCTACCATCCGAGCTAATTCCACGCTGCTTGGTTTTGGTAATGGTTTCTTTATTATAAATTCATTTTCCTGTCATTCCTTTATTTTTAAATCTATCTAGTTGTTGACTTAATATGTGGCTGAGGACATACACATACAGTGAGAGAGGGACAGAGTGAGATATAAGCCGGCTCATCTAAATTGCTGCTGAAAATTTTGCTACTCGCCTTATACGCTTATATTTGCATACATATTTCTACACTTAGGTTTTTATGCAAACATACAGATACATATACACACATGCGTGTGTGTGTGTGTGTGTGTGTGTGTGTGTGTGTGTGTGTGTGTGTGTGTGTTTTAGCAGAAAATAATAATATTATTATTTTTATCATTTAGGCACAAGGCCAGCAATTTAGGGGGAGGGGAAAGTCGATTAAATCAACCCCAGTACATTACTGCTACTATATTATATCAACCACGTAACGATGAAAGACAAAGCTAACCTCGGCGGGTTTTCAATGTAGAAGGAAAAGGGCCGTAACTCTATGTCGTAAAGTATATTGTCCGACGTTATACCATACTGCCACAAGAAGAAGAAGAAGAAGAAGAAGAAGAAGAAGAAGAAGAAGAAGAAGAAGAAGAAGAAGAAGAAGAAGAAGAAGAAGAAGAAGAAGAAGAAGAAGAAGAAGAAGAAGAAGAAGAAGAAGAACAACAACAACAACAACAACAACAACAGCAACAACAACAGCAGCAGCAACAACAACAACAATAACAACAACAACAACAACAACAACAACAACAACAACAACAACATAAATATTCCTATAATGAATGAGAGGAAAAGAAAGTTATCAGAAAGAACCATTCCAAATAACAAGCAAGGGGAATTAGCTCAGTTGGTAGAGCGCTCGCTTAGCATGTGAGAGGTACCGGGATCGATGCCCGGATTTTCCAGTAAGGGACTAGGTGGGTAACATCCAACGTTTTAAAGTTTTATATCATATCTTGTGATAATTATCATCTTTATTATATTATCATACCTATCATTTGTTTTATCAGTCTATTTTATAACGGCCTTACCCCATATGTATAGTGAATCAAATATAAATATCTGTATTGAGCAGAAGGCTGACATAACAGATATTTACATCTGATCTATTTACTATACATATGGGGTAAGGCCATTGATAAGTAGAACTAGTGATAGGTATGGTATCGATCTTCTTCTTCTTCTTCTTCTTCTTCTTCTTCTTCTTCTTCTTCTTCTTCTTCTTCTTCTTCTTCTTCTTCTTCTTCTTATAATGGTGGTGTATTGGCAGTACAATAAAGCGTCGGACAATATTCATTACGGCATAGAGTTACGGTCCTTTACTTTCTGAATTGAAATCCCGCCGGGCTTAGCTCTGTCTTATAATAAAGTAGCAGTAATAAGACAAAGCTAACCTCGGCGGGTTTTCAATGTAGAACGTAAAGGGCCGTAACTCTATGTCGTAAAGCATATTGTCGGACGCTTTACAATACTGCCTATACACCACCCTTAGAAGAAGAAGAAGAAGAAGAAGAAGAAGAAGAAGAAGAAGAAGAAGAAGAAGAAGAAGAAGAAGAAGAAGAAGAAGAAGAAGAAGAAGAAGAAGAAGAAGAAGAAGAAGAGGAAGAAGAAGAAGAAGACCACCACCACCACTACTACTACTACTACTATTACTACTATAATGAATGAAAGGAAAGAAAGTTATCAGCAAGGAGAATTCCAAATAACGAGCGCGGGGATTAGCTCAGATGGCAAGCGAGTTTTACCGGAATCGATGTCCGATTCCTCCAATAAAAGGCCCCCTTTTTTTTTTTTTTAGGTGGGTAACTCTCTCTTTGTGGAGACGTAATATCTCATGTTGATGCGCAGTCTGCAACTGGCGGATGTTAGCGTCAGAAGATGATATAAAACTGTAACTCAATGTTTTAAAGTTTTATATCATCTTGTGACGCTAAATCCTCCAGTTGCAGACTGCGCATCGACGTGAGATATTCTTCTCCACAGAGTTTGAACACCAGCAGCAGAGTTTAATGAGCAGCGATCAGGCCCAGTCCATAAGTTGACATTATATCATTTATATCATATCTTGTGATAAATATCATCTTTATTATATTTTCATACCTTTCCTTTGTTCTATTTATCTGTCTATTTTATAACAGCCTTACCCCATATGTATAGTAAATCAAATATAAATATATGTTATGTTAGCCTTCTACCTGATAGAGTTTCTTATATCTTAGTTGGTCTGCAACAAAACTGACAACCAGACTTAATATGTGGCCGAGGACAAACATACACATACACACACACTCATAGTGGGAGAGGGACAGAGTGAGATAAAAGCTCGTTCATCTAAATTGCTGCTGAAAATTCAAAATAACAAGTAAGGGGAATTAGCTCAGATGGTAGAGCGCTCGCTTAGCATGCGAGAGGTACCGGGATCGATGCCCGGATTCTCCAGCAATGCGCTTATTTTTTAGGTGGATAACATTCAATGTCTTAAAGTTTTATATCATATATTGTGATAATTATTAATGCTTTCTAGCCCAGTTACGTCCCTTTACAGTCTGAGTTCAAATCCCGCCGAGGTTAACTTTGCCTTTCATCCTTACGGGGTCGATAAAATAAAGTACTGGGTAATTGCTGGCCTTGTGCCTAAAAAGTAGAAACAATTATTATCTTTATTATATTTTCATACCTATTTATTGTTCTACTTATCAGTCTATCTGATAACGGCCTTACCCCATATTTATAGTAAATAAATCAAATCTCTCTATATATATGTGTGTGTGTGTGTATAGATATATATAGATATATACACACACATGCTTATATCTATATATAAGCATACATACATGCACACCAGTTAATTAATTAATTGGTTGATTGATTACAGATGTATTTATACTCACACCTATATAAACAAATAAATAAATAATTATAAAAATACAAATATACCATGAAAACTAAAAATGAAAATAAATAGAAAACGGATTAAATGTACCCAAATAGCATGCCTATATGTACACTGATATAGGTGCAATGACAAGAAGATATGAAAGTAAGTGAATGAACTTACATAACGGTGATAAAAGATACATTTGGATACATTTTTTTTTATAATTTCTTAACCTTGAATTATTGTATTTTAAATTAGTAGAACTGACATTGTTCTAACGGTTGACCTGTGGATTTGTCAGACAATATGTTACGTATTAATCAAAATATTAATATATCTACATCTGCTCCTAACATTAAATATTAGCAGAGCTGTTTCATTTTAGACCAAACGAGCTGCTACTTCTAGCAATCCTGTTGGCCTGCTTGTATCCTTATATTATAACGTCCTTACCTTGTGTCTTCATATTCTCTTTTGAATTTATGATAACTAGTCGTTTCTAATGCATTTAGTAAGACCAATTTCTAATGACGAGGGGTGGTTCTCTTCTTCTTCTCTGAAACAGCTGTATATAAATAGCAGGAACTTTCCCGTCTTTATGTAAGTTCTTTTACTTGCTATCCGATTTTCTTTGCCAATGTATCTATCTATATATATAGAAATGTTTGTTGTGGGCGGATAGCATAAGGCCCAAGCCTTAGCTGTACTTTAAAGAATTTGCCAACATCATTTGGGCAATGCTGGTAAAATATTTTCTACATATTGCAGATAATGTAGCGATCTCGGCGGCGTTGGAGAGAATAAGGTTTGAGCTTTTCTAGTCGACCCCAATAGTCAAGGCCTGACATCTTGTCATGTTTGTGATTGACCTTTGAGGTGCTTCAATTTAACATAATACTTTGTTTCATGTGGGGAAACCACAGTGGACAACCGTATTCAAGGTGGGGTCGGGAAAAATCAGAGAAGAGAAGGATAATGGTGTAGATATGTCTTGACTAGAAGGTTCTGAGAATCAGGAACACATTCTGCGGGTCATGTCAACTTTGCTGTTTATATGAGTGAGCCAACTTATGGTGTTATCGACAATTATTCCCAAGTCTCTAATATTGTTGGATGCCACGAGAGTTTCACCTGAAGGAAGGGAATATGAGAGTTTCCGTACATCTTCTTTTCCAAAGTGGATTAATTCAAATCTTTCCTCGTTCAGCAGCATCATGCTCTTTTCTGTCCATTGGATACCAGCAAATAGATCTGATTCAATGCATGTCCGGTGTACACATGCTAAAACACACACACACACACACACACACACACACACACACACACACACACACACATACATATATATATATATATATATATATATATATTTATGTTTCTATGTGTGTGTGTAAAATTACATACGTGTGGTTGCGTTAGCAGGTGTACATGCTTGTTTAATCTATTTGATGAAAGTATTATTGGGTTATACATTTACTTCTTTTCATAACATAAATCTCCACTAGTTATTTTCGATTGCGTGTTACGTGCACAGTGCATATCGAATGGACAAATGGGAATTAGGCCTGTGTTATTTCAATCTATACTACACTTTCTTCTTATTGTTATTCTCTCTCTCTCTCTCTCTCTCTCTCTCTCTCTCTCTCTCTCTCTCTCTCTCTCTCTCTCTCTCTCTCTCTCTCTCTCTCTCTCTTTCTGTAACTCTATGCATCTATCTTTCTATCTATATATAAGTATATATATATATGTGTATATATGTGTGTATGTACATGTATATATGTGTGTGAATGTTTGTATGTATATGTGAGGATGTATAAGTAAAATATATATATACATATATATATAGAGAGAGAATTACAATATATATATGTGTGTGTTTGTGTGTGTGTGTGTGTGTGTGTGTATGTACATATACATATACATAAATACTCAACTATACATACACATACAAACATTCACACACATACGTAAATATACATACATATATATATATTTGTATATATATATAGATAGAAAGATAGATGCATAGAGTTAGAGAAAGGGAGAGAGAGTGAGTGAGTGAGAGAGTAAGAATAAATAATACACACACACACACATACACACACACACACACATATACACACACACACACACACACACACACATATATATATATATATATATATATATATATATATATATATATATATATATATATATATATACTTATGCGTGTGTTCATCTGGTATGTGAGAGTTTCAATGTTAGTGTTCTTTGTGTGATAAAATTATTTTAGTTATTATAACCAAGCAGGATCTAATTTACGTATTTCCTTCTGGGAATGAATCTTTTCATTCAATAATATTCTGATATATTATTTGCCAAAAATATTGTCTTCTTCGACAAAGCAATATGGAAAGCTAATGGAACACACGTTACCTCTATAAATATAAATATGGGTGTGTGTGTCTGTCTCAGTGCGTGTGTGTGTATGTGTGTGTGTGCGCGCCCGTGTGTGCGTGTGTGTGGGTGTGCGTTTACATTTACTGCTTTGCATACATCGATTTTGTTGTATAACTTGTGAAAAGTTTACAATTTATTGAAGAAATCTATGTATTTCCTGTATTTAATTGAAGCTATTTCGTTAGTATATCTTTTCGGTAGAGTAGATAGAAACAATTACTGGTTGATGTTGAAAGCTAAGATCTAATTCATTCAAACCATCTCGAAAGCACATTTCTCGGCGGAAATTAAGACTACACTTTCAATCGTGTAACTCTATATTTTATAAGAGTAGGTTATTACATGAGGGAGATGTTGTCAATATTTCTGGTAATTCATGTTATCGCAGGTAGACTGAATAGAGGAGAAGAAGCGGAATAATGATTAAAATAATTCTTCATTGAAATATTCTCTATTCCAGTCTCAATAATATAAAAAATTAGGATATTATATGATAGTGTCATACTCGGGCTGGTCAATTCAGAATTAAAAGAGCAAAATACATTTATTTGATTTATGTCTCTACTACGCAAAATACATGATAGAAAACAACATTGCGTGACACAAATGAAAAGCAATAGATATTATTAATTATTAATCGTTAATAACGATTATTGAATCATCATATCTAGTATAATCGATCCCATATAGAGGATAGCGTATAAAATCAATATGTTTAACGACTTTCCATTTCTGTTTGACATATATGTAATTCCAATATATGTATATATATATATATATTTACGTATATACATATATATATATATATATATATATATATATATATATATATATATATATATATATATATAGTGGTGGAACACTGGAAGGTAATATCCGTAGTGGTGGAGCACTCAGTCCAAGGGACGAGCTCGGTAGAAGTGGTTACACAACAGTTAGTTCGCCATAACGAGAACAATTGTTTCACCTTAGCGCATCTGATTCCGAGCTGAAGATCCGCTAAGGTGAAACAATTATTCTCGGTATGGTGAACTAACTGTTGTGTAACCACTTCTATATATATATATATATATATATATATATATATATATACAGAGTGTCCCGAAAATGTATACACACTTATATTAAAATGCTGTTGGTTGACGTGTGTAAACATTTTGGGGAGCTCACTATATATAGTGTACATACACACCAGGGAGTTTCATATAGGGAACATATCTTGGTTGAAATAACCTCATGTCAATTGCGTTCTGCATTCATTTGACATAAAAGCTACACAGGCGAAAATCTAAGGAGATACGAATATATTTAAGGTTGCACAGTTTGGTGCTTTTTGAATGCTATGCCAAAACTATGGAAACATTTACTTCAATACTTGTTGATTGTAGTCAAGCTGCATGTTTTATACGTTTAGGACTGTGTAAATACAGCAGACATTTCTACCGCTTATTGGATCCTAAATGAAAAGAAAAACCGAACATTCTACGAATGTAGAAATAACTGTACATTGGTGATTTGTTTTCAATGTTCGTGAGATGAGTTTATCGATAATTGTTTTGATAATTCAGCACGATAATGAGTTAAAAATAAGGTTCTAATGCAAGGTTCATTACATTGTTGGTTTAGTGCTGGTTTTGTTGGGGAGTTATATACAAGCTGTTTTCGTCAAGTTCCATTCGTTGTCATGAAGTCACAAAATAATTTTCTTCTCTTTTGGTTTTCCTAGCCTGGAATGTGTTCCAGAAATATAAGAACCCAAAGAATAGTTAAAATAAAATTGATTGATTGATTTTTGTTTTCATATTTCACAGAGAATAAGAAAATGGAAACCAGAAAGGCTATTTGGCTGCTTGAGAAAAAGCCGGAGGTGGAGTTACCTCAGACTCGACTCCCCTTCAAACAACAAGTCCTCTTGTGTTTTCTCTACCATCACATCAAATTCGGCGGGTCAATTTCAGTTGCCGTAAAAAAACAATAGCAAGGAGATCCGGGAAGTGTGGAGAAAAGCAAATACCCATACCAAACCGGAAAACAACATCAGCACTGCAATCGAGAAATTGTATATGGAGTATCAAGGACGGAAAAAAGAAAAGTCAAGGATGACTGACAAAGTAATTGTAAAACAAGTAATTTTAAAAGATGATCTCGAGGAAATATTTAACACTGCAAGCCAGGACGCTCTTGAACACAAGGATGACCTATCTGAAGACACAGCTTTCTTTGGGGCACAGTGGGAAGATCAGATTTGGATTCCTGGTTAGATGTTGATGCAGTATTTGTGAGAGTCATTCAGAAGAAGGAAAACAAGATTCATGATATGAAACGTGTGCAAGAATTGAAAAGGGTTGAACGGAGTTCAATTAGACAAGTATAATCCGCAACCAAAACCGAGAAAAACGCAACACACACAGATGATACACAAAGATTATTGAGCAAAATCTCCCCACCGAAAATGTCCAATAGTACATAATAAAGTAAAATTGGGAATTGTTAAAGAAGCAATTAACCACATTGCCCCTATCTGTCCAGTCTAAGCCAAAGCAAAGATGAAAGAGTTGGGACTTATATACAGTGCTATCATTCATGCTATCATTCTTGCACCAAAACGGATTTCAGGGATTGACAAAACAAACGCACTCTGGGATATGCCAATACTAAACAACCGTGAGATAAATGGTAATTCTCTAGAAATTGTTGTCAAAAGATAAAAAAAGCAGATTATAGATAAAGTGGAAACTATGGAGGATATGAAGCTGTAGAATAGGAACAAGAAATGCATATTATAATGGAATTACTAGATTACACTGCCCAAAAATGTCCCTGAGTGACTCTCTACGATCGTATTAGGAAAAGAAATTTGAAAAGCTAAAGAAAGCATGCCTTATTAATACAGATATAATGAGAAATATTTGCTGAATATCTGAAGACGCGTGCAATGGTTTGATATTCATGGGGAAAAGACGGCAGAATTAGCAATACAAATGCTGTGCAAACTGCATATAATGATAATAATGATAAGTATTTCTTTATTGACCACAAGGGCTTACATATAGAGGACAATATATAAAACGATAAACAAAAGTATTACAACAATGAAACATTTCGAGAGCTCCCGTGGACGGCACCCGTGGACGGCACCCCACTCTTCTTCAAATCAGCCAGCATACAGGTGCATGCTCAGAGTAGGCCCATTCACGTTGTTGTTGTTGTTGCTGGTGGTAAACTTCGGCTCGTCGAATCTTTTTTCTCTTCGTTGTTGTTGGTGCTATTATCATCGTTGTTGTTGTTGTTGTTGTTGTTGTTGTTGTTGTTGTTGTTGTTGTTGTTGTTGTTGTTGTTGTTGTTGTTGTTGTTGTTGTTGTCGTTGTTGTTATTGTTGTTGCTGCTGCCTCTTGTGCTGTCGTTACTCACTATATTGTTATATTTGTTAGTTGTGTTGTTGGTATTGTTGTCATTAATTCCGTTGTTGCTCTGGTTTATTGCCTTGTTGGTGCTGCTACTGTTGTTGTTGATGTTGTTGGCAATATTGCCTAAGGTAGTGCTAATTTTCATCATGGTGGTGCTGGAGTTGGTGTCAGTCAGCTCAACTTTCCAGCAGATGTCCCGTGACAAGCTGGCTGAACGTTGGGTCGTGCTCCGTCCATGTTTTGGTTGGGTATTTTTA
This sequence comes from Eledone cirrhosa, assembly GCA_964016885.1. Taxonomy (NCBI): domain Eukaryota; kingdom Metazoa; phylum Mollusca; class Cephalopoda; order Octopoda; family Eledonidae; genus Eledone; species Eledone cirrhosa. The sequence continues at coordinate 309,569,254 of OZ024740.1, read as the reverse complement.
CGTAAACAATTTTTTTTTATGAAACAAAATTCGAATATTTGGGCCCAAGGCCTTAACATGGAGTAATGTGTCGCATTGTGTGACGCCTTATCAACAGTTTGTAACAAAAATATAACAATGAGTGCAATATAACACTTGAAAATTAAAACTTACGGAGTGATATTCATATACGTATTGACACCCTGAGGCTGTAACTGAAGGAGAAAAAATAACAATTCTTTGGAACTTTCCTGTACATACTGACCGGACAATGAAAGCTAATGGACCAGATATCATTGTAAAAGGCCAACATAGCAAGGTCTGTTTATTGATAGATATGAGCATCCCATGTGATCACAATATCGCAGCAAAAGAATTTGACAGGCTAAGAAAATATAAAGATCTGCTTATTGAAATCGAAAAAATGTGGCACCTCAAGGCCGTTACAATACCAGTGATTGTGGGAGGACTGGGAATGATCAAGAAAGGGACAGAACAGTATTTGCGAATGATTCCTGGTTTGCCCTCTCTGCAAGAGGTGCAAAAAATTGTTTTGACTGGTACTGCACACGTATTGAGAAGAGCACTATCTCTGTAAGATTGATATCCCTCCTTGTATGTATGTGTGGATATGTGGATATATATATATGTGTGTGTGTGTGTGTGTGTGTGTGTCTGTCTGTCTGTCTGTATGTATGTATGTATGTATGTGCGTGCGTGCATGGATATCTTTTATTTATATATATGTATATGTATGTGTATGTATGTGTATATATGTGTATGGGTATGCATTTGTATCTGTGTGTGTATGTATATATATATGTATAAATATATATATAAATGTATGTATGTTTGTGTGTGTATGTGCGTATGTGTGTGGATATATATATGTGTGTATGTATGTGTATGTTTGTGTGAGTGTATATGTATGTGTGCATGTGTGTATGTATATATATATATGTGTGTATGTATATGTATGCATATATATGTATATATATATATATATAGTAATAATAATAAATTTGAAGACTAAAATCCAAAGAGGTTCGAAAAGGATAAATATATATATAAAAATATATATATATATGAGTTTCAGAATATTCCGTTAAGGGTGAAAGCAGTGATTCTTTGCTTAAACTTTAATCTGTTATTTTAATAAATATATATATATATATATATATATATATATATATATATTTTTTTTTTTTTTTTTTTTTTTTTAAACCCCATTATCAGGCTAAAATTTCTTTTAGTCAAAAATTCGGTGAAAGCTATTCTATTTTCTAATTTCAAACCTGCTCACTGTTTCAAAACATACTTACTTGTCATTTATACTCGCTAAGAATGTAGCTCTAATTTGAATGGAAGGCGATGGGTGATGTGTTGGTGTAATGGTAGCACAGTGGTCTGGATAACCAAAGATGTGGGTTCGACTCCCATGTACGACAATACTCATCTTTTTTTTCCATTTATCTGAGGATTCTAAACTCCATTATCAGGCTAAAATTTCTTTAGTCAAAAATACGGTGAAAGCTATTCTATTTTCTAATTTCAAACCTGCTCACTGTTTCAAAACATACTTACTTGTCATATATATATATATATATATATATATATATATATATGTGTGTGTATGTGTATGTATATATTTTTATTTTTTATTTTACAAGCTGTAAATTATGATCAATGTAGTGTCTTAACTGGCTTACCAATGTATGCAGGGAATTTATTTGCCCTAGGTGTCAGGAAGACACTCGGCATATATCAGAAACAATACTGAAGGGGCAAAAACAATAATAATTGTTTCTACATTTGGCCCAAAGCCAACAAATTACCCAGTGTATTACTGGTACTTTATTTTATCGACCCCGTAAGGATGAAAGGCAAAGCTAACCTCGGCGGGATTTGAACTCAGAATGGCAAGGGCTGTAACTATATGCGTCAAAGCATGGCGTCCGACCCTCTACCGATACCGCCAAACAATAATAATAATGATGATTTCGACCCAGCTGAACTAACTGATCAGAACAATCAAATCATGATTGAATGGCTGAAGGCTATGGGAACCAGTATAAATGAACGTGACACACTTCCAAATATTTACTAAAGCTAAAATTAAAGGTAACTGGTAAGACTTTCATTGTTCTTAAAGGCATAATTGCAGCTATTGATGTTAATGTTACAGAACTGAACAACCTAATAATGCTCCTATGAAGATTTCAACGAACTTATATTGTGAAAAAGTTAATAACGAAACCATCTCCATAAAATGCCTGCGTGCCAAGGACAATTTAATCAACAAATTAATTTACTTTAATCTACAATGTTTAAAATCTTTAAGTTTGAAAAGAATAGCAAGCTATCTAAAATATGAAAATGAAAGAGAAAATATAACATAGCGAATTATTCATTATGACTGAAGTTCCCGATTCATACTGCATCGCTCGTCGCGCGGGAAAGCAAGGAGCGTGTTCTGCTGAGGTCCTGATATGGTGTCTGAAATAACAGTTACAGAGTCAACGCAAAATCTTCTTAAATGCAAACAAGCAGTCGATGTTTGCAATTTTAATGTTCGAACTCTCAGCAATTTACATCATCTATCTGAACGCATCACTTGCAGCCCCTCAAACCATTGATATTATCTGTATTCAAAAGCATCACATATATCATGAACATCCTGATCTCAACTATCAACATTGTGGTAAAGATGGACCATGGTTTCAGCCTCAGCATGGGAGAATTCAATCAATTCCACGATTGGAGGTGTAGGAATTGTACAAAAGATTTGATGTGACAAAATCTTCAGAGGAATAACATTTATAGCAATAGCTGCAAAATTTAATAACCCTTTGCTCCTTAAACGCTTACGTCTGGAAATCGAAAAAATATTGAGAAAGTATCAAAATGGCTTTCGAAAAGGCGATCAACTAACGGGCAAATCGTAACCGTTCGCAGAATTCTTGAGGGTGTGAAAGCTAAGATTATAAATGCTGTTCTGTTATTTGTTGATTTCTCCAAAGCATTAGATTCGATTCGGAGAGGTAAAATGGAGGAAGTACTACTAGCCTATGGTATACCAAATGAAACAGTAAAAGCGATTATGATGGTCTACAAAAACACTTTCAGTCATACGATGGTGATACAGATTTCTTTGAAATCATTGCAAGAGTGCTACAAGTTGACACTTTAACAACCTATATCTTCATCATTTGCATGACTTATGTTCTCGAAACTTCTGTGAATACCATTGAAGACAATGGATTCACACTACATCACAGATGTAGATTAGGCTGATGATTTAGTGCTACTATCCGATCGAATAAACCGAGCAGTAACCCTTCTCCATAGTCTTCAGCATTCAGCCAAATGTATTAGTCTCCATGCTAACTCCGACAAAACTGAATTCCAGACAATATGAAAAGGAGCCTCTTTCAAACAACCGTTGCCTCTGTTCTATTGTATGACTGCTTAGCTTAAACCCTTACGGCAACCCTGGAAAGAAGATTGAATAGAGCCTACACTCACTAAGAGTGGCTTTGAATGTCACTGGGAGAGGTCGTCTGACGAATGAGTGACTGTATGTGAATCTTCGTCCTGTACCAGACATCATCAAAGAGCGTAGATTCTGATTCATAGGGCGTTTCGAAAAAGCTAAAGAAATTGTTAGTGAAGTTCTTTTGTGGGAGCCTTCATTGCAGAGTAGGCCAAGCCAATAGCTATGTCAAGCAGATGTTTGATGACATAAACTGCAATCCTTCTGACCTGCCGAATATGATAAATAATAGAATCAGAATCCCCGCAAGCTGTGTGACATATTGATTGATTGATAATATAAAATCCATACATGACATTGATACGACTAAACAGCCTATTAAGGAAAACTTCTCTGTTAAAACTTCTCGCATAGTGCGATACGAAAAGTGTACTAGGTTCTTCAACGACAAAAACATGTTCAAAATCAATCCGAAACATTTTTGCAGAAGAATAGGGAAACATCATTTACAGTAAATTCTGGTCCATCAAAAGAAGAATTGCTGGAATTTTTTAATACACTTTGGGCAGAAGAAATTACAGTAAAAATATCCCTTAGATTGATAGACTATCTACTGACTGAACCCATTTGGAAAAGCAAACGTGGGAGGATATCAAAGCACTGGATATAAGATTTATTTGCAACAATCTCCAGGAACGGATAAAATTATTAATTCTTAGTTGAATACATTCTCAAAAAAGCTGCGGAATTCTGACAAGACTCTATAACAATATTAGGCAGAATGAAAAAAATGAACCAAAAATCTATAGACCTATAATCTGTTTAACAACTACGTATAGGATATTGACATCTGTTTTCACTGATTACATGTATAACAAAAGATGGCATCTTCTCCATTGAGAAAAATAGCTGCAAATATGGGCCTTATGGTTGTATATATCAGTTTCTCATTAATAATAGGATTTGGAAAGATGTCACAAACAGTGCAAGAAATTAGATTGGATAGAATATAAAAATAAAGGTATTTCACAGCTAACAACATAGATTTATCGGGAAATGCTTGGAAACTCATAAAATATCGCCTACTTTAAAAAACTTTCTATCTGTTAGTATGAGAGCATGGAAAACTACACTGATTGTAAATAACGAGAATAAATTTGTGAATGCGGGGGATGTTGAAATCTCATGCGGTGCTTTTCGGGGTTATTCTCTTTCGTTTAGTACTGATGCCTCTATCCATATTACTCTGTGAAACACAATATGACTATAAAATTATGTGGAAAATACAAGTCAATGTTTTACACGGATGTAAAACAGTTGTAAAACAGATTAGTGACGACATTTGGATGGAATTTGGCCTTGATCAATGCGAAAAAGCTAACTTCATCAGAGGGAAACTATCAAAGATTTCCAACGTTGAACTTGATCAACAAAACGCTATAAAAGAGTTAGAACCAGGGGAGGTTACAAATACTTGGGATGTATGGCGGTGGTGTAATTAAACACTCATCGATGAAGGTAAATATCTATATGCAAGGGCAATTTTCAAGTCAGAGTTAAACACAAGAAAGAGGTCTAAAGCAGACATAGAACGACTTTACTTACTATGAAATGAAGGAAGCCGTGAATTGTCACAACTTGAATAGTCACTGAAAATTTCCATGATTGGCTTAAACCTTTATCCGTAAAACTATGATGACTGGTCGTATTCCTCGCAAGCTGTGTGACATATTGATTGATTGATAATATAAAATCCATACATGACATTGGTACGACTAAACAGCCAATCAAGAAAAACTTCTCTGCTAAAACTTCCCGCATAGTGCTATACTAAAAGTCTACTAGGTTCTTCAACGACAAAAATTTGTTTAAAATCAATCCGAAACATTCTTACAGAAGAATAGAGAAACAACATTTACAATAAAGTTTGGTCCATCAAAAGAAGAATTGGTTGTTTTTTAAAACTGAAAAAAAAACAGTACAAAATTATATTCAGGATATAACAGAATAGACAAGAATATTCTTTTATTAATTTCAAATACAGTAATCTCAGAATTATATGAACTAAGAACTAGTTGAGAAAAAGCTAAACATACGAAAACCCTTACTAAAAATGCAGTCTTAAATAATCTTACCTGCAAATGGCAATAAAAAAACATTTCAGGGTAAATATCCAGAGAGAGCCAACATGCTTATGTTGGCAAAACACTTGCCCGTTAGTGGTTAGTGTCCTCTGGCTTCAAATCAGAGATAGAAGGGTTTTTCGCTGCAGCAAAAGATCAATCCCTCCCTACAAGAAGCTATCACACTCACATTAAAGAACGACAACATCCCAACATATAAAGTATGTAAACAACAGTCAAAACCTATCGCTGATGCTGTCTCCATGCGTAGCATTATTGCACCATCGGATTATCTCAATAGGCATGATAGAGCTGTAGAGTATATCTGGGGAATTTGTAAGGATCTGGAGCTGCTCTATTATAAAAATTGGTGGGAACACTAACCCCTTCTGGTGCTTGAAAAAGATTATATCTCACTCCTATAGATTTTTCTGTTCAAACTGACAGAGTGATAAATGCCAAGAAGCCAAACATTTTATTGAAGTGTTTCAAACAAAAATCATGCCTCTCCATTGATATTAATTGATATTACTGTCCCAATCGATATAAATGAATCTGTCAAGACCTACCAAAAATCGAGCAAATAGAAAGATCTTGAGATAGAAATTGGCAAAATGTGGAAACTCAACACTAGAACAATACTCGTTGTTGTAGACACCTTAGGAATAATAATAACAAGGGGCAGATTATTATCTATCTGAAATGCCAAGAAATCCCGAAATAGAAGACATTCAGAAAATAGTACTCATGCGGCCTACTCATATACGAAGAATATTGTCTCTGTAACTCCAAAACAATCGTTTTTTCACATAATCATCAGAAGCAATGTTAAAAATACATAACACATACCTTTTATCGTTAATTTATTACCACAATCAAACACCATAAACTACTCTTATATAAGCGTTAATTGTCTTATATTTTGACATTATGTTGAACACTATACTTATTCAAACACAAAGCACGCAATTAAAACACAAGTCCCTGTCACCGAACTACATTCCACACCTAAACCATGAGAATTATGCCCGTTTGAACTTATAACTTGCTGTCTCTTGAAGTCTCTGGGTGATCTTGAAGTTGAAGTCTCTGGGTGAGACCTGGTCTCAGCTCGTAGAAACGGAAAGTAAAATCCAAACATCCGAAAATTAATGTCGAGGATGATGATGATGATGATGATGATGATGATGACGATGACGATGTCGGTGACGGTGACGATGACGATGTCGACGACGAAGATGGCGATGATGATGATGACGATGATGAGGATAATGATGGTGGTGGTGGTGGTGGTGGCGGTGGCGGTAGTGGTGGGGCGCGGTTGTGTAATGCCGATGCTGATGATGATGATGATGATGATGATGATGATGATGGGGGGGGTGAAGAGGACGATGATGATGTTGATGACAATATTGATGATGATGATGATGATGATGATGATGATGATGATGGTGATGATGATGATGATGATGATGATGATGATGATGATGATGATGATGATGATGATGATGATGATGATGACGACGACGATGATGATCAATCGATTGTTTCAGAATATATCACTCGCCAAGAACCAATGTTGGATGATACAAGAGTATCATTAATGCGTGTAATTCGATAAAGTCAGATGTGGAGAAGCTTAAAAACGTTGCGTGAGAAGTTCTAGCAATAGGAAATTGAGTAGCGTATGGAAATTAGCTAGCTGAATCGTCACCAATGAAACATATCCAATAGCAAATGTATTCCTGACATAGACTTGATGAAGGCAATAACTACGTTATTATCAAACGAATGTGACATTGGAACAGTAATCATTAGCACGTATATGTTATAACATGCACGAAGACACGAAGACATGCATGCAAAAAGAGAATATATGTGTATATGTGAATGTATGTACATATGTATATATATATATATATATACATATATATATATGTGTGTGTGTGTGTATATATGTGTACATATATATATATATATATATATATATATGTGTGTGTGTGTGTGTGTGTGTGTGCGTGTGTGTGTGTGTGTGTGTGTGTGTGTGTATGCGTGAATGTATGTATATACGTATATATATACATATATATATATGTGTGTGTGTAAGTGTATATATGTATACATATATATATGTGTGTGCGTGTATATACATACATATATATATATATATATATATATATATATATATATATATATATATAGGAAAATGTATGATCCCGACGGCAGAGCTCAAGCCGTTTCGAGTATTGAGTACTCTTGTGCGTTATGGTCCATCTGGTTCCTTATCACAACTCCTTCGTTATATATATATATATATATATATATGATGGTTTCCCCCTCGTTATCGAGTATGGCCATATATATATATATATATATATATATATATATATATAGAGAGAGAGAGAGAGAGAGAGAGAGAGAGAGAGAGAGAGAGAGAGAGAGAGAGAGAGAGAGATAGGTAAATATACACGGGTGTGTATGATTGTGTATAGAAGATTATATTAATAAGAGGAATTTCAACTTTGTCTGATTTACTCGTTTTATTTACAATCCTTTAAAATATATATACTGTGAAAATTGCAAACTCGATTGTCACCACATATCATGAACCTGAAGATTGCGAAAGCATGAAAGTACTTGTTCAATTAACACTTAGAATTTAATATTCTATCATACTATTTCATTATAATACCATTATATATATTTTAAAGGATTGTAAATAAAACGAGTAAATCAGACAAAGTTGGAATTCCTCTTATTAATATATATATATATATACACTTATATATGTGTATATATATATATATATATATATATACTGTATATTCATACATATGTATATGTGTGTATATAAATATAAATATATGTAAATATATATATATACATTCATATGTTTATATGTATATATATATATATATATATGTGTGTGTGTGTGTGTGTGTATGTATGTGAGTGTATGCCTGTGTGTGTGGTGTGTGTATTTGGTGTATAATATCCTATAGTATTGCATGTATGTATTGAACATGCTATCTTTCTGCAACATAAAGACACCCGCAGATGTACATTTTCCTATGACATGCCTTGCCACCTGTTCGGAAAACTAAAATTCACAAACATTTCATCGACGTTTCTAAACCTTTATATTCATGTCTGTCTCCAGCATGGAATAATGTTGGCTTGTGTTACTGCTCGACATCATTTATTTTGTTTTACGCCCAACAATCTCTATAGTAATTCAATGCAATATAGTACTATTATGATATACTCTTGTGGATGTGATTGTTTGTCAGACAATCAACTACGTCTTCACTAGTTTCTAATTTTTGTTATGCCATTTCAAGTTTGGTCATTCTACCTCATCATGTACCATATAGACAATTAGTTATTCTGTCAATCTAATTCGTTTTACATTGGCTCGAAGTATTAAGACAAATTCTAGTCATTGATATGTAAAGTTGAGATTGTAGGGCCTCAAAGTCTAGCAAAATTTGGCATTAGATATGTCACATCGAATACGGATAAAATATTCTTTTCTTTATTATACAATTGGCCTGCAAAGAATCAAATATTTCAGAATTTGTTATCGCTGTTATCGCATGGAGACAGCATCATCGATAGTTTCTGGCGCTGTTGTTTACATACTTTATATGTTGGGATGTTGTCGTTCTTTAATGTGAGTGTGATAGCTTCTTGTAGGGAGGGATTGATCTGTTGCTGCAACGAAAAACCCTTCTATCTCTGATTTGAAGCCAGAGGACACTAACCACTAACGGGCAAGTGTTTTGCCAACATAAGCATGTTGGCTCTCTCTGGATATTTACCCTGAAATGTTTTTTTATTGCTATTTGCAGGTAAGATTATTTAAGACTGCATTTTTAGTAAGGGTTTTCGTATGTTTAGCTTTTTCTCAACTAGTTCTTAGTTCATATAATTCTGAGATTACTGTATTTGAAATTAATAAAAGAATATTCTTGTCTATTCTGTTATATCCTGAATATAATTTTGTACTGTTTTTTTTTTCAGTTTTAAAAAACGACCAATTCTTCTTTTGATGGACAAAACTTTACTGTAAATGTTGTTTCTCTATTCTTCTGCAAAAATGTTTCAGATTGATTTTGAAAAAATTTTTGTCGTTGAAGAACCTAGTAGACTTTTAGTATAGCACTATGCGGGAAGTTTTAGCAGAGAAGTTTTCCATCGTACCAATGTCATGTATGGATTTTATATTATCAATCAATCAATATGTCACACAGCTTGCGAGGAATACGACCAGTCATCATAGTTTTACGGATAAAGGTTTAAGCCAATCATGGACATTTTCAGCGACTATTCAAGTTGTGACAATTCACGGCTTCCTTCATTTCATAGTAAGTAAAGTCGTTCTATGTCTGCTTTAGACCTCTTTCTTGTGTTTAACTCTGACTTGAAAATTGCCCTTGCACACATCGATAAGTCTTTAATTACACCACCTTCATAAACCCCAAGTATTTGTAACCTCCCCTGGTTCTAACTCTTTTATAGCGTTTTGATGATCAAGTTCAACGTTGGAAATCTTTGATATCGTGTGCAAATATAAAGTTTTTAATGGTGTCGTCATGTACATCTTTGTGCATGGTCAATCTAATTTATGCAGATGAGAAATGCCATTGCACTACACAGACAAGTGAATTAACGTCCAGGACTAGAATACTTATATTAACATGCAGTCGATTGTATCGACCACTGGATATGTGGGAATAGATACTTGGAACATGTATATGTGTTTGCCGATTGTTTTCCACTTCTTCGATAAGGTAGGAAATCCATGGTTCATGACATTTTCCAAGGCCTCTGAGGTTGATGGGAAGAAGGGAGACAGTTCTCCGAAGTGCGAAGACAGAATGCCTAATCTGAATACTATAAACGCAAAAGGACCAGGTGAGTTGTAAATGAGATAAAAATCAATTCACACCCATAGGCGTTTACAGTTGATTATTATACATCCAATGGAGACGATGTTCCTTGCTGGGTATGTCTTCAGTTTTGTGGACACATAGTATTTTTATGCAATTATTGAAAACAAACATAAAATCACCATTCAAGATTTCCTACCTCGTGGGTAGTTTGATAACAGCGTTTGTTTTTCTATTCTATACAAACATTCCTCTTGAAGAAATTCGATTTACCTCAAATCAATAATGATGTTGTTTCTCTTAAGTATTTTATATTTGCATTCCGACTGATCTTTTTATTATTATTTATTTAATATCGTTAATTGATATTTTTATTTTGGTTATATTTGTGAAGCAAATAATAGCATGCCTTCAATGAAGTTTTGTAAAGTAAACTTAAAAGTTTTAAACAATCTTTCATTTTATTTTCGTAACCTGAAATGTTCATACCAAAACATTCATATGTGATTTTTGTAATGTTCCTGGACAAGTTTTAATTTTCAATATTTTCTTACAATTCAAATCAAGTTTTAAAATAACACATCTCATGCACTGGTAAATATTAAATCAATACAACGAAAAACTGATTTTATATATTCTTCCATATCGATCCTAATTCTTTAAGAAAGTTCATGTATTATATCCAATAAATTATTTAACAAAACATCACCATCTACATCTCTCTCTCTCTCTCTCTCTCTATATATATATATATATATATATATATATATATATATATATATATATATATATCCCTCTCTGCATCTATCTTTCTATTTATAAATAAGTATATAGTTTTGCGAGGTTTTTTATATGAAATCGTGTGTCGAAACAAATATTGTTATACTTGGGGAGGGTCATATTTGTGTAGTATTGCCAGAATTAATAACAGAACACACTCACTGTTTGGCTGGTTTTCGCTTCTCGCTTCTGTGTCTTTTATATCGGTAATCTAACTTACTCGGTCCTCAATGTTGCCATTGACTGACCGACGGTCAAAAATAATACAGATACAATATAGACACAAACATATATATATAGTTTATCATAAATCTTTCGTTGCACATCTGCAACATCGTCAGTGGTGCTATCTTTTCCTCCTGTTGTATTGTATGTCTACGCCATTTTTATTCAGTCTGTCTATATATTTATTTATTTATTTGCTTGTTTGTTTATTTTATTTTGTCTTCTTTGCGCATGCGTTTGCATGTGTGTATAGTGTTTTGTTTGCTGTGTGATGGGTGACTAGTGTGTGTTTATGTGCTTGTTGTTATTGTGCTTGTGTGTGTATTTATTTATTTATTTATTTATTTATTTTATTTTATTTACTTATTTATACTTCTCTTAGGTCAGTGTTATTTGTTTGGGTGTTGTTGTTATTCCATTCATTCTTTCTGTTTAGTCTTGGTCTTCTAATTTCTATTTCACTGGCCTCTATGATTTGCCTATCTGCTGGGTCATTTCTATGTTTAGATATTATTCTAATTTCTATGTTGTCTATGTTACCGTCATGTTGTTGTCTAGCATGTTCGTATAGTACTGACCCGTTTTTTCGTCCTTTTAGTTCCCCCCAGTGTTGGTCTATCCTTTCACCTATGCTACGAGCTGTCTCACCTATGTATGTTGTTGTCATGTTTCTGCAAGTACCCTCTGTACATCTTATGCTATAGACTACATTTCTAGTTTTACAGTTTATCCGGGGGTTTACCTTACATATGATACATTTCTTAAATGGGTTTTCTTAAAAGGGTAGGTTTTGCTGATCAGGGATTTTATGGTGGTTCCTGGCTTTTCTACCACCTTAATTTTTAAGTGGGTCTTTCTCAAGGCCTTTCTACACTGGTTAGCTAATTTCCCTCCAGGAGTAGCGTCCACAAACATGACACTCTGGTATCTCTGGTTGTCGTACCATGAGGTGGCTTTCCCTATCTTATGTCTAGTCCTATCTAAGCTATTCCATGATTTGCTCCTGTATAATGGGCAAATTCCTTTCATGTCCAGTTCTATGACGGTCTTATACTTCTCCATGGCTCCTTCGTATACTCTGACTCTGTCTCTTTGGTTGTAGCCAGAGAACTGCATGCGGTTGATGAAGTGTTGGATGTGTCTTTCCATTTCTGTTGGGTCGCACATGCGGGACACATTCTTCATCACTCGTACCAAATCTACGATCAGAATATTAAACTTAGCACTACTGGACATTGCTGAGTTTTTTAGTATCAGGTATTTGGAGGCCATGGGTTTAGCATAGTGTGAGTGGAGAATTTGGGCTCTCTCGTCTATAGTGTTAATCCAGAGTTCTGTGTCTAATACAGGTAGTCTATTGTTAGGGTGTTTGGAAGGGAAGTCGATAGTTACAGTTATACTCTGGTGTATGGAATTAGCTATCTGCTGGATGCTTTCCATCGTTCTACGTTCTAAATCAAACTTGTTAGTGCTCTCTAGTGGGGGTGTTCTTATAACTATATTGATATCGTCTACATAACGAGAGTACATGATGAGGTCTATGGAGCTCTCATTAAGGAGATCTTTAAGTCTCCTTTCCAACCATACCATGAAAAGGTTGGCAACATCACCAGCTATGCTGACGCCGATGGCTGCTCCCTCATTTTGGGTGTAGATCTTCTCGTTGAACTTAAATATGGGTCCCTTTAGGATAGTTTTGATACTAGCCCCTATTGCATACGAGCGAAATAAATAAATATATAGACAGACTGAATAAAAATGGCGTAGACATACAATACAACAGGAGGAAAAGATAGCACCACTGACGATGTTGCAGATGTGCAACGAAAGATTTATGATAAACTATATATATGTGTTTGTGTCTATATTGTATCTGTATTATTTTTGACCGTCGGTCAGTCAATGGCAACATTGAGGACCGAGTAAGTTAGATTACCGATATAAAAGACACAGAAGCGAGAAGCGAAAACCAACCAAACAGTGAGTGTGTTCTGTTATTAATTCTGGCAATATTACACAAATATGACCCTCCCCGAGTATAACAATAAGTATATATATGTGTATATATGTATGTACATTATGTACATACACACACACACATACACACTAACACTTTTCCTCTCTATCTATAATATACATGCATTATATATGTGTGAGTATGTATATATACATATATATATACATATGCCCATATATATACACACACACACACACACACACACACACACACACATATATATATATATATATATATATATATATATATATAGTAATAATAATAAATTTGAAGACTAAAATCCAAAGAGGGCTCAATAAGGATAAATATATATCAAATATATAAGAACCGTAGAGCAAATATTTATTAAAATAACAGATTAAATTTTAAGCATGCTTAAACTTTAATCTGTTATTTTAATTAATATATATATATATATATATATATATATATATATATATATATATATACAAATGGAAGTTTAGTAAAATCGAAGTTTTGGCTTATATATATATCCGACTGTCGAAAAAAAAAAGAATATTCAATACTGTTATCAAGACTAATTAGTGAGTCTTGTTTCCCAAGAAGTTCACCTGCTTCTCAAAGAGTCATCAAACACTAAACATACAATAGTAGTGAGAGTACATATAAGGGAATAATCAGGGTGGTGGGATTAATTGAGGGGAAGAATTAATAGGAAAGGATGATAGTTTCGGTGCGGAGAATTATAGGGGTCGTGCTTCTCAACGGGTATCCACATTAATATTCACTTCACTACTATGTTTGGTAGAAAACTAAATAAAATATGTGCGTTAAAATAGAGAGCACATGGAAATAATGTCGTAACGAATAGAACGTAAGGTTACTAGAAAAATAGCAGCCAGGACCATTCGATTTATTAAAGCTCAACAAAAGCGATGGACCAATAATTCTCCTCACTCAATTTTGCAAAATAATTCTACCCATAAACTGCCTGGGTACATGATAGTTATCATGGTAGGTTCGTTCATCCTTTTGATTGGGTTCTGTGAACCATGCTATTTTAGTTATCATTTTCTTTACCCTGGCGGTCTCAGTCTCTTGCGATTTCAACACATATAGTTATATATCTGTGTTCGTCTCTTCTTACTGTATTATAAGGCTCGGAAAACATTTATCTCCTTGAGTTATTTTAATTATAGGGAACTATTGTGAGTTTTTAACTCAATATATGTGTGTGTGTGTGTGTGTGTGTGTGTGTGTGTGTGTGTGTGTGTGTGTGTGTGTGTGTGTGTGTGTGTGTGTGTGTGTGTGTGTGTGTGTGTGTGTTAAAAGTCTTTCCGGTTTCACATATGAATGATTTTTTTTAAGTAAAGTGTGTGGCAATGTGCTGATGTGTCACGCGTCTGCACTTTTTTTCTGCTAAACAAAAGCGGCTCAGTTTTTTATCTCTTCAAAGCACAATTGGATCACGTGATCACGAAGATCATGTGATTCCGTGTACAGTTGTGGAAATTTTTGCGCCATAATTAGGAATAGAATTTTTCTTGTTATTTTCCGCCAAAAATTTGTAGTTTCATCAATCAGTGAACGTGGTTAGAGACAATTTCAAAAGGAAGTCATGTCTGTTTTGTCGAGTTACGTAGTCATGTCTGTGTATAGAACTGTTTGTGGCAATCAATCCCACCTACCCACCCCAAATGTTTAACTAAGATTATCTGTGTTTATGTCAGTAGAAATATTGTTTTGTTTTGTTTTTGTTTTGTTTTTTTGTTTTGTTTCCTGCTACGTCGGAATATGAAGTCTCAGTAATTTTAAAAAAGTTAATAAAATAATGATAAATATAACTCAATCAGGAATATGAACAAGAATTTTACGTGAGTGCGAGTATATATGTGTGTGTGTGTGTTTGTGTGTATGTGTGTGTGTGTGTGTGTTTGTGTGTGTGTGTGTGTGTGTGTGTGTGTGTGTGTGTATTCGTGCGTATATGAGTAGCGATTTGTCCCCTTTTTTGTTCGGGTACAGAGGTCCTGTGATTTACAATAACAGTGTTTACAGTAGTTAAAAACTACACAATTCTATATCTAATATAATGATGTTCCATATCCAATCTAATTGTACTTCAAACAGATAGCAATCTAAGCCATTTATTTAGTTATAAAACAGAAAGAAATTTTCCAAAATATCAGATGCGATACACATAGCTACACATCTCTCCATCTCACTTAACATTTGAAAATCACTCAAGCGTGAAACCGGCAATGTTATTAACATCTTCTTAAAAATTGAAACAACATTTTCCACTTCTTTCCCCTATATATGTGTGTGTGTGTGTGTGTATTTCTACGAATATGAAACAATTGATTATATAAAATATAACAAATTACCTCGGTGTATTTTGTAGCATTGCAGTACATATTAATTATTGTGCTTCAATTGCTAGGATAGACGCATCATAGTTCCCACAGAAGATTCACAGTTCATATATTATTCTATGTTATCAAAGAGATTCATAAATGTCTTGGCTTATGCAAGGACATAAACTACTTTTCATCTTTAACAGTTGATATTATAGATTTTCACGCTTTTAATAACTAGTGCCAGGTTAAGTGGGGTGTCAATAGAAATACGACCTCAAATTCAGTCTCCCTCGCTATATATAGTTATTGGGTCAACGCACGCTAATTGAATGACATGTGCTTTCTGTAAATCTAAAGAAATGTTGCGAAAGCGTTTCATGATGCAAGCGCACAAATAATTGATAAAAGACAAATGCATCTACGGACCCTTCTCTATTGGGATCTGTTTTTTGACTACATTCATGTGAATCCATTTCACTAAATTGTTTCCCCTCCAGAATGAAATGAATTCTTTTGCGTTCCCTCTACTTAGAATCTCAATACAATCAGTGATTTTTGCGAAATATAATTTAGAAAAAATGTCCAAATGCAGTTTTAGAGTAGGTATGATTTAACGTTGTCTATTGCGCATTTTGGCAGTATCAGTAGAGGGTCGGACGCCATGCTTTCCAGCATAGTTACGTCCCTTTACGATCTGAGTTCAAATCCCGCCGAGGTTGACTTTGCCTTTCATCCTTACGGGGTCGATAAAATAAAGTACCAGTAATGCACTGGATAATTGCTGGCCTTGTGCCTAAAGTAGAAACAATTATTTACTAGCGTATGATACTCAATAATATGTGGGCATGATTACATTTATTGGCATCAATGTTTTTATATAAAATGTAACAGAATGGCCGAAACGGTAAAAGTATAAGATTATATTCCTACATTTTTTGTAATTACATCGTTCTACACTCTAACTTCGAAGGCTCCCGGCACCGATTTTTCATTTATTCTGATTAATACTATATGCTAAATATCTAGAGCGTGCATCTGTTCTAGATATTATTATTATCATTATTATTATTATTATTATTATTATTAGTAGTAGTAGTAGTAGTAGTAGTAGTAGTAGTAGTAGTAGTAGTAGTAGTAGTAGTAGTAGTGGTATCTTCTTTGAACAGTTTTGGGGTGTTACAGCTAGTTATTTAGGACCCCACATTAGGCTGAACATGAGCTTAAGACAAAGAGAAAGACTGGTCTCCTCCCATTTAATAGACAGAACGTTTCGAATATGTGCTGTCGATAAATGTAATGATTTAGGAAGAGTACTCACCTTATTCCACATTTTAGCTATGTCCGCCCTATAATTAAAGTAACTTCTCGTATCTCTTTTCCGCCAGACTGATATCCACTGAACATACTACATAAAATATGTAACCCTTATTTGCCATTATCATAACTACTACAATGTCAGATCGTCTGTGTTTTATATCTCCATCCGTTTCAAAATTTTGTATTCTTTGTGCTGTTTCGCGGTCGCTGACAATATGCAATACATCCTTCACATGAATCCCACACATTCTACATTTGTTTAACACATCCATTTTGTAAATTCCCCTTTTTACTGCATTAAAATTTAGGGCTTACTCTTGAGCTGCTAATAGTAAGCTTTCTGTTTCTCTTTGCTTTTTTTAACGAGTTGCCTCTTAATTGAGAGTTGAAGATGTTTTTACCGACGGTCACTGTCTTGTCTAGGGAGATACAATCGAGTTACTTATTTTTTTATATGATGGATATGATGCATTGCTAGTAGTTTTCGGAATTTCACATCAATTTTGCTCATTTCCGATAGTGACCAGGTGATAATGTTGAAGTTGTAGGCCACTACATATATGGCAATGTATTAATGGCCTTTATTTTCTTTCTGGTCTTTACTTCATTCTTCAGATCACCGCTACTCTTCCATAACATTGGCAGTATTGGTAGAGGGTCGGACGCCATGTTTTGCAGCATTGAGTTACGGCCTTTTTCATTCTGATTTCAAATTACGCCGAGATTAACTTTGCCTTTCATCCTTTCGAGGTCGATAAAATAAAGTACCAGTAATGCACTGGGTAATTGCTGGCCTTGTGCTAAAAGTAGAAACAATAATTATTTCTATCGTCATTGAATGCTTAATTCGTCTCCCTCACAGACAACTAGATACTTATAACTGCATTCTGACTCTAATTATTTTATTGTCATATCCTTATCTAATATAATATTGTTAGTGGCTAATAATTTCCCCTTACAAAATGTAACCTTGGCGCATTTATCAAGCTTGGGTTCCTGAACTAAATTATTTTACATTCTGAAGGAGTATTTATTGCTGTTGTTCGTATTTTGCAAAAACGTTTCAGTCATCCATATAGAAAAGATTATTGATGTTTGTTTGATAGGTTGTGTGTCCATATCCAGTTTCGTTTAGTAATTTGCGTAGAAGAATTAGTGCCAAAGGGAACAATAAAAATTGTAGTGGGTTCCCACATTTGATATTGACATCTCCTGAATTGATGGTGGTATCATCTGTCTTAGGATTTTATGTTGTCTTCGAAAGCTTCTTGACACATGCAAAACTTTCCTGATTACAGGTAAAATGTTGTGTCTCTCGGGGTTTTCTCCAATCCAGCTGTAAGGAAGAATATGAAAGACTTATTTATAATGCAGCCTTGAAAGATTCTATCAACGATCATTTTGCTCATTAAAAGTTGATCCTTACATCCTCTGTGTTCATCAGGTAAACTAATGTTGTTGGTAAGGTCAGAGTAAGCTCATTCTGTCAAAACTGTTGCCAAGATATTGTACATTGTTGTCAGGCATATTATTTTGGCGGATTTTAGTTTCATCATTTTTAGGTAACAAGAAAGCTTTGCCAATAAACAGCCACTCGGTTTCTTTTACTATTGTAAAAGAAAGTTAACTTTCCATGATAATTTGTCAAGATATTTAACCAAAGGTTAAAGATGTTTCTTTTCTAGATGTCCATTTATTGGATTTTCTAATGAGGATTTGACATCCTCTCCACTTTTCTCCAACTCCTTCTGTCCTGTCTTTTGTTTTTATTGGTTAATCCCTGAAGCATTTGCGTCATTTCTTTCTTCATCATACGATGGTTTATTCTCCATGTCATAATTTACTTGTTAAATAGGAGCTCCTATTACATCGATTGTACTTTTTCTATATTTATGTTAGAATGTTTGGAGTTTACTTTTGAACATGCTGTTTTCTTTGAAGAATGTAGGTCGCCTCTCAGAGTGACGCTTGCTTGAAGGTTTAGCTTGCATTTTTTATTGTTTCAACTTCTCTATTATTCCATCAAGTTGGCTGATTCGAATTCATAATTATTTTTTACTATTCTGCGTGAGAGAGAGAAGAAAAGGGGAAAGAGAAAGAGAGGAAGGGGAGGAAAGAGAGGAAGGAGAGGAAATAGGGGATGGGGAGAAAGGGAAGGAAGGATGAGGAAAGAGTGGAAGAAGGGAGGAAGGGATGGAAGGAGACAAAGAGGAGGAAGAGGAAGGAAGGAAGAGGAAGGGGAGGAAAGGGAAGAAGGGGAGGAAAGAGAGGAATGGGGGGAGGAAAAAATTGAAGGGGAGGAAGGGAAGGAAGGGGAGGAGTAAAGAAGGGGAAAGAAGTTGAAAGAGTGAGAAAGAGGGGGTAAAGAGGGAGAAACAGGGAAAGATGAGGAAAACGGGAAAGAGAGGAAAAAACTGGAATGAGGGGAAAGGGGAAAAGAGGGAGAAAGTGGGGGAAAGAGGGGGGAAATGGGTGAGAGGGGAATGTGGATGTGTGAGTTAAAGAAGGAGATACCCCGCCAAGCCAAATAAAAAGCGGGACCCTTCGCCGCGCCCAAATAAAAGACGGGATCCCTGCCACGCACAAACAAAAAACGGAACCCTCTGCCGCACCCATATAAAAAAACGGGTCAGCCGCAGTGTCCTAATTAAAATCGGGATGCCCCACCACACCCAAATAAATGGGACCCCCGGCCACGTCCGGATAAAAAACGGGACCCACCGCCGCGCCCAATGAAAACGGGACTCCCGCCGCGCTCAATTAAGAAACAGAGAGCAAAGAGAGAAAAGAGTGTAAGGAGAAAAGGGGAGCAAAGAGAGCAAGGAGATAAAGATAACAAGGCGAGTAAGGAGAAACGGAGAGCAAGGAGAATAAGGATAAAGAGGGAGCAAGGAGAGTAAGGAGGTAAGGAGAGCAAGGAGAGTAAGGAGGTAAGGAGAGCAAGGAGAGTAAGGAGAGTAAGGAGAGCAAGGAGAGTAAGGAGAAAAGGAGAGCAAGGAGAGTAAGGAGAAAAGGATAGCAAGGAGAAATGACAGCAAGGAGAGTAAAGGCAAAAGGAGAGCAAGGAGAATAAGGAGAAAAGGAGAGCAAGGAGAGCAAGGAGAAAAAAGAGGACAATGAGATAAAAGAGACCAAGGAGAAAGGGAGAGTAAGAAGAAAATGAGAGCAAGGATAGCAAAAAGAATAGGGATTAAAAGAAGAGCGCGAAGAGTAAGGAGAAAATGAGAGCAAGGAGAAAAGGAGAGTAAGGAGAAAGAGGAGTGCAATGAGAAAAGGAGAGCAATGGAAAAAGGAGAATAAGGAGGAAAAGGAGAGCAAATAGAACAAGGAGAAAAGGAGAATAAGGAAGAAAAGGAGAGCAAGTAAAGCAAAGAGAAGAGGGATAAAGAGGAGGATATGATATCGGCAGTAAGGTTAAGTATATCCATATCAAAACGGAGATCACGGATATTTTTTTCTTGATCTTTTCCCGCGTGTTTTGCTACATTTTTTCAGACTTTAATGCTACACCTTTTGTTGCACTCAGTAACAGAAGTATGGACTTAGTTCATTAAGGAATGTGATTTCAACTTAATTTCGATTTATGATCTTCTGCACAGCCGTCTTTGCCTTTTTTTACAGATAGGTTTATTTTGAAGACATTGACTGTCATTCATATCCGTATTGTGAAATTTGTACAATTCAACTATAATTTTCTCTTCCAGTTTTGTTAGATTATTAATGGTAACCTTACGAATGTTCTTCCGTATGGAGTCAATTATTTGTTATCCTTTTTTTTGTTTTGCATTGACTAATTCTTGCTCAGAACTATTATTATCATTGTTGTTATTATTCGGCGTGCAAAGCCTACAGAGACCGGATTAGCGTATTAGTTAAGCGGGCGTTGACGGCAGCGGTCGTCAACAACAGGTGGTGGTTCGCTCTGAAAAGGGCAATTAAAGTAGAGTCGATTAGGTTTAGCAAAGGACTGGTGATAGAGGAAAATAGAGTAGAGGGAGAGCTAGTCAGAAATCTAGAAGAGGCGTTTAGGACAGGCATCGCAACCGACGTGTTTGAGGCGAGATTGGAACTCGACCAATTCTTCAACGCAAAACACGAAGGCTGCGTTGTCAGAGCTAGAGTGCGTTCTCTGAAACACGAGGGTACAAAAGCTATCCAATGGGCCCGGGTGGCAGAGGCCGACGTGGCAACAAAGCCACAATTCGGTCTTTGTCTGACCAAAACGGGTGCGTGTTGCTCGAACCCGAGCAGATGTGTGAAGCTTTTCAACAACACTTTGCTGAACTTTTCGGGAGCAGCGACGGGCCGGATCGGGGCATCGACTTCAGTACATACCTCGACGGATTGCCTCGGCTCTCGACGACCGCAGCACAGTGTTGAGAGAAGCCAATAACAGCCGGTGAAATACGGAAAGCGATGGCTAACTGCACGAGGGGTAAATCGCCAGGTTTGGATGGTCTGCCCTACGAGATTTATGCATTTATGCCAGACTTGTTCGGTGACCTCTTAGCAGACGTCTACTGCAACTGGCAGCAGAACGGGAGAATTCCCAGTTTTGTGAGCCGGGGAGATATTATCGATAATTTCAGACCCATAACCCGGTTAAACGCAGAGTTCAAGATTTTGGCCAAGTTATTAGCAACGAGGTTGGTGCTTGTCATCAAGGATCTGGTGGGAGAGGCGCAGACATGCGCCATTCCGAACAGATCCATACACGACAACCTCCACCTCATGCGATACATCATAGAGAGGGTGGTTAAGGAACCTGGCAGGGGTGGGGCGCTGATCAACTTGGATCAATTCAAAGCATTCGATAGGGTCAACCATCGGTACCTGGCGGCGGTCCTCGAGGCAGCCGGTTTCGGGCCCGTTTTCAGGGGTTGGATCGCTGCGATGTACAACGACATCTGCTCAGTTGTGAGGGTGAACGGTCACCTGTCGCAGCCGTTCAGCATCATGCGCTCGGTCCGCCAGTGTTGTCCCTCTCGTCCCTCTTGTACGTATTGGCTCTCAAGCCGTTACTGCACAAACTGTGGGCGATGAGGGGCGTCCCACGCGAACTAGGATGCGGGAAATCCGAGTCGGCTTACGCCGACGATATCACCATGGTGGTGTGGAGCACCAGACACGTCCACATGCTCGGCACCGCTCTCAAGGAATACGAAGCAGTGACAGGAGCAATGATCAACCAGGAAAAATCGGTGGGCTTGCAGCTCGGCACCTGGAGAGCAAGTCCATGCCGTCCGACAGTGTCGTGGGGCGTTGGACGGGCGGACTGGTTAAATGCTCTGGGTCTGGTTCGGACCGGACCTCCAGATGGAGAAAAACTGGAGCGAGGTGACGAGCAAGGTGGCCTCCCTCAACCAGAAATGGGCCGAGAGGAAGCTGTCCCTGAAAGGTCCGTCATCTGCTACCGCCTCACCGTTGTCCCTTGCCCCGGCCCAACTCTCACCAAAATGGAGCGCCTTTTTGTGCAAGGGACGCGCTCTCATGATCAGACGATCCATCTGCTGTCAACACCCGTTGCGTGGAGGACTGGATATGCCATGGCTGATGATGCGCAAACATGCGCTGAGGATGCGATATCTCTGGTGCTTCCTTGACGGTGAACAGGTGTGATCGCCGTTCGCCAGGCACATTTTCCCACAGCTCGTCTCCTTGACGGAGCTGCAGTCCTGGGTCAGGAAAAGTCCGAGGGATAGCGCTTGGAGACTGGAATGTCTCCAGGCGCTCACTGCCCTCTGCCAGCTGGGCACCAGTATCGGTGGAACATCCACCTCAGCGTTCTTTAGAGGATTAGTGGAGGGGAAGAGCGACGACGTTCTCGGAGAGATCCTGGTGGTCGAAGAAGATCAGCTGTTTGCTCTCTTCCGGAGAACTTTCAGCCCAGGGCCTATGGATAACTTCCAAAAATCCCTGGCCTAGCAGTGCTACCGAGGAGCTTTGCCGGTTTGAGACAAGCACTACAGGCACGGAAGTGCCGTCAGCCGAGCCTGTCCAAGATGCGCGCAGAGCGACGAAACCGTCGTACACGCACTCATTCAGTGCCCGAGCATGGCTGACTTGTGGAGCTATGTCGAACAGTTGCTGTCGCGTGTAGGACTGATCCGGTTATCGACTGAGTCCATTGTGCAGATGGCCTCGCCGTCTTCCTTCGAGGAGGAAGGGCAGACGGTTTTCATCATACTGGTGGCCATGGCGAAAGAGATTGTGTGGTGGACAAGGTTGAAAGGGTTAAAGACAGACACTTTCCTCTTTGACGAATCCCTAATTTACTTTTTCAAGTTTCACTTGAAGAGGAAAATCAGGGTGGAGAGGCAAGTGCTGCCTTCTAGCAAGTTTGTTGAAAGGTGGGTGAATGTAGCGAGAATGATCCGAGTGAACGGGACCGCTCTGAATATACACCTGTAGTTTGAGAAATGGAAAAATTGAGAGAGAGCGCTTGCCTTCGTGGTCAGGATGGCCGTGGTCTTTTGTGTGGTTTTCGCCACGAGTAACCCTCAGAGGTTACCCCCCTATTGGGGAATTTTTCATTGTTTCAATTTTCATTTTTATTGTTTATATATATATATGTTTCTATGTCTTTTTTTCTTTTCTTATATAAATAATAAAGATCTTTACATGCACTAAACCCACATCGTACCGTCCTGTACCGTCCTGAGACGTCTGTAATGTTTTTCTTGATGTCAATCCTTGTGGCCAATAAATAAATCATTATTAATAATAATAATAATAATAATAATAATAATAATGTTTTCTTTATTAACCACAAGGGTTTACATAAAGTAGACATTAAGGACAGTACAGGACAATACAGGACGGTACAAATGGGCATTTCTGCGTGTAAAAAAAACAGAGGTTGAAATATAATAACAAAGAAAAATTCCCCAATAGGGGGGAGACTTCCGAGGGACATTTGTGGAGAAAGCCCATTAAAAGACCACAGTGGCCCTGACCACCAGGGCAAGTGCTCTTTCCCAGTTTTCCACCTTTAATTTACAGACACATACTCAGAGTAGGTCCATTCATTCGGGCCATACTTGCTTCTCTCACCCATCTTTCAACAAAATGCTGGGAAGAGAGCACTTCCCTCTCTACCCTGATTTTCCTTTTCAAATGAAATTTGAAAAAGTTAATCAGGGCATCACCGAAGAGGTAAGTGCTCGTCTTCAGCCCTTTCAAACGTGTCCACCATACTATCTCTTTCGCCATGGCCACCAGACAGATAAAAACTGCCTGCCCTTCCAGGCTAAAGGAATGGGGCGGGGAAATCCTCACGATGGACTCAGCTGATAGCTGGATCCGTCCTACACGTGACAGCAGGTGTTCGACATAAACCCACAAGTCAGCAATGCTCGGACACTGGACGAGTGCGTGCAGGACGGTTTCGTCGCCCTGCGCGCATCTCGGACATGCCCGGCTGACGGCACCTCCATGTCTGTAGAGTTTATCCCGAACTGGCAAAGCTCCTCGGTAGCACTGCCAGGCCAGGGATTTCTGGAAGTTGTCCATAGGCCCCGGCCCGAAAGTCCTTCCAAAGAGATTGGCTAGTTGATTTTCATCGACGCCTAGAGTTTCTCCAAGTACGTCGTCGCTCTTCCCCTCCACTAATCCCCTATAGAACGCCAAGGTGGAGTTTCCACCGATCACATTGCCCGATTGGTCGAGGGCTGTGAGCGCCTGAAGACATTCCAGTCTCCAAGCGCTCCCTCTCGGTCTTCGCTTGACCCAGGACTGCAGCTCCGTCAAGAAGACGAGCTGGGGAAAAACGTGTCTAGCAAACGGCGACCACACCTGATCACCGTCGAGGAAGAGGTGGAGATGTCGTAGCCTGAGCGCGTGTCTGCGCATCATCAGCCACGGCATGCCCAGCCCTCCACGTAGCGAGTGTTAACAGCAGATGGACCTCCTGACCATCGGAGCGCGTCCCTTCCACAAGAAGCGAAAAAGCAAACGCTCCAGCGCAGTCAGGAGGGGCTTAGGACAAGGTACGACGGTCAGGCGGTAGTAGATGACGGATGCGATGTACGCATTCGCCACCTCCGCTCGACCTTTCAGGGATAGCTTCCTCTCGGCCCATTTCTGGGTGAGAGAAGCCACCCTGCTCGTCACCTCGTCCCAGTTTTTGTCCGTCTGGAGGTCTGGACCGAACCAGACCCCTAGCAATTTAACCGGTCCGTCCGTCCAGCGCCCGACGACGCTGTTGGACGGCATGGACCTGCCTCTCCAGGTGCCGAGCTGCAGGCCCACTGACTTTTCCTGGTTGATCATTGCTCCTGTCACCGCTTCGTATTCTCTTAGTGTAGTGCCGATCGCCTCGATGTGTTTGGCGTTCGACACCACTACGGTGACATCGTCGGCATATGCTGACACGGATTTTCCGCTTCCTAGTTCGCGCGGGACCCCCCTCAACGTCTCCAGTTTGTGCAGTAATGGCTCGAGAGTCAATACGTACAAGAGGGACGAGAGGGGACATCCTTGGCGGACCGAGCGCATGATGTTGAACGGTTCCGAAAGGTGACCGTTCACTCTCACTACAGAGCAGATGTCGTTGTGCATGGCAGCGATCCAGCCTCTGAAGACGGGCCCAAAGCCAGCCGCCCTCAGGACTGCCGCTAGGTAACGATGGTCGACCCTATCGAAGGCTTTCGACTGATCTAAATTGATCAAAGACCCACCCGTGCCAGGTTCCCTAGCTACCCTCTCTACGATGTATCGCATGAGGTGGAGGTTTTCGTGGATGGATCTGTCGGGAATGGCGCATGTCTGTGCCTCTCCCACCAGACCACCAACGACAAGCGCCAACTGCTTTGCTAGCACCTTGGCCAAAATCTTGAACTCTGTGTTTAGCAGAGTTATGGGCCTAAAATTATCTATGTTATCCCCCTTGTTCGGATCCTTTCACAGCAGCGCCACCGCTCCTCGGCTCACAGAGCTGGGAATTCTCCCGTTCTGTTGCCAGTTGCAGTAGACGTCCGCCAAGAGGCCTCCGAACAAGTTTGGCATTTGTACGTAAAGTTCATAGGGCAGACCATCCAAACCAGGCGATTTACCCCTTGTGCAACTAGTCATTGCCTCCCTTACTTCAGCGGCTGTTATCGGCTTTTCGCAACACTCCACCTCAGTGGCCGAGAGCCGCGGCAGTCCGTCGAGGTAGACACTAAAGTCCATCCCTCGACCCGGCCCACCGCTGCCCCCGAACAGCTGAGTGAAGTGTCGCTGAAAAGCTTCACACATTTGCCCGGGATCGAGTAGCATGCGCCCGTCGTGGTCCACCAAAGACCGGATCGTGGCTTTGTTGCCACGACGCGCCTCCGCCACTCGGGCCCATTGAACAGCTTTCGTCCCCTCGCGTCTGAGAGCACCCACCCTAGCTCTGACAATGCAGCCTTCGTGCTTTGCATTGAAGAATTGGTCAAGGTCCAATTTCGCCGCAAGCACGTCGGTCGCAATGCCTTTGCTAAGCGCCTCGTCTAATTTTCTAACTAGTTCTCCCTCTGCTCTATTTTTCTCTATTGCTAAAGCCTTACTAAACCTAATGGATTCTATTCTAATCGCTCTTTTCAGAGCAAACCACCACTTGTTGTTGACGATGGCCCCCGTCAACACCCGCTTAACTAGTTCGCTAATCCGGTCTCTGTAAACCTTGCGCGCTGGTAAGGACGCGTTTAGCTTCCAGTAGCCGGGTCCTCGTCTATGAAGCCTATCTAAGTCAAGCACACAGATCACGAATTTGTGGTCCGTGTAGCTGACTATCTTGAATTGTGGACAGCCTATGTTAGACTTATCTATTTCCATACAAAATACTCTATCTAGATATGATCTGGATGACCCTATGCGGTTTGTTCAAGTCCACATTGGCACATTCGGGAAATCCAATCGGTACCTGTCAGACAGTTCAAAACGCCTGAGCAGGTTGGTGAGGCTCTTGCACCCTCCTCCCCTATCCGCTAATCCCACACAGTCCCAGCGTGCATCTAAGATCCCGTTCCAGTCGCCCACTAACACTAAAGAACGGGACGTTCCTAGAAACGTCTCCAGACGCCGGTAGAAATCAGACCACCCTGCACCTGTCGGGGCATAGACGACTACTAGCCTGAAAGCTTGCCCGTCTCCGCTGGTCACGTCCAGCACCACCAACTTACCTTCTGGGTCCAGGAAGGTGGCCCGCATGGCGAGATCCAAACCTCTCCGAAAAAGCACAGCAACTCCTCCCCCCGACCCAGGACGGCTGGGAGATGCGTACACATCGTAGCCGCCGAAGATCGGTGCGAAGGCCCGTGCTTCGGAGATTCTGGTCTCGCTGATGGCCACTACATCTATGTTTAGTGACCTGAGGTCGTTGAGCAGGTGACCCTGCTTCCGTGACGACCCCAAGCCACGCGCATTTATGCTGCCTATTCTGAGTGAGGTCATGTTTAAAATAGAGTGGAAAAGATGGGAAAGACCACTTACCGTACTTTTCGTAGAGGAGGGATGGTTTTTCCATCCCTTTTCACTTGATCGTCTGGTGAAGGGACCGTTGAATCGTCCCTTCAGCTCGTCGTCGGCTCTTCTATGAGTATGTCCGAATATACTCTTCGGTTGAGTGTCCCTCCTAGGTCTCTGAAATCACCAACTGCATTGGGGAATTTCGTTTTAATGTTTGTGTATTGTTTCTGTGCTATTTTTAGCAGTCTTATGTTAGTTGGCGTTTTGATTGGTGCTGGTATTGTGTAGTCGTGTTGTGAAATGTCTGTGTGTTCAATTATGTAAGTCATTAGTTTCTTGTTGTGTGTATTTATTGCCGTGCATTTGTTTTTCTGGGGGTGGGGTGTGGTTCTGCTATTTTCTTGTCGTTGTTGCTGGGTGTGTGTGTTTTGTTGTTGTGTTTTCGATGTTGGTGTTTGTGGTGGTGGTGTTGAAGGTGTTGTTGGCGGTGGGGTTGTCGCCGGTGGTGATGGTGGTGCTAGTGTGGGTGGTGATGGTGTTGGTGGTGTTGCTGCTGTGAGTCTCTTTGCAGTAGACTTTACCCTGTTTTCATTTCGTTCCTCCCTTTTCAAAGGAGACGATCCGCTGTTTCTGCGTTTGTGCCTTGTTACGACTTTTTGCCATCTCTCTCCCACCTCACACTCCATGTCTGATTCTGTGAGGTCGGGGAGGGGTACCAGCTCCACTCTTTCACTTGTTGTTGTTGTTAATACTTCCACTGCTGCTGCTGTTTTTGATTTCCGTGGCGTGGGTATGGGTGCCACGGACCTATCGTTCCTGGTTGCCGCTTGTCCTGTTGCTGGTAGCCGTGGAGCCGGTTTCGGAAGGAGGGGGGTTTTCTCCTTTCTCAGGGTCTTCTCGTTGCAGAAGGCCCTGAGGTGAGTCTTCAATCCACAGCGAAAGCATTTCGGGCGTTTGCCCTCAACACTTATGGGCAATTGAGTTCCGTTATCGAAGTCTATCACATCCGGGATAGCTTCGATGCACTCCTGGTTGGTTTGGATTAACATCTCAATGGAGGTGCCGACCCAATCTTCTCTTACTTTTTTCTGTACTTGCAGTACAGTTGTTTTGTCCTCGATTCCGACGAGGACAGACGCGGCCAGCCAAGAAGGGGCCATCCCGGGGGGGGGGGGGGGCGTGGGTCAGTTTGACCCTCACGATTTTTTGCCCGCAGTAGGAGGGCACCAACACCATTTCCTCGCTCCTTAGGGTCACTAAGGATCGATCCTTTGCCTCCTGGGGTGTGGCAAAAAGTACGTCTACGGTGGCATATTTCTTGCCTCGGGTGATGTGCGTTTTCCGCTGCCACACAGACCCCAAGGCTTTTTGTATTTGAGCCTCTGTGGCTCTTTCAACCCTACGGGATTTTGTACTTACTGTACGGTACGTGACCGTACAGTGCTGTTGGGTTTCGAAACATTTTTCCGCTGCCTTGCAGATTGCTCGGTGTCCAGTTTTTATCACCATCTTCTTCGCTTCCTTTAATTCCTCATTTGTTATGAGGATCGTTTTCAGGTTCTTTGCGATACCTGCAAACGAGATTGGTTTTTCTTTGCTGCTGTTGTTGTTGTTGTTGTCGTCAGAGCTGCTGTTACTTTTGTTGTTGCTGCAGGTACTACGACTACTGCCGCCGCCGCTGTTGCTGTGGTTGTTGTTGTTGTTGCTGCTGCTAATGCTGTTGTTTTTTATGCTGCTGCTGATTCTGTTGCGGCTGCTACTGTTGTTTTCATTGTCACTGTTGCTGTTGTTATTACGGCTGCTACTGCTATTATTCCTGACGTCAGACGAATGAAATGGGTTTTCGTATTTCCCACACACCTGTTTCGTCGTTGTCGTGGAGAAATCTTGCACGCTTTGCACGAGACTTTTCTTTTCTGTCGTCGCTTGCGAAAGAGAAGGGAGGGAGAGAGACACATTTAAAGAAGGGAGGGAGACAATCTTCTCTCTGCTGTAGTGACGATTGAGGAAGAAGAAGACGGAATGAGTGGGAGTGACCTATGAAAATTCTTTTTCGTAGCCATGTTGTTTTTTTGTTTAAAATAAATATTGGGCACAAAACCCCAATAAGCAGTTATTTAACCCCGAAGGGCCAAATAACGGGCAGAAAGACCCCTCTCACGAGGAGGAGGGTGTTTTTGTCTACAAGTTGGTTAAAATTTTAAACAATTTACAATTGTTATAGCGGTCAAAATTTACAATACCTTACAGAGCCGAGCCTCCGTCAACCATAGCATTCAATAATAATAATAATAATGATTTCTTTATTGGTCACAAGGGCTGACATCAAGAAAAACATTACAGATGGCACAAGACGGTACGATATGGGTTTTCTGCAATTAACGTTGCAAAGAATATCAACCTGTTGGCAAATTGTGCACTAAATTGTGCTACTGCATGGGTATTATGTTCTCCGTAGTAAATAACCTAATGTAGATCAAACTCTCTCACCATCAACACCACCAGCAGCAGAGATGGCAGCAACAACTGTAGCAGCAACAACAGAAGCAACTGTAACAGCAACAACCCCAGCAACAGTAGCAAAACCAACACCACCACCACCCAACGCGCCAGAATAGCACCAGCGCTTACACCATCCACCACGCCACAACCAAAACCAACGCCTGTGGAGGATTTTCCACTCCCCGGCCTATCACAACAGGAGACAGATTGTGACGACGAGGAGTGAGAAACGGTATCAGGAAAAAAGAAAAAAAGAAACCAAAAAGAAAAAATTCTCTTCCCTCCCCCTCCAAAAACAAAATACAGAGAGAAACAAATAAACTATCAAACAAAAAAGTTAGGACAGATATGCCACCATCCACACCAGCATCACCAACCTCATCACCACAAACACCAACACCATCACCATCATTAACCCCAACACCACCATCACCAACACCACAAAAGTCACCAAAAAGCGAAACAGAAACAAACCCACAACAAACGCAAACAAAACAAAACAACCAAAACGATACACACTACACAGCATTAAATTTGAACAATAACCAATTATTACACTACATGCAACACAACACCAGCATCACAGAAAAAGACTACACAACAACCCAAACGTTTACGCCTCCTCCACACATACAAATCACTCGCATCACACAGAAAACGTACACGACTCTAAAACAAAAATTCCCCAAAGACATCGGAGACTTCCGACAAGCACTCTCCAAGAGGATTTATAAGGACATCCTTCCTGAGGAGGCCACAATCAGTGAAAAGGATGGACAAACCATCCTTCCTCTACGAGAAGTAAGGTAAGTGTTCTTTCCCATCTTTTCCACTCCATTTCAACATGACCTCACTCAGAATAGGCAGCATAAATGCGCGTGACTTGGGGTCGTCATGGAAGCAGGGCCACCTGCTCAACGACCTCAGGTCACTAAACATAGATGTAGTGGCCATCAGCGAGACCAGAATCTCCGAAGCACGGGCCTTCACACCGATCTTCGGCGGCTACGATGTGTACGCATCTCCCAGCCGTCCTGGATCGGGGGGAGGAGTTGCTGTGCTTTTTCGGAGAGGTTTGGATCTCGCCATGCGGGCCACCTTCCTGGACCCAGAAGGTAAGTTGGTGGTGCTGGACGTGACCAGCGGAGACGGGCAAGCTTTCAGGCTAGTAGTCGTCTATGCCCCGACAGGTGCAGGGTGGTCTGATTTCTACCGGCGTCTGGAGACGTTTCTAGGAACGTCCCGTTCTTTAGTGTTAGTGGGCGACTGGAACGGGATCTTAGATGCACGCTGGGACTGTGTGGGATTAGCGGATAGGGGAGGAGGGTGCAAGAGCCTCACCAACCTGCTCAGGCGTTTTGAACTGTCTGACAGGTACCGATTGGATTTCCCGAATGTGCCAATGTGGACTTGAACAAACCGCATAGGGTCATCCAGATCATATCTAGATAGAGTATTTTGTATGGAAATAGATAAGTCTAACATAGGCTGTCCACAATTCAAGATAGTCAGCTACACGGACCACAAATTCGTGATCTGTGTGCTTGACTTTGATAGGCTTCATAGACGAGGACCCGGCTACTGGAAGCTAAACGCGTCCTTACCAGCGCGCAGGGCCTACAGAGACCGGATTAGCGATGTTCAATGTGGATTTAACCAGGAGAGAATAATGTTTGGCTCGGGCAGCCAAAAACGTTTAACAATACAAAAAACATTGGCCAACATATGTGTTCTACCTGAGGTGTTCGAAGTGAGTAAAAGATTTAGACCGCAAAGGCCGGATCTGGCCCCACGATTCCTCATGGGGCAGCTCTAAAGAGCTTGTTGTAGGACATAAAATACGTTGCAAATGCCAAGCAGCTTGGAAGCAACTTAGGGCTCTTCAAAATCGAAGCCCTTGCAAAGAAGTGTTCTGTGTTCCCCTGCAAAATGGACAAATTTGTAATGTTGTCCCGTTCCGAATTTCTGGGATCTCATCAAAATAAGACATCTGGTAGATCTTAGCTTGCATTATCCTGGAGGCCAGTAAAACCCTCCTGGAAACGAAGTTTAATTTGACTTATCTTCGTATATATACTCAATATATATATATTGAGTGTGAAAGACCGAAGCTCATTACTACTATTTTGTGGGTGTGTATATTTCACAAGATCTTTTTTTATTGAAGAAGGTAAGAAATTCTTAATATATTCTATAATCCGTATTTTTACTTTACAATTTTACAGTCAATTGTATTCACAGAAATAGAGAGGATTATTTTTTTTATGTTATTTATTCGATATAAAAATTAAATGATAGCATTGTAGTTGTGTGTGGTCCCCTTTGTCTCCCCCTGGCTACCAAATTTTTAGACCTAGTCCGCCAATGGCTATATATGAAATAAATTGGTTTCAGCCAAGAATGGAATATAACCTGCAGGCAGCTTTGTTTTGAATTATTCGTATTACCTACAGAATTCGCCTTTGGAGCCTATAGAGTTATGCTCAGTGCAAAATCACTCATATATAAAGGTTAAAATTGGGAACGCGTGACGTATATGTCGTTCTCATCGAATGTAATAAGCTAGTTGGACTTAATAAGCTTCAATATCTTTGGCAACATTGACAATACCGAATCTAATTCCTTTTTCGGTATATTATTACAAATATATTGTATAAGGCAAGGATATAAACCTAACTATGAAGTGAGACATGTACGTGATAATTGGATCTTATCACCTTTTTGGCATAATAAACAGCATTTGTTGAATATTTTGTTACCATAAATATTATTTGGCATGGCAGAGAGCAAGGCAGACATTTCTTCCTCGTATATTTAATCTAACGTTGCTGTTGAGTCACGATTAAGAAGTAAGATAATTTGTTTTTCACAAATCTTTGACCAGCATCATGCATAGAATTATTTCAACCGTTTTAAACCCAGGACATTTTAATTTGATGACTTGTTGAATAACACGTTTTATACGCATATTAGATAAAATATCATGATTGATCAAGAATTTTGGTATAATAGAGGATATAATAAATGGGGAGTGCATTAAATCTACACAAACATGTTCTTGACTTATATTGAATTAGCTGAAGACATTGCCTTTATAAATAAAAGCAAATGCGACGTTTTGATATTCATACACTTCTCAAAAGTCAAAGTGCATCCTGTTGAATTTAAATACGGTTTTATTTAACTATAGATACACAGAATTCTAATAGCTATTTAAAGCCATTTCATTTAATCTTCAAAATACCTATTCTACGACTGTGGATATATGCGCGAATTATTCACTTAACTTGTATAAAATGGCTGTAAACTTCTAGAAATATATATTCAATGAGGCTTTATCTTATATCCTTCACTAAGTTAGATTAAAACACTGGCTTTGTCGACGTTTCATTCATTAAATAAGTATGAATACTAAACACAGCGTATATCGGAGATAAATTTAATTCATTTAAAACTAATTTTCATAAGTATCACTGTGATAACGTGAACAAGTGTCATAAAGAATTTTATGGCTCTCCTTGTACAACAAAATCAGAGAAATTGCCTTCATATTTTTCACAGATAATAGTGCAATCATTATCAGACAAGCACTCACATTATTAGATCTGCAAAGAGAATATATAATCAGACAATATTTATAGCAAATAGAAGCCACAATCTAACTTAAATGTCTACCCTAATTTGCATCTGTCGGTGAGATACTTAGAAACAATCGATGTTTATAAAATAGATAAATATATTATAGTTATATTTTATATAATATATCATAAGAGAGCAAGTAAAAAGAGAATAATATCAAATTTATTTACGATTTCAAAGCTAGTCACAAGCTACACAACCTTAAATTGATCTGATCTCCATCTTGAAATTACACACACACACCGTCACACACACACACACACATATATATATATATATATATATATATATATATATATATATATATATATATATATATATATATATATTTATATATATAGTAATAATAATAAATTTGAAGACTAAAATCCAAAGAGGGCTCGATAAGGATAAATATATATCAAATATATAAGAACCCTGCTTTCACCCTTAACGGGATCTTCAGAAGATCCCGTTAAGGGTAAAAGCAGCGATTCTTTGCTTAAACTTTAATCTGTTATTTTAATAAATATATATATATATATATACATACATACATATACATATAGATATTCAAGTCAATAATACAACGAAGCCATACCAGGTACATATGTCTCGTTGATCGTTGATGACCAACTTGTGCAACCTGTGCTTATGAAAGAAAGATACTTCTCCATCAAACGCGAAGGTGTTTGACCACATCTTCTACTTTCTTTAAAAGGAGTTTCGAGTAAGTTCTATTTGAAGGGGTGGGAATGTTCTTTAAAGAGTAGTCAATTTCACGGTTATTATCGTTGGTTTAAAAAACTATACTTAGAAAAAATTCGTGATACAGAAGGATACAAAAGCAGGCACACCTAATTTTCAAGGTAGAATTGATAAATGTGTCCGAACACGGAAGAGCCACTGTCATTGCCTCCATATCTCTCGCCTACCTCATCTCTCTGTATTATAAGCAAATGGGTCCCACGTGTTGGCCACCCAACGGCCCCGACTGACATAATGGAGAAGGCGTATATATATATATATATATATATATATATAAACAAGAAGTGTAAGTCAACAATTTAAAATTAACTTTGTTTATTCAAATTCGCTGTTATATATACATTTCGGTGATAACCATTATGCAACAGCTATGACCTCATCAGACAGCTAGAATTTGAACAGAAAAAGCAGAAAAAACAAAATGATGGAATAAAGATTACCGCATATGCCACCAGTGAGAAAACAACACCATACTTCAGCACTGAGCATATCCAAACATCCAATTAACAGAGCTAAACTTTATTCCATCATGTTTTTCTGTTTTTTTCTGTTCAAATTTTAGCTGTTGCATAATGGTTATCACCGAAATATGTTTATGTATACTTTATATAATTATGTCTCATTCACGAACAACATTTCTTACTCATTAACACTAGAAATGCACATAGCCAAACATGTATATCTCACACATATATATGTGTGCTTCGTTTTGCGTGTTCTCAAATATATTGGTTTTATTTTTATTTAAATGATATGAAATACTTCGAAGAAATAGGATAACATCAAGTATATTGCAAGAATTTTCCCCTTCAAACAGTTATATTGTTTAATTCTTTTTGCGCTTTAACAAATTGCTAGCGGCAATTAAATTTCTAATTTCAGAAAAATAATTAGTTATCCCGTGCTAAAACATGACTAATATAATTCATCTATGATAAAGGTATATATGTATTTACATATCATTTATGTATTTTAGCAGTTGTCATCATAGATGTGTGTAAATGAATGAAAATATATAAAAACAATATTCCGTAAATTGCCATAACATCATATTTACAATTAAATAGATTTTTAAATGTTCATTTAGAAAATCAATACATTTTCTCAAAATAAATCTTACAATATCTATTTCTTGTTCGTTAATATATCGAAGGGTTTATTATTCTTTGTTCACATTGTATAAATGTATATAATGTTAATCTATAACAATGCTGGTTATTTTCTTAACATTTATCAAGCTCGATATGATTAAGTGGCGCTCTGTCAGTACCGCAGTCTATCATTCAGGTAGATAAATATTTTGGTTATACGGATTCAAAAGACGCTGTACTTGTCTAACCACTACTTCCTTATTTGATTTCGAAATATTTTTTAATGTTTGTTTAATGTGGGACGGGTCTCAGTCAGTCTGACTACCTACACATTTATTCGCTAAGCAAAGATAAATTCTTCGTACCATATCCATATAAACTATTAAGAAGTATGATTGATAGCATTTTCCGGCTCATCTGACGATATAGAGAAAGGTTTCGGCTGCTAAGATAAATATATGTGAATATTTAATAGCGGTTGCAATCGATAAGTAAACATTCATGTATTGCACAGACGTACGATACACCAAATAAAAAGCTTTTAAGTTACATTAAAATGTATGGTTCTATAACAAATATCTCATCTGTCCAGCTATGAATTCCCGTCAAACTATCAAGAAAAAATATAAGGTACTTCAACTCAGTAAACATGTCCAGCTACGCTAGTTCTAAACAAGATGACCTTAATAGTATGTATCCTATATTTCTAACACATCTATGACATTAGGCTGATGAACTATATCATAAATCGTCTAATCCGGACAACTCATAATTCAAACAACTCAACATATGTACAATCATTCACAGACGACCAGAGCCACAATCTTAACAATGTGTTTCATTCATGCGTCAGAATATAATAATTGTTTCTACTTTTGGCACAAGGCCAGCAATTACCCAGTGCATTACTGGTACTTTATTTTATCGACCCCGTAAGGATGAAAGGCAAAATTAACCTCGGCGGGATTTGAACTCAGAATGGCAAGGGCCGTAACTCTATGCGTCAAAGCATGGCGTCCGACCCTCTACCGATACTGCCAATCCACCGTCAGAATATAATAATGCAACTCCATTGATTCAAAGTCTGTTGAACACTTGACACCAGGAAAACTTTCAAAAGAGATCGGTGCAATAGGTCGATTCTAATTGCTTATCGTCACATAATATTGGCGTTTTCTCTAAGGCTACCACTATTTTAGTATCGTCTGGTTATTTCCACACCGACCACAGACATACAAATAAAACTATATTTTCTTTTACATCATATTTTAAGATCCATTTACAAGAAAACTTTTTTTTAAATAATTGTTTCTAAATGACAGATATAAATTATTACTATACTAGCCAAACTCATATTTGTAATGTATACTGTGTCATGTAAAATTTATTTCCAGTTACTTGATAACCGGCAATCCGCGACACTCAAATATCGAAAATGTGTAAACCTCTGTTATATAATAAATGTATAATATTTTCTATTTTGGTATTAAATACATTTTACTTGTGTTTGTAAACTCAAGAATACTTATATATATATATATATATATATATATATATATATATATATATATATATATCAGAGAAGCATTAATACATATTAAATTTAAGTGAAAAAATCTAGTTATGGGAGTATAAGCCAGACAGACAAAAAAAATGTTTAGTTAGTCTCGCTTATATGAAGATTTCCCTACCATGGTTTCGTTTGCGGAAGAAGCATTTATAGGAAATACTAATAACTGAAGAATCCGCAATACTTTTTAGGGGAGTTTATTCTTCAAAACTAAGAGGCTATATTGATAATTAATTATACATACTTACGTGAATAAGTAACACTGCATTTTCACTAACTACAATCATATAAATCTCATTATTGTAATATTGGTTTCAAATGTTCGCAAACTGCGAAATTATTTGCCACCCGGATGCGCTTCAACGATAGTCCAACATAACGTAATACGTTGAATTGTGGGTTTATCTGTATTCAATGACCAGCATCGACCTCCTAAATATGATTAGACTACCAATCCGATGATTTTGACTATTTATAACTGAAATAGATACCAGAAAGATAAGGAATATTATCAATCGAAAGAAACGGATATCTGATTTCACAAGGAAGCTCATACAATAAAACTCAGACATAAAATTGAGTCTGAAAAAAATGGGATTGACTCGGCCGAAACTCAGGGTTGAGTTGGAGGTAAACAACAACAGCTTGACCACGTAACTTAGAATGATATTTTTTCTTTTCGGTAGAATGTACAATTACTGAAAACTAATGAGACACTTATTCGTAAGTGTCTCATTAGTTTTCAGTAATCGTACATTCTACCGAATAGAAAAAAAGTATTCCAAGATACGTGATCAGTACAATTCCCTGCCAAACATGTACATCAATTGACATTTAATTCGTAAAATGGTGTCTGTTAAAACCTGGTCTCCAAAGCCACTAACTGTATGGATATTTTAGTGTGAAATCTAGTCATGGTCTACGTCAGCAACTGTGTCGACAGGTTCATAGGAGAGATTCATACGTCAAGTTTCAGTGGAAGTGTCAAATCCAATATTAGTTGCTATTTTCAATGCATGAGTGCAAAGAGCAGGCAAAAAGCTAGTGTTCACACTTAGGTAAGTGACTTTTACTTGCCTATAGTCAAAGCAACATCACTGACTTGACAATTCTCCTCACTTAGACGATGGTTATAATCATAGATCTGAGATTTCACTGACACCCTACCGGAAACTGTAACCAACTTTTTGTTATTTCCAGTGAATCACTTACAAATTCTTTGACAGAAACCATCATTACTTAAATATAAAAGCTTGTAACCGAGCTTTGCCAATCCTATACAGCTTATAGCATGTCAAACACCAAGGTTAAACTTTCGAATGAAGAGATTGTTTGTCGACTCTCAATGACGGAAACTCACCATGTTCAAATGATAATAAGTAAGGAAAAATATATTTACCATCTTAGAAAAAGGAGGATACGATAATGTAGTTTTAGATATATTATCCTCAGAAAATAGACGGGGTTATCAGGGAAATAAACCTTTGCTCAAAGGTTTGTTGTTGCAAGCAAACCTAACACTATATCACGATTTGTTTGTATTTACATTTCCGGGTGGATTTTGCCAGCAACTACTTGCGTTTTTTTTTTTTAAATCAAAAATATATATTTCCCTTTTGGGGCATTATATTCGCCTGAATTGTAGCAAATCTACTTGTTTCGTATTTCGCAAGTCCTAAACGATAGAAATATCGGAACAAACAAGTTTTCAAAGAAAACATTAAGGGGTTTACATTAAAGCACAGAATACTATTTAGACAAACACAACAATATATTTATTATATTGTATGGTACATATTTTTTTCGTGTCAATCAGTACATTCCTTTCATATTTACTGAACTCAGAATTTGTTGATCGCTGGATGAAAATCTTTAATTATGGAGTTATATTTCTTGTATATTCTGCTTTAGAAAACCGCTAATATCACAGTTGTTGTAGGCACCAGTTATATACTGTGTCCCCAGTCTTTTAAAGTGAGACATTGTACGAGTTGTAAAATATGATTATTTATTGAATATTGTACACAATAAACGATCCACAACCGTTAAACAATATAGCTTGAATTTATTCATGAAACTTTTTCCCCGAACAATATGCAAATATTACATGTACATTAATATTTCTATCTTTTTTTATGATATCGAATTACTACAATAACTCATTTAAAACATTGAGTAATCCTGGCGGTTAAACAGACAATATGATTTAAAACTACATAACAATACTAGATGAATACTTATTAAAACAACTTTACATTTTAAATATATATTGCCTTTGTTAATCTAAAAAGAAACACTTTAAATGGTTTTCTGTTCATCTCAGTAGCGTTTTTGCACGCGAAATATGTATGTATGTATATATTTAAATTTATGTCGGGTCACTCTTGAGTGTTACTGGTAACATATAACACAGTACAACCTGTCGTATGGTCTGGTTGTCGGCGACTAAACCGGCAACCCCACCAAGTTTACTTGGTGAGGAAGGTGATTTTCGAAACCCTGCAGGACAAAAAACTAAACCTGACAAAGGGCGGAAAAACTCATAAGAGGCAACGACCATCCAAAAATGTGTAAATATGTATATACATACGTATTTATGTGTGTATATGCATATACATGTATACATATGTATATATATTCGCGGGGACATAGAGATAATCGGCCTGGATACCCGATCAGGTGGTTAAACCACTGGGAATGAAGGACCCCTAGCTTTTGTCAGGGCATTCTTCTAGGAGAAGGCAACTCAGGAAACTGAGGTAACTCCGACATAAAACCTGTGGCTCAGTAGTTACCGATGATGTTGATCTTTTCTTCTTTTCGGGTTATAGCTACTGTCGCTCAGAGAGTGGGATTGGCTCAGTGCACAGTCTTTCCTCACTTTAAAAACATTCTTCACGTACAGGCATTGCACGATAGAACTAATTGATAATTATTAATTATGTTATCTCGTGCAATGGCCATATTCGATATCGAGGGGGCAGCCATCATGTATGTATGTATGTGTGTGTGTTGTGTGTGTGTGAGTGTGTGTGTCTGTGTGTGTGTGTGTGTGTGTGTGTGTGTGTGTGTGTGTGTGTGTGTGTGTGTGTGTGTGTGTGTGTATTTCAAATACCTGTTGCTCATTTACACCTTCAGGAACAAATGATTAAATTTGAAGTTGGACGCTTGCGTGATTCTCATCAATAATGAAAAATGAATATAAAGTTAATTTCTGAATAGAAATATTCTAATTTCAGTTTGCATATGATTTAAATTACCTTTCCTCTAAATAGTCAAATTGTCTGACAACCGACAATATTTTATGTTGTAGTTTCCGCAGAATTTATCATTATTGACGTCAGTGGTTATTGACGTCTTGATTATTCCAATAATGCAACCAACGGTGGGAATAAATTTACAAATTAAATTTTACTCTTCAATTATCATGAGAAATATGAAATATTCATTACAACGTTTCTGTAAATCGTAAAGTTATTATGTGAAAAGTCGCTGCGGATTTAAGGATAGTTGGACATTGCGTGGCCTTACTAACACCAAATGTATTCATTTACGTATTAATTATTCAATCTTAGTATGGGGGGTGTTTTAAGCTTCTTTAGTATTAATTGTAACTTCATCCAAAATCACGTCGAAATACAAAATTATTGACATTAGTGCATCAGCAAGTTTAAGCAACCACGTTTTGAAATTGTCTTGAAAGCATACATCATGTATGTTGAAATAAATCACGTCATTGATCGTTACATTTA
Organism: Eledone cirrhosa; assembly: GCA_964016885.1. NCBI lineage: Eukaryota > Metazoa > Mollusca > Cephalopoda > Octopoda > Eledonidae > Eledone > Eledone cirrhosa. Next base: position 309,528,378 of record OZ024740.1, on the reverse strand, counting down.
CTGATACATACTTTTCTATTCACACTTCTAAATTGTACAAAACTGATACACATTTATACACAAAATATCCTATTTTGCATGTTTCAGTTTAAAGTCGAATTTAGTTTTCCATTCATCGTCTAGTGAGTAGTGTTTTACCGATAGTATGTAGATGAGCATTATCTGGATTGGCAGTATCGGTAGAGGGTCGGACGCCATGCTTTGACGCATAGAGTTACGGCCCTTGCCATTCTGAGTTCAAATCCCGCCGAGGTTAACTTTACCTTTCATCCTTACGGAGTCGATAAAATAAAGTACCAGTAATGTACTGGGTATTTGCTGGCCTTGTGCCAAAAGTAGAAACAATTATTATTATTATTAGATGGCAGTATCGGTAGAGGGTCTGACGCCATGCTTTGACGCATAGAGTTACGCCCCTTTCCATTCTGAGTTCAAATCCTGCCGAGGTTAACTTTGCCTTTCATCCTTACGGGGTCGATAAAATAAAGTACCAGTAATGTACTGGGTAATTGCTGGCCTTGTGCCAAAAGTAGAAACAATTATCTAAATGACAATATGAATCCCACAGTTTCAGGTAGAATTATCTCAATAGCACATCTCCACATGTTATACAGCAGTGAGGTTACATATTTGTACCCAGATATTGCAGCTGAAACATGTCTGCCATTAATAACTTATAGTCAAAAGGTGTTTCTTTAAGCTGTAACATTCTTTTTGATACCTATAACATAGATGTTAGATACATTAACCATATATTCGTAACGAAAATCAAACGTCTCTTAAACCAATTAATAAAGTATTTTGAATATTATGTTTTTCTAATATTATAAAATTATTTTTAATTATATAACCAAACCAATGTACAGTACCTTAAGGCGGTTGTCTGGAGTTATGAAGAAATATATCCAATGATATAATTTAAAGTGAATAATCTTGAATGTGTTTAACATATTCCAATTAATACGATGTCATAACTAAGCAAAACAAACACCGTCTTCTTGCTGTCTAGATATGTCACGAATAACCCTCTTTGTTTTAATATAATATAACTAATTACATTGAATTTCATATAATAATGTTCTTCAATTTATTTGTATGCATGTTTATTTGTATTTTGTTGTATTTACATACAATCGTCTCCACCATGACAAATGTCACAAAAATAACATAATTCTAATGTACATTATAAAATGTCAATTATATGGAAGCTGATAGATGGATTACTGTGAAAATTTAGTTTTAGCAGATGAATCAGGGGATACATTGGCTATGCGAGAGAAAAATGTCCGAACCTTTAAAATTACACGCGAGACTTGTTCGATACTGTGACTACCACAATTGACAAGAAATAGGGCACATTTCATGTCGCAAGAGCCGAGGGGTGGTGATGCAGTGGAGCAACAAACCAGAGATACATAATTAACAAATTCATACTCGTAACCCTTATCAACACAGAAGTAAATTTGTTGATAATTGTACTCACCAGACGACTTACTCTTATTGTCCGTATTCTAGTCGAAGACGCTGAAACATGTGAGATCCCCAACATCTATCCAGGACAGCCTCCAAATTTGTAACTCCAAGTTATTGAGGAGTACAGTACACATCTATAGGGAATAGCACTATGTCAACTAAACGTGTAGGTTTTGATCATTATATTGAAAGATTGTATGTTCTATATTTCATTTCGAAAATCTGGGGCAGGATACTTGGACTAAAGAATTGCGAAGATTAATCTTAAAATAAATTGCATCAATTATTTCAGTATTGAAGACACCTGTATTTTAGACGTTTCCATTTATGTGCACAGAGAACAATCACAGGCACATATGCTTGAGGGCTATGGTTTTACACGTATTCGCACAAATATATATGTGTGTATGCGTATATATATATGTGTGTGTATGCGTATATATATATATATGTGTATGCGTATATATATATATATATATATATATATAAGTTGAAAAAAAAATGAAAACGAAATTTCATTTCTCACTCTTAGTACGGCACTTACTTAAATGTAAGTATGTGTGTATACGTACATACATATATGTATACAGACGTACAATAGCATGCATATATATATATATATATATATATATATATATATATATATATATATATATATATATATATATATATATATATATATATATACATACAGGTACACATACATATATGCACGTATCAGTTTAGCAGACGCTTAATATAACGCCGCTTTGTTCGTTTGTAAACAAACTGAACAGCCTGAATTTTTATGCCGTACGGTGTTAAGGCAACCACGTCACCTTTTTGTTCAACACTGACACAGAAACGGTGTACTAGTTTCAAGCTTGTTAGCTATCATCAGCACCGTATACCCATCTGCCAGATAGTTGAACGTTCGAAAGTATATACTTTCCTTATGAAAATTAACGGCTGAGCAGCCTAATTTGCATATCGAGTGAGCTAAGTCGGTCAGGCATACCGAAAACGATGAGTTGAAAAAAAAAATGAAAACGAAATTTCATTTCTCACTCTTAGTACGGCACTTACTTAAATGTAAGTATGTGTGTATACGTACATACATATATGTATACAGACCTACAGTAGCATGCATATATATATATATACATACATACAGGTACACATACATATATGCACGTATCAGTTTAGCAGACGCTTATTATAACGCCGCTTTGTTCGTTTGTAAACAAACTGAACAGCCTGAATTTTTATGCCGTAAGGTGACGCGGTTGCCTTAACACCGTACGGCATAAAAATTCAGGCTGTTCAGTTTGTTTACAAACGAACAAAGCGGCGTTATAATAAGCGTCTGCTAAACTGATACGTGCATATATGTATGTGTACCTGTATGTATATATATATATATGTCTGTCAGGTCACCAGTTGGTGCTACTGGTAACATGTATCCCAGTACAACCTGTCTCATGGTCGGGTCGTTGGCGACTAAACTGACAACCCCACCAAGGTTTCTTGGTGAGGAGGGTGACTTTGGACATCCTGCAGGACTAAAAACAAAACCTGTCAAAGGGCAAAGGAGCTCTTAAGAGTCAATGGCCATCCAAAATCACCGGGAGAGATGACCCCTTAGCCTTTGTCAAGGCAGAATTCTAGGAGAAGGAAAACTCTGATATAACACCTGCAACCCTGATGGTATCCAATGATGTTGACTTGTTCTTCTTTTTGGTAAATATCATCTTGGTTAAGGGAGTGGGACTGGCTTTGTGCAGTGCCTTTGCTCACTATAAAAGCTTCACGGCACAGGCATTGCTTTATATCTGGAGATCTTTCTGCACTTGTCGTTACATGGTACCATGGGCCCAGCACTATGTGTCAATAATTGTCACAGGTGTAGTGTTTGTACCAGAGTTTTCAAGTCGCTGGCTGGACTAAAAAGTCATATTCGTTCAGCGCATCGGTAGGGGTTCTCCTAGATGGATATAAAGTATTGGCCGTACTCGAAAACGAGTTGGCAGCCACCATATATATATATATATGCATGCTACTGTACGTCTGTATACATATATGTATGTACGTATACACACATACTTACATTTATATATATAGATATATATATATATATATATATATATATATATATATATATATATATATATATATATATTAAAATAACAGATTAAAGTTTAAGCAAAGAATCGCTGCTTTCACCCTTAACGGTATCTTCTGAAACTAACAAAGTCAATCTGTAAACGCAGAACTGGATATTTCAAAAAACGTTGCAACCGGAGGAAGACAGGAAGACAATACTTTGGTTCGTGGTAACGTCTTCCTGTCTTCCTCCAGTTGCAACGTTTTTTGAAATATCCAGTTCTGCGTTTACAGATTGACTTTGTTAGTTTCAGATGATCCCGTTAAGGGTGAAAGCAGCGATTCTTTGCTTAAACTTTAATCTGTTATTTTAATAAATATTTGCTCTACGGTTCTTATATATTTGATATATATTTTCCTTATCGAGCCCTCTTTGGATTTTAGTCTTCAATTTTATTATTATTACTATATATATATATATATATATATATATATATATATATATATATATATATATATATATAAATATATATATATATATATATATATAATAACTAGAAATTGATTAACATATAAATATACATGATTAAAGGTATATATTTATTTATTACCCAACTTGCCATGCGTGATTACACGCTTGTAAAAATTATCTCCTGTGATTATTCATGTATATTTATATGTTAATCAATTTCTAGTTATTATAAAATGCTCGGATATATCTTTGAGCTTATTTCCAGGCGATATGGCGCACGCCGTTATGGCATGACACCCACAATTTCGATTTGGATTAAATTCATTTAATTTATCTTAATTTTGTGTATGTATATATATATATATATATATATATATATATATATATATATATATATATATATATATATACAAATATACATACACACATATAAATCTAGGTTATGAGTAGGCGTATATGTTTTCATATATTTGTATTCTTATCTGTGTTTGCATGCATGCATGTCTGTGTATATCTGTGTGTGTCACTGTTTCTATATGAATGTGAGTGTATCGTTGTTTGTTTGCATGTCAGTGCTGTACATTTTCGTATGAACATGAATTTGAAATTGTTTAAATTGACACATTCCTATCGTTACAGAATTGAAGTATATTGAGTCGACATTTAGTGGATGTGAACGATGTGATCATGATAATTAAATTAAGATACATCTAAATGGGGCGTTGCTAATAAGAGTCACAATGAATATATTTTTTTCTGCTAAAGAATAAAATACGAAAAGATAATTAATTTCAAGAGAAATTGAACGACAAGAAATATGAAAATAACAACAACATAACAAGAATATTGAAATTTATATGAAGTTGGCAGAAATAATTATAATAAAAACGAAATGGAAAGGAGGAAAATGTAGAAAAAAGAAGATAGTAAGAGGGGAGAAATCACGTAAGTGGTGAATTAAAATATAACAAAGTTATACCCACAACGAAAACAACAAAAAGGTAAAAATATATAAAATGTAAATTTAACACTATTGTCTTGTAAGAGAAGTGAAAATTAGTTAAAAGTATCCAATGCCGAATGGAATATTGTCTTGTGCCAAATGGAATTATGTCAAACCGTGGTATTTAACAGCATTATGATATGGTACAAAACAGCTTGTCAATAGGACACATGAAACCGCTCATATTGATTTCACATTCCACTTCGGTAGTAGAATCTTTAATTTACTTTTAGTGTTTCTATACACGCGCGCGCACACACACACACACACACACATACACACACACGCATACATGCGCGCACACACGCATACATGCGCGCACACACACACACACGCACACATACATACACATGCACACGCACAAATATATATATATATATGTGTGTGTGTATGTGTATGTGTATGTGTGTATATATGTGTGTGTATAGAAACAATAAAAAAAATATATATATATACATATATATATATATATATATATATAAGCATACACAAGTAGCAGTCCTTAAAATTCTTGAATTTTTTAATAATCCAAATTACAGACACAGACGCACAGACACAGACACACAGACACGTACATACATACACACCGACACACTCACACACACACATATATATATATATATATATATATATATATATATATATATATATATATATATATATATATATATATATATATATATATATATATATATATATATATATATATATATATATATATATATATATATATATAACAAAGGAATTGTGGTAAGGAACCAGATGGACCATAACGCACCAAGTACTCAATACTTAGGGTAGTAGAGTGGGTAGTGAGTCCAGAAATAGCCGTCGAAACGGCTTGAGCTCTGCGGTCGGGGTCTTACTTTTTCCTATATATATATATATATTTTTTTTTTTTTTTTTTAAGTTTAGACAGTAAACAGAAAACAAAAAAACGTTTTCTTTTATTATTTAATACAAAAAAAAATCGTTTTCTTTTATTATTTAATACATTTTTAGAGTTCTTTCGTCAATGTTCTAGCTCATCAGTTTTAACAAATTAATGTATAATTTCAGATCGTAAACACGTTGGCTCTGTATTTTATAATTTCCTGACCTAGATATTATCCAGCAGTAAATTAATAGCAACATTTAATATCTTATAAGGTATCTTTTACCACCAACCTTTTTAGCCTCCTCAGCCATACATTTCTTCGTTTGAATTCATATAACTATTTTAGTATTTTAAAGTATTCAATGTCTGTATGTGAAGGCACGTGACTTTGTGGTTAAGGGGTATTCGGTTCACAATCATAAGGTCGTGAGTTCGATTCCCGGTGGCGCGTTTTGTTCTTGAGCAAAACACTTTATTTCACGTTGCTCCAGTCGAAATCAGCTGGAAAAAATGAGTTGCCCCTGTAATTTGAAGGGTTAGTCTTTTCACATTCTGTGTCTCCCTAAGAATGCTGAATCTCCCTAAGAACTACGTTAAAAGAACGCGTGTTTGTGGAATGCTGAGCCACTTGCACGTTAATTTCACGAGTAGGCTGTTCCGTTGGTCGAATAAACTGAAACACCATCGACAGAGTGCCAAGAATGTCTGTATGCTTTTTTTAAAATCTGCAAATAAATGTCAGCCTGAAAATGTTGCTGCTGTATTTCTAAATAAGGTTTGATTTATCACAATACAGAATTTAAAATAGTCTGTACATTTCCGTTTCATGTGCAATGATTTCCATTATTTGGTTTCATGATGCGGATTTCTGTCTAAAATGTACATTGCTTTGCAATATTATACTGTGTCGAAAGTTTAATTAAAGAATCTTTCAGATTTATTGTTAATGGTTTCGAACAGAATATGTTAAGTTGTATTATTCTTTTCAACTAGATATGAGAAATCACTAGAAGAGCGATATATTTTAATATTCTGGGAGAGTATCTTTTAATATAGTTTATTAATTAATAAAATTCTGTGGCGTTTATATTCCAAATAATATCATTCTCATCATTCATGTGATGCATTCATTGAAAGAAATGTTCTTTCTCTACAATGGTACGATGGATATGAGGACGAATGATCATCATGAATTCATTTCACGTAATTAAATAATCTGAATCTCATATGTTCATGCAAAAAAATATTGTTATATACAATTACAGGTGGTGACTTAGAAGAACCACTGATGCTCTTAAGAAATTGGTGTTCATGAAGAGGTAAAATTTATTTTATTGCAATACATTCATAAAACGTAAATAGGAATAACTACATATTTCATGAGTAATTTATTCTTATACTGATCGCATAGAATGAACCATGTTTTCAATTTCATACGGTTAAGAAGCTCAAATGGAATTTAAGATTTGTAGACATTCTACAAATAGAATGGGTGTATTTAAGAATATTAGTGTTCAATAATTATGAACTTAACATCTGTAAATTTGCAATGTCACAGGATTTGTACTATAAATGTCTACACCCAATTGAAATTAAATTAATACATTATTTTATAAATCTCCATTGAAACAAAAGCAATTCTTTTAGACTTGCTTAATCTGAGTAATAAGTTAAACACAATTAACTACAGCCACTTCAAATTTAAAGCTTAGGAAACAAGAATGTAGTAACATGTTCTGAATTCTTGTAGCAATTGTGATTTTTAAATTTTACTCGTATTCGAAGAAATAATTTAAATACTGTATTCTAGTAATGATGAAGATTGGAACCCTATCCGTTCGCAATTATATCACTCATTCAACAGCAGACAAGCGTTTACGTCAGGAATATGTTGTTTTTTTCTAATTAATTCAATATATGTGATTGACCATTATAAGAACATATGTAAGTGGACTTAGACGAAAAAATACATATTGCATCATTTCAACATCATTGAATCAAATAGGATGCGGGAAGTATTTTTTTCCGTAATTGCATCTCGTTTCTGAAAATCATGAAAAAAGAATTATTTAAAATGTTTCATTATGTTCCTTATCATACTCATTTTTCAAAACTTTCTCTTTTTACTTCTGTATTTGTCTTTACATTATTGTACATTTACTATATAAGTTTCTCATATATTCTATTTTTTTGAGTCGTAACATTATTCTCTCACAATGAATCATTGACTTAAATACTTTTTCTCTTCATATTCGTCTTCACTTCTTAAGACGTCAATAGAAAATGATATAGAGATGTTTTTTCAGATAATAGTTTATTTTCTTGGGGTACAGTGCTATAACGAAATTGGTGTCTATTTTCTACTTTGTAACATACACATTTAACTAAATTATATTGTTCTTGAAAATATCTTTAAAGTTCCATGATTGCAGCTATTATTATTGCTTTGAAAAGTCGACCAATACTAATTTGTTCTTCGGGTATCCATTACTTTGTTTATTATTATATTTACGTGTTGGCAAGAAAGGTAGCACAACAATGAAAGAAAGTTCAAGAATATATTTCAAAACTTGCCAGGATTTTGTTAGCAACAAATATACCAACATCATTTCAAACTCGAAACATTTTAGCTAGAAGAAAGTTTTTTCATGAATTTCTTCTTCTTCTTCTTCTTCTTCTTCTTCTTCTTCTTCTTCTTCTTCTTCTTCTTCTTCGTCGTCGTCAGGATGTGGTAGGAGGAATAATCAGACATCCCTTCCAGAGAATTCTATCAGAAGAAACCGTCTCCAAATTATCCAGTTGGATCCCCAAGCGAGACCAACAGAGCTTATGGATGTTATCCAACTATGTTGCTGGAGCTCGAATTCTAGATCTCCTCCCAGTTGCCTTTGATCGTAAAATCTGTCCTTAGTCGTTCTAACCCGTAAAATATTCCCTTAGTCATTCTAATCATATATCCGTATTACCAGAACCATGATCGCACGAAGCCGAGAAGTAACGGCTCTACCTGGAGTGAATCCCTGATATTCGAGCCACACATTCCATCGAGTAACGTACCACCAAAGAATTTTTGGAGGAACCTCATTTTAGCCGCTTGCTTTCGCGATTATATTCTTTCGTCTATACCCAAACTTCCTAGGTAAAGTAAAAACACCGAACTGGGAATTTGGTTTTTACACCTACCTCTATTCGTCTGATGGCAGAGTGCTGGAGCTGATAAATTACTGCACCAAAACACTAGTCGCATTAATAATAATTATAATAATAACAATAACGATTTCTTTATTAGCCAGGCAGGGATCACATCAAGAAACCATTAACAACGGAACTAGACTGTAAAAGACGCAACAATGCGGGTTTGTTCAAGTGAAAAAGGTCCAACAAAAGCAAATTCCTCAATAGGGAGAAAACTTTTCAGGATTCTTTGTGGAGAAGCCCACGAAAAGCTACGGTCATCATGACGGCTACGTCTAGTGCCCCGTTGCAGTTGTCCTCTTCAAATATAGAGGCATATACACAGAGCAGGCCCATTCACTTGGGCCTTGTATGCCACTCTCACCTACCATTCAACAAACTAGTTGGAAGACAGTACCTCCCTCTCCTCCTTGATTGCCTCATCTGAAAACGTTAAATAGGGCTTCACCAAAGACGGATGTGCTTGTCTTCAACATTTTCAATGTCCAGCATGCAATATCTTTTTCATAGACAGCTCCGTCCCACACATGAAAAACCCACAAGTCAGTAATACCAGGTCACTTTACGTGTCTGCGTGCAGGACGGTTTCGTCACCTTGCTTACACCTCGAACAGGCCCGGCTGGCGGCACTATCATGCCTATAAAGTTAATCTCGAACTGCCAATGCTTCCTGGTAGCACTGAGAGGCCAGGGACTTCTGAACGTTACCCAAGGGGAATGGACAGAAAGTTCTCCAGAAAAGTGTGGCTAGTTGAATATAGTCAACACCATTAATCTCCCCACGAATGCCGTCGCTTTTACCCGCTACTAACCCTCTATGGGACGCCAAGGTGGTGTCTCTACTGATCGCATTGCCCTATTGGCAGTGTGATGTGAGCATTTGAAGACATTCCAGTTGCCAAGCGCTGCCTCTCGGTCTTCGCTTGACCCAGGACTGCATCTCTGTCAAGAAGACTAGCTGGGGGAAAATTGGGTTTAGCAAATGGGGGCCGCAACGTTTCATAGTCAATGAAAAGCTAGAGATCTCTTAGAGCCAGCGCATGTTTGCGCATCAGGAAGCATGACATGCCCAGACTTCGATGCAAGAGATGTTGACAGCAAATAGATCACCTGACCAGTTGAATGTGTCTCTTCCACAAACAGCGAAAGTGTAAACATTCCAGTGCAGTCAGACGTGGACTAGGCAAAGGCATGATGGTCAGGTGGTTTTCGATGACAGAGGCGATCACCACCTCTACCTGATCTTAGGTATAGCCTCTTTTCGGCCCATTTCAAGGGGAGAGAGGCCATCCTACATGTTACATCATCCCAGTTTTTGTCCACCTAGAGGTCCGGACCAAACCAGAACCCGAGCAATTTAACTAGTCCGTCCGACAACCACCCTTCTACGCTGTTGGACTCATGGACCTGTCCCTTCAGGTATCGAGTTGCAGGACCATCGTCTTTTCCTAGTTAATCGTTGCTTCTGTTACCGCTTCGTACTCCCTGACAGCGTTTCCGATCATCGTAATGGCTCTGAAATCAATATATGCAAAGGGACAACCTTGGCAGACCAAGAGCATGATGTGGGACGGTTCCGAAAGGTATCAGTTTACTCTAACCACAAAGCAGATGTTGCTGTGAATTGCAGAGATCCAGCCCATGAAAATGGGTCTGAAGCCGGCTGCTTTGAGAGATGGTCGACCCTATCGAAAGCTTTCGATTGATTTAAGTTGATCAGGCTCCTATACGTGCCAGGTACCTTAGCTATCCTTTCTATGATATATCACATGAGGTGGAAGCTGTAGTGGATGGATCTGTTCGGGATGGCGTATGTTTGTGCATCCCTTACTAGTTCACTGACCACCAGCGCTAACCTTTTTGCTAACACCTTCGTCAATTTTTTTTTATGTGAGTGACGGTTTGCCACCTCTCACCCCCGTTACAATTCAAGTTCAATTTTTGGAATCCAAGGAAGGTCATGTTTTACACGGACGTATGCTTTGTTGTCGGTTGTGGTGCTGGTGTTTCTAATGATGATTTTTTTTTAGCATGTTCTACTTTCTGGTGTTGCGACTATTGTTGTTGGTGCTGATGCTGACGCTGGTATTGGTGCATTCATTGTGGCTAGCGGTAGTTCTGTTGACTTTCCCATTTAATGAGGCGTCTGCAAGGGCAGCTGTGACTAGGCAAGGATCGGCTATTGCGGGTTTCACCTGTGTCACTAATTTCTGGTCGCAGTGAATTGTCGTATGACTCATACTTAAACCAGTATAATTAATCTTCTGGTGAAATGTTTGGATAATTGGTCTGTAACACTGTTGTATCTTATGTGCAAAATATGCATTTGATATCATTTGATTCATTGAAGGCACACCCAATGATTTAAATATTTTATTGTGAACTATACCAGCCGAGACCCGTTGGGTTATGTTCACTTAAAAATAATTTTTAAATAATTAAAATATACACAGACATGTATATAATGTGAAATGAAACTGGAAGGCCCATATATATACGTGTGTGTATGTATATATATAAATGTGTGTGTGTAATATATACATACATATAAATATATATATATATATATATATATATATATATATATATATACGTGTATGTATATGTATAAATATGTGTGTGTAATATATACATATATATATATATATATATATATACATATATATATATATATATATAAGAATATTTTCGAAACAGCGAGTGGGTTTGAAATTATTAGAAATGTAAGTTATCGCCGTATTTTGACTAAAGAAATTAAAGAAATTATTTAGCCTGATAGTGGGGTTAACAACCCTCGGAGAAACGGAAAAAGATGAGTATTGACGTAGATGTACGTCAATACTCACCTTTTTCCATTTCTCCGAGGGTTCTTAACCCCACTATCAGGCTAAATAATTTCTTTAATTTCTTTAGTCAAAATACGGCGATAACATATATATATATATATATACGTGTGTGTATGTATATGTATAAATGTGTGTGTGTAATATATACATATATATGAGTGTGTGTGTGTGTGTGTGTGTGTGTGTGTGTGTGTGTGTGTGTGTGTATAACGAAGGAATTGTGGTAAGGAACCAGGTAGACAATAACGTACCAGAGTACTCAATACTTAGAGTAGTAGAGTGGGAAATAGGAAAAAGTATGACCCCGACGGCAGAGTTCAAGCCGTTTCGACGGCTATTTCTGTCCAGAAATAGCCGTCGAAACGGCTTGAGCTCTGCCGTCGGGGTCATACTTTTTCCTATATATATATATATATGTGTGTGTGTTTGGGTGTCTGTGACCTATATACACTGGTCATAGACACACTCACACATATACACACACATATATATATATATATATATATACACACGCTCACTTATGTATATAGACAACAACACCACCAGCTCTCTTCCATTCTCCTTCTCTGTCTCCTCTCCCTCTCTCTATGTCTCTCTTTCAATCTACTCTCACAACCACTATTTCTTCTCTGTATCGTTCTCTTTCTTTGTTTATGAAGGAACCCGGAAAAACCTCATATCTCGAGAACCCGTGGTCAGATTTACGCGAAATTTGTTTTATTGCATTTGTATTCCTATTTCAGGGGCAACTTCCTTTCAAAGTATTTTTCCATTATGCACCCGTTTGGTTGTATTACATTACATACAAGCAATCACAGACTTTTAGTAGTAGACTAGACCACCCGTGACCTGTTGGGTCACGTTCACTTCAAGATATTTTTTTAAAATCTTTTTCCGTTAAAAGTAATTTTAAATAATTATAATATACACAGACATGTATATAATGTGAAATGAAACTGGAAGGCCCATATATATACATGTGTGTATATATATATATATATATATATATATAATAATTGTTTCTACTTTAGGCACAAGGCCAGCAATTACCCAGTGCATTACTGGTACTTTATTTTATCGACCCCGTAAGGAGGAAAGGCAAAGTCGGGATTTGAACTCAGATCGTAAAGGGACGTAACTATGCTGGAAAACATGGCGTCCGACCCTCTACTGATACTGCCAATCCACAATAATAAATTTGAAGACTAAAATCCAAAGAGGGCTCGATAAGGGTGAAAGCAGCGATTCTTTGCTTAAACTTTAATCTGTTATTTTAATAAATATATATATATATATATGTGTATGTGTGTGTGTGTGTATGTGGGTGTCTGTGATCTATATACACTGGTCATAGACACACACACCACATATATATATACACAACACCACCACCAGCTCTCTCTCCCTCTCTCTCTTTCATTCCCCTTCTCTGTCTCCTCTCCCTCTCTATGTCTCTCTTTCAATCTACTCTCACAACCACTATCTCTTTCTCTCTATCTTTCTCTCTCTCTGTTTATGAAGGTAGCCGGAAAAAAACCCATATCTCGAGAACCCGTGGTCCGATTTACGCGAAACTTGATTTATTCCATTTGTATTCCATTTCAGAATCAACTTCCTTTCAAAGTAGTTTCCCATTATGCGGCCTTTTGGCTGTATTACATTACAGACAAGCAAGCAAGCAATCACAGACTTTTAGTATGATATAGATAGATGGAGTAAGTACATTACATGCCATGTGCTTAGAGCTTTTGTTTTTATTTAAAGTTGTTAAAAGTGAAAATAAATAAATTGAAATAAAAGCAAACTATAAATTACTTGAGTTGAGACAAGATTATTTTAAAAACCTGCATAGATGAGCATTGAGGTGGTGGGATGTTGATTAGCCAGTTCATGCATAACGAAATCCATGCAGATTCAAACAAGAATGTTATTTAAGAGAAAGTGTCATTTAGGTGCTATCTTCTAGGATCCTCAGTTTTTATTTCTTGTAAACGAATTAGTTGCTCGTGGCTTAGGGCGGAAACTTCAAAGATTATCCAAAAATACATTTACTAGTGAGGTCAGAGAAACTTGAAAAACAGCGGTACCTTTGATCGTGAATTGTAAGTTGAAAAACATGAACAGATATATAATGTTCGGTAGATTTAAGAGAGTTGTATGTTGTGAAACTACCTCAATAACATGTACGATATAATAACTTTAGGTATGGAGGCATTTGTATTTTAACTTTTGGATTTCTCTTCCTTCCGGTCGTATAAACCTTCTGACCAGTTCTCAGTACACTTGGTCAAGCGTTGCATACGTTAAGGTTGTATAGTTTGTTGAAATGTAAATGAATTATTTTATCATTTTCATCTATAAGTTCTTTATGTTCTTTTTCCA
>OZ024740.1:309501548-309509048 GCA_964016885.1 Eledone cirrhosa | reverse complement strand
ATCTATATATATATATATATATATATATATATATATATATAGAGAGAGAGAGAGAGAGAGAGAGAGAGAGAGAGAGAGAGAGAGAGAGATTTCCTTCTAATTTCCTTCCAATTTGTGCATGCTATTATAATTATCTTGACGGTTCTTCTTCTCAAAGTTGCCTTCTTACTAATCGTATCGCTAGCACGAACACCACTTACACAATCCTTAGGCCCTACTTCACAACTCAGTGAAATAGTATAAATCAATGGATTTATAATTCAGTTGTGGTATTTTATGAAAAGACTAATTAAACCATGTTATGCAACGTGGCGTCAACATGACTGTGTTTCATTTTGTTCAAAGAAAATTATGTTTTCAACACGATTTCTCTAAAATATCTGTGAGTGTGTTTGTGAAAGAGAGAGTACGTATGCTCGTAGTATATCTAAAATATGGTTGGTATTGGGATTATACACACAGAGGTTTTTAAGTTTTCGGTTAACATCAGTGGGTTATGCTGACTGCTACACATTCATTGTGTGTGTGTGTGTGTGTGTGTGTGTGTGTGTGTGTGTGTGTGTGTGTGTGTGTGTGTGTCTATACGCAACCATCAGTTGAAAGACAATCTGAGATAGACGCTAACATAGAAACGGAAATATATCAAACACACACACACAGGAACTTATGGTTGCGTATAGACACACACAGACATAGACACAGAAATAGACACACACAGACATAGACACAGAAACACACACACACACACATACACACACACACACACACACACAAACACACAGACATACATATACATATATATACATATATATATATTATATATATATATAACGAAGGAATTCTGGTAAGGAACCAGATGGACCATAACGCACCAGAGTACTCAATACTTAGGGTAGTAGAGTGGGTAATAGGAAAATGTATGACCCCGACGGCAGAGCTCAAGCCGTTTCGACAGCTATTTCTAGACCAAAAATAGCCGTCGAAACGGCTTGAGCTCTGCCGTCGGGGTCATACTTTTTCATATTATATATATATATATATATATATATATATATATATATATATATATATATGTGTGTATATATGTATATATATATATATATATATATATATATATATATATATTGAAAGGATAACAAGGACGATTGGTTACTCCTTCATTACATTAATTGGTAGGTGACGCGCGTTTCGCCACTGATCAGCTCAAGGTTCGATCTGTATCGATCTTACCCGACTCAATAATCGGCAGCTCGACGGACCCTTTAAAATGGTATAAGAAAAAATAGACTCTGTATAGCTCTACACCTCAACACAGAAGTGAACCTAAACATCGAGTGCTCACCCGGGTGAACCTGCAGTAACTCCAAGTTACACTCCCTATATATATATATATATATGGTTTTATAAATATAGTTTCCATTTATTTTATATATATATATATATATATATATATATATATAACTATATATATATATATATATATATATATATAGACTATTTTGAAAATTTGGACTGTGAACAACAATTATAATTGAGTGGCTGCTATTTGCAGTATAGCAATATAAGGTTACACTTACCAATGAAACGGTCGTAAATACCTGGATAAAATCCTTCTCTTAATGCTTACCTGTGTTTTCTCTTTTATATATATATATATATATATATTAAATAAATGGAAACTATATTTATAAAACCATATTTATTCTATTATATTTCAAGGTACCAAAAACTTTGGTACGCTTTCATCAGATAAAATACAAAGAATGTTTTATAAATTTTGACAGAGCCAAGGAAAACATACCTTATCAGTTGAATTTTCCTTTGTTGAATTTCCAACAAATTAAATATCCCTTCTACTTATATATATGTATATATATATAAGTTGGCCCTATATATATATATATATATATACATATACATATATATATATATATGTATATATATATATAGGTTGGCCACTGAAAGACTGAATGATATAAAACAAAGATAATTTTTACAAACATATGATTTTTTGATTTTTTTATTATTTTATTTGGAAATATAAGTAATGGATTTTTTTCAGTATTATGTGTGAAAAACATGGGGAGTTCTATAACCTGCAAAAAAAGAGAATATAAAAAAGATTGAAAACGAACAAGTTTTTCAATTGCCACCCTGTAGAAATGACTTCTACAGGGTTAGTTCAGTTTCATAGTACCTGCTAACTCTGGCTACCTCCGATTGAACCCGGAACTCGGATATATATATATAATATACCATCAAGTGCTCACCTGGGTGAACTTACAGTAACATCACATTACACTCCCTGGGTATCTAGCTCCTTCCTTAGTCGAGCAATTACCTGGAACACCACCATCGAGTGCTCACCTGGGTGAACTTACAGTAACATCACGTTACACCCCACTCTCCAGAGCGTGAAATTAATAAACATTCGTTGTACTGCCTCTCTGTTTTGTCCCTGTTCAAATTTTTACATTCATTTAAATTATTGATTTATTGATATTTTATTTGAGTGACTCGAATCTTCCTGGTCGTTCTTTTTCGGCTGCACGGGTGATTTTAGGCATAATCTCTATGTGTTGGTAATTTAACGATAGTTATAGCTCTGATTTATCCAAATTATTGAGCCCTCTGCCACTCATATCGGATATTGTTTATCGTTAATTCGTGAGCTGATTTTCCGATACTCGATTATTCTATTATATATATATATATATATATATATATATATTCTGGGATAAATAAATAGACAGACAGATAGATAGATAGATGGATTGGGAGTTACCTGTTTAGACAAGTTTAACTTACGCGATAATTAAGAAACCAGGGTTTAGTTATTGAAATGAGTTACTGCCTAACGACTGAGGTCTTGTGTGTGGGGGGGGGGGGGGTGATGACGAGAAAGGGAGAGAGAGAGAAACCTAGTAAGTAAACACTAGCACAAGCACGTTGTCTTAAAGAGAGATTTGGCACGGCGCTAGATATGATGTCATTTATGGTGATTCGGCTAGTTGTCCCCATCCTGAATCGCTGACAACACATTTTGTAGTGTGCCTCTGATTTAATGGTAGCAGTGTATGATTTCTTGGAGATTGGGTTGCTATTGTTAGCATTTTCGACATTTCAGGCAGTGGGAACTTTGGTTGTTGTTATTTAGGCTCAGGTTGGATTTAACTGGTCAGGATTATGATTACAAGACTTCAACTGGAACAGAACTGCTTCGTTCCTGGTGATTTCATACGAATGAAGCAGTTCTATTCCAGTTGAAGTATTTTCTATATATAATAAAGATGCCTAAACTCTACAAATGTATTGAGTACCGGTTTTAACTGTGGATACCCCCGCCGTGATGCAACTTGAGTATCTACATATTATATATATAACGTTGAGCATATGTTGGTTGCTTACCGACACTTCAGTATTCAGGTTAGAGCACTCAACGAAGTACGCAGGTGGGTCTGTTTCCTCCGTAACCTGTTGACGTACACTTCTTGTTTTTATTATATATATATATACAGGGGTGGTGGAACTGGGGGATGGCCAGGGGTCTATGCCACCCCAGTAATTATGTTTTTCTCCCAAAACTACCAAAAGACACATCTATTTATATATGTGCTACAACTTATGTACATGTTATTTAGAGATAGATGGGAGAGATAGATATAGATATAGAGAGGGAGAGAGTTTGGTGGTAATTGATATAGAGAGGAAGGTTGGGACAGTTTTTTGTATATTAGATATATATTTCTATTTATTTGCCACCAGGGCATCAAAGATTGGAACAAATACAAAGGGGGGAGTTTACATACATTTAAAAAGACGTGTAAAAAAACATATAACGAATTAAATTTAACAATCGATGTCCTCAATAGGGAGGGGCGTTGACATGGGTCGCACACACCCCCGAAAAAATGTGCAACCCTCCTCTTCAGGAGCACAAAGAGCGGTTGCTTCCTTCCTCTTCTCATTCTTCTCCTCTCTCACCTACAGGCTGATATAGAGAGAAGGCCCATTCACTCGGGCCATTCTCGCTACTTTCACCCATCTTTCATAAAACTTGCTGGGGTAGAGCACCTCTCTCTCTATTCTGATCCTTCTTCTAAAGTGGTACTTGAAAAAAAAGACCAGTTGTTGGCCGGAGAGAAAGGTGTCTGACCTCAGCCCTTTCAACCTTGTCCACCATACAACTTCTTTCGCCATAGCTATCACACAGAGGGAAACCGCCTCTCGTTCGTTTTTGAAAGGGGGAGGCGGTTTGATCGTGACAGTGTTCTCGGTGGTCAACCGGATTGGTCCCACCCGCGACAGTAGTCGTTCCACATAGCCCCACAGGTCAGCAACGCCCGGGCAGTGTACGAATGCGTGTGCGACAGTTTCCTCGTCACGCACGCATCTCGGACAGATCTTCTTTGAGGAGTCCCTACCCGGGCGCCCGTGCCTGTAGAGCTTGTCCCGAACGGGTAGAGCTCCTCGGTAACATTGCCAAGCCAGGGACTTTTGGAAGTTGTCCATCGGTCCCGGGCTAAACGTCCTACCGAACAGACTGGCCAGCTCATCTACCTCCATGCCCAGAGCCTCTCCGAGAGCGTCGTCGCACTTACTGCGCACCAACCCTCTATAGAATGTTGAGGTTGAGTCTCCACTGATTGCCGGATCCGCTTGCCAGAGGGCCGTGAGCGCCTGGGCACATTCAATGTGCCAGTCGCCCACTTTTCTCGGTCTTTGCTTGACCCATGATTGCAGCTCGGTGAGTGAGACGAGTCTCGGAAAGGCTCGCCTCACAAACAGGGCCCACACCGGCTCACCGGTGAGGAATACCTGGAGGTGCCGTAGCCTTAATGCGTGTCTACGCATCGTCAGCCACGGCATGCCCAGCCCTCCGTTCGAAGGGTGTTGACAGCAGATGGATCTTCTCACCAAAGGAGCCCGCTTCTTCCAAAGAAATCGGAAGAGCGCGCGCTCCATTTTGGCGAGTGTTTTCTCTGGGCAAGGCACGACGGTCAAGCGGTAGTAGATGACGGACGCTATATAAGCGTTCGCCACCTCCGCTCGACCTTTCAGGGATAGTTTGCACTCGGCCCACTTCTTGGCGAGTGCAAACACCTTGCCCGTTACCTCGTCCCAGTTTTTCTCCACCTGGAGGTCCGGTCTGAACCAGACCCCGAGCAGCTTCACCGGTCCCTCCGTCCAGCGTCCGACGATGCCGTCGGAGGGCATCGGTTTGTCTCTCCACGTTCCGAGTTGCAAACCGACGGACTTGTTCCGGTTCAGCTTGGCTCCTGTAAACCTTTCATATTCCTCCAGTAAGGTGCCGATCTGCCCGATTTCCGAGGCGCACGAGACCATTGCTGTCACGTCATCAGCGTAGGCCGACACCGCTTTCCGCAATCCCGGTTCCAAGGGGATGCCCTGCAACAGCTCCAGCTTCCGCAGTAGTGGCTCGAGAACCAGCACATACAGGAGGGAAGAGAGAGGGCATCCCTGTCGGATGGATCGCGTGATTTGGAACGGCTCCGAGAGGTAGCCGCTCACCTTGACCCTCGAGCAGGTGTTGCTGCTGTGCATTGCAGCAATCCAGCCTCTGAAAACGGGTCCGAAGCCTGCCGCCGCGAACACCGCATCCAGGTACCGATGGTTGTGTTGTTGTGTTCGGGGTTGGCAGAAGAGCCTTTTTTTTTTACTCGTTAATTGAGGACAGGCAGCCCTCAGGTGACCTCTGCTTAAGCAGTGGTAACATGACGGCCGCTCCCTCCACTGAAATGTTTATATAAGTTAGCCCGTCCAGAGGCACGCGTTGTGGGATATTCGCTATTCGTTCTGGGCTCATTTGCACCAGAACTTCTACGCTGGTCCCACCAAATACACCTCCGGAGGACTTTCCTATTGAAATTATCTTGTCTTCATCAAAGTCAATGATTCCACATAGTATCCACCAAATATTTACATTTGGTGTGATACTCATTATTTTTATTCTTTGTGTCCTTTTTCCCCTGTATGTGGGGAAAAAGGTGAAGCGGGGGGACACAATGGGTGATACCGAGTACTTTTGTGCTGTTGACTGGTTGTTCATTAGCACCGAAATACTACCAAACAGTTTACCTTTTTGTATGAAGGCTATGTCCTTGATTGCATCTTTTAGAACCAGCACAATTTCATTTTGTGATAATTGAGCTGGTTTTTTGTTTCGTTCGATATTGTCCTGAAAACTGTGGTTTTCAGGACAGCCTCTCTACGTAATTCCTGTGGAGAATTGATGCTAAAAGCACCGTTTTCGCCAAAAGTCACGAATTGTTTTGCGTCTTGTAGTAGTTGTTTAGCATTTGTTATGTCTATTGGCGTGTATAGTTCGTTTTATTTTACAGTCTGTGCGAACGTCGTTTGGTGTTGTTGTCTTTTTTGTTGCTGCTGTTGTTGTCACTGTTGGTAATATTGTTCATGTTTTCCTTGGTGTTGCTATTGTTGCAGTTGTTGGTTGTGGTGTTATTGTCATTGTTCTTGTTGTTGGTGCTGGTATTATTTACCGGGTTTGGTTTCGTGGTTTCATTATTTTCAACGTTTTTCGATAATGCGAGGGGGGAAGGTTGCAAGCTTTGTACTCCTACCTTCCCTCCACCACTTTTCTTAGTGGGCGTGGCACTCACGACAGTGTGCGAGGTGGAAATGGCATACATTGCTGACTACCAAGTTTACACAGTTTTGAGATGAAAATGAAAATTTCGCCCCAGAAAGGGGCGAAAATTAGTTGACTCAACGTCTGACGGCCCAGGCAAGGGGTTAAACTAAAGAATGCTATTAAATTGAGCAATGAACTCGCAGTTTTTTTTTACAATAATCCGTTAAAGTCCGGAGCGAAGTAATTCACGTCTATATCAAGTGGTAATTGATATAGAGAGGAAGGTTGGGACAGTTTGTTGTATATTAGATATAGAGAGGGGGAGAGTTTGGTAGTGATGGATAGAGTGAGATGGGATGAGAAAGAGTGCTGTATGGTAGATATAGAGAGGGGGGGTAGTTTAGTGGTAATTGATATAGTGAGGGGGGAGAGTGTGTTGTATAGTAGATATAGAGAGGAAGAGAAATTGATGTTCATTGATATAGAGAGGGGGTTTGAAGAGAGTTCCATGTAGTAGATATACAGAAGAGGAGAATGCAGTGTAGTAGATATAGAGAGGGTAAGAATTTAGGGGTGATTGATATACAGTGGGGGATTGGGGGAGGTAAGTGTCGATATTTATAAAGAGTGAGAGTGTATTAGTCTTAGATATGGAAAGTGGGATAAGTGAGACGGTGTCGTGGTAGATATATATATATATATACGAGTACAGTGGCGGTGGAAAGGGGGCATGCCCCCTCCAATAATTATATTTTCTCCCCAAACTACCAAAATACACATCTATTTGGATATTTGATACAATTTATGTACATGTTATATTTATCGCATATCGAAGTTTTCTGGCCATTTTAGAGTGCAAAGAGTTAAACTGATCACTACAACTAAAT
>OZ024740.1:309391548-309496548 GCA_964016885.1 Eledone cirrhosa | reverse complement strand
GTACAGATATTTTTGCATACACAATAACAAAATATAAACAAAAGTATTTATTTCGCGATAAAGTATTGATTTCCTTCGTACGGTAAAAAAAACCCTAGTAATGTACGACGAATTTTTTTATAAGCACAAAATGTAGACACCATTCCGAGGTCGAGGTATTCCGTACCTCTCTGTACTGTTATATATATATATATATATATATATGCATATATATATATAATTATATATTCGTGTACAGATATTTTTGCATACACAATAACAAAATATAAACAAACGTATTGATTTCACGAGGCTCGATAAGGATAAATATATATCAAATATATAAGAATCCTAGAGCAAATCCCGAGAAACGCCGGGCCATTCTGCTAGTCTATATTACTAAAACAGAGAATGTATGTCTGTCTGTCTGTACAATCACTAAAACTCGAGAACCACCCAACTGAGTTTTTTCAAACTTTACACATGTAATACTTATGGTCCCGTGAGTGTTTTGAGCCAAAACAATTTCAAATTTTCAATGCCCTAGGGACTGCATTAGGCGATTTAGCGATCTCTCTCTATAATTCTTAGTCTTTCTCTTTTTAGATAGATACATAGATATAACGTCGTGCCCTTATAATATCTGTCTGTATGCCTGACTATCTGCATTACGTCATTTTGACGTGTGTGCGTGTATATATGTATATATAGTGTGTGTATATATGTATATATAGTGTGTGTATATATATATATTTATTCTTATGCCAGGGAACGTCTTCACGAACCAAAGTATCGTCTTCCTGTTTTCCTTCGGTTGCAACGTTTTTCGAAATATTTATATCTGCGTTCACACATTGATTTTTTTTTAGTTTCAGAAAATCCCGTTAAGGGTGAAAGCAGCGATTCTTTGCTTAAACTTTAATATGTTATTTTAATATATATATTCGTGTACAGATATTTTTGCATACACAAACACAAAATATAAACAAAAAAGGCTGGCGATTACATAATCACATGCATCACTGACAGATATTTTTGCATACAGAAAAACATTTCGAAATATTTACTTCTGCGTTCACAGAGTGATTTTTTTAGTTTCAGAAGATCCCGTTAAGGGTGAAAGCAGCGATTCTTTGCTTAAACTTTAATCTGTTATTTTAATATATATATATATATATAATTATATATTCGTGTACAGATATTTTGGCATACACAATAACAAAATATAAACAAACGTATTTATTTCACGAGGCTCGATAAGGATAAATATATATCAAATATATAAGAACCCTAGAGCAAATCCCGAGCACTGCCGGGCCATTCTGCTAGTTTAATATAAAAGGCTTCTACAGGACTTTACTATGGTTACTTTCCTTGTTATTTAGAACGTCTGCGTTTTATTTTCATGTCTTTCGTGAGGTTTACAGCGTTTAATTTATTTTTTTTACATTTTTCGCAGCTTGTACTTTGTCAATTATGTTTTGTTTTTTTCACACCGATGAATACTAAGAAATTAAACAAAGTCGAATTCCAAGAATAACACGGATCTTTAGAAACGATAATATTGAAAAACGTTGAATCAGTGTGAACCAAATTTTCAATTATTATGTCTAGACATGTCAAATCTCAACTCAACTATAATTGATTTCTTCTAATATTCTGCCTCTTGGAAGAGATAATGAAACCTACAGCTAATGTTTCATTTCATTGTTGCTATCTTCCTTATACCATTTTTTCTGATAACCTATTGTACGTTACAATAATTTGTTATGATTGTTACCATCGTTGACAACATTTGAAGTTAGTTTCTTGTTCGAAATGTTTTAAAATAGATATCTGTACTGCCGGTCAATTATAACGTTAGGCTTTGTGTTTCTAGTTTTATTCATTTCATATTTAGTTTCTTTTAGAACAGAGTATGCTATGGTTGAGCAAAGAGAAGATCGATAACATTCCAGCAGTGATCATTTCTAAGATTAGCTTCTTATTTAAAAATGCATGGTTCGATTTTAAGATTATGTGGCTGTTATCTAGCGCCAGATAGGGGTTTGTCACTTGAGCCATTTTCATATATTAAAACAATCTTCCTATAGTAGAGGGGAATTTGAAGTAGGCCGGGTGGCTTCCTTGAAGCCATGTATTAAATAGCTTGTGCAAAAATTATTAAATTTAATCTATAGTAGTAGTAGTAGTAGTAGTAGTAGTAGTAGTAGTAGTAGTAGTAGTAGTAGTAGTGGGTGGTGGTGGTAGTAGTAGTAGTAGTAGTAGTAGTAGTAGCAGCAGCAGCAGCAGCAGAGCAGCAGCAGCAGTAGTAGTAGTAGTAGTAGTAACAGCAGCAGCAAGGAGAGTGTGCTACTATGTGGATAGAATTAAGATCCTCCGGCACATTTGGTGGCATTGCTGCTTTATATCAGATTTACAACAACAAAAGATGTTAAAATTAAGCACACATTTACCAGTAATGCACTGGGTAATTGCTGGCCTTGTGCCTAAAGTAGAAACAATTATTTCAATGAGATGTTTCTAAACGACAATAAACCTTTCCCTATCTCTCAGCAAAGAATTCATTGTAAGTTACCCACATTATGATTAGGTGGGCTTGGCAGTATCGGTAGAGGGTCGGACGCCATGCTTTGCAGCATAGAGTTACGGCCCTTTAGGATCTGAGTTCAAATCCCGCCGAGGTTGACTTTGCCTTTCATCCTTACGGGGTCGATAAAATAAAGTACCAGTAATGCACTGGGATAATTGCTGGCCTTGTTCCAAAAGTAGAAACAATTATGATGAGGTGGGCTTGAAACTTAAATTAATTTGTTAAGTATCTCCCTCACTTATAAATTTCCTTTAGTAGCTCTAGGTGTTTTTAATCAATTAGTTACCACCATAGACAAGTCCTATTATATGATTAATTTACCATTTAAACATTCGAATTACGTCAATGAAATTTTAAAATACACGGTCGTCTGATTTATTAAATACTTGGGAAATGATTCAGCCAACATTTAGCTAACTGATAAGTTCATCGTTCTAAGTAGCAATTCTCCGACAAAACAATGTTTATGTTCACGGAACTGTAAAACGGAATAATTTAATGTGATCTAAGTAACAACATAACCATTCCTTTGAGATGTTAATGAAGACTAAGGAGAAACAGAGAAGCAGATGATATTGCGGTTTGAGTGTATTGACGCTGTGTAGCACTGAGTATACTGTCACTCTCCTGTTGTCATTGATATATCATTGTTGACTAAACGGTATGTTATTTCTCTATATAAATATTAACAACTACAAAATAGATAAATAAAACATATAAATATAAGTGTTGCATATCTCATTAAATAAGCTTATATCCTTGTTTATATCTGCCGCTTCTTAATATATATATATATATATATATATATATATATATGAAAAGTATAGCAGTTATTATGAGCAAGAAGCACATAGTATTTCATAATATATAAGTGACTATAGCGTCAAAATGGGAAAATAGTTAACGTAAGATAATTCAAACTCAATTCAAAAAAAGAATATATAAATATATATATATATATATATATATATATATATATGAAAATATGGGTGAGAAGAATACTGCTGGTTGCAGTCCCTCATCAGTGATTTACCAAACGATTATGGGTATTTCATCGCATTAAAAATCATATACCTCACGTTGGAGCGATAATAACTAAAATAAGTTATTAGGACATTGGAGAATGTGTGAAATCCTTTGTACAGTTAGGTATTTTTAAAAAAAGGGAAAAGAATGACTTCACTTGTAGTTCTAAACAATTTGATTTAATTTTATATTATTATTTGGTAGATCTACCAAATCATAATATAAAATTAAATCAAATTGTTTATAACTACAAGTGAAGTCATTCTTTTCGATTTTTTTAAATATATATATAT
This sequence comes from Eledone cirrhosa, assembly GCA_964016885.1. Taxonomy (NCBI): domain Eukaryota; kingdom Metazoa; phylum Mollusca; class Cephalopoda; order Octopoda; family Eledonidae; genus Eledone; species Eledone cirrhosa. The sequence goes on along the minus strand of OZ024740.1, from coordinate 309,492,657 downwards.
ATATATATATATATATATATATATATATATATATATATATATATATATATATATATATATATATATATATATATTAATAAGGTAATGAATTCTTTTACAATGGAATCAGCTCGAATGAGGAAAAATATCCCCTGAGCAGTGTATAAATTAATATGTAAGTGATGAAACACAGATACCAACACATCTGTATATATATTGCAAAAGAAAAATTTAGCCAGATTGAAGTATACTAATTATTATACTACAGTTTGTCCATATCGATTTAAAATAATAAATCAACGGAGACGAACTGTATTGCCAAAAGGCCGTGATGTTTAGACACATTTAAATTTCAAAATCAAACCTGTTCCGTAGATAAGTTTAGACTTTAAGATCCAAATATGTTTCGAGTTAAATAAGTGTAGGAATATCATGTCCCGCTCTCCTCAGTAAACATCCAGAGACAAATTGATATGCTTCACTTCTAAATAATTTAAAAGACTGCGTGACGCACATGGCTTTACAGTATCTAACTAGTCTCATAACCGTACTGCTAGAAATAACAGTCGTATATATGAGGCGGTTTGCAGCTCAAACTAGGAGCAGTTAAAATTAATAAGGTAATGAATTCTTTTACAATGGAATCAGCTCGAATGAGGAAAAATATCCCCTGAGCAGTGTATAAATTAATATGTAAGTGATGAAACACAGATACCAACACATCTGTATATATATTGCAAAAGAAAAATTTAGCCAGATTGAAGTATACAAATTGGATCTTAAAGTCTAAACTTATCTACGGAACAGGTTTGATTTTGAAATTTAAATGTGTCTAAACATCACGGCCTTTTGGCAATACAGTTCGTCTCCGTTGATTTATTATTCTAAATCGATATGGACAAACTGTAGTATAATAATTAGTATACTTCAATCTGGCTAAATTTTTCTTTTGCAATATATATACAGATGTGTTGGTATCTGTGTTTCATCACTTACATATTAATTTATATATATATATATATATATATATATATATATAGGGAAAAAAGATGAAATCGAAAATGCAACTGGAGTCTTTTTTTATAAAAATATATATTTATTTAGTTCCTTTACCGGTTTCGCAGTTCTGCTTTTCAAAAGTAGAATTGCGATGGAGGGTTTGTGGTTTTTCTCACATCTGATATATATATGGACATGTTTTATGTATTGTAGTTTAGTCCTATCACAACTGAAATTGAGAAGACTTATGATCAAACATGCACAAACATAGTGTGTCTGGGATCACAATACCTAATTGTTCCTTCTTCTAACTTTGCATGGCATCATATCAGGAATATCAAACTACTATTTGCAACAAGCTCTATTATTGATCATACTTTTGTTTATGATTGTGGCACCATGTGTATATGTGAATATATATGTGTATGCGATTTAATATGAGTATTAATGCGTCGTTCGTGACCATGCTTGTGAGTGAACTACCATTAGTCTATTTTATTTAAAATAAATAAGCGATTACTGGCACTTTTTCTGTCTTATTTGCTATCACCGACTTAATCAGGATAATATTTGTTTCTACTTTTGGCACAAGGCCAGCAATTATCCCAGTGTATTACTGGTATTTTCTTTTATCGACCCGTAAGGATGAAAGGCAAAGTTAACCTCGGCGGGATTTGAACTCAGAATGGCAAGGATCGTAACTCTTTGCTGCAAAGCATGGCGTCCGACTCTCTACCGATACTGCCAATCCACCAATTATCAGGATAATATTAGCCCGTATACAACAAAAACGGCTACAGAAATAAGAAATATAAAATACTTGCATTAGAATTTTATAAATGGGAAGCCAGCCTCCAGCTTCAGTATAAAAATAAAATAATCTGTTATATTGTCCATATCACTCCTCCCTTCACCATCATTATAATAGTCACCATTATGATAATCACCATGAGTATAATTATCGTCATCATCGACGTTTTTATAATTATAATTGTGGCTGTGTTTTTTCTCTATTCTTTATACAACAATCTAGCTTTAGAATAGTTACTACAAAACAGATGAGTTGGATAGAAATTACATTATCTCATCTCTCTCTTCTAATCAGTTTAATGTCCTTATTTTTATTATCCATTGTACATTATTAAAAATATATTCGTATTGGTATAAGAGGTATAGTTGTCGTTATGTTACAGAGAGGAAGTGGAAGGGGTAAAGAATCCCATTCTCAAACATCCGGATGGCTGGAACAGGTAAAAGAGTATGTAAATGTGTGTATTTATATCTGTGTATCTGTGTGTAACTGTTCACAATGCCCCAACTAATTCTCATTCTATTGCACTGATTTCCAGTATATCAATGGCAATGGACAGAGCCATTAACAATGATATTTTCCAGCGCATTCAATGTTTTTCTTGTCTTAGGGATCATCAGTATGGTTTCTATAAATTCAGATCCACTGCAAACCTGTTCTCCTATATCACTTATCAGCTGGTTCTTGTCTTGGGAAGATTTTGTGAAAATAATACTGTTGCCCTCGATATTAGATGACATTAGCTAATCATTCAGCCGTGCCTGGCAAGCAAATTTCTACTAAGAAACTGCCCACCTATTAGAATCATCAGTCTGTTAGATCTTGGATCGGTATTCTCCTCTCAGATCAAATTATCGCAGTGTTTACTGACAGCGCACTCTCTAGTACACACTCTATCAACTCTTGTATGGCTTAAGGTTCTCTTATATCCTCATACTATTCCTTTTCTACATCAAAAACCTACTAGCCATTACGTCGAACAATGATTACTCTTCTACAGATGGTACCACACTTCATTCATCAATACCTTTCTCCTGCTAAGTGTTACACAAATCCAATCTTGGCAACTCACATCAATCATCCATTGATTCACGAAAAGAGAAATGGAAATTATCGCACTTCAAGTTTATTAATCATGAATAGCACATGGCTAGAGGCCTTGTGATGTCTCCAAATGCTAGGCTCCACGATCAGAGAGGATCTCTCATAGAAAAGACACATTCTAAGCATATGACCACCTCCCAAATTTAGACTTTCGTTTCGCAAGGAAATTCATCAGCCCTAATAAATAATGACCTATTACAAGCTCGAGGGAGGTCCATAATTGAGTATGTACAGACCTCTCACACTGATGTACTGACTTCTCTCACTTTGTCTTATATTATTTCTAGAATTGTCTCCGATCCTCAGAGTTTGCTGGTCTCATGTCAACTCTGCTTAAACACTACATACGTATTCTTCCCCCGTGTTGTGTCCAAACAACAAGGCATCCTACTAACTTCTATGCCCAGTTCTTCCTACCACGAAAGTCAGTACTCCTGTAATACCTCTTTCTCCTAGACGTTTCTAAAAGAGTGGAACTACAACATTTCATTAAGCTAATTACCAACGGTATCGATCTCTCCGTTCTCGAAAAGCCTGCAAAGAACATTTATAAGACCTTCCAAACCAAGTCATATAATGGTCAGTATTCCTCCTTCTCCTCCCCTCTTTTTCCTCTTCATAATCATCCTCATTATGCCAGCACAAGCACCACCATTATCACAAACGCAACCCCTCACTACCACAATCACAACCACCACCACCGGCATCGTCATCATCATCATCATCATCGTCACCATCACCATCATCATCATCATCATCATCACCATCATCATCATCATCATTTTTTCTCGTCATCGTCTCCATCATTAACAATAACTGATAAGCGTTATTAACCTCCTGTGAAATGCAAGTTGTGACGTTGATGCATTTTCCAATGGAACTAGTGATGAAAGGACAAATGGAAATAAATACGATCTGAAATTTTGTTTTTTACTGGTTACCATTTAATGGTCACCGCAATTGTCATTGAAGGTAGAATTGTGTAATGTTGTAGAATATTTATGACTTGAATGTTGTCATGTTTCCAGTAATGGGAAATGATTTTACAACAGGAAAACGTATGCTTTTCTCTCTGGTTTATGTTTATTTTTATTTCTATTAGATACTTAATATATGTTCTAGCTTTCAAGACCTTATAACTGCGTAGTCATTCTTTATGTAAATGTAATGTTATAGATGTCATTTTATATTCTGTTTCTTTTGATATCTTTTGATATTTCTCTCGTGCAATCTGTAATATAGCATCAACAAGAATTCTACACTTATTTAATTGATGAGAATACACAGAATCGAATAGTATTGACAGATGTAATACTGATAAATTAAACAAGTGTAAATTTCCTTTTTTAGAGGTGGGGTGTAATTTACTTTTTCTGTCATATAAGGTTGTCATATAATTCGTTGCATTAAATCGATGCATTAACTCTGCATTAAGTTAAGCTCTGGATCTTGTTTTACATAAGAATTTCTTAGTGTGTGAATAATTCTCCAGTGAACGCAATATATTATAGCATTATTAAACCATAGGGATTGGGAGTATCGGTAGAGGGTCGGACGCCATGCTTTCCAGCATAGTTACGTCCCTTTATGATCTGAGTTCAAATCCCGCCGAGGTTGACTTTGCCTTTCATCCTTACGGGGTCGATAAAATAAAGTACCAGTAATGCACTGGGTGATTGCTGGCCTTGTGCCTAAAGTAGAAACAATTATTAAACCATAGTTGATGTAGAATGACGTATGGTGTGATATGTTATTACAAGGAAAACAGGAAAATAAAATTTTAAAGTCGGTTTTTATGAGAAATTATATAATAATGATTTCTGATTTAGGTACAATGCCAAAATGTTTGGGGTTAAGAGAAAGTCGAAAATCGCTGCGCGGCTGGATTTTAACTCAGAACGTAATGGGGCGTAAAGGAACGTAAAAAAAATGCAGAAAAGCATTGTGTCCGACGCTCTACCGATTCTGCCAATCCACCGCCCTTGCAATTTAAAATAGGAATAATTTATGTTATTAACCACAACAAATCAGAGCAGGATACAAATATAATGTTGAACATTGGCGCGACGAATAATGTAAGGATGTACAAGACAAAATTATATAAAAATGAGGGTTGAGTAAGAAGGTTTTACTTGTACATACTAAAAATTGGATATAATTTAAAAACACAAATATATAAAATTACATGTAACACGCAAGTAACATTCTATAATTTAGATAAAATGTGAAACTTAGACTAGGTAATCCCCCGAAACACGCATGATGTCTATGATACTAAATACACCATTCTGCCATACTTATTTCTAGTTTCTTAATCCATTGAATTTTTCGTTCCTAAGTCCGTCGGGGTAGTTTGAGGTTCGAAGTAGCTAAAAAAAAGTTCGAGATTCTTCTGCTGGTTTACATAAAGTTCTTTGTATTTCGTGTCTTTCGTTTGCATTATCGGAGACAATTACTTTGCCATTCTTCAATTAACTTTATTCAAAGCAATTTTTTTGATCCTTTAAGCCTCTTATCAGTTCTTTCTTAGTCGTTCATGTAATCATTGATTATAATACGATGTGAACGAAACAATATTCCTTCACACACACTGGCTTGGGTTCTTTCTGTTCGCCTCAGAGTATGCAAAGGTGCTTGTGAGTAGTTTTTTGAGATTGGGCATGTCAACAAGAGTGTTTTTGTTTGATATTATTGGTCAAATATTTGTGTAGTCAACGCTAACTGTTTTCCTCTATTCTGTATATCAGCGTAACTTCCTCCATTCAAATTGTACATCTTCATCCTTGTTGGTTTTATGGAGGCTCAGCTCTGATCTGTATGAAATATTGCTTAATCTCACGGCGATGAAGTTAATGTAGCCCAGCATAGTGAGGAGTTCCTGTGTTTAACACAATTTTCTTTCTTTCTCTACTTGATCTTTTGTTTCTTCTTCCAATTTTATTGTTTCTTCGCATCATCCTACCGTTTATATCCTGCTATTCATAATCTGCTACTTTTTGCTCTCGTTTAAATTCGTGAGTGTAAGGCTGTGGAGTCCTGTATTGGCATCATCTGATTCTGGAACTGAGGAAAAGGCAATTTCCTCAAGCATTTCTGGAGTTTCAACCTGCTGTTTTATCGGAACATCAATGTCCAAGACCTGTTACTGATCCTCGTCGCCCTCTTTTGTTCTATATTTTCTCCGCTTCACATATCAAAATGTTCTCGTGTGCCTTTTGTTCCACAAACGGGATGGTAGGTGTTCATGTCATTCAGCAGTTTTCACAGGTTTTGTTTCGTCATCAACGATGGAGCACAGTTAGAAAATATCAACGCGGATTGAGAGGATTTGAACTTGAAAATCAATGTCGTGACCCTCCATGAACACATAACAGCCATCGTCTTTTTCTCAGTTTCCACACGTCCGTATCTTGCTAGCTTCAGACCTATATTTTATTGGCGCATATAATGCGATACAACATTTTGGAGGGTGTGTCTTTCACTATCTGATTACTCTGCAACTTATCTCGTTCAAGTGGACATCAAGGTTAGAAATATGACCACGTGCTTACTATCCTCTACTAAATAGACCTTGTGGGCGATGAATAGTCAACCATCACACTCTAAAGAAGTTTAGAGACGTATATGTACAGATAAGACTTGGAAACGATTCCAGGCGTCAACGAGTACAGTGGATATCAATTCCTCTAGACTCTAGAGGAATTTCAGGCCGGATAATATGAATAATTTTATAACGTCTTAGCCGTTATTAGAGCTCTCATCAAGTGAACTTTTCTTACATTCGAGCAGGTTTCGTGCTCTCTTGGTCGCGGTAGCCCGACTACATTCTCTCCGACTATATGATCTCGGTGACATATTGGACCCGACTTCATTGGCTCCAATCATTCACTCTCGACTGCCATTGTTAATCATACCCTGCAGTTGTCATTGGACTGATTGCATTGATTCCGACCACTCCCTATTTTGATCAAGACCGGGCTTGATTTTGTTTGAGTAGTGAATTCTAACGACCGTTAGTAGTAGTAGTAGTATTAGTAGTAGTAGTAGTAGTAGTAGTAGTAGTAGTAGTAGTAGTAGTAGTAGTGGTGGTGGTGGTGGTGGTGGTAGTAGTAGTAGTAGTAGTAGTAGTAGTAGTAGTAGCAACAGAAGCAGCAGCAGTAGTAGTAGTAGTAGTAGTAGTAGTAGTAGTAGTAGTAGTAGTAGTAGTAGTAGTAGTAGTAGTAGTAGTAGTAGTATGTAACTGAATTCATGAAATTATCTTGATATTATAAGAAATATAGAAATGTAACTTTTTTTCTAATTCACAAGACAAGCGCGAATTGTTTCATCGCAATTGATCAGAAAATTGAAAAAGAATGCGACATGCTACAACGTCACATGAACATTTACTAAACTAGGTATCGAAAGAAAGACGCCTTTGGTGATATTTTTCTCTTCTATTCACAATAAATAATTATATTATGATATAATCTAATCCCTCCTCCCCATCTCCATTCTTCTTCTTCTTCTTCTTCTTCTTCTTCTTCTTCTGCACGTCGTTGATTTTGTCGTCATTGTCATCAACATCTTGGCAGTATCGGTAGAAGGTCGGACGCCATGCTTTGAGGCATAGAGTTACGGCCCTTTGTGATCTGAGTTCAAATTCCGCCGAGGTTAACTTTGCCTTTCATCCTTACGGGATGGATAAAATAAAGTACCAGTCACGCACTGGGGTCGATTTAATCGACTTTCCCCTCCTCTCAAATTGCTGGCATTGTGCCTAAATAAGAAACCATTATCATCACCATCAGCTAATTCCGCCAGAATTATCTCATAGAATAAATACTAACCATAATTTGCATTTTCTCAAAAGCATTTGATGGATTATAGGTGTTTTCATCTTGAAATCGCTGGTAGTGCGGAGTTTTATCATGCTGTATATATATATATACATATATAACAAAGAAAATGAGGTAAGATACTAGGTGGACCAAAACGCACCAGGGTATTCGATACTGTTCGGATCTAGCTGTCGAAACGGCCGTAGCTCAGCCGTCGTGATCATGACTCTTTTCATATATATATATATATATATATAAGCCACAAAATTACACTTACCAAAGCGTATTAATGACAGATGATTCGAACAGCGGTGTACGCGAACAAAGTCCTTTTTTTTTTTTTTTTTTCATATTCAACCTGTACCTGGAGTATTTTACAGGTTTCTGAATCATTTTGCTTCAAAGAAAAATTAAAAAACATGATCTTGTCTATTGGCATCACTCATAAGCATTACATTGGGACTCATTGAAATGATTTGAAAATATTCTTGCTACGGAGATTCCAGATTTTGTTTTACAGTTATTTACAAATATTGATGTAACAAGAATGCAATTACTAGAAGGAATGATTGAATTAAAAACCAACGAAGATTTAAAGCTCAAGTGTAAGAAATGGTAACAATTTGTTTGCAACATCAGATTACCAATATTTATACTGAACTGACGGTCGTTGTGAAAATGCTTCTAATTATATTGCCACCATTCTATTAGTTCAACATGGATTTATTACACTTTCGAGAATTTTCGCCATTTTTGCAAAAAATAAAACACACAAAAAAAACAAGAAAATGAGAAAATGTCTATAAAGGGACGTTCTTTACTAATATTGAGTGGACGGTAAAAATATTAGTCTCATCAACTCAGACCAATCGCATTAAATAATCAATTAATTTTAGATATTTTCGTGTAATTATACATTATAGTTATACAATAAAGAGATTACATAAAGACAATTATAAAACCAATTTTAATTGTATCGTTTTTGACCGACAATACTCCAAAGAGATTGATAGACAGAAAACTTTGCAAAAATACTATTTTTTGCCCTACTCAAGAATAATCAGGGTTGTAATTAGTTTGTCTGTAATTCTGTCGCATCATGGCTATTTCTTGGGATTAAACAGGAGAAATAAATTTTGTTACCATATTTATATATCTATGATATAAGTGTTTTATACATGTTATGTATTACAATTATGAACGTTTAGAATGGAACACAGTAATTCTTTATAATTCAAAAATAATTATGAGACATAAAATTCTAAATCTTACGCCTGCAGATATATTATTAACACGAGGTCTTACATCTCGCTATGCAGCCGGTAAAATACACACAGACACACACAGACTTACATACACTCACACACACACATGAACAACCAAAAATAAAAGTACACACAAAAATGTCATGGTCTCTTTTAGAATCTGTGTTGTCTATATGTTGAAGGACATAAAGAAACACACGCGCGCGCGTTACTATGGTAACAATACTCTCAACCTATTTATCTTTTAGACACACACACACTCTCTCTGGATTTCTCTCTTTTTCAACAACAACAACAACCTTCAGAATTCAAACTTCACAAGCTTGGCATCACTGTTGAAATTGTATTGGTTTTAGTTTGAAATAAAGGATTCATGCTAACTCAATATTCAAAAAAGAATTGTCGGTTTGTATCTAGTAAGTTATGCTAAAATGTCTTCTGCTTCTGGGCAAGTGAACCTAAGTTTGAACTAATTTATGTCATAGTTATCAGATTAATGGGAAAGCAAAGATAAAGAACGATGTTTCTGCAACCCAGCAAGTAAACAATTATCAGGAAACACTCAATGTATCGCATTAACATATTATATTTTTGAGTTCAAATTCAAGTGGAGACTTCTGGTGACCTTGGCCCAAGAGCTACCTCCCTACTCCCCACCATATGCGCTGAGCTGGCTAGCCGCAGATGTGAGCCTCGCGAGATGGAATGGCTCTTCCAGCGCATCTCCCTCACCATCCTCCGAGGAAACGTCTTCTCTATTCTGTCCTTTGGGGCCGTGGGGCGGCCAGCGAGTGGGACCCCATTTGTTTATAATAGTGAGGGATGGGGATGGTGAGAGAGATGGAGGCGATGACAGTGGGAGTTTGACTCCTCTGTATTCGGACCTGGTGTACGTGTGTGTGTATGTTTACTTCTAATCATTCGATATGATAGTATCTATATTTTCATGACATAATTACCCTTCTCTGCTATAGCAGCTTCTGTCTGGATTTGAATGTTTTCGGAAAATTGGAATGAGACCTCACTAGAATTCAGTGCACTGTATTTTGATAACATCTGAAATAAATCGAATGGCTTGACTTTTAGAATGTTCTTCCATGAAATAATTACTCAAAATATAACTTTTTTTGAATAGAATTATTTCTGAATAGTATAGAGCGGTGGATTAGCATTATCGGTGGATTGTTGGACACCATGCTTTGTGGCGTAGAGTTACGGCCCTTTACGGTCTGAGTTCAAATCCTGCCGAGGCTAGCTTTGCCTTTCTCTTTATGGGAGTCGATAAAATAAAGTACCAGTCACGCACTGGGGTCGATTTAATCGACTTTCCTCTCCCCCAAAATTGCTGGCCTTGTGCCTATATGAGAAACCATTATTTCCGAATAGTATCATTAACATATAATTTCTACTCTCTGGGTCATATATTAATTAATGCAAGTGACGTGTATAATAAACTTGTTTATTTATTATTCAGACAAGACGTTGAATCATTCCAAGTATGATCTACAGAGTTACTATTTATTGTTATCTTTTGCTTCATATGTTTGTCTTATTATATTTAAATGTCTTACGCACAATGTGCTAATTAAAAACGAAAGAAGAAATACTGGCAAAAATTATTATGAATTGTAAAGTATGGAGATCAGAATAAAATTATTCAAGATAAACTAGTTTTCACATCATTGTGATGGATGGTTAACAGAGTCGATAATTTTCACTCAAGATGTCTTTACATTATGGTAGACTACAGAAATGTTTCTCTATAACTATTTGGGGCCTATCGACAAATACACGATAAATTGAGTGGGGAGACAAAATACTTCATTGATTGTATTCCATCATGAGTGAATACAATTATCGGAACTTTGATAACGCCACATTGCTTATAATAGATTTTGTCTTTGAAAACTTAAGTAATTTTCGAGTTTAGTTTTTAAGTTGCTACATATTTGTAACACAGAAAACGAATATTGATTATTTGATTAACTGGAAGTTATATGTATAATTTATTACAGAGAATATAGATATACGTAAGGCACGCTCACACACACGTGTGTGAACACACACACTCTCTCTCTCTCTCTCTCTCTTTCTCCCTTTCTCTCTCTCTCACAGACACAAACACACGGGCTTGGTTATAGATAAGAAAAAATAAAAGTTGATATATAAGTATGGTGATATTTACTGCATTGTAGCCATGAATCTGCTACATCGGTTACCCAAGAACCTACAGTTTCATGCTTAAACGCACTTGTCGAACTGGATAAGTACAGTATAGATGGCGCATAAATTGCAAAGCATCAAATAATGGGATAAACTAGAGGGAAAAGCGAAATATATGAATATATATATGTATATATTAGGTTGTAACGATTAATCGACAGATAGTCGATATCTACTTTGATAGTGGAAAGGGCGATTAATCGGTTTTGGTAATATATTATTCTTTTGAAACAAGAGAATCAAACCATGGGTGACAGAGAAATTAGAAAAACACATTGGAGCCAATATTTAGAAATACATCGAAACAAGTATTTCCTAGGACTCCAGGTAAAGTCAATCAACATAAAATAATGCGATCCCTAGTGCTCTAACGCATTGACCTACACAATTAGAAATTAAAAATAATGATTCTTGTTATTTTACTTGAATCAAACAAATAACAAACTTAAAAGCTCTCAAATTGTAGCTGCTGCGTAATTGTGATTACTTATCTAGTACTATATGTTACTTATAATTGATTATGATAAACATTTTCGTATCACAATATATAATTACATTATAGATAATCGGTATCAGCCGGTAATTTAAGACCGATTAATTGGTAATCGGTAATCAACCAATGTAGATATATCCTGTGATTTGTGTGCTTAGTTTTGTTTTTAAATTGTGTAAGAATAATTTCAGTCAGACGATGTCCTTCAACACTCTGTATTACACATATTAGTCTATGTTACACATGCACATAACATCTCACATTCCATGCAATCCAGGAATAATCCCCATCAAGTACTCACTGTGAAAAAGAGGAAGGTCATCAGTTGAGAATAAACTTAGGGTGTGTAAACCAAAGACCGAAGATGTTAGCAGATCTGTCAACTCTCCTCGTCGGACGGGAAGATCTCCGACCCACTTTGGGGTGGGTGAGTGATGTCTTCTCGTGTAAAAATCTCCCCAATTTGCTTCATTTCTCCTCTTTTGGGGGCACTTTTTTCATTGTATTCCTCGTTTAGGTTTTTAAAGGTTGGCAGATCTGTGTTTGCCACACTATGGCCAACTGCGAAAGAATGTATTCTCGTTACTACCTCCCGGTGAGGCATAATGTGATAGCTAGAATGATCTGGAATGTATTAGGGAAGACGAAAATAAACTCAAATATGGACTGATGAACAAATTGAGACTGCTGACTTAAAGGAATATTGGTGGAACCTAAAAATAAAAACCGCCACCAATTTAAAATACATCCGACCTTATATTAATATTTGGGACCATACACTAAAAACGTGCTTTCTTGTAGAAGTCAGCTGCCCTCATGATGTCAGTGTGGTAAGAAAAATTCAAGACAAGGAGGACCATTGATGAGGAGTTTGCAGATCGAGTATCCAAAATACACGCTCAGCTTCAAACCCTTTATTACTAGAGTTACAGGTTATATACCAACCCACCAGGACCAAAGTATAACTCAGTTTGGATTGATGGAGAAAGAATGTAGCTCCTTAATTAATTAACTACAAAAGGTCATGATGTATCGAACCTTCGTAATCTGTATAATATTCTTACCATTCAAATGATGGAAGAAACGACAATTTCCTTTTTATTTTCAACCTTACCACTAGGAGGGTGGCCGGTCAAAAGTAAACTCAGAATATAGAAAAGGGGAAAACATGCGTACCCGCAATTTCAAATACACACCCACGTGAAAGAGCTTGGCTTAGTCGATAAGGTGTTCGGCTGAGTTCACGTCCCGACCATCGTGTTGTGTCCTTGAGCAAAATATTCAGTCCTCTTAATTGACAAATCATAAGCTGAGCCATTGTGTTTCGCTGTTCAGCCACTTGCAGGGTAAGTTCTGGAACAGGCTATTCCATTCATCGCACAACTAGAATATTCGACGTTGGAACCGACAGAAGTCTAACAACAGTGACATGGAGAGACCACACTTCATTTACAACTATAGGCATTCATAACATTGCAACTCATGGATTAACGTGTTAGTAATCATGGATTTCATGAAGACATATACTGTTAATGTAAGTCGATTCAAAGTGACAATTCTAGACCTTTGTCTGGCAGAGGCAATCGATGCAATGGGTTCCAACACATTCCGTGGGCGCAATTTCATTGATAAAACTGGATCAAGCTGAAGCTATGTTAGAGACATTTGCCGAAATTGTCAAGCAGAGAGATCAAAGCCTAGATTTCATGATTGCCAAACGATCTTCTTAATTACTCGGGCTTATAGGCGTCCAACTATATGTATAGACAGGCATGCATACAAACACATAAACACACACACCAAGACAAACACACACGCACACACACATACATATATATACTATACAGGGGCGGTCGAAGTGGGGGATCAGGGGAGCATGCTCCCACCACCACCACCACCACCACCACCAATAATTATATTTTTCTCCCCAAACTACCAAAACACATATCTATTTGTATATGGACTACGGTTTATGTACATGTTATGTGCAGACAGATGGGAGAGATAGATATAGATATAGAGAGGGGGAGAGTTTGGTGGTAATTCATATAGAGAGGAAGGTTGGGAGAGTGTGTTGTATATTAGATATAGAGAGCGGGAGAGATTAGTGTTTATTTATATAGAGAGAGAAATTTGAAGCGAGTTCCATGTAGTAGATATAGAGAGGGGGGTTGGGTGATGTTAATTGATATAGAGAGGGAGATTAGAAGAGAGTTCCATGTAGTAGATATAGAGGGGGAGATTTTGATGTTAACTGATATAGAGAGGGAATTGGGAGACAGTGTTGTATGGTTGATGTAGAGAGGGGATCGGAAGAGAGTGCCCTGTAGTAGATAGTGAGAGGGTGAGAGTTTAGGGCTGGTTGATATATAGAGGGGCAATAGGAGAGATAAGTGTTGATATTTATAGATAGTAAAAGAGTGTATTGGGGCATAATTAGTGAAAGAGTCACTCGCTAGGAAGAAAAACTCAACAACCTCCCATCTGTAACAACAATGGAGCTAAAGGCGAGTGAGGCACTGCCCCCCCCCCCCCCCCCCCCGGGGCAGATACAAACTATGCAGTGTGGAAATGCCTCAACAGATTAAGATCCGGCGTTAGTCGTGCAAAAGTCAATCTGGCAAGATGGGGATTTAAAGGATGGGCACGTTGTGTGTGACTGCGGCATCGAAGCGCAGACTACACAGCACTTCCTGATATGACCCCTGCTGGAACAGCCCCTGCACAACATTGAACTTGGCAGAATTTAATAAGAAAGAACAGTAATGTGTTCAGCTGTGGCGGAACCACATCTAGCCAAGCTTTGTAACTGATACTCTTGTGGACATGATAAGAAGAAGATATAGCGAGTGAGATAGGAGAGGCGGTGTTGTGGTAGATATAGAGAGGGGCAGAGTTTGGTTTCAGTAGATACAGAGAGGGGGATTAAAAGAGAGTTTTGTGTGATAGACATAGAGAGGAAGAGAGTATGGTGGCACTCTTGGGTCCTAAATAATAGGAGAGATAGCAATAATGTTGGGGCTTGGGAAATCAATAATTGTATAGTGTACGTTCGTAAATATGGGATTTCTTGTAATGTTCTTCTTTTGTCATATATAATGTTTTTTTAATGTAAAATAAAATTATTATTATATTCTCCAATATGAATCATTTACAATAAAATTTCGCCGGAGATAGATTAGCAAAATCTAATAAGCGGGCGGGGGGGGGGGGGGGTCTCAATAATTATATTTTCTTCCCAAACTACTAAACTACAAAACACACATCTATTTGGATATGCGCTACAATTTATGTACATGTTATGTTCATCGCATATCGAAGTTTTCTGACCATTTTAGAGTGCAGCGTGCTAAACTAATCATCAGAACTAAATTGTCCAAATTTGACCCACCCCCCACCCCAATTCAGAAATGCTACCACCACCCTTGCTCTCTCTCTCTATCTATCTATCTATCTATCTATCTATCTAGAGAGAGAGAGAGAGAGAGAGAGAGAGAGAGAGAGAGAGAGAGAGAGAGAGAGAGAGTACAAGGTTTTTTTCACTTTATATTGTTTATCGCCTATATTTATTTGTCACAGTGCATCGGTTACAGAGCAGGCAAGATAGATTAATTCACCCAGTATGTGTCCGTTCTGAGATTGGAGAGCAAAATAAACAGAATCAAGAAAAGCCATAAATGAGTTCTAGCATCAGTGTAAGGGTTGGTTAAGCCAGTAGAAGTATTTCACTGGCAATTACTTCTTATAGAGGCAAAATGAAGCTAATCTCGGTTTAAACCTTAATGGCATCTCTACAGTTAAACTGTGGCCTGGAGGGGAGATAAACCAGTGTTCTTGCTTGGATTAAAACGTGATGCAAATATTCAAGGTTTGGTAACGTGCCAGTCATATAAATAGATTTGCACTTGTTATAATTCAAATGTGGTAGGGTCACAAATATATAATATAATAAGTGCAAACACTTAGATGGCAACATCCAAGCAATTAGTAGATAAAACATAGAGTCTCAGGATATTTATAACATTATCCTTATCTTCTCTACATTCATCCGGTCCCACCTTGAATACTGTTACCTAATGTGGTCAGTCAAACAAAACAAAACTCTATAAAAACTGAAACCCCTCAGCGGCGACTATAATAACTGATACCCTCCTCTCTCTCCAAAGCCCATTTGAGCGCTACATTATGTGTATTATGTGGAAAATATGCCATCAATATAGACCAAGCAATGCATCCAAGCAAGGCATGGTCCCCATGGTAAAAAAAAAAAAAACCTACAAAATTCAATCACGTACCACATATTATAATACGACTATTTCTCCTCAGCAGGTTCTGCAATATTTCACATCAAACAAAAACATATCAAGCGCCAAAAAGAGCATATTACATTTATAACGTCCCAGAAACAATTCCACCAAAAAATGTTAGATAAACCCCTACACCCAGATGTTTCTCTACCATGATGTGTTTCTGCCAACAATATTTCATTTCTCATGTGGCGTCTCGGTTTTTTTGGCTCTCTTGGATTTAGGTAGCATCAGGTTGCAGATACCTAGATGGGGAACAATTAACAACTCAGCCTCTCTCTTAACACAGCAGAGAATTAAAGAGATCAGAGACAATAACAAATCAATTGTTGACCTCTGTATCCGATTCCCCTTATACCATGTTTATTTATGGGTGTCTTTGTGTTGGAAGAATGTGTTCATAATAGAGAGACCATTACTAGAACATTAGTCTAATAAGGCCTCTCCATTCCTATTTAGATCAGGGTCACCGTTCCTTCCAATAACTTCTTTCCATAGCATGTGCTAACATGTGCATTGAAATCTATCAAAATATGACTCAGTCTTATCTACATCTATCGCTGCGGTGACTTCGTCAAGGAAGGATCTGTATTCAGAACTTTCTTTGGTGCACAAACGTACTCCACCCATTTGCCTAAGCTTCAAGAGGCAAATCCTCCCTCTCAATGGGATCCAGTCTATAACACATTTTGACAGTTGGGGACTTGTGAATATTTCCACTCCCGTTTGTGCAGTCATTCTGGTGCCACATCTAAATAGTGGAGTTTCCATCCTCTATCCAAATCTACAGTACCAGAACCAAGAATCATGTTGAAGAAAACCCGACTATATCTATCTGCTAGCCTCTTCCACTTGTTCATGTACCTCACCTGTAAGGATTGTGATGTTCCAGAGTCTCATGGTTACGGTTGGCTCCCTTTCGAACCCTCTTTTGGGTTTCGGGATACACAATATTTGTGCATCCATCCTACACCTCACAGTACATGTCGTAGGCCCATCCCCAGTTCATGTGTTAGGTGGTGACAAACAGTTTAGCACAATATTAAAAAATCGCCATGGATAATATATAACAGAGAAACAAATATTTTGTTTGTCAATAAAGAGTCTAATGGCTGTTTTATAACGGACATTCCATTTTATTGGAATAACAATATTACGCAGAACTTCCAATTAAATTATACATCGTCCAGGCTTAAATCAGATCTTTATGAAATTGAAAATATTTGACATTCTCAGTTGTAAGTCGACTTGAATTGGACTTTAGATTATTTCATTTAATCTTCGACAACCACAAGTAGGATACAATACTGCTGGAATATTCATTGCCTGAGAAGTACCTGTGCAAGTATTTATTTCGCTCATTCCTCAGTATTCTTCATCTCTTGAGTAAAACATGTTGACAATTGACTATGGATTGGCAGTATCGGTAGAGGGTCGGACGCCATGCTTTCCACCAAAGAGTTACGGCCCTTTATGGTCTGAGTTCAAATCCCGCCGAGGTTAACTTTGCCTTTCATCCTTACGGGGTCGATAAAATAAAGTACCTGTAATACACTAGGATAATTGCTGGCCTTGTGCTAAAAGTAGAAACAATTTTATTAGCACAAGACATTTTGAATAAATATCACTGTTGGTTCTTATTTTGTCGTTTCAAGAATGATGACTAATATATATTTAAAAATAATAGAATAATAATTTCGTTGTTGCGGAAGAGTTATCTGGAGCATAGCAAGGACAATTTGATAATAAGCTATACTTGTCTGAAAATGATATATAAGATACGAAACCTTTTCTAATCTTCCTGAAATCTTTCTCAGAAGAGGAATATTGAGAGAGAAGCATATAAGTTCAATGAGCATGGAATTAGGTTGACCTTGTAGAATACATCTACATATTTGATCATATTTGATAATTTACCAAATAATATAGATAAGTTACTGAGAATAAAATTGAAAAATATACACGTATGTACATCTGCTATCCGATAAGCCTAACTATAATATTCAGATCGATTGCGATTTGATTAAGTTCGCGACATTGAAAGATAATAATTGAAAACTTGTAAATCACCTTGATATTTCCAATTCATTTTCCAATATCAATTTACGTTGTATTTATTCTAAACACATATTCAAATCATTGGAAGTGATTTCCCGTGTACTTTATTTGAGTAGCAGAGGCGAATTTACAAACTTTATTGCTGTTATCAAAGTGCAACTGATCTTTTTTTTTTTATTGCTTTATTACATACGAGTTCGTATTTCAAATAAAATTTCACTGATATCCGATATAGAATTATTCTTTTCGGCGTATATTTTAACTCATTTGTTAAATCTTATCTTCTAAGAAATATTAAATCATATATATATATATCAAATTACAAAGTAAGAGGAAATAATAGAGAAAAATATACCTATTTTTTCTTCAAAGTCCCGACTGCGCAGTGTTTCGCTGATCCATATGCAACAATTGTACATTATAGAAATGCACCGCCGTTGTGAGGCCAATAAGCTGGTCAAGGAACATCTCAGAGAAAAGGAGCGTACGTTTTCCAGACGCGTTTGTAACACCTGAGAAAATCTCTATAGGCGGAAGGAGGAATTAACACGTGATACATCGGTCAAGAAAAAGGACTGTTTCCCTTGTAGCAAATGAAAATATCTCAGAAAGCTGAGGGAGAAATTAATAGATGATACAGACGTTACAGGCGAGTAGTAAGGTAGACAGAAAGTGACTATTGTATTTGCTAGAGAAATCAGTTAGTACAATTTCGGGCTAACTCGACCATAGGGGAGTTTGAGACAATATAATAATGAGATACACACATATACACACACATATATATATATATATATATATATATATATATATATATCGTTAACTACTTTTCCCATCTTGACGTTATAGTCGCATATATGTTATAGAATGCCGTTAGCTTCTTGCTAAAACAATCTCTATACCTCTCATTTATATATATATATATATATATATATATATATATATATATATATATATATATATATATATATACAATCGTTTCTCTAGCGACCAGCTCGAGGCACGATCGGTGTGATGATCGAACCTGACTCTGAAATCGCAAGGTCCTCAGATACGTCTTGGAAAATCTGCTTCGTAGATCAAGACGTATCTGAGGACCTTGCGATTTCAGAGTCAAGTTCGATCATCACATCGATCGTGCCTAGAGCTGGTCGCCAGAGAAACGATTGTAATATGTCCAATAAATTCCATCCGTCGCAACACTGATTCTCTTTTTTTTGTGATATATATATATGTGTGTGTGTGTGTGTGTGTGTGTGTGTGTGTGTGTGTGTGTGTGTGTGTGTGTGTGTGTGTGTGTTCTCTCTTTCTCTTAATTTCGAGTATATTTTTGACCGGCCACCTTTCCTGATGGCAAGGTTGTAAAAGAAAAGAAATTGTCATCCCTTGAATCGCAAGAGTGTTTTGCAAATTTTGAAGGTGCCAGCTATCGCAGCCATTTGTAGACTATGAATGTATGTATGTATGTATGTATGTATGTATGTATTTTCACATGTGTGTGGTGTCAACCTTAACCAGTGTTGCTCGATAATCAGAACTATATACCGAATAACAAAATAAGAGGAAATAATAGACAAAGATACACACTCGCACATGTGAAAATACATATATATATATATATATATATATTACACAATATAGCACACCGATTCACCTTGTTAGCTACTTTCACAATTCGGTTAAATTAGAAATAAAAAAATAATTTCTAAAATCAAGAACTGCTTGTAAACATCGCCGATTACAGAAGGCGCTATGTATGATATTTATGAAAGTCAGCTATTGTTTAAAAAATGGATAATGGATTACAGAAAACCGTTCTCTATTATTAGTGGTAAATATAAATGTATATGTATGAGTGTAATGGGGAATTATTTGATACATACAAAAATGACAAGTGCATTCCTCATTCAGTGAGATTTTAGGTATATATTTATTTCTACATAAATTAGAAGGGGCGCTATTTAATTATCCACGTTATTGACTATAAAACAATTTGTGATTAAAATATTTTCATTACATTTTTTATTATGGTTTCAATTTAAGGGTAAAGAAATCTTTACATCTATCTAAATGAATAAATTAATTCTGAATGAATGAAGAAATAAGAATATTAGAAACTGTGAGGACATAAATGTTTATTGATTTCAAATACGTAAGCTCTAAATCATGTGTGTGAATGTGAATGCCTGTGTGTGTTTGCTTTAGTCATCTATTTACTAGGGCGTGATGTCTCAATGGTTCACAAGTAGAATATTTGCCGCAGGCAATGTGTTATTTGTCGATTTCCCTTCTCTATAGAAGGGTCTTTTGCACGGAACTTTTTGTACACCAGTAGCGACAGGGAAGTGGATATAAGGAGGATGGTTACATGAAAATATTTTGAGTTAAACGCAGAGAATTGCTCATAGAAATCAGAAATTTCAGCATCATAATACGTGCTCATATCGGAAATAGACCTGAAAGAAATGTAATGGTCCTTCATTACTCGGTGCATTGTGATCATCTGTAAAACTTATTTAACAGTTAGCAGTCAAGTCATACTATTTTTGGAGATGTATTAAAACGAGGTTCTAGTACGCATTTTCATGTGCACGTATTATGATTCTGAAATTTCTGATTTCTGTGAGCAATTCTCTAATATATCAACAAAGTTTTAGGGATGGGTTCTGGTTGAAGGCTGTCGTTGTTAAGACGATATGGTAAAAATAGAAGGAGAATCGGCAACTAATTAAAGCCGATCGTGAGCAGTAATTTCTATTTATAATTGGTCAGTGTTGATATATTTATGTATTGGCCATGGCTTATTTGTATATCATAACATATCTTATTCATAAAACATTTTGAAAGGTTTGAATCCCACCTATTACCGAGCCCTGATCTAGAGGATCCTTCGTAATAGTGTAATGTTTAATTAATATTGACATAGGATTATAGCCTGTACGTAAAAACAAACGAAGTTTCTTTTGTGGAGTTCTATAAGCATCTATGTTTCAAATAATTAACATTTACAAAATTAAAAGTAAATTATGAATGAATCTCAGGTAAATTTTAATTTTATGTTTTTTTTTATATGGAATAAGAGAAAAAAAAGGTGCGTGTTAGAAAAATGTATTCTGTGTATATCGAATATATAAGGAATTGAAATAATATATCTGATCAAATGTTTCTCTATTTTTTATGTAATAAACTAGATTTAGGCAATTTGATAAAAGTAATATATCGAACAGAACCTAGTCAGAAGATTGAATTCAAACGTGACAAAAACAATGAATCGACAATGTCAGGAAGAGTTGATAGAAAACAGCAAGCTGTCCCAAAGGTGAAATGTTGGTGTTAAGAATTATTTGATAAAATAATGGTATATTGAAAATTGCCACTTTTCTATTTAACAGTGAAGGTGTCTGACATAGTGAGAAACCGAATTACATATATTGCAGTATTATGTTCACCAAAGTAAATTCTGATTTCAAATCACATTGGGTTCTACTTCGCATTTTAACTTTAGTCTTCCTATTTTAGTGTATTGATTTCATTACCTATTCTATTTCATCGAAAAAAGATTAAACGTATGGCATCATAAAATAACATACAATATATTGAATAAATGTGTGGTTAATGTGAAGTAAATATTCTACATCTAACTATATTTTATTGTGGCAATACATGCGATGCGTTGTATAGTTACCCAGGTAAGACGTTTGCTTCGCAAACATACGGTTTCTGGTTCAGTTTCACTGTAGTACCTGGAACGGGTGTCCCTGGTATAACTTCGGATTGATTAGCAGTCTAACAAATAGAGCAATTAAATAAATACTGGGTCAATAGTACCGATGTGGCTGCAGTCCTAAGCCTAAAACCAATAACAGATTAAAGGTGCAATGCTATCCGTATGTATTAAATATGGAAGAATCAATATTACTTTGCTAATGTATAAAAAATGGGAAACAATCTACATATAAAGGCTTGCAAATATTTAATATATGTAAATATTATTCGGCATTTTTAGAACTCATTTTTCGATTGGTTAACATATATGAAGTTCTTGCAGCGGTAAATATATAAGGGGAAATCCCTCATTATAGAGAAGCTACTTTTACCCACACCTGAAATTATATCAACTATGTAAATCAAGTAAATAGTTGTCGACTTTACAATGCTGCTCCTTATACCTAGAGAGATAAATTATATCAACGTTATTATTATCTCATTTCATCATTTTAGTATAAGTGTGAATCTCTTGATAATATTCTTTGAAATTGTTTAATACTTTATTAATCAATATTTGCCAAATCATGGGCCATGAACTGCTGATGTTTCGTAAGAGCACAGTTATTACATGCGGCATGTATTAAACAGTTTAAACCTGGTGGAATCCACCCCTATCCATGTCGGAACAACCCTGATTATTTTCCAGAAAAACAGAGAGATAAACCAAGAGAGAATTGAGGAACAGGGTAAAAAGGAAGAAACGAGTAAAAAGGAAGAAACACGAGTGTCGAACTGATATTTTATTTATCGATCTCAAAAGGATGGAATACGAAGGAGATCGTGGTGGGATTTGTATGCAGGGCTCAAAGAGTCTGAAAGAATAACGAGTTAAGATGTTTTAAATAATGTAATTCACCACCTTATAACATAATTGGAAATAGAATATATATATACGCAGCTGGATAGTATGGGCAAATAATGTTTCAGAAAACTAAATGATATCTATTCGGATGTAACCTTATTTGAAACGTCATTCCTCTTTCTCTCTCTCTCTCTCTATATATATATATATATATATATATATATATAGAGAGAGAGAGAGAGAGAGAGAGAGAGAGAGAGAGAGAGAGATTAAGGAAAATGCGAAGTTCGGTGTAGATGTTAAAGAGTCCTTTATTAACAAAGCTGTGATACATATTTCAATGACGATCGTGGCTAAGTGATTGTTCAATCAGGTAACCGATCTCCCTTGGAAGCGGACATTGGCTTTGAAAACATCATTTTTAGCCGTTTCCTTATCTTTAGATTGGATTTGCTCAGAAACGTAACGTTATTGTATGATGCTGCCTGATAAGATTGCGTGACCGGTTATATAGAGTATTTAGAAACACAAACGTGATGGATTGGCAGAATTAGTAGTGTGTTGGATAAAATGCTTTTGGGTTATTAGTCTGGCACTTAACATTCTGAGATCAAGTCTTTGTTAACTTTGTTTTTCATTCTTCCGAGGTCGATAAAATAGCTTTACGACATTTGTCCCAGGTTTTTACTTTCTGATTTCCACCCCTTACCTCAGCCGTGATCAAATTTTCCTTTCATAGATCCGGGCTAGAGAAAATAAAGCACGAGTGGAATAATGGAACTTATTTAACCGACTGTCCCACCCTCATTCAAAATTACTGAACATTTGCCTAAAATAGACACCAACATCATTACCATCATCGTCATCACCACCACCACCCCACCACTACCACCACCATCATCATCATCACCACCACCACCACCACCATCATCACCATCACCATCGTCATCATCACCGCCATCCTCATATCTGTTATCATGAATCCTCGTCAACCGCCGTAACAACTTCCCGTCAGTTCCATAAATAACGGGTTGTTCGTTCTTGCGTTGAACCTTGTAACTGGTATTTAGTAATCATCTCACTATCATACATATTCATATTGTTTAGTAACTTGTATTCTCATTGGTTTCTCAGTTAATGATGTTTTATTCTTATTAATTCCTATGCAAACTATATATAAGTTACATATTAAAAGATAAAGACACTAATACCTTACAGTGTCATTTTGTTAATTAACACCGAAGCAAGGTACTTCGATAACATATATTTTCTTACAATGAAGTTTGCGATAGGTGTCTATTTTTTACTGATTCCATTTTGCAGTGGACAATTTCCCGAAGGAATCAAGGAAGTTGGAGCTACAGGTAAAAATGTCGTTGGTGACGTTGTTGATCAACTGGACGCGAATGGAATTTTTCCAAATAAAATTCTACTCCGAAGACTGGCTACCATTCAAAGTAACGATGGTGTTCCATTTCAGTCTGGTATGGGCGGTATATGGCGGGTAAGTAAAGACCATTTATTTCATCGTCATTCATTTCTCAAGTTGCGATAATTAGTTTTTTATATAGATATGAGTTCTGTAATACGGAAGGGAAGCAAGGGGGACTAAATTTATGTGAGTGCAAAGTCTCTTTCAATAGGATAAGAAGTGCATATTATCAACACACCTCGAATTAAGTAAAATTGATGGTTTGTCTCATACAGATTTTTAAAAGAATTTCTATCGATTTTCTCCCATTTTAGTCAGAAAAAGAAAAGATTTTTATGTCTTCAAGTGAGCTTGAGAAAATTCAGCCTCGCAAATAATTTATCTTTTTATATCGTCACAAACCTCATATGTTTAGGTTTGGATGTAAAGGAGAGTGTACAACAATCAAATCGCAGTTAGTAACATTGGAACATACTTAAGGTTTGTCCCGAGTTAGTTGACATCTTTTTGCTGTTTAATTTTAGTGTGTTATAAAATGGAATATATATTTTTTTATATTCTGGTTATTAGATTATGAAAAATAATCCGGGTGTAAACCAGATTCAGTATTCAATCCAGTCGTTTACTAGATAAAAT
Organism: Eledone cirrhosa; assembly: GCA_964016885.1. Lineage (NCBI taxonomy): Eukaryota > Metazoa > Mollusca > Cephalopoda > Octopoda > Eledonidae > Eledone > Eledone cirrhosa. The sequence goes on along the minus strand of OZ024740.1, from coordinate 309,467,960 downwards.
AGTGCGCAGCAGAGCACCAATACACATATAGTCTGTAGTTGTCATATGTTCAGAAATCCAGTACCATCAGACGAATCGTAGCGTAGTAACGCAGAGTATATCAAAATCAACGAGCGAGGATATCAAAACAACATATGTTTATTAACTAACCATTGTTTAGTTACGATCATTCTGCCCACAGCTGGACTCAGACAATTATCGCGTCATCAGGCATGTACATATGTTGACAGGTGCAGACCCGGTCTGTCGCTAGATAGACAGAAATTTCATTTATATGTCCCATCCTAAAGATCCAAAAACCAAAATCAAAGTTCAAAGCCAGATACCAGATACCTGAGATTTTGCATATTAAATGTTTGTTTTTTAGTTTGAATTAGTATGAATAGTATAAATAATTCAACAAGTATAGATAGAAATATCATGTTTGGGCCAACAGGATCACTATTTCTGATAATAATTATTTATAAAATATCTAACAGAGAAATATGTAACATGTGTGAATGGATGCATGAATAATTTGTACATCATCTAGAAATTGGAATAGGAATGATGAAATATCTAAATGAATAGATAACAGAATGTATAGAATGTATTAAGATGTAAATGAAACGTCAAAATGTCTAAAACAAAATGGATGTTGGGCTTGAATGATTTACATGTTCCTGGTTACCAACAGGTGATTCATACCGTGTAAAAATGTATTTTGCGCTTGACATACGTGTATTAAATGCTCTATATAGGATTTATTGTCGAAATTAAATGTGGTAAGTGTGAGAACATTATCGGTGGATTAATTACTCAATTAATTCAAGCTATTGGGATCACCTAAATGTTATTGCTCACGAATATTTTGTTAAAACGGTGTTCACAACTGGCAAATAGAAAAAATTTTTTTGTTAATTAATTGAGCTCCTTAAGAATGGTGCTATTGATTTATTAGATTGTTTTCGAAAATTGTCTCACCTTACGTAACAATATGGGTGTTTTGATAATATTAGGACTCTTAGCAAGCGTTTTAAGTTTGGTAATTGCTGTAGAATCCCCATCAACGGATTTCAGCACTTTGAGAACTTTGAAAAACGTCCGTACAACATTGAGGAAGCGAGCAATCTCTAAATCACTAACATCTGCCTTTAAGGTAACAAGTACAGCATGTCTTTTAATTTACAGAGTTAGCTTGATATCTGTCATCATTTATCAATTGAATCGCGTATCCTTAAAAAGATGAGCCACCCTAAATGCATATATGTGTGTGTGTGTGTGTGTGTGTGTGTGTGTGTGTGTGTGTGTGTGTGTTGAGAGAGAGAGAGAGAGAGAGAGAGAGAGAGAGAGAGAGAGAGAGAGAGAGAGAGAATTAGAATTTAGCTTCGAACATAGCTGAATACAAATATGTATTTGAATTTCGTATTTCTAAAGAAATACGGTAAAAATAAACATTTCGAAAGCCATGGCTATGAATAACACTACCAGCTAATACCACCAAGCGGTGTTCGGCAGAAGCAAGGGGGATAATCGTCGATGCATTTCGAACTCAACTAGTACTCATCAGGACGATCCTTCCCGCTCTTGCAACTGCCGAACTTTGAAAACAGGCGAAAATATATAGTGTTTTCGTCTGTGTAAATAAGATGATTAATCTAATTTGCACATGAAGCTGTATAAGTTGGCTCAACTTAAAATAGAATAGAATTAGAATTTAGCTTCGAACATAGCTGTATATATATATATATATATATATATATATATATATATATATATATATATAGAGAGAGAGAGAGAGAGAGAGAGAGAGAGAGAGAGAGAGAGAGAGAGAGAGAGAGAGAGAAACATACGCACACAACGATACACTCACACACACTGAAACATTTGTGTTTGTTAAGCCGTGTGAGTGTGTAAATGCAGATTTTATGATTATGATATAAATCTTCATAAAGTTATTTTATGTATCTCACTCAATTCAATAATATACGAAGCCCAATGAAAATTTAAAGAAATGAATCGTCTGTAGAAAATAGTTTGCTCCTCGTATTCTAATGGTAGATTTTCTGTTTCGTTTTGTTGGCCTTATTTTTCTTGTTTGTCTTTCATTGTTGTTAATCTCTATGTAATCTCCGTTTGAGCAGATGCATGATGAAATGGGTTCTTGCGATGGCCATTTCGTTTTTTCTGCTTATCTAGGATTATGTTATCTAAAGTGATATTTTCCTTTTTAAGACGGTTAAGTGTAATAATCGAATGGTTGTCCTTAGAGCTTCCGATAGATTGCCTTACACTATTTGCTCTGGGGATCAAATACCCTCGAGTTACTTTCGTCTTCGACTTTCCCAATATGCATTACTATTTTTTTTTCTTTATTTGTCTATTTTATCTTTCACTCACACATTCACTCAGTCACTCACTCTTTCTATTCCCCCTCGTACTGTATTACGTGACGTCATATAAGATGTTCACTGTGTGACTGATATCAGTATTCCGTGCTATTGAAATATTGAACGAAGGTTTCAAGACCTATTCTGATAGAAGCAATAAAGCTATTATGCTACTAGAAGTCTCAAGGCACCGACAGGTAGCACAGAAAGGAAATAAATAAGGGGTATGATTAAGGGACGTTTCGTTCTGATTCTTTACAGGCTCAAGTGACAAATGCGATATTCCCTTGTTTTATATTTTGTTATTTTCTTCGCTGTTCTGATATTTTTGTACAATTTTTTGAACATTTTTGTTTCTTTTCTTTTTTTTCTTTTCCTAAGGTTGCTATAGATCAACTCGGTTCAGTTAAAATTTCCTGTCGACAAAGTTTGCGTGACCTGTGTAAGTTGCTTGAAAAGAAGTTCGATATAGATGTGCATTCGATTAATATTGCTGACTTAGACAAGCCATTGTATTCTGGAGCAATAATGTCTCTTTTCCTTTCATCACTCAATGAATCAATTCCAGAAGATTCGTTGCAAGATAAACATTTCTGGCGAAAATATATTTCGCAATCTTTTGATTCACGAAATGAAGATGAAATACTTAGTAAGTTTTCCTATTTTCGTTATTCTTGTCTTTGTTTCAGATATCTATATATTATTAAACTCTGCGATTGATTGATTGCTTGTCTTTGATGTAATACACCCAAATGGACGCATAATGGGAAAATACTTTGAAAGGAAGTTGACCCTGAAATACGAATACAAATGAATAAAACAAGTTTCGTATAAATCGGAGCACGGTTCCCAAGATATGGGATCTTTCCAGGTACCTTCAGAAAGAGAGAGAGAGAGAGAGGGAGAGAGAGAGAGAGAGAGAGAGAGAGAGAGAGAGAGAGAGAGAGAGAGAGAGAGAGAGAGAGATAGTGGTTGTGAAAGAGTAGATTGAAAGAGAGACAGAGTGAGGAGAGGAGACTGAGAAGGAGAATGGAGGAGAGAGAGAGGGCTGGTGGTGGTGTTGTGTGTGTATATATATATATATATATATATATATATATATATGTGTGTGTGTGTGTGTGTCTGTGTGTCTATGACCAGTGTATATAGATCACAGACACCCACATATATATATACATACACACATACATACATATATACATATGTGTGTGTGTGTATGTATATATACACACACACACATTTACATACACACACGTATATATATGGGCCTTCCAGTTTCATTTCACATTATATACATGTCTGTGTATATATTAATTATTTAAGATCTGAGTTCAAATCCCGCTGAGGTTGACTTTGCCTTTCATCCTTACGGGGTCGATAAAATAAAGTACCAGTAATGCACTGGGTAATTGCTGACCTTGTGCCTAAAGTAGAAACAATTAATTATTTAGAAATTATTTTTAAGTGAACATGAATTTTTTTTAATATTTTGAAGTGAACATGACCCAACGGGTCACGGGTGGTCTAGTTACTAATAAAAGTGTAGATCTTTAGAGTGTCGAATGAATGTCTTGTGCCATCTAGTTAAACTCCACCGATATAAATAAAATATATTGATAGTCAAGTACTGTAGACGATTCAATCCATTATATCATACTCCCATTTTTCGTGGAGAGTGTCTATTTTGAACATATATAAATATACATATATATATTAGCATAGAACTTAACTCTCAGTGAGGCGAAACCACAATGTAGAATTAACACCTGGTTAGAGTCATTTCCATTCACGTATATCATCATTGTTATGTGGAAAGATTGAACGGGATAATGTCCCATTCTAATATCACATAAATTATAAATACTATACCAGTCTAAGAAATAAATACTTTGAAAGATAATAACAATATTTATTTCCAACACAAGCACGAAGTCCCAAATTTCAACTGTACCGCACCACTTCTTGACTGACACCCATTTTATCAATCCCAGAAGGATGAAAGGCAAACCTTTATTTCGGTAAGATTCGAACCCAAAGTATAATGGGATGTTATTAAATTCTAAAAATAGGCAGAGTGTCCCTCATCTACCGATTTTGCCAATTCAGCTGAAGTAAACCTATGCGTATTCTGGTGTATTCTGTCCTATTTGTTTAGATATTTCGTTTACGTAGACATACTTCCATTTTCAAAAAGTTTGCATTTGTATAAAATAATTTTTTCTGATTCAAGCAAGAAGGTTAGTTTTGGAGGGTACTTTATCTTATCGACCACATAAGTATGAAATACAAAGCTAACCTTGGCAGGATTTGAACTCAGGACGTAAAAGATTGGGAAGACTAGAGCATAGAATGTCATCCAACTCTCTAATGGTTCAGCCAGACCACCTTCTTCATATAGAATAATGAAGCCATTCCCCTCCAATATTAAGTGTTGTTACCTCCAGAATATAGCAGTAAAATGTCAGCTGTGATTTTTAGCTATTGCCACTTCATTTGGGTCCTTAGAGAATGATAATTTATAACAGCATTTCTACCATAGATATAAATAAGACTGTAAGTATCTGAGAAAAGGGGGCGAACTCACAGAGACCTCAGAACGCCGGATATAATACTTTGTGGCATTCGTTGTGGCTCCCTGAATTCAGAATTCAAATCGCGCCGAGGTCAACTTTGCCTTTCATTATATCGAGATCGATGGAGTACTAGTTCAGCACTAGAATCGATTCTTTCTCTATATCTTTTTTTCACTCAATCTCTATCACACTCTCTCTATCACTCTCTCTCTCTCTCTCTCTCTCTCTCTCTCTCTCTCTCTCTCTCTCTCTCGCACTCACTCACTCTCTTCACCACCCTCTCTCTCTTTCTCTCTCTCTCCCCCTTTCACTAAATCATTCTCTCTCTTCTGGAAGAAATCGGCTGTATTAAAATTTGGAGACGAGATGGGCTCCACCAGGTTTTAAAAGTGTCCAAGAAAAGCTGTATGTCACTTCGTAATCCCTATGACTCGCTCGGGAGTTACGGGTCAAAGAGAGATTTGGGGTAAATATTTATTTTCTGAAGGTGCTGTAATCGACGTCTTATGAAGGGACGAAGCATCTCATGAGAATGTAGATGTTACGTTACCGTTCAATAGTCTTGGCACATGTTAGCTAGAATTCGTACTACATCAATGAGCAGTGCACTCTAGAGAATAATGAAAACTGTATACATTGTACCTGCTTGAAATTGTACCTGGATTATATACCTCCTATTAGAATATTACTTTCCGTCATCTTCTGGATTCTAATTCCTTCAACTCTATCGTTAAGTGATCCATTATACAACTGTTTCTCCTCCATCGTTGACATGAGCTATCCTGAAATCTCTTGCCTAGCGATCCTTAATCACTTTCTCTTTCCAAGCTCTTCTAAGAATGATTTCTAGTATTGGCACAAGGCCAGTAATTTGTGGAGAGGGGAAAGTCGATTAAATCGAACCCAGTACGTTACTGGTGCTTTATTTTATCGACCCCGTAAGGATGAAAGGCAAAGTTAATCTCAACAGGATTTCAACTCAGACCATAAAGGACCGTAACTCTATGTTGCAGAGCATGGTGTCCGACTCTCTACCGATACTGCTAATCCACCGCCCTTAAGCTCTTCTAAGAATGAAAAGTAGTTTGATGGTGCACTTCTTGTAATCTTTGTACGGCACCAGGATCGAGCCTTGCGGACTCTTTGATCGTACTCTTTTGATGAAGTTCCAGATTCTTTTAATTGGAAGGTCACTTAGATCAAATTCTGCTTCACGTTCTGTCGATTCGGTATCTCATACATTAGTAGGATAGGAGTGTCTCGAAGATTATCACTATATATATTATACAGGATGTTGCAAAGTTGACCTTATCACACACCAAGCCGCCATTTCTCCTTTCATGCTACAGCTCATTTGGATAATTGTAAAATACTTCCAGTGAATTCCCTTTGGCATTGTTGCTTGATCCTTCCCCTTTTCTTTTTTCTCGATTCCCACCTACCTATATCTCAACGATCCTTTGACTCTATATTTGTTTCTAAGGAGAATTTTCCTGCTTTTTCTCCTCTGAACATACTTCTTACTATCTACATTTAGTGTGACAATCATCTCACCTGTGTATCGAATCACCGATTATCTGAGACTATTTTTCCACCAATAACTCCTTTTTCTTTTTACTTTTCATTTTATTTGGTGCAACACTTCATTTGCTTTAGGTTATCTAACCTTCACTGGATTGACCTTACTAACTTCTATATGTGCATATGAATATGGGTATGAATCATTTCCTTCAAATCTGATGTCTTCTTCACTCCAATCATAAGTATTCTTCACTTCCATAGTCTTATTTCCTTTTTAAAACACTTGGGTTAAACACTTATAGGCGAAGAAGTGCTGCAGTACTCCAACCCCCCCCCCCCCCCCGAATATAGGAGTCACCCCCAGATCAGGTGAGGAAGCAACTCTCTAGATGTTTAGCTCTTTTCCAATATGATAGCAGAGCTACCTGGTTCACTCAAAAATGTATAAGACGAAATTAACAGCACGAAATTAATTAAGTCGGATATTGTACATCTGGACCAGATATTTTAGTCAAGTATGTAAATATACATAAGTCGTCTTTGCTTCTAGCTATCAGTAATTAAATTCTTAATATTTTATTTCTTTCAAATTTCAGCCCCGGAAGTTTATACAAAAGATAATCTTCTGTATAAACAGTATCTGAAGACTATTTGTCGTGAGAGAACTGATGGAGTTCATGCAATAACCTTACCCCATCCTAACCCAACGATGTATATACATTGCTTAAAGTCATCAGATTATTACGTCAAACACTGCCCTCTCGGTACATTTTGGTTCCAAAGTAAACTAACCTGCGTTCATCGGTCAGATAATATATCCAAAACTGAAAAAGATAAAAAACAGGCACCAGCTATACAAATGCCAGTTTTAAATGCTTATGTTAATCCTTGCACGAAGGAAACGTTTGATATTGGAAGGTTATACTTTCCACATGCAGATAATACCAAATACATACAATGTATAGATGTTGGTTCATTCATTATAAAAGATTGTATTCCAGGAAATAGCTGGCTACAGAATGAGACAAAGTGTTTAAATACATCAGAGCATTTACGTCTAAAGTATAGACGTTTGATATTCAAGACAACTTTACATGCCAACTCTGATAAAACTACCATAAATCCTTTGTTCAATATTTTTAAACACCTTTGCACTAAAGCTGCTATAGAAGCTAAACTACTTTATTATTCTCATCCAGACTCAACCAAATTTGTTCAATGTACAGGTGTAGAAATATATGTCATAAGACATTGCGATTCTGGTAAAACGTGGTCCAAGAAGGGTGATACTTGTATACAAGATTATTATCCAACCACCCAATATTTATCGTCAAGAAAAGTTCAAACAAATATCTATAACTCCACAATATATTGGTCGAAAATACCAAAGAAAACGGTCGGTATACCTGTTACATATCCCACTCTTCCTAAGAAGGAAAAACCGAATGGCACAACATTCTTTCCAAGAACGTCAAAAATAGTTAGACATTACCGAACTGCAGCATTTCTGCCAAGCAGAAAGCAACCATCGAAGTTCACATCTTCGAAAACATCTACAATAGCAACATCTACCGAGAAAAAAAGCAAAACTATGTATGTGACGTCTAAATATATTTACAGAAATAAAGGAATACGTAAATTTTACACCAACCGAGTAACCTTATTTAAGCCAAAAACAACACGGAAACCTTATTCTACTAATGTCTATGTGGCAGCTACCAAACCAATATCTACGCATTACCCTAGAAGAAAACATAAACCCAGCACAAAAGCAATGAAGCACTACACTGAAAAAATGGTCATGACGACAGTGGTGAAGTTTAATAGATCTGCCTATACATTTCACAGAAGTTACTGTACAAAAGAAAATATTGCTGCAGGCTTCAAATATTTTGCCCATCGCTATCCAACTATGTATTTTCAATGTGTGGGACCAGGATCTTTTGTAATAAGAAACTGTCCAAAATTATTTTTTTGGTCTCAACCAGATATGATGTGCATAACACCAACATTTACAGGACCCCAAACAACTCCAACCACCACAAAAACTCCAACTACCACAAAAACTCCAACCACAACAACACTTAGATCTTTCTCGGTATATCGAGGAACACCTAAAACCGCCAAACCTCATGGTTTCAGAAATCCTTGCACGAAAGAAGCGATAGCCAGTAATAAGTTTCTTTTCCCTCACCCTAACCGACACATGTTTATTCAATGCACAACAAAGGGACAATATTTTGTACAGCGATGTGGCAATGATGCTGTATGGTTTGCACCTGACCGCACATGTCGTTATATGTCCAAGGAACATACTACCAAGGCAACAAAAATAATCTCCTTTAAGAATTCGTCTAAGCATGGGACAGTCAAACGAGCTTCATTAAATACATTTGAAACCTATTGCACTAAACAGAATTTAGAAACACATCGTCAATTCTTCCCTCATCCTGATCCTAATAAGTTCATACAATGTACTCACCCAGGATCTTACGTTGTAAAAGAATGTCATTATAAAGCTTTATGGTCACAAGCAAATCTCACTTGTATAAGTGAAGAACAAACAGTCACATATAGAACTGCAGCCAGACTTACAACCACACCTAAAGTCAAATCTACAGTTAAAACCGCAACTATACAAGTTTATAATCCATCGTTACTTAATAAAATTAAAAACCCTTGCACTCGAGAAAAGATTGCAGCCAACGTAATGTTTTTTGCTCACCCAGATCCCCAGTACTATGTTCAATGTACGACTCATGGAACATATTTTGTTAAATCTTGTGACAATGGTACCCTGTGGTCACAAGCAAATCAAACCTGCATACATAGATATTCGCATCACACGATCTTCGAAAAAGAACACGGCGGTATGAACACTGGCAAGAGTATGTGTACTGCAGAAGCAATAGAATCGGGATCGGGCTATTTTGCACATTCAGACCCAAGGAAATTTATCCAGTGCACTGTACCAGGTTCGTATGTGTTACGTAACTGCTCTCCTGGAACTGTATGGAACCAGCATGAAATGGACTGCGTATTCGGTGCTTCTATACATCGTGTACGGACAAGTGAACTTCCGGGTGTAACCCGTAGAAAGTATAACGATAAACCGACGTGGGATGAACCATTAAATAATAATCCCTGCACTAGAGATTTATATAAAGCTCGTTTTTCCCATCCGGATCCAAAGAAATACATTCAATGCTCCAATTGGTATAATTATATTACACTGAAATGTAGTCCTGGAAAAGTTTGGTCTCAGCAGATGTATAACTGTATTTAAAGCTCTATGAATTCCGTATTTTTTGTCTATTTTAGAAAATACCTCCTAAAGAATATATATTAATTACTTATGGTAGCAGCCAGTAGTAATATTTCAAAATATAAGTTTTTTTTAGCAATGTAAGAAAAATATGTAAGATATTTTGAAATATTATTTCAAAATATTTTGAAATTAACTTATCCCTTATTACGAGAAATGCTCGTTTTATATAGTTTTTTTACGATACATGATTTAATTGAAACAATTTATTTTTGCTATATAATAAACCTGTAGTTTACGTACTACTTTCAGTAATAAAAGGAAATTGATAAATAAAGTGAACTTGATGTGTACATGATTTGATTTGTTTTAAAATAGTTGTGAGGAGTGGAGTCTGAGATCGTTTTAGAAGTCAAACATTGTTCTAATGTTATAAACGTTGAACAAATTATCTCAAGCATTCTAGATAACTCCTACACAGACCGAGAAACATATGCCAACAAATTTGACGAATATACACCCCGTGAAGCAAGCATATATCATATGTTAATTGAATAACATATGGTCTAAATCAAAAACAATTTGCTTCTCATTAATTCTATCGGGTAACGAAAATGCATTTATTTATAGAAAATCTGAGTCGCTTAAAATTGACTTAACACTATTAAAAGAATCTACTTAATATCCAACATAATATATAGCTATGTAATGAAAGTAAACAAAATAATAATTTTTCAAGGGACAAAACTCTTATTACAAGTTTTAGAGTTATTTCCCCTACAATAAATGCATGTAGTAACGTAATTGCATGTATTTAGATTTTATATATTTACACAATGTTCGCAGATACTTCATTTCATTAATTCTCCGTTGGACCTATATTTAGAGTGTGCTGATTGTCAATATTTGTTAAGGGGGGGTTTCTCGTCTCTATTGTCCTGGAGGTATTAAAAGTAATGAGATTGCCAGTTCATACTTAGATCTGTATATTCCCTTTAAAAATTAACTTTGGGGGGGGGGGGGGAATGTTTTAGCTATAAAACATTCTAAATCAATTTTCATTAGTTAATGTCAAAACCTCTACGCAGGAGCTTGATATGCTAAAAAAGCTGACAAATATCAGTCAAATCACATGTCAGGATTTTAATAAAGGAAGATCTGAATTAGATAATCATTACTTCAATACCGTTCAGTACCGGTCTACTAGATGAGGATTCTCCAGAAGCTAAAGAACACCACTATCATCACTACAATCAGGTCGACATTGACGATACCTCCCTCACCACCACCATCTTTTAAAACAATTCTTGAATATAAAACTAGTTGTTTTGATGCTTCATAAGAAACCAGTTCCGATTTTTCGAAATAATTATTTCAATTTCTACTTTTCCTTACTGAATACCAATGACGTCATAGTACCTTGGTTTTCTACCATGTTAGAAATCTATATTATCAATATTGTTGGCAGACTGGATTGAATTTCTTGAGATATTTTTTACACCCATTTATAGGCTGAGCTAATTGCCGGGGTACCAATTTACGTTTTATTCTGTGATCAATAAATTTAATGCATATTCAGCAACCAGTAATATGAAGACTTTTTCTAGTTAAGATTTTTGTTCTAATTATACCTGTGTAGTGGAGGTTTTGATTTGTTATAATTTGTATATGTACGCACGCACGCACACACACACACACACACACACGCACACGCACACGCACACGCACACACACACACAGATATATATAGATATATATCAAATGATTCTATGGACATACTTTATGAAATATTGCTCTGATTATTTAATTTATTAATTCTTCATTGAGCCACATCGTGAATGGTTGCCACATATATATCTGTGACATTGTTTAGTTTGTGTATATGTAAATCTTTATATTTAATAATCTCCCATTAGGTTGAGATGCAATTTGGGAAATATTGGGCTGCGCTTTCTAGCAACCAGCCCACTCGCCGTAAGCAACTAATCACATTCTTTCTAACTTGACCACTGCCATGTCACGATTCTTAGCCATTTTTGAATCTATTTCTGGCGGGGATCGCTTTGGAAAATTACCTGTCCTATGAGTTTGTCTCCTGATGAGTTCGAAACTCGAGAGTTTATCCTTAATAGGATATCACAAAACGCGAACGAAACCCCAGGGTAGGGACATAAGCATGGTAAGAGTGTACGCATTTCTTCTAACTTTAAATTTATACCTAATTGTGTATGGTTGACGGTATATTTAGTCGATTTCAACATGCTGTTGAAATGTTGGGTAAATATTCTATTGCATCGGGCGCGAAGAGGCTGCTGTCGTTTATTTATCAAATATTTCTTCATAGGAGCCTTTATCCTTATAGCCTGGTCTAATTGATTTTTTATGTGGTTAATTATGCTAATTGGGAGAGGAAATGGTGTATATATTTTATGAAATGATTCTATGGACATACTTTATGATATATATATATATATAATTGGTGTGGGATGCTTAAAGCGTCCGTAAGCTGTAGGCCGTTTGAGCACTCAATGCTCTTACAGAGCAGAGTATAATATTACATAAGAAACGGAGAATCAGTGGTGCTACGAATAATATTTTTTAGACATATTACAATCATTTCTCTGGCGACCAACTCGAGGCACGATCGATGCAATGATCAAACCTGATTCTGAAATCGCAAGATCCTCAGATATGTCTCGATTCTACGAAGCAGAGTTTCCATATATATATATATATAATATATTTAGAAACACACAGATACATGCGGACACACACATATACATGAATGCATCCACATCCAACCGTGAGTTAATGGTGCCAACCTTACCGATGTTGCTCAATGAATGACTGGGACAGACCAATCCGGTTGAACCAGACTGAACCAGTATCAGAGTTAAAAATACATTATGAAGAGAGAAGGAACATTTAGATATAATTAGTAATAAAATGTATCATACCTAAACTGCTCCTAGATTCCTCGACTACGTAGTTTCGTGGCATAAACAAAAACAGTACATCATAAAGATATAGAGCCCTTACGAGGTCTGCCGACTTATCAAGAGGATACCTCATTTTACTAGCTTCAAGAACGCGTCTACACGACGTGAGAAAGAATCCCAAAAGGCGGAGGGGGAGATAGTCACGCGATATAACGGTCGAGAAACAGAGCTAAGCCTCTTATAACCCCGAAGAAAATACCACGGAGGCGGAGGGGGTATTTATATCGAAGCCGTAGAAGAGGTGGTAAAGGGGGAGAGAAGTATGAGTAATGGCAGCTTTCCAGCAGTCACCACACTTCAAAGATTACTCGACCAGAGGGAGTTATGAACAATATATTTAGAAACACACAGATACATGCGGACACACACATATACATGAATGCATCCACATCCAACCGTGAGTTAATGGTGCCAACCTTACCGATGTTGCTCAATGAATGACTGGGACAGACCAATCCGGTTGAACCAGACTGAACCAGTATCAGAGTTAAAAATACATTATGAAGAGAGAAGGAACATTTAGATATAATTAGTAATAAAATGTATCATACCTAAATATATATATATATATATATATATATATATATATATATATATATATATATATATATATATATATATATATATATATATATATATATATATATATATATAAATACATATAAAGAAAGTGGTCAAAGTCGATGGAAGCCTTGGAGCGGGGAGACCCAGGAAGACTTGGGATGAGATTATAAAAGCTTACCTTGCCAATTGCACCTCTCAGAGACACAGTAATACAGAAGACCCGCCTTCCCATAGGCACAGGCTGAAGCTGAAACATACATATATATTGACCACCCCTACCCACCCTCCAATACATCTCTCATGTAATCAAAAGATGATGTTGTGACCGGCTCCTAAACCCGGTCACAACAGCATCTTTTGATTACACGAATCAGACCGATCACTAACCTTGAGGTGTCAAAAGCAATTAAAGAGCTCAAATCTGGCAAAGTTGCTGGGGAAGATGAAATTCAGCCCAAGATGGTAAAAGCCTTAAATAGAGAATGTATTCTCTGGCTGACATATTTGTGTTGGGTGGCTTGGATTTCTGGAAAGGCACCTAAGCAATGCCAATAAGGCGTGATAATTCCAATTTTCAAAAAGGGAAATAAGAGAGATTGTTCCAATTATCGAGGAATCTCCTTGTCAAGCATTACTGGTAAAGTCTACGCTACGTGTCTGGCAAAGAGATGTAAGAATATTGTCAGTCTAAGATAGATGACAAACAATATGGTTTCGTCCTGAATGCAGAACAGCCGACTAAATATTCCCACTGCAGACGACATGGTATTACTTAACTCATCATAAAGTAATCTCTGACATGCACTTGATAGGTTGGCTGCTGATTTTTGCATGGCAGGAATGAAAATTATTGCTGCGAAGACTGCGACAATTGTCCTCTCAAGGAAAGCTCACAGTGCACTCTACATGTGAGAGGAGTTCCACTGAAGCAGGTAGAGAAGTTCAAGTATCTCGGGGCTGTTTTCATAAGTCATGGAAGGAAGGAGGCTGAATTAAGTGCAAGATTTCTAGGAGCTGGTGCAGTGATACGCCAGCTTTAACAGTCAGTCATCAGAAAAGGGGAGGTAGGTGTAAAAGCCAAATTCGCTATCTGCAATTTGGTATTCATACCAACCCTTACCTATGGTCATGAATCTTGGGTAATTACCAAAATAATACAGTCGCAAATACAAGCAGCTGAAATTAGGTTCCTCCAAAGGCTCTTCGGAATAATGTTACTTGACACAGTGCATTGTTTGGAGATCGGAGAGTCACTCCAGGTTGAGCCACTACGTTTCCGAATTGAAAAATCATAGCTGCAATACTACAGACATGTGGTTAGAATGTCTCAGGAAAGAATCGTTGGACAGATTTTACGGACAAACCTGAGATAGATGACTGGATAACATCCACGAGCTCGGCTGTCTCACTTTGGGGTCCAGCCAGACCAATTGGAGATGGTTGCTTCTGACAGGACCTATTGGAAGGCGTGCTTGAGTTATCTGCCCTCACGAGACTCCTGGTGCGTGAAGTAGATCTATACATACACACACATATATATATATGTGTGTGTGTGTGTGTGTGTGTGTGTGTGTGTGTTTTGTTGTGTGTATCCCTCCTTCTTCTTCACCCACTTATTCTTGGAAGGTCCTATCAAAAGCAACTATCTCCAATTGATCTGACTGGATCCCCAAGTGAGACCAGCCGAGTTCAGAGATGTGTGTATCCCAACTTTTAACATAGGCATATAAAATCCCTCATGTTGTAAGAGGCAATTAAATGGGATGATGTCGGCAAGGACAGTCAGCTGTAAAACACAGCAAAAGAAATGACATATATATATATATGATTCCAGTTCCTCAGTGAAATAACAACCCAACCAGGAACTGGGCATATCAGAGTATTGACAAAATTATACACCTCAACAACATATGTACTTGTCTATACCACACTAATTCGGACTGCCTGAAGAGGTCACAGCCAAAGATGGCTGTCACTGAAATATATATAGCAGTAATAAACGAAGCTAAATTTTAAACATTTGACTTTTTATTTAACTTTATTTTATATATATATATATATATATATATATATATATATATATATATATATATATATAAGGGGGGGGGTACTCATTATACTTATAAAAGAGAGAGAGAATATATAGTTTTGTAAATTTGGGGGGATATAGAATATATTTCATATATGATAATGTTCATTTTATGGTTATAGGCAGTGAATTGAACGGTGGATAGAATGATTTGTGGTATGCATTCCAACTCTGAGTTCAAGATTGTCTTTCATCCTTTCAAAGATTTATGTGTGCAAGGATAGGGGCAATTTTTCCTCTCTCTCTCTCTCTCTCTCTCTCTCTCTCTCTCTCTCTCTCTCTCCCTCTCTCTCTCTCTCTCTGAAAGAAAAAATCGGCTGCTGTATATCACTATAGTGCCCTTTTATGTTGATACCCCAAATAAATGCGTTGGCATTATCTAGTGGTGAATGAAAACTAAAACACTCAAACAAAAACAAAATCAATTAAAATTTAAATCCTAATAAGGAAGGTAGCAACATAGAATTGATAAATGTGTACGAAAACGGAGGAGCCGAACTCCCACTCTCATCGCCTCCATCTCTCTCACCCTCTTCATCTCTCTGTATTATGAGCAAATGGGGTCCCACGTGCTGGCCGCCCGACGGTCCCGGCGGACAGAATGGAGAAGACGTTTCCCCGGAGAATAGAAAGGGAGATGCGCTGGAAGAGCCATTCCATTACGCGAGGCTCACACATGTGGCTAGCCAGCTCAGCTCCCATGATGCTAAGTAGTGGGGGGTAGCCCTAGGGGGCCAAAGATACCAGAAGTCTCCACTGCCAGGGGCACGGCCTCAAACCTGTCGGAGAGCGACCGATACTTGGAGATCTATGACTCCATCAGGAGTTACGGATACATACATACATTATGATGGTGGTGGTGGTGGCAGTTGCATCAGTTGGTTGTAATGATGTATATCACGAATTCCACTTAATCCTTTTATTATCTGCTCTCTGTCTCTGTCAGTCTTTCTATGTAATGTCTTTCTAACTATTTGGCTGACTGTCTTTTTCTCTATACCTCTACATAAATTATTTATGTATATATGTGTGCGCATGCGCACACATACAATATAATCAAAGAGATAGTGATAATGCCATTTTCATTGGGATTGCATTAACTATTAATTGCTCTGAACTTGAAAGAAAGAGTTACTACTTTAAAAAATACTATATATTGTCAAGAGTTCTAGTGAGTAAAAGAAAAGAGATACACAATCTTGACAAAGGGCAATGACCCAATGTTTTTTTACTGCTTCTCTAGAACAGGCATGGGCAACCTTTTTCGAGAAGGGGACTGCATGAGATATGGTTCATCATCATTTACATTCGTGGCCACATATTAAAAAAGGGGCGGTAACTGATTTGTTTATTCAGAATTCGTACAAGTTGTTTTCCTCGATCGTAAAAATGATAGAAAGACGAAAAGTTGGTGTAAAAAATTCAGAAAGATTTCACTTAGGTGACTTAGGTGAGCCATTCAGAAAGCTTTGCGGGCCGCGGGTTTCCTATGACTACTCTAGAACAAAAGGATGATAATTGTCATCTAAAAAAACATACCATAATGAGGCTGTTTGCAGGCAAACGAATCAAATATTATTATATTGGCAGTATCGGTAGAGTGGGTGGATTGTATCAGTATCAGTAGGGCGGTGGATTGGCAGTATAGGTAGAGGGTCGGACGCCATGCTTTACGCATAGAAATACGGCCCTTGCCATTCTGAGTTCAAATCCCGCCGAGGTTAACTTTGCCTTTCATCCTTATGGGGTCGATAAAATAAAGTACCAGTAATACACTGGGTAATTGCTGGCCTTGTGCCAAAAGTAGAAACAATTATTATTTTATATAAAACTCACGAATACATACATGTGTGTGTGTGTGTGTGTGTGTGTGTGTGTGTGTGTGTGTGTGTGTGTGTGTGTGTGTGTAGGAGGCGTGTGGCTGAGTGGTTAGAGAATTGGATGCATAATCGTGAGGTTGTGAGTTTGATTATCGGACCCGGGTGATGCGTTATGTTCTTGAGCAAGACACTTTATTTCACGTTGCTCCTTCTACCTGGAGTTGCGACCGATAGATAGTATTAGCAATTGGAAAGACGAAAGTCGATCGACTGTCGATATATATAGTGTAAATGATTCAGTGAATTACTGGTGGTGGTACCAAAACGAGCACTTGATGCACAGACAGTGTGTATATATTAAGAAAAAAGTTTCATTTACATGTATTTAGTTTTTTTATTGTGTATCAACATGTTATGCGCGTTTCACAGAAGATTGGCTCAGGGTTAACCATTATCAATCTTCTCCTCAGACTGGAAATTAAAAAAAAAATACAGTATATATATATATATATATATATGGTGGTGTTATATTTATATATATGGTGGTGTTATATTTTATAAACCTCGTAAGGGTGAAAGGCAAAACTAGCCTCGGAAGGATTCCACCGCCCTCATCAGCCCTATAACGAAAGGTATTCAGTTGTAACAAGTTTATTCAATCAATAACAAAAAAAAGAATGCAATGTTTTTCTACGTTATTAAAATTTATCCTTGTGTGAGACTTTGAAATCCCCTTCTTTATGTTACTAACTATTCAATTACCACTGTAGGTAATTGAATATAAATTTACAAAATAAACATAAATAAATATAGGAAGTATGTTTGGAACGCAATGAGCGAAGTTTAGAATTGAAATAATAGAAGCTAAGCTGTAATATGTTTTATTATGATATCAACCCACTGATTGGGAAAAGACAAGTATCAATACTTACAATTCCGGACATTTTTTAAACACAGAAAGTCAAACGAGTTATTTCCCCCTGTATAGTCAATTTCTGTAGAATGCCTTTTAATCATTTCAAGTTCCCTACAGATAATTTGTAGTTGTTTCCCTTAGATATCATCAAACTATTATTATTTATTGGCAGTATCGGTAGAGCATCTGACACCATGCTTTACAGCATAAAGTTTACGTTCTGAGTTCAAATCCCACCGAGGTTAACTTTGCCTTTCATCCTTAAGGGGTCGATAAATTAAAACACCAGTAATGCACTGAGTAATTGCTGGCCTTGTGCCAAAAGTAGAAACAATTATTTATAATGTAATATTTGCGTATTTTCAAAATTACACAACACAACGAAAGTCATCAATTCTCCCCGAAACAGCGTGAACAAATTCTATGAGCTTAAGAAATGTGTGTCTAAATAAGAGGAAAAGAAAGTAACAGGGAGGAATACTTAGATGAAATATATTTATAGTTCAGGTAATAAAGAAAAATAACTTTGCGCTAGAGTAGAATATCTTGTAAACCGATCGATATCCAGAGTTTGTGCAACTCACCCACCTTAATATTCCATAAATGAAAGGTCTAGATATAATAAAGTTAAGACAATCGATACAGATATTGTAATTTATCTATGGACTCAATTACATCATTATGGTTTGAATTTCAACACCTGCTTTCGTGTTATATTTACGTCTTTCAAAAATACGTGTTCACCAGCTTAATTAATTAAATGGAGGGGAGGTAACTCTAAACACCACCATGGTTAGTACTTTCAGAGTAGCCTTGCCCACATCTGCGGTAATGCTGCGAGCATGTTGACATACCGCAAAATGTTACATTGTCTCTTGTGGTGGACGGCTGATTTTTCAGCAGCTAATATCACCGATGCAGCTATGCAACTCAATATGCTTATCAACTTTGATTCGCCATCTGTATATGACTACATAGCAGATTCCACTTCCTATGATGCAGCAATAGAATCACTGACATCACTATATGTAAAACCTAAGAGTGAAATGAGTGCACGACATCAGCTAGAAACCAGGAAGCAGTAACCAAATGAATACCTTGATGAATTTCTACAGGCACTACGAAAACTTGCAAAGGACTGTAACTTCAAACCTATCACGGCAGAAGAGTATAGCAACAAATCTATCAGAGAAGCCTTTATATCAGGCTTGAACTCAAGGACTATCCGACAGCGTCTTCTAGAAAATAAAACTCTATGACTTGATGAAGCCTTCCAACAAGCTAGATCTCTTGATATTGCACAGGACTATGAAGAGTATGCTCAACCTAAATTTTCTAATGCTCTTTCAGAGACTAATAATGCTGGTGTGCTCTGTCAAAACTTACTTCAGCAGCCAATCACAAGCAATCATACCACTTCTGTGGCAATACCAGACATCCACGATATCTCTGCCCTGATAAGGATATGGTGCAGTAATGTACCAGCTTCAGCATTCAGTAATCAGAAGAAGGGGGGTAGGTGTAAAAGCCAAACTCGCTATTTTCGATTCAGTATTCATGCCAACCCTTACCTATAGTTATGAATCCTGAGAAATGACCAAAAGAATACGATTGCAAATACAGGTGGCCAAAATGGGGTTCCTCCAAAGGCTCTTTGGAGTAATGTTACTCAATAGAGTGTGTAGCTCAGATATCAGAGAGGCACTCCAGGCAGAGCTGCTACTTCTCTGAATTGAGAGATGACAGCTCCGATAATATGGGTATGTGGTTAGAATGTCTCAGGAAAGAATTGTTGGACAGATTTTACAGGCAAAACCAATTGGCAGGAGAGTCAGGAGTAGACCCTGAGCAAGATGGTTGGATAACAACCATGAGCTTGGCTGGTCTTGCTTGGCGATCCAGCAAGATCTATTGGAGATGGTTGCTTCTGACAGAATTCGCAGGAAGGAGTGTTTAAGGTCTCTGACCCCACGACACTCGCAGGAATAAGTAGGCGAAGAAGAAGATATCTTATTTTTGCTCATTTGAGATGATTCATACATCTTTGGAATATTTTCTTCACATTATAGTCAGAAAATATGAGACCCATATGTAGTTAAAGAAACATCTGTAGCAAATTTTGAAATGTTGCTAGGAATGTGACATGTGTAAATCAAAAGATTTATTGTTTAATGTAAAACATGTATATATAAAAATCTCATTTTATTTCTTAGTGTGAGAGAGATGAGAGGAAGTGGATGATCTGCTGCAGTTCGTAGCTTTCTGCATTTTCCTTCATTACAATAAAGTCATCGTCGTCATCATCATCATCATCATCATCATCATCATGTTAGTGACGATAATGATCATTTTCCCTGCTAGCAAGGGTTGTCAATAGATAACAGACTGGCTTGATTTGTGAACCTTTTTGAAATTTGAAAATATAGTTACTGCAATGCAGATAACTACAATATGTGATAATTATAAGCAATGATTAAATAAATCAAGTGAAACAACCTTGGTGACTGAAGTGTGATTTAATTCCCTAGAGGTGCTTCTGTCTACGGGTGCTTTACTTGATTTATTCAACCTTTGTTTATAGTTATCTAGTTATCTAGTTTATGGTTATCTGCATTGTGGTGACTATCTTTTCATGTATCAACATGACTATCTTTTCATGTATCAACATGACTATCTTTTCATGTATCAACATGACTATCTTTTCATGTATCAACAATTATTTTTGAAATTCTATTATTTATACTCTAAAATATTGATTATTTGCATTGGAATAATATCATAAATTTGTACAGTGGGTTTATAGATTCTTCCTGCCTGCTTGTACCACAAGTACAAGGAGACTTATTTCCAAGCCAAGCTTTGTAAGCCTCCTTTTTTGCTCGGATGGAAACTTTGACCTCTTGATTAAACCTTCTGCCATCCAGTGCCATATCAAGCCTCTTTCACCCACAGCATTTAACATCTGAAGCAGAAACTGCTGCACTGAATAATCTTGACTGTCTCAACATCCTAAGTTTGCTCAGAGAGTTCTCTGAATTTGAATGCAATAGTATCTGCATACTTGGTCCTGAGACAGTAAAGATGCCCAAAGTTAAAATATGTTTTTCATAAACTAGCATTTTAGCATGCATTATTTTTAGCGGTGGATTGGCAGTATCGGTAGAGGGTCGGACGCCATGCTTTACAGCATAGTTACATTCTTTTACGATCTGAGTTCAAATCCCGCCGAGGTTGACTTTGCCTTTCATCCTTACGGGGTCGATAAAATAAAGTACCAGTAAAGCACTGGGTAATTGCTGACCTTGTGCCTAAAGTAGAAACACTTATTTTTAGCGGTATCTTATAAACTCGTAAAGCACCTAAAGATTAGGTCACAATTGACCCCTGGAGATATGGTAAATATTGGGCCTTGAAACCTTAGGTAGCACATTTGTTCTGTGTATGAACATAAATAAATAATAATAATAATAATATATATATATATATATATATATATATATATATATATAGTGCAAATTTATACGGGAACAAAACAGAGAGGCAGACAAATAAATATATATATATATATATATATATACCTACATATATACATGCATGCATACACACATATGTACATGATGGCTGCCCCCTTGTTATTGTATGGCCATTGCACGATGAATAACATATATATTAATGAATCATTGTGTTGTGATCGAATGTGGCTTTTTAGCCCAGCCAATAATCTAAAATGTCTTGCTCAGAGTTGGCAACCATGATAAAAACATTCACTGGCAATAGCCGGCTGTGGTTGGTCATCATGTACTTTTGCATGTCGTTTGAGCCCTCCTGCTGATCTACACTCTTTTCCACATGCTTGACAGGTATGATGAGTATCATCTCCAACAGCAGCCTGGTAGTCCACCAGCCTGAGTCCAGCTTTGCAGAGTCTTGTACAGATGCTGCATGTCAGTGCCATAGGAGGACCTTTGCTGTCTGGAAATGTAACAGCAATACCTTTTCTGACATCTATTTTTACTTTCTCATATGCGATTTGAGATATACATAAGTCTGTTGGTATATATACTAATCTAACAATAAAATTTAATCCACTTACCTGCATGTTTACCCCAGGAGAAGACTTTTCCATCGACCCAACCCTCCTTTCCAAGAAAGGATAATTAGCATACAGAAGGGTGTGAAAGAAGCAGTAGTTTCTGTTACTAGAATTATATGTAATAAATCAAGGAAATATAGGCTCTCATGAAAAGCTCTTTTATATGGTCCTTGTGAAATTCATTGAATTGAATTTTTCTTTTATATAACTTACGAGATGGGTGTAATAATAAAAATTTACTAAAAGTAAATACTCTGGAATTTTGAATAATCGTATCCCCCATCCCCCACTTCTTATTCATTTTTCAGAATTTTCCACCCACTGTTCTTATTCCACTATCCCCCTGCCCCCCACTTATTAAATTTTGCTAATCTATCTCTGGAGAAATGTTATTTTAAGTAGTAGCTTTCCCCTGCCAATTAATTTTCTTTATACATTAAAAAACATTATACATGACAAAAACGTACATTACTAGAAATCCCATATATTATAAAGTAAATAAGATGGGTTGGGGTTCCAATATGTAAACTAAACGACTAATTCTGGGGGGGGGGGGTTTAATCAATGGAGATAACCTAAAAATATTATCAGTTTTCCACCCCAACCTCCCATTATTTAGGACCTGAGAGTACTATAAGGGATTTAGTCCAGAGATTAACTCCATCATTTAAGTGTGAGGACAGTAAACATCATCTTTTAACATCCATCTTCCCTGATAACAAGGATTGAACAGGTGTTCACAAACCAAGTCTGTACTCAAACGAAGCTACTGATCTCTCAGATAGGCTGGATGCCGATATCTCACCTACATACATTGTCATGTTCTATCAAGTGC
Source organism: Eledone cirrhosa (assembly GCA_964016885.1). NCBI lineage: Eukaryota > Metazoa > Mollusca > Cephalopoda > Octopoda > Eledonidae > Eledone > Eledone cirrhosa. The sequence continues at coordinate 309,444,916 of OZ024740.1, read as the reverse complement.
ATTTTATCATGTAGATCAAAGGTTCTCAACGGGGGGGGGGGCGTTTCGTAGCTCCAAGGGGGCGTTATGCAGTAAGGGGGCGTTTGAAACTTTGAGGGCGCTAGAAGCCCCTTTAGTTTGGTAAGTTTTATAAGTCATATTTGTACGTCTCTTAGACAGTCAGTGATTTGAATGAAGAAAACAAAGAAAATAAATTAAAGAAGCTTGTCAACGAATTCCCTAGGAAGATAAAAGAAAATCAAAAGAAATCAAAGAGAATGAAAGTAAGGACTACTTCAACAGAAATGACAAGAAGAAGCAATGGTGGTGAACATACACACACATACATACACACACACATATATATATACACATATACACACACACACACACATATATATATACACACACGGGCCGGCGTTAGTGTTTGATGAAGTTGAGAACCCGGTCAACTTTCAGCCAGAAGTGTGATATTTAAACTCCCTAGATAATAAAATCTGGCGACAAAAATGTTCTCCTTACCAAAAAAAGAAGACATAGATCATATCAACATCCTTACACACTTAAATATAAATGCATGTATATATACAAATGTATAAATGCATAGCTATATACATACGTAAATGTATGTATATATGTATGTATGTAGATTTATATATATATATATATATATATATATAAATCTACATACATATATATATATAAATATACATACATATATATATATATATATATATATATATATATGTAAAAGTTCTATTTAAATTGTTGGGATACAACAAGCAAATATTTTTATAACTGATATAAAGCACTCAACAAATATTTGGACTAAAAATACGATATTAACAAATGGAAACTATATTTATAAAACCATATTTATTTCATTATACATATTTCAAGGACACCAAGTTAAATTATGGTGTGCTTTCATCAGATAAAATATAATATAGATCAGTTTTATAAATAAATATTGACATACCCTTAAAGAATGCAACCATTACTGTTGGAAGCTCCCGGATAGTGGAGTTGTAGCTTTATTAACATTTCTAATTTTATTTATTCATTTCATCTCAATTGTTAAGTTAACTCAACAAGTTAACTCAACTTAGAGTTTTTCGTTCTCTCTCCTTTTCTCTGTCTCCTCTCTCTCTATATATATTTCTCTCTCTGTTGTTCTGGTCTTTCTCTCTCTCTTTCCTTCTCTATCTTTCTCTTTCTCCGTAACCCAACGGCTTATTTTAAAAATAAAAATATCCAATACTAATAATATAATTAAAGCTACAATTCCACTATCCGGGAGCTTCCAACAGTAATGGTTGCATTTTTTAAGAGTATGTCAATATTTATTTATAAAACTGATCTATATTATATTTTATCTGATTAAAGCACACCATAATTTAACTTGGTGTCCTTGAAATATGTATAATGGAATAAATATGGTTTTATAAATATAGTTTCCATTTGTTAATATCGTATGTATATATATATATATATATATATATATATATATATATATATATATATATATATATATATCATAAAACATGTCTATAGAATCACTAGATAAAATATATACCGTTTCCTGTATTGGGCTGCGCTTTCTAGCAATAAACCTACCAACCGTAAGCAACTAATCACATCCTTTCTAACTTGACCGCTGCCACGTCACGATTCTTAGCCATTTTTGAATGTATTCTTGGCGCGATCACTTTGGAAAATTAATTGTCTAAATTTGAGATAACTCCTGATGAATCTGAAGCTCTGGATGTCCCCTGTTATCGGATGTCTTAAAATACGGACGAAACCATAGTAGAGGTAAATAAATATGTACACATTTCTTCCAAGTTTATTTTACACTTAATTATGTTTAGTTGACTGTATATCTGGTCCATTTATACATGCTGTCGAAATGTTCGATAAATACTCCGTCGTAACCGCCGCGAAGGGGCTGCTTTCGGTTATTTGTTGGAGATTTCTTCATAGAAGCCTTTATTCTTAGAGCTTGGTCTAATTGATTTTTTAATATGGTTAATTATGCTAATTGGGAGAGGAAACGGTATATATTTTATCTAGTGATTCTATAGACATGTTTTATGATATATAGCTCTGATTATTTAATATATTAATTCTTCATTGAGCCACAACGTGACCCGCTGCAAAACACATATATATCTATGACTTTATATATATGTAAACCTTTATATATATATATATATATATATATATATATATATATATATATATATATATATATAAATCTACATACATATATACATACATATATATAAATCTACATACATACATACATATATACATACATACATTTACGTATGTATATAGCTAGCTATGCATTTATACATTTGTATATATATACATGCATTTATATTTAAGTGCGTAAAGTTATATATATATATATGTGTGTGTGTGTGTATAATATATATATTATACACACACGCACGCACACACACATATATATATATATATATATATATATATATATATATATGCAGTGTGACAAGAAGCTTGTTTCCCAACCACATATTTCCGGGTTCAGTCCCACTGCCTGAGCCGACCAAAGCCCTGTGAGTGGATTTGATAGATCGAAACTAAAAGAAGCCCGTCGTATATATGTATATATGTCTGTCTGTGTCTTTGCGCTTGTGTTTGCCCTCCCACCAATGCTTGTTGGTTTGTTGACGTCCCTATAACCTACCAAGGTGATGCTCCAGCATGGGCGTAGTCCAGAGACAGAAAAAAAGTAAAATATATATGTGGGGTGGGGTAGAAGAGGGGTCTCAAGCTCAAGGACACAAAAGGGCTATTACGTCCTGGAGGAGAGGCACAGTGGGCCAAACGTGGTGGTGCGTGAAAATTTTCACCAGTTATACTCATTTCTACTATAGGAACAAGACATGAAATTTGGGGTTTAGGGATCGATTGCATCGATCCTAATACACAACTGGTACTTAATTCATCGACCCCAAAAGGATGTAAGGCAAAGTTGAGATCGGCGGAATTTGAACTCAGAACGTAAAAACAGAAGAAGTACCGTTAAGCATTTCGCCAGATGTGCTAACGATTCCACCAGCTCGCCACCTTATTTTCACCAGTTATAATGCGATATAAAATATTGGTTCTACCACGGGCCACAGATAAGTAGTTCGCGGGCCGCATGTGTGAGCCCCCTGTTGGAGATAAATAGATAGATAGATAGATATGTTTCTTTATTAGCCACAGGGGCACAAAAGAAGGGGACAAATACAAAGGGGGAAGTTTACATACAATAAAAACGTGTAAATATCACAAATGCAATTTAAAAATTAGTCGATTTTCCCCAATAGGGGGAGACAGTTCATATGGGTAACACATACCCCCGAAAAAATGTGCAACCATCATCTCCAATAGATAGATAGATAGATATGTTTCTTTATTAGCCACAGGAGCACAAAAGAATGGGACAAATACAAAGGGGGAAGTTTACATACAATAAAAACGTGTAAAATATTATCACAAATGCAATTTAAAAATTAGTCGATTTTCCACAATAGGGGGAGACAGTTCATATGGGTAACACATACCCCCGAAAAAATGTGCAACCCTCATCTCCAATAGATAGATATGTTTCTTTATTAGCCACAGGGGCACAAAAGAAGGGGACAAATACAAAGGGGGAAGTTTACATACAATAAAAACGTGTAAAATGTTATCACAAATGCAATTTAAAAAGTTAGTCGATTTTCCCCAATAGGGGAGACAGTTTATATGGGTAACACATACCCCCGAAAAAAATGTGCAACCCTCATCTCCAGGAGTACGAAGAGTTTGTACTCCTTTCCTCTCCTCCTCCTTTTCCTCAACCTACAGGCTGATATAGAGAGAAGGCCCATTCACTCGGGCCATTCTCGCCACTTTCACCCACCTTTCATAAAACTTGCTGGGGTACAGCACCTCTCTCTCCATCCTGATTCTTCTTCCAAAGTGGTATTTGAAAAAAAGAATCAGTTGTTGGCCGGAGAGAAAGGTGTCTGACCTCAGCCCTTTCAACCTTGTCCACCATACAACCTCTTTCGCCATAGTTATCACACAAAGGAAAACCGCCTCTCCTTCGTTTTTGAAGGAGGGTGGCGGTTTGATCATGACAATGAACTCGGTGGTCAACCGGATTGGTTCCACCCGCGACAATAGTCGTTCTACATAGCCCCACAGGTCAGTGCCGCCCGGGCACTGTATGAATGCGTGCGCGACGGTTTCTTCGTCTCGCACGCACCTCGGACAGATCTTTTTTGCAGGGTCCCTGCCCGGGCTAAAATGTCTGTAGAGCTTGTCTCGAACTGGTAGAGCTCCTCGGTAGCACTGCCAGGCCAGGGACTTTTGGAAGTTGTCCATCGGTCCCGGGCGGAATGTCCTACCGAACAGACTGGCCAGTTCATCTTCCTCTACGCCTAGAGTTTCACCGAGCGCGTCGTCGCACTTGCTGCGGATCAACCCCCTATAGAATGACGAAGTGGAGTCTCCACTGATCGCCGGGTCCGCCTGCCAGAGGGCTGTGAGCGCCTGAGCACATTCGATGTGCAAGTCGCCCATTTTCCTCGGTCTTTGCTTGACCCAGGACTGCAACTCGGTCAGCGAGACGAGTCGTGGGAAGGCTCGCCTCACGAACGGGGCCCACACCGGTTGTCCGGTGAGGAATACGTAGAGATGCCGCAGCCAGAGCGCGTGTTTGCGCATCGTCAACTACGGCATCCCCAGCCCTCCGTTAGAAGGGTGTTAGCAGCAGATGGATCTTCTCACCAAAGGAGCCCGCCTCTTCCAAAGGAATCGGAAGAGCGCGCGCTCCATTTTGGCGAGCGTTTTGGCTGGACAAGGCACGACGGTCAAGCGGTAGTAGATGGCGGACGCTATAAAAGTGTTCGCCACCTCCGCTCGACCTTTCAAGGATAGTTTGCACTCGGCCCACTTCTGGGTGAGTGCAAACACCTTGGCCGTCACTTCGTTCCAGTTCTTCTCCACCTGGAGGTCCGGACCAAACCAGACCCCGAGCAGCTTTACCGGTCCTTCCGTCCAGCGTCCGACGACGCCATCGGAAGGCATCGGTTTGCCTCTCCACGATCCGAGTTGCAAACCGATGGACTTGTCCCGGTTCAGCTTCGCTCCTGTGAAACTTTCGTATTCCTTCAGTAAGGTGCCGACTTCCTCGATTTGCGAGGCGCTCGACACCATTACTGTCACGTCGTCGGCGTAGGCCGACGTCGCTTTCCGCAGTCCCGGTTCCAGAGGGATGCCCTGCAATAGCTCCAGCTTCCACAGTAGTGGCTCGAGACTCAGTACGTACAGAAGGGAGGAGAGAGGGCATCCCTGTCGAATGGATCGCGTAATATGGAACGGCTCCGAGAGGTAGCCGTTCACCTTGACCCTTGAGCAGATGTTGCTGTTGTGCATTGCAGCAATCCAGCCCCTGAAAACGGGTCCGAAGCCTGCCGCCTCGAGCACCGCATCCAGGTAACGATGGTCAACCCTATCGAAAGCCTTAGACTGATCCAAGTTGATCAGGGCCCCACTGAAGCCGGGTTTACACCCTACCCTCTCTATGATGTATCGCATGAGGTGGAGGTTGTCGTGTATGGACCTGGTCGGGATTGCGCATGTCTGCGCTTCTCCCACCAGGTTCTCGACGACAAGCGCCAGCCTCTTTGCCAACACCTTGGCCAAAATCTGTAACTCTGTGTTTAGCAGAGTTATGGGCCGGAAGTTGCCTATGTCATCCCCCTTATTCTCGTCCTTCCTGATTAGTGTGACCACGCCCCCGGTTACAGAACTGGGAATTCTCCCGTTCTGTTGCCAGTTGCAGTAGACCGCTTCCAGGAGACCGGAGAATAAGTCCGGCATTGCTACGTAAAATTCGTAGGGTAGACCGTCGAGACCTGGAGATTTGCGTTTGCCGCATTGGCTCAGCGCGTCCCCTATCTCAGCGGCTGAAATCGGCTTTTCGCAGAACTTTGCCTCGCTGTCCGAGAGTCGCGGTAGGCCGTCGAGATATGGACCGAAATCCATAGCCTCTCCCGGCGCGCTGCCTCTCCCGAACAGTTGAGCAAAGTGCCGCTGAAAAGCCGCACACATCTGCTTCGGCTCACGTATCACGCGTCCGTTTTGGTCCTTCAAAGACCGAATCGTGGACTTGTTGCCACTTTTTGCCTCCGTCACTCGGGCCCAGCTAACAGCTTTGGCTCCCTCGTTTCCCAGAGCACGTATTTTGCTTCTGACAACGCAGCCCTCGTGCTTTGCGTCGAAGAACTGGTCCAAGGCCGTTCTCGTTGGTAGCACGCTGGCTACGTTGCCACTTCTATTTGCCTCTTCTACTTTATCTACCAGTTCCTTCTCGGTTCTATTTCTATCTAACGCTAATTCTTTACTAAAAACTATCGAGTCTAATCTAACTGCCCTCTTGAGAGAGTACCACCATCTGTTGTTGACAATGGCCCCTGTCAAGTGCTGTTTAACTAAAGTGCTAATCCGTCTACTGTAGGCTTTGCTTGTCGGTAACGACAAGTTCAGCTTCCAGTAGCCGGGTCCTTGTCTATGGGTTCTATCAAGGTTGGCCATGCAGGTCACTAGTTTGTGATCTGAATAGGCAACCATGAACATTTGTGGACAGTTTAACATGTCCCTATCCTTATGTCTAACTAGAACCCTATCTAGGTACGATCTAGATGTTCCGCTACGATTACTCCACGTCCACAGTGGCGCAGTCGGAAAATCTAGTCGATATCTATCGGCCAGGTCAAATCGGTCGATTAACTGTTTGAGGCTGTTACACCCCCCTTTATCGGGACATGCTCCCACATAGTCCCAACGTGCATCTAGGATTCCATTCCAGTCCCCCACTAAAAGCAAGGAGCGGGATGTTCCCAGAAAAGTCTCTAGACGTTTGAAGAAGTCTGGCCGCGGTGTCCCGGATGGGGCATATGCGGCCACCAGCCTGAAGGCTCGACCTTCACTATCGTCAACGTCTAGGACCACCAGTCGACCCTCCGGGTCCAGATGTACCGTCTGTGTTACGAGGCCCAGGTGTTTCCGCAGCAAAACGGCAACTCCGCCCCCACCCCCCGGTTGACAGAGAGATGCGTAAATCTCAAAGTCATCGAAGATGGGGGCCAGCTGTCGTTCGCTGTGGATCCTGGACTCGCAAATGGCTACCACATCCATACTGTGCGACCTGAGGTCGTTTAAGAGTTTGCCCTGTTTCCAGGGCATCCCCAGGCCGCGTACGTTCACACATCCAACTCTTATATTGGTCATGTTGGTGCTGAAAAGTTAAAAGAGGAAAAGAGATCACTCACCCTTCGTCTCCTGGGGACCAGGCCGCACGATTTCCATGGGGGTGTTGGAGGGGTTGTCTGGATGGGTGTTGGTTTCCGGCGGGGTGGGGACGGAGATGTTTGGTGGGGTGGGGTCTGGTGGGATGGGGGTGCCTGGGGTGGGGAGACATTTGAGAAGGACGCGGTTGAGTGGTTTCACGCAGGAATTCCCCACATCCTTCTCAAATGTTTCTTTTAGGGACCTATAAGTTTGTATAGGGACCCTAATCAGTTTTAGGTTCAGTTTTTTGCTATTTTTAATAGAGTGGGCGAAAGTTTTCCCTTCGGTTTTCACCGAAGGGTCGTTCGTGATGGTCTCCATTAGTGTTTTGTTTTCAGTGTTTATGTAAGTGTAAGTGTAATTTTCTTGTGTTGTGTTTGTTTTTGTCTGTAGTTCTTGTGTGTGCTTTCGTTTTGTTGTAGATATTTTGTTTTCAGGAGGTGGGGTTTTGTTTGTGATGTTTTTGTTGTTTGTGTTGGTGGTTGTATGTTTGTGGTAGTGTTTGCTGGTTTTTTGCTTTTGTGGTGTCTTTTCTTTCTTTTCGAGCGATGGGGTTCTCCCTTGTCTTCACTGGGTGATGGCGAGATAGCCTCATCTGTTGTATCGTCTGTGTGATTGGGGAGGGGTATGTCTTGGGGAGCTGTTGTGTCTGTATGTGATTTTGCAGTGGTTTTAGGTGGAGTGGGGTTGGGTGGGACTGTGTTGTGGTTATTTTTGTGTGTTGGTGTTGTTGTTGTTGTGTTGGTGTTGTTGTTGTTGTGGTGGTGTTGGTGGTTGTGTTGTTTTGATGGGTGTCGGCAGAAGAGCTTTTTTTATTCATTAATTTAGGACAGGAACCCTCAGGTGACCCCCTGCTAAAGCAATGGTAACATGAAGGCCGCCTACCCTCAACCGAAAAGTTTATGTAGGTGAGTCCGTCCAGGAGTACATGTTGTGGGATCATAGCTATTCGCTCTGGGCTCATTTGCACCAGAACTTCAATGCTAGTCCCATTGAATACATCTCTGGGGGACTTTCCTACTGACAGTATTCTGTCTTCATCAAAATTGATGAAGCCGCACAGTATCCACCATATGTTCACCTTTGGTGTGACACTCGTGATTTTGATCTTTTGTGTCCTTTTTCCCATGTATGTAGGGAAAAAGGTGTACAGGTTGGATACAATTGGCGACAGAGAGTAATTTTGGGCCGTCAATTGATCCTTCATGAGTACCGAAATACTCCCAAAAAGTTTGCTTCTTTGAATGAATGCAATATCATTCATTGAATTTTTGAAAACCATTCAATTTCTTTCTGTGACAATTGGACTGGTTTTCGGGTAGAATTGGAAACTGTCCTAAAAACTATCGTTTTGAGAGCAGTTTCCTAGCGAATTTCTACCGGAGAATTGATGCTGAAAGCACCATTTTTTTCGAAAGTGACATACTGTATCTCCTAGCGTCCTTTAAAAGTTGTTCGACATTTGTTATGTCGAGATATGTCAGTTCCTCCCTTTTCTGAACTGTCTCTGCAAAGGAGATTTTTGGTTTCTTTGTGGAATTATCCGTATTGGTGGTGTTGTCATTATTGTTGTTATTGCTGTTGTTATTCTTGTTGTCACCGATGTTGATATTATTCGTATTTTCCTTGGTGTTGTTGTTGTCTTTGATGCTGGTGTTATTGGTGTTGTCTTTATTTTTTTCTTTGTTGTTGTTATCATTGTTGCTTTTATCATCATTATTGGTGTTGCTGTTATTTTTGTTGTCATTGAACTGCTTGGTCTCATTTGTGTTGTTCGGATATGAATTCGTTTTTACATTTTCATTTCGTCTTTCCATCTCTATAGTATCTAGGGAAGAAGACGATGTTGACTGCGAGCTTTGTAGTCTTACCGCCTCTCCACCACCATTATCGTTGGACGCAGCGTTCGTAACGTAATCAAACTTTTACAAGATTTTTTCCAAGATTCGATGGAGAAAAAATTTTTCAAACGGATATTTCGCTCCTGTAGGGGCGAAAATGAGTTGACCCACCACCTGAAGGTCCAGACGGGGGGGGTCAAGTTACACAATAATATAAAATTTAACTAAAAACTCACGTTTTTTTTCTTACATAAATTAACGGAAACTTCTCCGCGAAGTTACACACGTCTGATAGAGAGATAGATAGATAGATAGTAGATAGATAGTAGATAGATAGATAGATAGATAGATAAATAGATAGATAGATAGATAGATAGACGTGTACCAAACACACACACATTTCTTACTCTCTCTGTCCCTCCCTCTTTCTCTCTTCATTTATATATATATATGTGTGTGTGTGTGTGTGTGTGTGTGTGTGTGTGTGTGTGTGTGTGTGTGTGTGTGTGTGTGTGTGTGTGTGTGTGTGTGTGTGTGTGTGTGTGTGTGTGTGTAGCGTTGTTATTTGGCGTTGTTGAAAAGAGCAGTGGCCTTTGAACTGTAAACAAAATTCTTTCTGTACCCAAACCAAGGCACATGTGTGTGTGTGTGTGTGTGCGTGCGCGTCTATGTGTGTTTGTGTGTGTCTGTGTATCTATCTATGTATATATATATAAGGGATACAAATACTACTTTCTCACTGTCTCCAAGCTTCTCAATTCATTCGTTGCTAAGTATTTTATTTTGCTACGAGGTATTTTATTTTGCAAGGTACTATTTTTCCCCTGAGTTTGTGATTTCAGAGAAAGGTAAGAAATTCTTCATATTTTACATCTTTTTTATTTTGACTTTTTATTTTGACTTTACAGTTTAAATTGTAGAATTGTTTATCCAATCAAAATATTACGACAGCTAACAGTGAAATATAGAATTTTAAAAAAAGCTTTTTCGAATGAAATCAAGTCTTTGAGAACATTCACGTCTATTTTTCAAAAATATATAATTTGAAATAGTTTGCTTTTGTTTTGGACTGAAACTTTTTTGTATTTAATTCGTACGGGTATTTTTTAAAGATCTTTTTAAAGATTCTAACATAACTTGATTTGGCCCATTACGTGCACTGCGGCATTCATATTTCTCAACTTATTATAACTAAGTCCGTACAACAAGCTTCACTTATCAAAACTGTTCTAGATTACGTGAATGAATTGCGGAAACTATATAGTACATCAGGGATATTTAAGCAAGCGTATTTATCACAACATGATGAAGAAAATGAAGTATCGTCACCACGCTCCTTAACACCTGTGTGCCCTACTCGATGGCTAACACGACTTTCTGCAGTCAAAGCCCTTCTTGACAATTATTCAGATGTTCCTATTTCTTTACAAGAGGCAACAAATGAGGTTGGCACCAACATTGCATCCAGAGCTAATGTTATTCTTACGTGTCACTCTCCGAACCAATGTGTTCTTGGATTGCACGTTGTAGTTCCATTACTTCAATTCCTTGAAGGATTGAAGAAATCTTTTCAAAGTACCACGTTCAATCTAGGTAGCATGTTGCTTCTTTGAACTGTTCGACTCTATCATTGAGTTTCTTCGAGGACACAACACAGAACTGTATAAAAAAAACCTCGATGTGAGGTAAGACTGTGCCTACCTCGCCGATATCTTCGACAAATGCAATAGCCTCATTATGGCTTTGCAGGAGGAGAAGATCACCTTGTTTAAAGGAAGGAATGCTGTGAAAATATTCCTGGCCAAATTGAAAGCCATCGAAAGGAATCTTTGTCGACGGGAATTTTATAATTTTCCTAGTGTCGCCAATGTTCAAAACATTGTGAGCGATGACCAACTACAAATTTATACCGCGCACCTCCGTGCACTACAAGACAACATGAGACAACGGTTTGTCGACCTTTTTTAGATGGACATCCCAAGTGGATAGTAGATCCCTTCACAGCTAACGTCGACGATTTCGACGTTAAATTTCAGGAAGAATTAATTGAACTTCAGACAGATAACATTATCAAAATTAAATTTTCCAAAATAGGTGAACCCCTTTTTTGGATGCAAGAGGAAATTCAGCGTCGATTTCCACTCCTACATGCAGAGGCTAAGAGATTTGCTTTGCCTTTTCCTAGCTCATACTTAGTCGAGAGGGGGTTTGGCGTTGTTTCCAGACTGCATAGTAAGGCTCGCAACCGCTACAATGTGATTGCACGTGGAGATCTCCGGCTACAGCTCACGAAAATCCAGCCTGACGTCAAAGAGTTAGCTAAAATCCATGAGGCTCAAGGGTTCCATTGATACGAGGTCAAAGTAAGTCGATTTTTTATTTTTAGTTGCAGTCTGACTGGACTGGAAACCATCTACCACAATTCACTTACTCATTTGTTGTATATATTTTACCGTTTACTAATGAATATACCCTCTTACGTGGTCATGAAAACCCTCTTGCGTGGTCTCTAAGCTCACAAAGCGGAGGGGACATCAAGTTAGATATCAACATTTATTCTATCTGTTTCATTAAAGGGAAAATTGGAAAGCTTTGAAATAATACAATTGCCACTTTCTTCCAGATAAGAGCACTCTTTGGATAGACAGAGTTGCTCTTGTATAAATGTTCAAAATAGCTGGTATCACCTGGTGGGAATATAACAAATTCAACTGGTCCTTATTCATAAAAAACAACATTTATGTTCCTTTTTTTGAAATTTATATACTTCCTTTCAAGGAATGTATTTATACTTTCAACTGCCTGCAATGGTATCTTTGGAATATCGTTAAACAATTTTTTAGTAATCTACTGATATCAAAATTAGTAGTATATTGAAAAATGGAAAAATAAGGGGGGGGGGGGGGGGGCGTTTCGTGATTTTGGCCTAAATGGGTTGAGAACCTTTGATGTAGACCATGAACACTAGAAAGGTTGTAATGAAGGCTCCTCCCAACCCTTTGTTTGGCAAGCCTTCTATGGTTTGATACTTTTCCTATCACCAACCAATTTCCAGAGTGTACTCTGTGTGTTTATCATGTACATCACCAACACTAAGGAAATTGTTGTGTCTTTGACACTACTGAACAGTCATTTTGATTTGTATAAAACAATTCAGTTCGGTAAAAGTCATTACATCTATAAGTATTGGTTTCATAGAAACTGATAACTGGATATTGTTGATAAGATATTTCCTTAACAAATATCAGTTGTTTTAGCAACATCCTGGTGGTTTAATATTAAATGTCAATTTGATTCAATGCCATCTGGAACCTTAACTCTGACAGAATGGCAATTTAAACTAAATATTCTGATGTGTGCAAATATACAAAGCAATATTTAATTGGTTTATTGATTTTTTCCGACTCCATTTACTAATTAAATTGCTTTGTTAATCCTCCAGAACTAATATGGTGGATTAATATATTATTGAACATAATAAATATTCAAACTTTTTTTATTGCATGAGACAAAAATTACATGACATCCCCAAAGTGCTGCAACCAGCTCATTGCAAGGTGAGCAGAGATCTGGGCTCTCACTTTGTATATATTCAGCAGTCTGCTCTGATTAGCCACATTGACAAGCTGCTGATGGATGCAGTCCCCAGTGGTGGATGGCTGCATTGAATCTGCTGACATATGTGCAGAGCTAAGTCAGGGACATCCACTCCTTCCAAGAGAAGTTAGCACCTGAGGCGGGAAGTTGTATTGGGGTTATCATTCAGTTGGGCCAGTCAAAATGCCTGTTGTCAACTAGATCTCCATATCTGAAACATGTTGAAGTCTGAGTCTCACATTTTTTCTGTATGATGTGACGAGAAAAAAGATGGCATAACATCAAGCTATGTTGATCCAGTAGCTGAGAATCGTCAGTCATGTCATGGAGTGACCTTCTTTAGTGAGCCATGAAAACTGATCACTGATCAGGGGAATAACAAGCTGATACAGAAGTAGTTCAAGCCCTAAATGTTCGTATCAAGCATGCCATCATGATTAACACCACAATTTCGTGTGTTGTCATAAAATCACAACAAATTTTATTTTAAGTGGTAGCATTCCTGAGACAATTTTCTTTAGACATTAAAAAACATTATACATGACAAAAAAAGTACATTACTAGAAATACCATACATTATAAAATAAATAGGATGAGTTGGGGTCTCAATATGTAAACTAAATTACTAATTTTGGTTTTTTTAAAAATGAAGACAACCTAGAAAATTTACCGACACCCCCACCCACCCACCCCCATTCCCCCTATCAAAAATGAGCTGTATAAAAATTACTTATAAAATAAAGCATGGGTTGGCACCAGGAATGGCATTAAATCACAAAAAAAAACTGCTTCAAAAACTCTTGTCCAAACAATGCCAGCATGGAAAGGTGGACATAAAAACAATTATGATTATTATATGTGTGAGTGCCTGTCTCTGCATATGTCTTTATGACACTGTTTAAGTAAGCGATGTTGTTTGTTTATATGCTTCTGTTCAGCACAGGCCAGTGAAATAAAATACCATACAATAATAGACAAATAAATGAAATATGGGTTAGCATTAGAAACAGAATCTAGTTATAGAATACTACCTCAAAAAATACATGCAATACATGGCAGTATGGAAAAACAGATGAAAAAATATAATGAACTGCAATCTTGTTAAGATTGAAGATTATGAGCAGGAAAAAACCTATTGTTGTGTGTTTGCTTGATAGTAATGACTGAAATGAAAGCATTGATTGTGAGTGTAACAGTTTAAGTATTTCATGTGTTATTGCAACTGGTAATAACTTTTGTATCAAGTGGTTTAGTTGGTATTAGAAGTAACACAGGCATATCCTGTCAGTAAATATCATCCTTTTCTTAATGGTATCTCTCAAATCATAAGGTATTTAGCCATTTCATTACCACATTTCTCATGAAATACACTGCCTGTGAATGAATTAATAAAGAATTTGAAGAAATTTACCCAAATTATTAATTATATTGAACATTGTGTGTGACGTTAACATTTTTTAACTAAAGGAGCAGTGAGGAAATAAATTTTTAAAATGTAGGATGCTCAAGCACAGAAAATAACTGTAATTACAGTCAGTTGCTATAGAATAGCTTATAAAAATCAGGTAAAGACCCTTAGAGATGGGAAAATGTTGCCAGTGGCCATCTCTAAGGATCTTTACTCAATTTTTAGAAGTTATTTTACAGCAACTTAACTGTAATTGTAGTTATTTTCTGTGCTTGAGAATCCTACATCTTATAAATTAATTATATCATTATTACAATAGTATTTGTAACATAATTTAACAAAAGGTACTCATACCAAATTATGTTGGAATAGTTTAATCTAAATAGGAATCCTTTAAAATAAGTGGTTCTGCTTCATAGAATCAGAGGATGTTTTGGGTGGATTGGTATCAAAAGGTTAAGAGCGGTTTATAGTTAAACATTAAGGGGAAGGACTTGTCCCTCAGAGGGAAAACTTTCTAGGTGCAAATCACATGGTCATTCGTGACCAAAGGGGGTCTTCGAAGGAGAAGGAAACACTAAAAAAAATTGTTTAAATAAAACATACTGTTTCAGTTTGTCCATAGGCTTTATATAGTTCTAGTCCTGTTCCATTCTTCCAATGGCTAATCAGTTCCTCATTTTGAAATTAAAATATATTCCTGACCTTTTTTTTTTTTATAAAAAGTGGAAAAAAAAGACGATAACTTATAAATTTTATATATTTTAAAGAAAGATCCATAATTTCAATAATTCTGTGTAGCTTTGTTGTGAAAAATTAAATAAACTTCTGTTGGTTTTGATGATGAGTTGTTAAGGTGTAAGTAGCTGAGCATTCCACAGACACGTGTACCTTTAATGTTGTTCTCAAGGAAATTCAGTGTGACATAGCTGGCCCTTTGAATTACATGTACATCAGACAGGCTTCCAAACAGTTTCTGTCTGTCTGATTTCACACACAAACCATGAATTAATCTGATGCTATGGTAAATGATACTTGCCCAAGATCCCATGCAGTAGGATCAAACTAGGGACCTAATAATTATGAAGTGAACTCCTTAGCCATTCAGTCAGGCCAGATCCATAGCTTTATTGTAAAACTGATCACAATAGTGTAGTTCTACTTGAAAAAAATAACTAAGTTTGAACTTTATTCATACTAGTTGTAGGCCAGTCTTCATTAGGACATACAAAAACACACAGACAGACACACACACACACTTATTTTACACATGTGTTGACAGACTTGCGCATAAGATTCTCCTTGTTTTCAAGTGACAACACTCTACTTCTCTGTTTAGCTTTCACAAACATTCTCTCATTTTCTTGAAACAAATATTAATTCTATCTATCTTTTACACACACACACTCTCTCTCTCTCTCTCTCTCTCTCTCTCTCTCTCTCTCTCTCTCTCTCTCTCTCTGCATTTTTCACTCAATAACAACCTATCATTATAGTGAATCTCTTTTTTTTAAGTCTGTTGATGGACATATAGAAACACACATATAGAAACATGCACATAGAAGACACACACACAGAAACAGACACACAAGCAACAAAAAACTCCACATTTTCGTTTGGGTGAAAGGTGGAGTAGTATTTCCCTCCCTCTATATAGAGAGCATGATGGATGGACTGACAGATACGGCTCTTATTATAGTATAAATTTTACTCACATTAACCTATAAAAAAAATGTTAACAACAGGTATTTGTAAAACATATCCTTCCAAGATATAATTGCTATTTGTTTATTTGAAACCTGACAAAAAGTTAAATAATTTGAATTCAATACAATTTATTATCATTGTATTTTTCACAATGGATGTAGCATAGTTGAATGGATAAGACGTTTGCTTTGCAATCATAAGGTCCTGCCTCTTTAGACTTGTTTTTCTTCGCTCTCCCTATCTTGCTGTCAATAAGGCCTTGGACTTATGTCCAGCCACCAGTTTGACTTCTCTCTCTCCCCCAGTTACTTACATAGATGTGCTTCTCCTCGTGTTCCCTCCCTTTATTGGTATGTTTTCTGTGCCTTTTTTCTCTTTTTTTCCCTTCTGCTTAATTTATTTTTTCTCTCACCTTTTTTCCTTCCCCAATAACTTACAAAAGTTATTGATGCACTGGGGATAGACATATTGTCTTTAATGCATTGAAATGTTAGAGACTCCCAGCCGACAACTGAAGAAGGGACCTGTTCCTTGTTTGTGCTTTCCTTTTATTTCCAAATACACTTTATCAAGAAACCACACAGCCCCTTCCTTCTCTCTCTCTCTCTATATATATATATATATATATATATACACTAATTTAAGGTATAACAACATATATACTATGTATGATTCTTGTGTTTCTCAGTAGAAAAGCTCAATGGATGGACATTTGTCCAGAGCATCAATAATTCAAATTAAGAGATATATGTGTATATATAGAGAGACAAAGCCCTCCTTTTGTACACACATAAAGCACATATGCAAACATCACAGAAAGATATAAATAAGATTGGATGTCACATCCACTAGAAAGAGGTGCTCCAAATTCTCTATTTATTGAACTGTTCACACTGTGACAAGTATTGCACACCTCTTTCTAGCAGGTATGATGTCCAGTCTTGTTTATATGTGTTGCCACAGTTAAAACGTTATTACACCATGCTGTCTACGGTGTTGGCATAACTCTTGGATTCTGACAGCTATAAAAATATTTTGTACTTTATACTCTATTGGGACGTTATTTAAAGATGAAATTCCTCTGATGATTGATTTGCTTCTACCATAACTTTACCGAAATCGATAGTTGGTGATCGATAATTGATTACTTTGATGGATTTTAGTTATGGTCTTTGAATCAGGAAATGGTACCATAAGGAAAGAAGAACTTTTTCCACCTTGAAGTACGTATTTTTCCTAAATATGATGTTTTATGTGTGTCCAAAACACTGTTTATCAAACGATATATGGCACTCTCTCTCTCCCTCTCCCTCTCTATCCCTCCCCTCTCTCTCTCTCTCTCTCTCGCTCTCTCTCTCTCTCCTTATATATATATCTCTTAATTTTATATATATATATATATATATGTGAAGGCGTGTGGCTGAGTGGTTAGGGAATTGGATTCGCAATCGTAAGGTTGTGAGTTCGATTCCTTATGGCGATGCGTTATGCCCTTGAGCAAGACACTTTATTTCACGTTGCTCCTTCTACCTGGAGTTGCGACCGATAGATAGTATTAGCAATTGGAAAGACCAACGGAAACATTGTTCCCTCGGTCCGATTTGACGAAAGTCGATCGTCTTCTATATATATATATATATATATATATATATATATATATATGAAAAACAAGGGGAAGAAGAATACTGCATGGTTGCACATGGATTACATATTATAAAATTAGTCCCTCATCAGTGATTTTGCCAACCATCATTGGTATTTCATCGCATTATATTTATATATATATATATATATATATATATATATATATATATATATATATATATATATATATAACTGCTCTGTAAAACAACTGATGTTGTTACATTGAGCTATTTATCTTACTGGTAATAAGATAGTAATAAATTACTGTCTTTCACTATTTAGGGTATAATATATATATAACTATAAAAGGTTTTAGTATATACATAACCATAAATAGTATCCTTAATACTATATATATATATATATATATATTTATATATATATATATATATATATATATATATACACATATATATATACGGAAACGAAAAGATTTGTTTTCTATTTGTGGGTATGGTGTGGCGTGCGGTGGCCGGAAGCGGGGGAGTGCTCGACCGGAAGGGTGTGTGACGTGCGGTGGCCGGAGGCGGGGGAATGCTCGACCGGAAGGGTCTTTTGGCCGGAAGGATGCTCGACCGGAAGGGCCAGCAGAGGGCCTCTCTCTAGTGGTGACCAGCAAACGGAGTGGACACGAGTTTTGGGCAGCTCCCGGTGTTAAGCAGTTGGACGCACGTGGAAGAGGAGTAACCTGCAGTGGAATTTAGCGGCGCCTGTGAAAAGCGGTAAGTGAGATAGCTTTTTCTAACCACAAGCTATTTCGGCGACTGAAAAAAAAAACAAAAAAAAACACTTGCCGCAAGACAGATCAGAAGATGGCGACAAGACTACGGATGAACGAAGCTATCAGGGCATTCACCGGGGAAGGTGATGTTGTCGCTTGGCTGCGGAAGGTTCGGTTGGTCGCAAGCTTGCAGAAGATAGAGGACGTGGCCGGCCTCATGGTATTGTACCTCGAGGGCGACGCGTTGGTACTCTTCCTTGAGTTGGACGAGCACAGCCAAAGAGATGTGCAGAAGATTGAGAGGCGTCTGATGGATGCATTCGCCGAGGGACCGTTGGCGGCTTTTGCTAAGCTGGCAAGAATCAGGTGGAATGGTGAGCGCGTCGACATTTTCGCAGCGGAAATACGGCGGTTGGCTATGTTGGCCGGTTACCAGGCGGAATGTGAACGCACGGTGCGGTTGGCGTGCATCAATGGATTTCCGGACGACATAGCGGTGAAACTGCAGCAAGTCCCGGGTTATAAAGAGATGGAAATGCGTTCACTGGTGGAACAAGCCCGGATCATAGCGGAAGATGCCAAAAAGAGTGTTGCGGCGATAGCAACTACGGAGGCTCAGGACACCTGGCAGCGAAATAGTGCAACCTCGGCACGCGGCCGTCCGCGTGCGTTTAGAGGGCGCTGTTTTCGGTGCCAGGGCCCGCACATGGCTAGAGACTGTAGAGAGTCGAAGCCGGAGATAATTTGCTACCGGTGTAAGCGACCAGGCCACATCGCTACTAACTGCGACCAGGGAAACGATCCAAGGGGAACTACTGCGCCGGTAGTTGCCCCTTACGAGTAGCGGCGCTGCCCGTGGTGGAAGTCTTCGTGAGGGGGAAGCCACAGCGAGCCCTCGTGGATACGGGCTGTACGACGACACTGGTGACCGCAGGGGTGGCGCAGAGGTGGGGAGGGAAGAGCAGCGTAAGGGCAGTCGACGGCAGGAAAATGAGTGCCGAGGTCGCAGCGAGATGGAAATAGCGGTACGGGGAAGGAGGATAAGGCTTTCCGCCATCGTGGTAGACAGTGTGGTGGATGGGATCGGCGTGGTTATGGGCATGGACGCGATTGGCCGTCTAGGGGGCGTCACGGTGAACAATGTCGGTGTGTCGTTTGGCGCCGCTGCATCGGTATGCGCTGTGAGTGCACGTCATGAGAACCAGAAGGCCCACGAGGAGGAATACCCCGCTTACACCGTACAGGACAAAGACTTCAAGGCCGTGTTTGATGGGCAGCGATGGGTTGTTGAGTGGTACTGGAAGGGAGAACCACCAACACTGAAGACCAAAGTGGGCTGCTATCAACACACATTGAAGGGAAACGCTAGGCGCGAGAAGTAGAGAGATGGATCGAAGAGGGCATACTGCTGCCCTGGAAGGAGGAGGTGAAGTGCGGAGTATTGCCGTTGATGGCGTTGGTGCAACCCACGAAGAGCAAGGTGAGGCCGGTGCTGGACTATCGGGAGCTGAACGAGCACGTGTCATGCCACACGGGTGGCGAGGTCACGGATGTCTGTGGGGAAACCCTGCGTGAGTGGAGACGCATGACGGGGGGTTCAGCGATCGTGGATCTAAAGTCGGCTTACTTGCAGCTGCATATAGATGAGAAGCTCTGGCGGTATCAGCTGGTCAGGTATAAGGGCCGGACATATTGCCTGACCAGGCTCGGTTTCGGGCTGAGCTCCGCACCGAAGATCATGGCGGCGGTCCTCAAGACCGCTCTGGGGAGAGCCGACAAGATAAAGAGGGCTACTAACTCCTATATTGACGACATCCTAGTGGACGAGTCGGTGGTGTCGACGGCGGAGGTCACGAGCCATTTGCGGAGGTATGGACTGACTACGAAGCCATCAGAAGCATTGGAGGGAGGAGCCGCGCTGGGACTTAGGCTACGGCGAGACAAGACGGGCGTTTTGGTGTTCCAGAGGGGAAACGAAGTTCCGGAACTGGGCCCAAGTATGAATAGGCGGGAGCTTTTCTCGGTGTGTGGAAAGCTGGTGGGTCACTACCCGATCGCTGGGTGGCTCCGGACGGCATGCAGCTATGTCAAGAGACGAGCGGGAAGGGTGACTTGGAGTGACAGAGTGGGAGAGAGGACGGTGGCCATGATGCAGGAGATCGTGGGGAGGGTGAAGGCCGACGACCCAGTGCGGGGACGCTGGTACGTTCCCAAATCACAGAGCGGGACCGTATGGTGCGATGCCAGCAGCATAGCGCTGGGTGTCACGTTGGAGATAGGAGGTGTTGAGGTCGACGATGCAGCCTGGCTTAGAAAGAAGGACGACTGCAGCCACATCAATGTGGCCGAGCTGGACGCGGTGTTGAGAGGGGTGAACCTCGCCCTGCGGTGGGGGCTGCGCACCATCGAGATACGCACCGACTCGGCTACTGTACTCGGATGGGTAAGATCAGTGCTCACCAGTGAGAAGAGAGTGCGAACGAGAGGCGCGGCGGAGATGCTGATAAAGCGCCGCCTGGGAACGTTAGGAGAGCTGGCCACCGAGTTCGACCTGAAGCTGAGCGTAGTGTTCGTGCCCTCAGAGAAAAATAGGGCGGACATCTTAACTAGAGTGAAGAAAGCCTGGATGGAAGCGCCGGAGGAGGTAGAAGATGAGATAGCTGCCGTGTGTCGGCTGACCGAGTTAGACCTGAAGGGGTTGCATGACATGCACCACATGGGGGTGGATAGGAGCCTGTTCCTAGCCAGGATAATCGACTCGGACGTTAGCAGACACAGTGTTCGGGGGGTGGTTAGAGGCTGCGTCCGATGTCAGTCCATTGATCCCGCCCTGGGTGTACACGAAACGGGAAGCCTCCCGGTGGATCGCGACTGGAAGCGATTAGCGGTGGATGTGACGCACTACCGCCAGGGAACGTACCTCTCGATGGTCGACTGTGGACCAGGTCGAATGGCGATATGGAGGGAGATGAGGACTGGAACGGCCGAGGAAATCGTGCGGACGTTGAGAGAGGTGTTCTTGGAGCGGGGCCCTGTGGACGAACTGCTGATGGACAACAGCGCAGCCTTCCGCTCGGAGGCACTGAGGGAGATGCTCGATGGATGGAAGGTGGACCGTTTCTTCAGAGCGGCGCACAGGCCGAGCGGGAATGGAATTGTGGAGCGACACCACCGGACGATCAAGGCAATGGCGGAGCGGGGCCATATCTCACCAATGGAGGCAGTGTTCTGGTACAATATGTCCCCTCGGGTTGGACAGGTCGAGGAATCGGTGCCACACAGAGCAGTATTCAAATACGAGTGGCGGCACCCGTGCACACCACCACAACGGCCAGTGGGGAGAGAGAGTGCATTCGTGCAGGTGGGCGAAGAAGTCTGGGTTAAGCCCCCAGATGCACGTTGCACATCTCAATGGGGAAGGGGAACGGTGACGGCCGTAAATTCAAAGAACAATGTGTCCGTGGACGGGGTACCACGTCATGTCCTGGATGTAAGAAGAATCACTGTGTCGACGGACTCCGAGGAAGAGGAAACCCAAGATGAGGTGGAAACCCAGAGCCCTGCCCCAATACTACGAAGATCGCAACGAAGTCGTAGACCACCGACCTGGACAGCAGACTTTCATATGCAGAGGGACGAGGGGGAAATTGATCCTTGAGATCAGGGGAGCGTGTGGGTATGGTGTGGCGTGCGGTGGCCGGAGGCAGGGGAGTACTCGACCGGAAGGGTGTGTGGCGTGCGGTGGCCGGAGGCGGGGGAATGCTTGACCGGAAGGGTCTTTTGGCCGGAAGGATGCTCGACCGGAAGGGCCAGCAGAGGGCCTCTCTCTAGTGGTGACCAGCAAATGGTGTGGACGCGAGTTTTGGGCAGCTCCCGGTGTTAAGCAGTTGGTCGCACGTGGAAGAGGAGTAACCTGCAGTGGAATTTAGCGGCGCCTGTGAAAAGCGGTAAGTGAGATAGCTTTTTCTAACCACACTATTCTCCCGCCACCACGTAAAGTTTGTAAATCGGTGGCTGGTCGAGGGACAGAATTGTATCGGATTCCAGTTGCTAATCACTTTACTGTGTCGGCCGTCACAAACAGTCATAGCCACCATGGCTGGGGTTTGGATTCTGTCAATCGATTGGTTATTGATTAGGCGATACCCGCTGATGAAGCCACATACGCCGATTATGCATAGTTGCATAATATATGCAGACAGAGTGTGCAGTACACCCTACTGCTGCATTAAGTGTGGCCGAAACTCGAGTCCGGGAACCATTATAGGCACCCGTTTCACGTGCGTTGTATTACAGCGAATAACTATGTGTATACTCTGGGAATGTATCCTACATTACCTATTGAGTACGCTGAGATACAACCGGTCCTGGCATTGATAAATATGCTGGGTCCGCCAACTCCTTATTATATTATTTCCCAACTAGCGGATTAATGAGTGTAAGTTAAACAATTTTTCACATTTTTTTATTGTTTTGTTTGGATATGCGCTCTAATTCCTGCTATTAATTTTATCTCTCACTCTTTTAAGTTCTGAAATAGACTGGTTTACGCACGCGGCTGCCGCATAGATACTGGCATATAATGCCCGTTAAAGGTTCTTGGCACTACCATTGTTACTATCGCTTTCCTCTAGCCATGGGACTTGGAGACATGAGCCGAATGCTACCATTCTATTATACATCGATGTGGGACTGCTATTTATAATAACCATCTTTTCACTTCTTATTAATTTGTGTGTGAGACACGTTGGCTGAATGCTTTTGACGGGAACGAAAAGATTTGTTTTCTATTCTCCCGCCACCACGTGAAATTTGTAAATCGGTGGCTGGTCGGGGAACAGAGTTGTATCGGGTTCCAGTTGCTAATCACTTTACTGTGTCGGTTATCACAAACAGTCATAGCCGCCATGGGCTGGGGTTTGGATTCTGTCAATCGATTGCTTATTGATTAGGCGATACCTGCTGATGAAGCCACATACGCCGATTATGCATAGTTGCATAATATATGCAGACAGAGTGTGCAGTACACCCTACTGCTGCATTAAGTTTTACGTGTGTTGTATTGAAGCGAATAACTATGTGTATACTCTGGAAATGTATCCTACATTACCTATTGAGTACGCTGAGATACAACCGGTCCTGGCATTGATAAATATGCTGGGTCTGTCAACTCCTTATTATATCTATATATATATATATATGTACATACATATATATATATATATATATATATATATGTACATACATACATATATATATATATACGTACATATATATATATAAATTATTTATTATAATAAATTACTGTATTTTGAGCTGTTTTAACTTCTCCACCTACATCTTCCAATTTTTATATTGGTTTTGTGAAAAACGATATTTTCTCCATATCTGTGTGTGTGTGTGTGTGTGTGTGTGTGTGTGAAAGGTAAACAGAAATAACAACACAATCGGTACAGTATATGGAAGGAATATATTAGGTCAACAATTGAAATAGCAGGAAGAGGGTTTTAACGTTACGGACGCTAGTCCTTCATCAGAAGTAAGAATGAGAAATTAGAAAGATTGAAGGGACGATAAGGACGATAGAGAAAAATAACAGGTCCATTCATGTTGCCAACTCTTGGAAAACTGTTGATGCAGGCGTTTTGTGTATGATATACTTTTCTAGAAAAGTGGATGATGAAGCGCGTCTACCTGAAATGGAAAAAAAAAAACCGTTTTGTATAAAGAGCTATACTTGTGCGTGTGCATGTGCGCGCGTGAGTATGTGTGTTATACCTCCGTACGAAGCTAAGAGGATATGTGTGTGTATATGTAAGTAAAATAGTGTGTGTGTGTGTGTGTGTGTGCTTGAAAGTACGAAGCTATGAGCAAAAGTATGTTAATATAAGGGTGTGTGTGTATACAGAGCAGTGAAGAGAAAAGAGGAGTGTGCTTATTTTGTTGGTCTGTATTAGCTGTAAGACTATATGTTTCTGGCCATAAGGAGCCATGGGAATCTAGGGGTGAATGTACAAGCGCGTGTGTGATAACAGACGGGGTATTAAAGAAACTGGAGAGGGGAGTTGAGTCCATGAGGGAAACAGGACCCAAGGCGGTAAATCAGACGCTGTTCAGTCTTGGTGCGCGAGGCCTGTGATCCGTGATGTAAAAGGACACCCAAGACTGAGACATGTAGGAAAGAGTGACCAGGGGAAGGGAAATGACGGGCAACTGGAGTATCTAAACCGAATCGTATGTCCCTCAAATGTTTAGCAAAACGGTCCGCCAAACGGCGTCCTGTTTGTCCGATGTATAAGGACATGACAACGTGGGTGGATGTGCAGGTGAAGGAGTGGCGGATACAAAATGAACCGTTGGGGCCTGTGAGAGTGGTGAGGGTGGGAAAGAATGGACAAGTGTTGTAGCGGGGATGAGAGCCAGGTGGAGTCGTAGGAGAGGACAAGAAGGAACTGCGTACTAGGAGGTCGCTGAGGTTACGGGCACGCTTAAATGTGGTAAAAAGTGTCGGAGAGCGTGGAGGCCATCATCATGAGGGATGATGGTATAGAGAGAGGTAATATCCAGGGTAAAGAGAAGACAAGAGGGGCCAGGAGGGAATGAGAAGGAGTTAAAGAGTCTAAGGGCATGATTGGTGTCATGGATGTGGAAGGGGAGGTTGACGATAAACGGAGCAAGGAAGGTATCTAAGTATTCAGAGATGTGGAAATGATAAGATGGCCGTGATTAATTGGTTTGTATATTTTAGGGAGGAAGTAGATAGTGGGTGGGTGAGGGGTGCGTACTATAAGGTTGGTGGCTGTGGGGGGTAGGAGAGAGGAGGGGATGAGCTGGTGAATGGTGGAGGACATGAGTTGTTGGTAGCCAGGAGTGATGTCGGAGGATAAAGGGCGGTAAAATAGGGTATTGTGAAGTTGGCGGAGGGCCTCAGCCTTATAGAGGTCAACACTCCAAACCACCACAGTGCCACCTTAGTCAGCAAGTTTGATGACAACGTCATCGCGACACCATAGGTTGTGAAGAGCAGAGAGCTCAGCCCGCGTAATGTTAGAGTGACAAGAATGCTGGTGGAAACGGAACCGGTTCACAGTACGTTGGGAAGTATCAACAAAGGAGTCAAGGATGCTGAACTGGCCAGAGCTCGGCATCCAATATGATTGCCAGCAAGTGCGACGAGTGAAGTCATCCATCTGTGTCGATGATGGCATGTTGTGAAAAAAAGCTTTGAGACTTAGTTGACGGAAGAACCCTTCAATCTCAGCACGTGTTGATGTGGTTGGTATAAAATGCAAACCACGGGCGAGGAGGGAGCGCTCAGCTTCAGAGAGTGATAGGTGCTGGTGTATGGTGACCTAGAGAAGGCCTTTGATAGGGTACCCCGATCTGTCATCTGGTGGTCCCTAAGGAAACTAGGTGTAGAGGAATGGCTTGTGAGAGCAGTGAAGCTATGTACAGGGGTGCTGTCAGTAAAATGAGAGTAGGTATGGAGTTTAGTGAGGAATTCCAGATATAAGTATGTGTACATCAGGGTTCGGTCCTCAGCCCACTCTTGTTCATTATAGTCCTCCAAGCCATAACAGAGGAGTTTAAGACTGGATGTCCATGGGAACTTCTCTATGCTGATGATCTGGTTCTTATATCAGAATCAGGAGAGGAGGTAGAGAATAAATTCTGGCTATGGAAACAACAGTTGGAATCAAAAGGACTGAGAGTGAACATAGCTAAGACAAAAGTGTTGATAAGTAGAAGAGAGGACAATACTCTGATTCCATCAGGGAAATGCCATGTTCAATATGTAGGAAAGGAACTGGCATAAATTCCATAAAATGTACACAAGAGATGCAGTGGGATAGCAGGCAAACTAACAGGTAGGGAAAACCACATGCAGTATCTGTACAGGGAAAGTTGGCAGTATTAATCGCAGTGATAGACACACTTTTCCAATGCAGGTGGGTTCTATAGAAGTGGTTGATAGCTTCCGGTACCTAGATGATCAGATTAACATGGGGGGGGGGCGTTCTGAGGCCATAGTATCTAGAATAAGGACAGGTTGGAAGAAGTTTAGGGAGCTGCTTCCTTTGTTGACAAAGAAGAGTTTCTCCCTGCATACGAAAGGACGGTTATATGATGCCTGTGTGAGATGCACGATGCTGCATGGTAGTGAGACATGGGCGGCAACTGCAGAGGATAAGCGACGGCTGGAGAGAAAGGAAGCAAGTATGTTTCATGGATGTGCAATGTCAATGTGCGTGAATGACCAAGCATGGACGAGTTGAGAAAGAAACTGGGTATAAGAGGGATAAGTTGTGGTGTGCAGGAGAGAAGGCTGAGATGGTATGGACATGTGATGCACATAGAAGATGACTGCTGGGTAAAGAAGTGCCAAGAAATCCCAGTAGAAGGAAGGCGCAGAGGAGATAGACCACGTAAAACATGGACGGAGGTGGTGAGAGCAGACCTCAGATCGATGAAACTCACCGAGGAGATGACGAAGGACCGTGACAAGTGGAGAGATGCTGTACTGAATAGGACCCATCCAACCCTTGCAAGCAGGGAAAAGTGGACATAAAATGATGATGATGATATATATATGGAGGGAAGCATGACAGGTAAACCAAACCTTACTGTACATAATATTGTAGTATTATTCCATTTCAGTCAGCTATTAAATGTCTGGCAAACCCTATGGCTGTCACCACCATAACCCCTCCTTACCACCACCTTCTAGTACAGTGGTATACTCAATGGCAGTT
The DNA here is from genome assembly GCA_964016885.1 of Eledone cirrhosa. Classification (NCBI taxonomy): domain Eukaryota; kingdom Metazoa; phylum Mollusca; class Cephalopoda; order Octopoda; family Eledonidae; genus Eledone; species Eledone cirrhosa. Next base: position 309,417,910 of record OZ024740.1, on the reverse strand, counting down.
CACCATGCAGATTTCTACGACACTGGGGATAACCAATGAAGATTCCATATAACATGTGTTTGGTAGCCCTAACAGGAGTTCTGTCATTCAGAATATATAATTTGCCTGGGGATATGAGGATACACTCTGTGTAGAAGAGCAGTTACTACGAATAAAACAAAACAAGACTGTATGGGACAAAAAACAGACATAAAAACGTTGATGATGATGATAATGTTTAATTAAACATGAATAAATTCAATATCATATTGTTTGACACATTTTATTTATATTTCTTTTATTTTTCATTAATACAGATATATAGCCTGTGATGAAATCTCTAACATATAATTACAATGTTCTCAGATTAGAAATTTTCTTTATATATATATACAATATCTGATGAACTGATGTCACATCTAATTGTTCTCAACAATTATTGTATTCTTGATACCAGGATAATTGTAGTCAAAAGTTGGTTATGGAACACATTGCTGGAGTATTGAATGCAAGAATATTGAATCACGAATATATCTTAGCATTGAGAGAAAAACAAAATTATTTCTAATTTAGGCACAAGGCCAGCAATTTTTGAAGGGAGGGGAAAGTCGATTATATCGACCCCAATCTTTGACTGGTACTTTATTTTATCGACTCTGGAAGAATCAAAGGCAAAGTTGACCTTGGTGAGATTTGAAATCATAGGGTACAGAGCCAGAACAAATATTGCAAAACATTTGTCCAGCACTTTAACAAATCTGCCAAACCACCATCCTCATTGAAAATAATAATAATTGTTTCTACTTTTGGCACAAGGCCAGTAATTACCCAGTACATTACTGGTACTTTATTTTATCACCCCGTAAGGATGAAAGGCAAAGTTAACCTCGACGGGATTTGAAAATAATAATAATAAAATAATAATAATGATAATAATAAATTATATTGGTAAATTATATTCTTAAATGTACATTTATTTACAAGATAACTGCAATCAAACTCCTGTTCAAAGCAATGCACCCATCAAAAATGTTAAATACATTATGAACATATTATAAATGTTCAATACAAATTTATTGACTATATACAAATTTCTTTGTCAAAATATTTTAGTGGGATAAAACCATTGTGTGTGTATGTGTATGTAGAAGAGAGAGCATTCTAGAAAAAATATATAAGTACACACACATGCACATATACATATGTATATGTATGTGTGTGTATGTGTGTGTGTGTATACATACCTACATATATATATATATACTTGTGTATAATGGTAGCTATGGTGCTTCCATAGGCGGTATGCCAAAATTAGCACTCAATATTCAACAGAGTAGAGTGTGGATAGTATAAAAGAACAAAAAATCAGTGATGCATCTGGACTCAATTTATTGTGTGTTACAATTGTTTTGCCGGCAGGTAGCTCGAGACATGGTCCCTGTATGGATCTGGCTGATTCTATGGCTGCAGGTTCCTTCAGATACGGGTAGTTCGTTCGGAGCAAATGTTATCACTGGGTCATACAGTGACCATGTCTCGAGCTACCTGCCGGTGAAACAATTGTAACACGCAATAAATTGAGTCCAGATGCATCACTGATTTTTCGTTCTTTTATACTATATATATATATGTGTGTTAGGTACTTATTTTCCCCCAAATAGCCATTTTCTCCCCCAATTTGTTATCTATTTCATCCTCTTCTCACTTTATGTTTCTATTTCTTCTTTTATTTCTCATTCAATCTTTTGGTGAAGGGCTAGTGTCGGAAACATTAAGACTCTTTTCAACTATATCAAGCATTAAACTAATATATTTCTTCATTGTACTGTAGTATTTGATTTGTTGCTTGTTGTGACCTATCTTCAGGTGCTTATATGCGTTTATATATATATATATATATATATATATATATATATATATATATATATATATATATATATCAACTAGAAATTGATTGACATATATATATGTCTAAAATAAACATATGAAACAATCACAGGGAATAATTTGTAAAAGTGTGTAAGCACACATAGCTAGGTAGGTAACTAATTAAAGTTTAACTAGAACTTTAAAAATAGATACCTTATAAATTTATATATATATATATATACATATACACATACATATATATATGTGTGTGTAAATATATATATATATATATACTCATATAAGCGCCTGAAGATGGGTCATAATTTTGATCCCTCTTACATTCAGGAGATATGGTTGTCAATATTGGGCCTTGAAACCTTAGGTAGCGCTTTTGGTCCATGTATGAACATAAATAAATAATATAATATAATATTATATATATTTACAGAAATGTAAAAAAGGGTGAATATTTACAAATGGAAATGATTTTCCCCAAACAACATATTTACTTGTTCATGCCTTTATTTTTATTCAAATATTATATTTCAATAAGGTATGTATTGATTATAATTTTTTACTAGATACCATGCCTCAGATATTTAGTGGAAAAGAAATGGAGATGTGATATTCGTATCATTTCCAAGTACTTTACAGCATTTGTGAAATGACTTCAAAAGGAAATGGAAATTAGATTGGAAATTCAGCTTCATTAGAACTTATCTCTTTTACTACAGTACTGGTTGGGTATAATAATCAATATTAACTGATCAATGGACCTCGATCAGTTTTTTTTTCAACAATGACTGTTCCAGGTGTTCCAGATGTCCAATCAATGGAACAGCTTGTTCATGAAATAAATGTGTAAGTGGATGAGTATTCCACAGACATGCATACCCTTAGTTTTATTCTCAGGGAGATTCAGAGCGATACTGCATGGGATATGACTGGCCCTATGAATTAACAGGTACAGTCTATCCAACAGGCTTGCAAACATTCTCTGTCTACAAAATTTCACTCTCAAGTCATGAGACAATGCAAACCATTGTAAATAATACTTGTCCAAGATGCCATACAGTAGGATCGAACCAAGAACCTAAAGATTGCAATAAGGTAATTTTGATTATTGGTTATTAAGAAGATGTGGATTACTGGGTAAAGAAGTTTTTTTTTTTGGTTTTAATAAAAATGTTTCTGGTAATTCATTAGCAATCTTTAATCCTGTCAAAACTCCTTTAACCCTTTAGTTACTGACCCAGCCAAACCAGCTCTGGTTCTATGAAATAAAACCACTCATTTTAAAGGTTTCCAATGTAAGTTACTTACTATCTTGATAATGAAATAATTTATAATTTTAGGAAATCCCTCAAAATCGTTCATTAATTAATTGAAATAGAGAGTATTTCATTAGAAATGAGGTCATGAAAGGGTTAAATGAACACAAGATTTAGATAACTCATGAAGCATTTGGTAATTTTAAATGTAGTCACCATAATGCAGATAACTATAATAGTTGATAATTATAAATAATTGTTTCTACTTTTGGCACAAGGCCAGCAATTATCCAATGCATTACTGGTACTTTATTCTATCGACCCCGGGAGGATGAAAGGCAAAGTTAACCTCGGTGGGTTAACTTTGCCTTTCATCCTTCCGGGGTCGATAGAATAAAGTACCAGTAATGCATTATAAATAATAGTTGTCTCTGCTCACATTTTTTCCATCTCCAGAATTGCTTTACCCAATTTATTTATAGTTATCAGCTATTATTATAATTATACAAAGGGTGGTGGATTGGCAGAATCATTAATGTATTGAACAAAATGCTTTGCAGCATTTAATTCTGGCCCTTTATATTCTGAGTTCAAATCTTGGTATGGTCAACTTTACCTTTCACCCTTCTAAGTTTAATAAAATAACGTACCAGTTAAGTACCAAGGATTTCCCTTTCCAAATTTCTGGCCTTGTACCAATGTTAGGAGTTATTCTAATTATCTTCACTGTGGCAACTATATTTGCAAAATTACTTTTAAATTTATATATCAAATTTTACCTTTTTTTTTTAAATTATAGATTTTGCTTTACTTAAAGTATAGGACCCTATCATCATTGTAGGAAAATTAGGTAAAATTTTCCTCAAAGTACATACTACTATCTTGGGAATTATAAAAAAAATAATAAGGATGCATTGAATAATGTTGTTTTAGGTGTATTGTGTCTGGGATCAACTAAAATGGTTACAACTTGAATGAATTTAACCATGGGGACAAGCATGGTTGTGTGGTTTCCAAATTTGATCTTACTGCATAACAAACCTGTTTAATTGACTCTTAATATCCTGTAATGATTTTGCAGAAAATATCTAAAAACGGGTTTGTTAATTCAAATCTTTATAGTATGTTTACTCGGAGGCAAATTATTGTAAAATGAAGTATTAAAAACAAAACTTTAATTTTTAATCCATTGCAGTCATATTACTGTTTTATACTTTTTCCTGCAGGTGTGAGCCGCCTGACCTAGAATGGCTCTTCCAACATGTCTCCCTTAGCATCCTCCAGAAAAACAGCTTCTCTATTCTGCCAGTACATGAGTCCCCATTTGCTCATAATAGTGAGAGATGGGAAGAGTGGGAGAGACAGAGACAGTGACAGTGGAAGTTTGGTTCCTTTGTGTACGGAATTGGTGTATATGTGTATTTTTCATGGACACATGATGCTAGATCCAACCAGGAGATCAGTAAAATCTTATGAACACATATTTGTTGAAACTGAAGATCTTGCTATTGTGGTTTCATGTGATACAGAACATTGAGAATTAATTAATGTTAGTTTGTGATAGAGAGATGGAAAATTTCAATTCCATTTGAAAAGAATATGTCAATGCTTTGTGCTGTCCTAAGGCTAACAAATCCAAAATATACACATTTTACAATGAGTTAAGTTGTCATTTAATATTTGGTTCTTTAAATTAATTTTTTTAGATGATGAAGGAGAAAGAGACAAGCAAAGAGTTTCCCATCATAAAAGCAATTTTGAGACAAGTAAATAAAATTTACTTTTACCATTCCATATTTACAATTGTTAGTTAATGCATCAAAAAAAAAAGGTACATAAGAAATGTTATTCCTTCAGGAATGGACAATTTTGTGAAAATGTTGAGGATGAAAAACTTGGACAAAAGATAAATGTAGTACATTTTGATGATTCTTCTTTTTTGATTTTTGGCAGAGGAATATTTTATTTTTAAAATAAGTATATAAAGTAAAAACTTGCATTTAGATATACTCTCGGGTCCCAAATAATAGGGTGGTATAAGCAGAGGTGTTGGAAAATCGGTAATTTTTCTACGTTGTCTCCGTTGTTTTTTTTTTAAGTTGTTTAGTTTACATATTAAGACACCAACCCATACTATTTATTTTATAATGTATGGGATTTCTACTAATGTACATTTTTTGTCATGTATAATGATTTTTAAAGTCTAAAGAAAATTAATTATCGCAGGAATGCTACCAATTAAATTAAATTTTGCCGGAGATAGATTTAATAAGCGGTGGGAGATTTGAAAAATTAATAAGGCAGGAGAGACAATTATTCAAGACCCAAGGGTAAGTAGCAAAATTGACAACAAAACTTATATAGCATTATGTTTTACCAAAAGCCATTAGGACTATATCATTTGAAATTGAGCAATTTTTCAACTATGGTATGAACAAACCATTGCTAGACTAATCAGAGGAAATATTCCTTATTTATAATAAATATATCAATACAGATTGTCACCAGATCATGATTTTAGTAATTCTATCATTTTATACAGATAAGGATGAATGGACAAAATATAAAATGAATGAAATTTTGTTGTGGACAAAAAAATGATGAAATGATGATTACAATGATAGTAAAAACAACAGCCCTTACTCACAATTGAGTATGACTTGGAAGTATGTACCATACTTTCGCTAAAGATTTTAGGTGTCCATGCAGTCAAAAATCACAGATCCAGCAAAACATCCAGGTTGTAACAACTGGAAGGAGTAAAAGCTTCATCAACACTATGTTTGTACTTTTTTTATTGACCTCAAATGGATGAAAAGCAAAGTGAACCTCAGTGACATTTGAACTTAGAGACTCAGAACAAATAGTGAATGATCTAACTACTTTGCCAAATTGATTGTATAACAATGATAGTAATGGCAATAATAATGATTTTCTGTTGAGGCACAAGGCCTGTATATTGAGGGGAGAAGAAAATTGATTATATCAACCCCAGTAGTTATTTTATTAACCCCAGAAAGATGGAAGGCAAAGTTGACCATGGCTGGAACAAACAGTGCTAAGAGTTTGTCTAACACAATAATAAAAATAATAATAATAAAAATAATAATAATAATAATGAACTGATGGTATCTTCAGTAAGCACAAAAAAACTTATCAATTAGTGTGAGGGGTCATGGCCGGAGATGACAGGCAGTCTCTGCAGTTAGATATAAAACATACTTTCTCTAAAAGTTATGGTTGTTCGGTGCCATATTCACATAGCTAGTGTGTCCATGATTAATGCTGCTGCTGCTAATAAAAGTGATAACTCTTTTATGGATTTGATTGTTTAACTCTTTTGATACCATCCTGCCTGAAACTGCCCATGTTCTATTATATAAAGCTGCCTGTTTTAAAGTGCTTATATTTATATTAAAACCTCTCTTTATTATTTTAAATAAGACATTTTTGTTAAGTAATGTTCCAGACATCAACTTATTAATGAAAAAGTTATTTTACAAAATTCCTCAAAATTTTTTATCATCTCCAAAATTCGTTGAAACACATTTGCAGTGTAATTCATTAGAAATATGGTAACAAAAGGGTTAAAGTTTATTTATACTCAAAGGAAGTATTGGACCAGTTATTTTTTGTTACCAGAATAGTTGAACAGGATTTTATAATGTTCTTATGTAAAACAGAATGTGATGAAAGGGAAAAATAAATAAGACTATAAAAATGAAAGAGAATTAATGAATATATCGGTTTTTAATTTAGACACAAGCCAACAATTTGTGGGGAAGGGAGAGTCAGTTTCGTCGATTATAGTGAATGACTGGTACTTTATTTCATTGATCTTGGAAGAATGAACAGTAAAGTTGACCTTGGTAAGATTTGAACTCAAAACATAAAGAGCCAGAATTAAATGCCACAAAGCCTTTTGTCTGATCCTCTACTGCCTTTAAATGAAAGAAAATAATATCTGGTCAACTTCAGAAGCATTGAGAGAATTTGAAATTTGAAATGTAGTTGTCATTAAGCAAATGACTATAATAATAGTTGATCACTATAAATAATTTTAAAAAGTGGATAAATACCCCGGGTAACAGAAAAAATAGTGAACAAAGGTACCTGTGAGGAATCGAACCCCACATCTCTTGGATACCAGACAAAGGCATTAAGCTATTACACTAAGGAGTCCCTTCAAGCTGCAATCTTCAAATATTCTAAAACACAGCAATCAGTAGTCAAAGATTCCTTTGTGTAATGGCTTAACACATTTACCTGTCAACCAAGAGATACATGGTTCAAGTTCTCAGAAGTACTTCTGTTGTTTTTTTTGTCTTCAACTGTATTTTCTTTGACTTTTTCATCTAATAGTTATTGTCATAATCTATTACTATAATCATCTATGTTAAGACAACTATGAAAGATTTCAAAAGAAAACAATGTTTATTATTTCATTTCAAGTCTGGTTATGTGTCAAAAGTAGAAACAATTATTTCATTTCAAGTGTTAAAAATAAGGAAACATTAATTAAGGTAATTAATTAAAAAGAAGGGTTAATAAGTTTAAGTTACAGCTTAACGTATTTATTATAGTTAAGGAAAAGATACAATTATTTATTATCATCAAAGTGTTTTGTGTTGCCATGTTTCTCATTGTTAGGAGTAGCTTTATGTTTAATGTATACGGGAGTAGTTGCAAGTGTTTAATCTAATAAATGTGTAACTACATGATACAGTATAAAGTAACTATTTGAAGTTTTTAATTAATTTTCATCAGCAATAAGTTATTTGATTATAATTTAGAGAACATTTTAGTCAAATTAAGAAGCTGGAATATTAAAAAGCTAAAAAAAAAAAACTGCAACTTCTATAAAATCTTTCATATTTCAACAAAAAAAAAATAATAAATTGTTTTAAGAGGTCGAGACAGAGTTAAAATGAAAACATTTTTATTCATTGATTCATATCAAAATGTTTTTCTTCTGTAAATTTGATTTTGCCTCATCAAAAATAATTTTGTTCTGCCTGTAGCTACATATATGAAGCTGAATTTGACCATTGGCACTAAAACAGTTTTGCAATCTAATTAGAGATTCATCAATCAGCTGCAAATTAAGACAATGGTCAAGTAAAACGTGTTTCTTTTATTGTTGGATAGTTGTTCAGCTGACTGACTGCTCACTAGGTTTGATTCACAAGTCACTAATTTTAAAAAATAATAATAATACTGAAACGAATACATATGAGTGGAATGATTAAAGTTTCCAGTATGATTATACTCTTAGATAAAACAGAGTTTATGAATTTTTGTTTGTGGTCATGCAGGTGTCATTACAAAAGACACCCAGTCCACACTGTAAAGTCGTCGTCTGGGTATCAAGACAAAATTGCCAAGTTCACACTGTAAAGTAGTTGTGTAGGTGTCATGACAAAAAGCACTCAGTCCACACTGTAAAATGGTCATGTAGGTATCACAACAAAAAGTGCTCATTCTATACTATAAAGTGGTTGTGTAGGTATCACAACATAAAATTCCAAGTCCACACTGTAAAGTGGTTGTGTAGGTGTCATAACAAAAAAGCGCCCAGCCCACACTGTATGTGGCCATGTAAGTGTCACTGAAAAAGTGGTTGGTGTTAGGAATGGCATCCAATGGTAGAAACCAAGCCAAAATCAGTTCTTTGTGAGCAAAATACAGTCATCCAACCTGGCTTGTCTAATAACGAGACAGCTCATCTAACCAATGCTAGAGTGGAAAATGGACATGAAATGATGATGATGATGATGATGATGATGATGATGATGATGATGATGATGATGATGATGATGATGATGATGATAATACTATTTCTAGTTTATTTCATTTGTAATCAGAAAAAAGAAAAATAAGGACTAATTCTGTTGTCTTAAAATTATAGGGGATTTCATTAGCACAATATTTTTTGTTTTTGTTTTCTTTTCACTCTACTTATTTTTTTAAACACCACCTCCATTCCTTTTTTTTTTTTTGGTGAATTTTTTAGTTAGTTTCTGTACTGCAGGTGGGTTTGTGAAATCTTGGAAACAACAACAGCACCCTCCTATAACTACAGAGTTGATGAATGAAGATTGATTAATCTCTGCAATAAATCTTACTTTTGAAATATGAAATCATGATGAAATAGCAGAAACTATGGATATCTTTGTTTTAAAGGAACAACATATATGTGTGTGAGTGAATTGGAGCAGGACAGAAGAGACTAGTCATTTGTATAATAAGCCAGGTAGTTCAGAAAGGTATCATACCCAATGACTGACAGGCTACAAGGTTAAAGGAGATACACTAGAGAGAGGCAATTACAGGGGCATCAAATTATTAGACCAGGTTATGAAGGTTACAGAAAGAGTGATTCACAGCAAAGTTGATTAGGGGAAACATTTATGAGATGCGGTTAGGTATTATGTCTGGGGAGAAACACTAATGATGACAAATGAATGAGAAGAATTTAGTTAAGAATAAGTCCCAGTATTTAGCATTTGTTGACCTGGAAAATTCCTTTGACAGATTCCCATGCTTTCTAACCTGGTGGGAACTTAGGAAGCTAATGATAGATGACAAGCTTGTGAGAGCTATCAACAATGTACAGGGGTACAATAAACAAGGTGGAGGTTAACAATAACAACAATGATGAATTTAGTGTGTGGGTAGGTGTCCACAAAGAATCAGTTTATTATAGTCCACCATGTCATAACAGAAATTCAAGACTGGATGTTCCAATATGCTAATGATCTAGCCCTTATAGCAGAAACAGTTGAAGCTCCAGACATGGAAAGAAAATCTGGAATCAAATGACCTCAAAGTAAACCTAGCAAAGACTAAAGTGTTAGTAAGTAGGAAAGAGAATATGACTCAAATACCATCAGGTAAATATCTATGCTCAATATACGGAAATGTTGTTGGCAGAAACACCATATGATGCATATAGTGTGGACAATGGATGCACAAGAGATGCAGGTGGGCTGACAGAGAAGGTAGACTTCATAAGTGACAGGTGTGCAGGAGTAGGGGACAGGAAAAGAACTCAAGAAATGGATTTCTTCAAATGCTCAGACGGCTCACTAGAAGTAGTAGTCCTGTTAACCTCTTATTATATATATATATATATATGATGATATATATATATATATCATCATCATCATCATCATCATCATCATCATCGTTTAACGTCCATCTTCCACGCTTGCATGGGTTTGGAATATACACAGTTCAAGAGTAACCAATCTTATATATATAGGAGTGGGGGTTAATATGATGGTGTGTGTGTCTACCTGACCACTGTAAATTCTGCTGGACAGTTTAGCCAGCTGGCTCCAACTGATAAAAAAACAACAAAACAAAACCAATTTTTTATTTCATCTATTATTTCGTACTTTTTTTTTATTTTGTTTCTTTTTTATTTAAGTTTTTTTGGTTTAATTTTTTATTTTGCTAAATTTATATTTCTTCTTTGATCATTTAATTTTTGATTTTGTTATGTTTTTTATTTCATTTTTTATTTCATCGAATGTTCATTTTGTTTTATTTTTGATTTTGTAGGGATTTTGGGATTGTATTAACTTTTCATTTCATCTTTTTCCCATCAACTTTTGATTTAGTAGGGTTTGATTTTAGTGGATTTTAGTTACTTTAAGACTTTTCTCATTAAATTTTATTACTTACATGGCATTACATTCATCTAAATAATTTACTCTTTTTTTCATTTGAATTATTAAGAAAATATAATTTTAAAATATGAGCATAACTAATATTTCAGGCCCTTTTTTTTCCTTTCTTTCATTCATCCTCACCTTTCTTATCCCACTTTGTTACCTCAATACTTATTACTACCTGTTTTCATGGCTTCCTAAAAATACCCACTTATATATATATATCATCATCATCTTCATCATCATCATCGATTAACGTCTATCTTCCATGCTAGTATGGGTTAGACGGGTTTGTCCCATTTAGAGGCAAGTTGGGTTGAGTGACCATGTCTCGCTCATATAGAAGAGTATATATATATATACATATATATATATATATATATATATATATATATATATATATATATATATAATAATAATAATAATAAGGGTTGACGGACCCAGCATATTTATCAATGCCAGTACCAGTTGTATTACAGCGCACTCAATGGGCAATGTAAGATACATTATATATATATATATATACATATATATAAGTGGGTATGTATCTATGAGCCAATCCTTTAAGAAACACATGTAACAGGACGATACGCAATAAAAATCTTATACATGTAAACAAGATGTCCTCATTTCTTCTAATATATACACTTTGCCTGTACATAGAGTGCTTGTTTTAATACCACCACCAGTAATTCAATGAATCACATACACTATATATATATCAACATCATTACCATTTAACATCCATTTTTCCATGATAGCACGAGTTAGATGATATATATACATACATACATACTCACACACAAGAAACATACATATATGTGTATATAATTATTTATTATTTAGTCTACTCCATGCCTATTGCCACATAGGGTGATTTCAAATGATCTCCACTTTACCATTTTAACAAGTCTGAAAAATCCTTCCCATGCATTTCAGTTCTTCATTTCTGTTTTCGAACCAAACAGCTTTTGATTTATACTGTTTTCTCTTTCCTTGTGACACACAATAAAAAGATGTTTTCAGTAGCAAGCTGGAGGTCACACAACCAATATGTTCAAGCCATTTCCATATCAGCATACCTTTATTATCTCATGTACAGTCAACACAAATTATTTTACTGAGTCAGTCATTAGATAACACCTATGTTAAGCCACCACCTTTATTTAGTTGAAATTGACACCAGTACTTATTTTTACAAGTCTTATTTTATCATTCTCCTTTTTTATTGAATCACTAAGTTATGGGACATAACCACAGACACACACACACACATATAGATACATACATGCACATATATACGGATGCGCAGGTGTGTGTGTGTGTGTGTGTATATATATATATATATATATATATATATATATGTTCACACATATATGTACACACACATATATATATATATATATATGTATATCGTCATATATATCGTCATCATCATCATCGTTTAACGTCTATCTTCCACGCTAGCATGGGTTTATATATATATATATATATATACATATGTACATATATATATATATTAAAACTTTTATACTCTGCTATGTATTGAGTTCCTTACTTACTGTGGTTACCTCCGATTCAACCCGGAATAACTTATATATATATATATATATATATATATATATATATATATATATATATATATATATATATATATATACATATGTACATATATATATATGCATATGAATATCACTAATAAATAATACTCTAAATGTGTTGGTCTGTTGGTTCATTGGTCTCATGTCACATTTGACAGCATATAATGAGAGAATGAAAGAAAGAGAGAAAGAATTATTATTGGGGTTGAAGAAGGTGTATATGTACAGAGCAGGCAAAGAGTGAGAGAAAGAGAGAGCGGGGGTGAAAGGGCACTATACAAATATGTGTGAGTGTGTGTGTGTGTGTGTGTGAGTGTGTGTGAGTGTGTGTATGTGTGCACTCTAACACATACATACAAATATTTGCCAACTGCTCAGATAACAAGATAAACATGGATATCTTCATGAATGTTAACATTCAAAACATTAGTTCCATTTCTATCACCTATATTATTATCTTGCTGTCATCAATGTTTGTAATGCTAATAATTATGGAACAAAATCAACGCCATATTCTATTATATATAAAGTATATTCTTCATTAGAAATTACTCTCAGTGGGGATGGGTCCTACATAATGGGGGGGGGGGTAAACAGGTGGAGGTGTTGGAAAAACCTGTAATTTTTCTAGGTTGTCGCCATTGATTTTTTTAAAAACCAGAATTAGTCATTTAGCTTACATATTGTGACCCCCCAACCTATCCTATTTATTTTGTAGCATATGGGATTTCTAGTAATGTACATTTTTTTTCTCATCTATAATGTTTTTTAATGTCTAAAGAAAATTAATTTTCACAGGAATGCTACTAGTTAAAATAAAATTTTGCCCGAGAGAGATTAGCAAAATTTAATAACTGGGGGAGGGGTGTGGTGGAATAAGAGTGAGCAGTTGGAAGAAATTTGAAAAATTGATAAGCCAGGTGGGAAAGATTATTCGAGACCTGAGAGTAACTGATAAACTACATAGATCATTTGTAAGATAGTTGCCAGAAAAATAAATATAAAAAAAAAACAGTGTGATGTGCATACTACTGGTTTATTCTTTAGGGTTGTGGGTTGAAGTGTAGCTATATGCAATATTCTCCGATATGAAAAGAAGTATATAATACAGCATGTTAAGATTTGATACATTTTAACCATTGTTATTGTACTGCTGCAGAATCTATTATAGCATATAATATTTGTTTGTCTGTCAACACTGAAATGCCTGCCATAAAAAAAATTCTCTGAATTAAATAATGAACTGATTTATATCAACACAGTTGCAGCTTAACATTGTCTGTTTTTCCCATTTGGTGGCTGTTGCAGTCCGTAATCGGTTTTCCAAGTTTGAAAGGTGGGTGGTCAGCGTTTGGTGTGCTGAATTTGGGAAGTGGATCATTGATTGGTTTAGCAGGAGTCCTGAGTGCAGGTTAGTGTTAGGTTTAGAGTGAGAGTTTTGTGGGCGGATTGGAACAATAACAGTCTTATTTACAAATGTATATATATAAGTAGTAACACAACAGTTAGTTCACCATACCGAGAACAAATGTTTCACCTTAGCGGATCTTCAGCTCAGACTCTAAGGTGAAACATTTGTTCTCGGTATGGTGAACTAACTGTTGTGTTACTATTTCTACCAAACTCATCCCATGGACTGAGTGCTCTACTACTATGGATATTACCTTCCAGTACCTTTATATATATATATATATATATATTAGGTTGTCTCACATGAAATGTCGTATTTTTAATAAGTTTCTTTATCAGCCATTTATAAGCTCGATTATGTGTATGCTTGAGTTTAATCTTAACTATCTTTTATTCCAGACAATATTACCATTCAAAATTGCTACCCACAATCCTATGACAATGTTGACAACTGAACAATACCGAGTGGTTTTCTTTTACGAATACAAGCTGGGTCACTTGGCCTCAGAAGCCCTACAAAACATTAAGCGAGCTTTTGATAACGATTCGACACCAGAACTGTCCAGAGATGGTTTCAAAGATTTCGTTCAGGAAATGAGAGCCTTAAAAATGAACCAAAAGCGAGACCCATATCAGTAATTCGCCATGATGAATTGAATGCTTTGGTTAAACAAAATCCGAGAACAACGGTTTGAAAAATCTCATCTGAGCTCCAGACATCTCGCTCAACTGTTTCTCGACACGTGAAGAAAATTGGAAAAGTCAAAAGATGGACAGGTTTGTTCCACATCAACTTCTTAATGAGATTCAAAGAAACAGGCGTCTTACAGTGTGCTCAATGGTTTCTCGGTTCGAAAGAGATCCATTTTTGCATCGACTCATTACGTGCGATAAGAAATGGATACTCTTCGATAACAGTACCCGAAACCACCATTGCACCATAAGAAGTTGATGGTCACTGTATGGTGGTCTGCAAATTCATTTTTGCAACAAGGCAATACTGTAACAGCAACATCATATTGTCAGAAAATTGATCGTATGTATGAAAAATTGAAGAAGAAGCATCCCAGACTAATGAATAGAGATGGCCCAATTTTTGCTTCACGATAATGCACGGCCTCACACCTCTCAAGCTACGGTCCACAAGTTGCAAATTCTGAATTATGAAATTTTGCAACATCCTCCCTATTCTCCTGATATCTCTCCTACTGATTATCACTTATGAGCTTTTTATACGCAATAAAACATTCTTAAATAAAGAAGAGGTAATTGAAGCATTCGGAAAGTTTATCAGTGCAAAAGATGATAAATTCTTTGAAGATGGAATATATGCCTTAGAGGAACGTTGGGCGAAGGTCAAATGTAAACAACGATCATATTTTGAATAAATTAAACACTTAAAACAATTTTATTCTTTCCATTTCAAATACAACATTTCATGTGAGACAACCTCATATATATATATATATATGTATATATATATTTGTATATATATATATACATATATATATATACATATATATAACTACATACATATATACATATATATATACATATATATATACATATATATATATATATATATACATATATATATACATGTATATATACATATACATATATATACATATATATACATATATATATACATATCATCATCATCATCATCATTTTACGTCCTGCTTTCCCTGCTTGCAAGGGTGGGACGGGAACTGATTCTGGCTTGATTTCTACAGCTGGATGCCCTTCCTAACACCAACCTCATTTACAGTGAGTGCTGTGGCGCCTACATGTACACTTTACAGTGTGGGCTGGGTGCTTTTTTACCGTGGCACCTCCACGACCACTTTGCAGTGGAATGATAGAGACCCCAGTCCTATCATCTCATTTCTACAGGTGAGTAAACTGGAGCAATGTGAAATAAAGTGTCTTGCTCAAGGAAGCAACACATCACCCGGTCTGAGAATTGAACTCTGAACTCACAACCTTTCGATTGCAAGCCCAATGCTCTAACCACTAAGCCATGTGACTCCATATGTACATATATATATATATATATATATATATCTTTCGATTGCAAGCCCAATGCTCTAACCACTAAGCCATGTGACTCCATATGTACATATATATATATATATATATATATATATATATATATATATATATATATATATATATATATATATATATATATATATATATATATATATATATATATATATATATATATATATATATATATATATATATATATATATATATATAGGAACAAGTAGGACCCCGACGGCTACTAATTCTGGACTAAAATTATGGTCCACCTGGTTCCTTACCACATTTCCTTCGTTATATATATATATATATATATATATATATAGGAGGAAGTTATAGTTCACTTGAAGCATTGTGTAATGAGGTAATAAACGTTTGTATTTGTAAAACCAAGACAATGCAGGTATGGACATAGAATAAAGAATGCAAATGCAAAAGATATTGTTGACAATTAGTCTTTTACCTTAGATTTATTTTAAATGTCCTTAATTTTCAAGATAATATCTCTTTTTCGGAGGGAAGTAAAGCGGTTAAACCAGTGTTCTAAATAGCTTGCCAAGTCATGCTGACAGCATGACTTGGCAAGCTATTTAGAACACTGGTTTAACCCACTTTACTATATATATATATATATCAAAAGCTTGTATTGAGTTAGAAACTCAAAATAGTCTCATTACAGTAAATTAGCTCTAGGAAAAAGGCTTTTCCGAGCCGTATATAACTGAACAAAAAGGAAAAAAACGAACACAGACACATATATATATTGTATTCAAATCGTAATGGACCAAAATCGCTAAGGTGAAAAAAATACTAACTACAGACAATAGGGTTTGCTGGGCTCAATTTAAGAACAAATTAAGAAAAATAAATACAAACCAGTATTGTGGTAACTACTAGTATTTTTTTCACCTTAGCGATTTTGGTCCATTACAATTTGAACACATATATATATATGTCTGTGTTCGTTTTTTCATTTTTGTTCAGTTATATATATATATATTAATTTTGAAAACACTGAAGATTCAAGGTGTTTTTGAAATTAATATAACAGCACTTATGAACCCCATTGCATTGAGCTTTGAAGCAATCGGTAAAGCAGTTTTAATACTCCAGTTAATAATATTATTACTACTACTATTATATATATATATATAATACATTATATATACATTTTTTTTTTAATATATATATTATATATCATCATCATCATCGTTTAACATCCATTTTCCATGCTAACATGGGTTATATATATATATAACGAAGGAAGTGTGGTAAGGAACCAGGTGGACCATAACACACCAGAGTACTCGATACTTTGGGTAGTAGAGTGGGTAATAGGAAAAGAGTCGGTTCCGACTCTTTTCCTATATATATATATGTAGGAGGTGAATTTTATTGTAGCACAATAAAGCAATGCAAATATTGGATAAGTAGCACTCAACAGTTTATTGGACTGGAGTATATATAAGAAGAAATTAAAAGATAGTTAGAAAAGTTCCATGTATTTTATTATGCGCATTTCAAAAACAAATATCATCCAGAGACGATATTTGTGTTCTCATCAGATAAAATAGGGAGACATATCTGATAAGAACGCAAATATCGTCCCTGGATGATATTTGTTTTTGAGATGCGCATAATAAAATACATGGAACTTTTCTAACCATCTTTTAATTTCTTCTTATATATATATATATATACATATCATATATATATATATATATATATATATATATATATATATATATAGTAATAATAATAAATTTGAAGACTAAAATCCAAAGAGGGCTTGATAAGGATAAATATATATCAAATATATATGAACCGTAGAGCAAATATTTATTAAAATAACAGATTAAACTTTAAGCAAAGAATCGCTGTTTTCACCCTTAACAGGATCTTCTGAAACTATACATATATATATATATATATATATATATATATATATATATATATATATATATATATATGAGGGCAATCGTAAAAGTAAGGTCTCCTCCCGATATTGCAACTTTTCCGTTAAAATCCTGTGGATGGTGCTTCGGCAAACCTCAGGAACCAAAATGCAGAGAGCATCCTCCGCCGATCTTCTTTACGCATGTTTTCCTCAGAAGGAGACCTTACTTTTGGGATTGCCCTCATATATAATAACTGCGCGAAATTCACACTTAGCAGTAGCATTCAATGGGAGCTCCATTCTCAATGGCTGCCAAGCCAAGATTGAGCATCCCAGCGAAGTGCACGCATGACGCATGCTTGTTTGGGAGTGAAGGAAGCACCAATCACAACAGTGTTGCCAACAGCCGTACGAACAGTTTCTCTGCATCCCCATCGCAGACCTTACTTTTGGGATTACCCTCGTATATATATATATATATATATATATATATATATATATATATATGTATATGTATATATGTATATGTATATGTATATATATATATATATACATATAGGTATATATATATATATATTTATATATATATATATATATATATATATATATATATATATATATATGTATATGTATATATATATGCATATATACATGAGTCTTTAAAATGTTGGATAGAATGATTTGCAGTATTGTTCCGTCCCTCTGTGCTGTCCTTGAGCAAGTCACATTTTATGTTGCTTCAGTCCACTCACCTGGCAAAAATGAGTTGTACCTGTAATTGAAGGAGTTGGCTTTGACACACATTGTGTCTTGCTGAATCTCCCTGAGAACTGTGTTGTGAGAGCATGTCTGTGGAATGCTTTGTCACTTACATGCAAATTTTACAAGCAGGCAATTCTGTTCATTAAATCACCTGTGGAACATGTCAAAGATGCCAATGGTCCAACAGCAGTCAACAATATTATACATATATCATATTACACTATATATATAATACATCTTTTGATATGGTTTGATATATTATATATATTATGTCTGTCTGTCTCTCTATGTATGTATGTATGTATGTATGTATGTATGTATGTATGTATGTATGTATGTATGTATGTATGTATGTATGTATGTATGTATGTATGTATGTATGTCAGGTCACCAGTTGGTGCTACTGGTAACATGTATCCCAGTACAACCTGTCATAGTCGGGTCGTTGGCGACTAAACTGGCAACCCCACCAAGGTTTCTTGGTGAGGAGGGTGACTTTGGACATCCTGCAGGACTAAAAACAAAACCTGTCAAAAGGCAAAGGAGCTCTTAAGTGTCAATGGCCATCCAAAATCACCGGGAGAGATGACCCCTTAGCCTTTGTCAAGGCAGAATTCTAGGAGAAGGAAAACTCTGATATAACACCTGCAACCCTGATGGTATCCAATGATGTTGACTTGTTCTTCTTTTTGGTAAATATCATCTTGGTTAAGAGAGTGGGACTGGCTTTGTGCAGTGCCTTTGCTCACTATAAAAGCTTCATGGCACAGGCATTGCTTTATATATGGAGATCTCTCTGCACTTGTCGTCACATGGTACCATGGGCCCAGCACTATGTGTCAATAATTGTCACAAGTGTAGTGTTTGTACCAGAGTTTTCAAGTCGCTGGCTGGACTAAAAAGTCACACTCGTTCAGCGCATTGGTAGGGGTTCTCCTACATGGATATAAAGTAGTGGCCGTACTCGAAAACGAGTTGGCAGCCACCATGTATGTATGTATGTATGTTTACTTGGTTAGGAAGGGGATTTAGGACACCCTGCAGGACAAATATAAAACCTGACAAAGGGCGGAAGAACTCATAAGCGTCAACGGCCATCCAAAAGTGTGTAAATATGTATATACACATGTACATATGTGTGTATATGTATATGTGTATATACATGGGTGCATGTGTATGTATATGCGTGGGGACATAGAAATAGTCGGGCTGGACACCCGATCACGCGGTTAAAACACTGGGAGTGAAGGACCCCCTAGCTTTTGTCAGGGCATTCTTCTAGGAGAAGGCAACTCAAGAAACTAGGATGGATAACTCTGATATAAAACCTGCGGTTCAGTAGTTACCGATGATGTTGATCTTTTCTTCTTTTCGGGTTATAGCTACTGCCGCTCAGAGAGTGGGATTGGCTCAGTGCACAGTCTTTCCTCACTTTAAAAAATATCTTCACGCACAGGCATTGCATGATAGAATTAATTAATAATTATTAATAATGGTATATTGTGCAATGGCCATACTCGATAACAAGGAGGCAGCCATCATGTATGTATGCATGTATATATGTATGTATGTATGTATGTATGTTTGTATGTAGTTCTGTGATGCTCTCAACTTAATAATCTGTAACACAAACTTTAAGAAACCAGCCAGCCATCTGATTACCTACCAATCAGAAGAACATACAAGCCAAATAGATGGATGGGTCAGGTTATATTGTATGCTTCTGGTTGGATCTTCAATATCACAGTGTAGTGATCCTTTCTCATGTTAGTTGTGAGGCTTAGTTTCTTAAAGTCACCCTCACTACCTCATTTTATGTTTTCCTGGGTCTGGCTTTTCCTCGAGTTTCAGTCACTGGGATTGCTCTGCATTTTTTTATGCTGCAGCTATCCCCCATATGCATCACATGTCCATACCAACACAATCTTCTCTCTTGCACATTACATCCAATTCCTCGTACGCCAAGTTTTTCCCTCAGTTCACTTCTGCTATATTGTTCATGCCCACTAACACTATACATCCATCAGTGCCTACTTACTTCATTTCTCTCCAGCCTTCACAGGCCTTCTGCAGTTCAAATGCAGGCATCATATAATCTACCCTTCACTCTGAGTGAGAAGCACTTTGTTGTCAGCAGAAGTATTAGATCTCTAAACTTCTTCCAGCCTGTTCTGATCCTGGCTATCACACATTCAGTGCATCCTCTCCCACTGCTAATTTGATCGACTAAGTAAAAGAAGTTGTTGACAACTTCTAAGGAACCTCTCTGGCTGCTGAAGGAATGTACTTCACATGAGTTCTTAGTGCTTACTTCTCCTGTGCATCTGCTACATTCAAAGTCTATCTTTTCCACTGCTTGCAATCTCACTACATCTCTTGTGTGCCCAAAGACTGCATACGGTGCACCTTATATAATTCCTGTCCACCCCTTTCTGACATCTCAAACAAGGCTATTTCCTGATGGTGACACCCTTCTGTCCTCTTTCCTACTTATTAGCACTTTCATCTTTGCTAATTTTGTTTTAGGCTTTTCAACTCTAGGTTCTTCTTCAATGATTAAAATTTTATCTCTAACTTTCCTACGGCTTCAGCTATAAGGACTAGGTCAGCAGCAAATAAGAGCTCCCACGGAATGCCAGTTTTAAACTCCTCACTACTACTGCACCCACTACCCATACCTGCTCCAGAAGCGCTCCTTAACTACTACCCTTTCTAAATACTTGAGGTATCCTCACCATTGCACCCTAGTAGCTACACTCTCTACCCCTTGTTCACCCCCCCCCCCCTTATCCCCTCACTACTCCCTTTCCACTACGACTCACCCCCACTGTTGAGCACATCCCCCACCCCCACACCACTAAATCGCCTCTCCCCACACCACTAACCAGCTACAGATACACCTTACCCCATCACATTCCCACCCCCATCATATTGACCACATCCCTCACACCACTACATCCCCATACACTAATCAGCCATCTCTACACATCCTCACAAACCCCTAGAACTTAGTACCTATCTCTCTCCCCATAACTGTGAGGGCTCTACTGTTGGGTCTATAACCAACAACCTCTCTAGTAATCATGCCACAAAAATGTACCCAGTACACTCCATTTGGGTGGTTGGTGACAGGAAGGACACCTCACTGTAAAAAACCATGCCTAAAAGGGTTGAGAGGACCTTTCAGCTGTGCCAAAGACACATCAACCTCTCTAGTGTTGGTGATCTACATGACAAATGCACCCACCACACGCTGTGAAGTTGTTGGTGATGGAAAGGGCATCCAGCCATAGAAAGCTTGCCAAACAAAGTGTTGAGAGAACCATTTAGTTATATCAAGTACTTGACATTCTCCCTAGATCTACACAATAAAAGCACCCAGCACATGCTGTAAAGGGGTTTGCGTTAGGAAGGGCATCCTGTCATAGAAAGCTTCCCAAACAAGGAGTTAGGAGGATCCTTCAGTTTGTATTAAAAGACAGTGACTTTTCTGCATTTGATAATTATTTCTACATTTGGCACAAGGCCAGCAATTATCCCAGTGTATTAGTGCTGCTTTATTTTATCAACACCGTAAGGATGAAAGGCAAAGTTAACCTTGGTGGGATTTGAACTCAGATCATAAAGGGCTGTAACTCTTTGCTGCAAACATGGCATCAGACCCTCTACCGATGCTGCCAATCCACATTTGATAATGACCATACATAAGCAGGATACAGACCTCCTCAGCCTGTCTGGGATATCAGTGGCCTTGTTTCAGTTCTTGCTTGGTCTATGTAGATCGGTCCAACTCTTGCTAGCAGGGAGAGTGGACGTTAAATGATGATGATGATGAAGAAGATATATATATTTGTTCTCCCATCTCTTTCTTTCCCCACTCACTCTCTCTCTCTCTCTCTGTTCATTTAGGATTTAACGACTAAACAAGGAAAAAGGTTTTTTTTTCTATTAATGTTTATATATTCTCTATCTCTTCCCTCTTCTCCTTTCACTTCTTCTTTGTAGCTAATTGATACATTGGGCCTTGTCTCTATCTCTTCTTTTCAAATTGCAGCTCATTGGTTTGTAGCATATTTTATCTTATTTGTAAATTGTCAAAAGCCCAATTGTCTTGTCTTGTGTCTATTTGTTATTGTCCCATGTGCAATGGAACCGGTTGTATCAATCTTAAAGCACCAAACCAATGTATCTCCAGTGTTTCTCTTTTAATTACCAAACTTTTTTGCCAGGGCTGTACTGATTCTCAATAAAAGGAAAAAGGAGTCCCACAAAATTATTTGGAATATACTTGAAAGATCATCAAAACCTTACACCAATGGTACCAAGAGATGTCGTCTCTATCTTAGTGAAAAATTTAGAATATTATAAAGTTTGTCGTCTCTCAACAATAATTATTTGAACTAAAAGAGCGAAATTTTTAGAGGATGCTTCCATCCCAAAAGCAAACTGCTTGCTAAATAGAAATACTCAAGAAATTCAATTGATTTTCAACCACATTATAATTTGACTTATATACATTCTCTTTCTCTTTTCACACTTACATAATACAGTACACCTTCTATATTACTCTACTCCATACCTTAATAAATATTACCATCTCTATATTACATACCACCATAAAATATCATACATCTGCTATAGCCCACGAATAATAAAATGTGTACAAATTTGCTATTCCAAATTTCGTTTTGTTATAATACGTTTTTCATAAATTAGATTTAAGCATGCTTCACTTTTAACAATATCTTATAAACTCGTATAAGGACCTGAAAATTAGGTCACAATTTTGATCCCTCTTATATTCTGGCGAAATGGTCAATATTGGGCCTTGAAACATTAGGTAGTGCTTTTGTTTTGTGTATGAACATAAATAAATGCTATAATATATATATATATGTATGTATATATATATATATACATATATATATATATATATACATATATATATATATATATATATATATATATATATATGGTGGCTGCCAACTCGTTTTCGAGTACGGCCACTACTTTATATCCATGTAGGAGAACCCCTACCAATGCGCTGAACGAGTGTTACTTTTTAGTCCAGCCAGCGACTTGAAAACTCTGGTACAAACACTACACTTGTGACATTTATTGACACATAGTGCTGGGCCCTTGGTACCATGTGACGACAAGTGCAGAGAGATCTCCAGATATAAAGCAATGCCTGTGCTGTGAAGCTTTTCTAGTGAGCAAAGGCACTGCACAAAGCCAGTCCCACTCTCTTAACCAAGATGATATTTACCAAAAAGAAGAACAATTCAACATCATTGGATACCATCAGGGTTGCAGGTGTTATATCAGAGTTTTCCTTCTCCTAGAATTCTGCCTTGACAAAGGCTAAGGGGTCATCTCTCCCAGTGATTTTGGATGGCTATTGACTCTTAAGAGCCCCTTTGCCTTTTGACAGGTTTTGTTTTTAGTCCTGCAGGATGTCCAAAGCCACCCTCCTCACCAAGAAACCTTAGTGGGGTTGCCAGTTTAGTCGCCAACGACCCGACCATGAGACAGGTTGTACTGGGATACATGTTACCAATAGCACCAACTGGTGACCTGACATATATATATATATATATATATACATATATATACATATATATATATATATATATACATATATATACATATACATATATATATATATATATATATACATATACATATATATACATATATATACATATATATATATATATACACATATACATATATATAGCTTGTGGGCTTACGGTTTTGATTTTTTACCGCGCAGCTGATATATGGAGTCACCCAGATATTTTCTTGTTTGCATCACTTATTACATAGGGCGTTATTACATAATAATTATATATACATTTATTAATCTCAATCCTGGCCTCTTCTATCTATACCATAAATTAAATGAAAATCTTAATTATGTCAGCTATAGCGTTAAATCGCCCTCGGATAGTAACCTCCTGGACGCTTCGGGTGCATTAAGTCTGCGATAGAGCAATCTCCCCTTAATACATAATGTAGTGTCAAAGGAAGCAATTCATAAACATTTCTAACATGCTAAAGGTTACATTTAAAAGTCAGCTTGGGGTATGTAACTGGAATTGCCAAGTTATATATACAGATGTTAAATGAAAGAAATCTGACCTGCTTTTTAAGTGCATTTTTCACACATAAACGTACTTAAAAACACACACATACTAACATATATATACATTTATGAATACAACCAAACACACATGCATACATACACAGATATACGATAAAACTGGACGATCACATCAGTTACCTACTACAACAACCATCTGATGTCGCTAAAGTAGATAAATTTTGATGAATTGCCATAAGTATTTTTTTATCAAATATTGTTCTGGTAACAATTTCATGTCTCTAAAGTAGAGACATTTCAATGACTTGACCACAGGAATGACATTAAGAACTTCTTGTTAAAAATATTGTCTGGTGTGTCTAAAAGATAAAATCATAAAGCCCAACAGGGAGCATGCCTTTGGCAGTCCCAAGGACATCTATCTTACTAGGCTGCACTCCAGCCAATAGAGCTCTCAGCTGATAGGATGCCAGGAGAAATGTTTGCATCCACCCCACTATAGAGCTGGTCCTGTATTTATATATATATATATATATATATATATACATATACATATATATATATATATATATATATATATACATATATATATATATATATATATATATACATATATATATATATATATATATATATATATACATATATATATATATATATATATATATATACATATATATATATATATATATATATATATACATATATATATATATATATATATATATATACATACATATATATATATATATATATATATATATATATATATATATATATATATACATATATATATATATGTATATATATATATATATAATAAAGGAGTGAAGAATAATACGGATCGGCATAACAATACTGATCAGTATTTTGAAAATTTAGTTGGGTGTCAATTGTAATTAAAATCAAGTGCCACAGCATACTGCAAATAGCGGTTTTTAGACACACTGGACTAATGAAACATTTTTAATACTTCGAATAACCCGATTCGTGTTATTCTTCACTCTTTTATTATTAATACTCCAGGAACCACTTACCTAGGAACTGTATTGAATCGGCCACCTGAACACCACAACTAAGTAAACTTCTTGTTGAGTCAAACAACGCAGAACGTTAAAACTATCCTCGATACAGAGTACTCAAAACCTCTTCTTGGATTGCCTTAAACGATACCTCGTTAACTTAAATATATGTATATGTATGTATGTATATATGATGGACTCTCCTGTCGATTCAACATATGAGGGTTCAACAGAGAGAGAGTTATAAACCTGACAGCAGCACCAACAAGCTTTTTCTTGTGTTCACCAAGCCTTTACGAGGGTGTACAGAGAGTTAAGAAGAATTTTTGAGGGGAAAAATTTATGTAGGATGTGGAAAATTAGGTCACTGCTGGCTTGGTAGTACTATGGTTAAATTCATCATAGTGGTAAGCTGGCTGGGAGATCTTGCACTGCACTAAAGGGGAGGATGGGGGAGGAGTGCTGGGGACCCCAAAGAATGATAGGTATATCTATCAAGGGAAGGAAATAATGTGGGTGGGGGAAATAGTGGTTAATGGATAGGAGTGGAGTAGAAAAAGAAGAGGTATAAAGGTCATAGGAATAGGAGGTGGAAGAGATGAGGGGTCAGACTATCTACTCACATGCATACAATGTATATATTTATGCATTAAATAAGTATAGATATATATATATGCAACAAGTAAAAGGAAAAATACAGCAAACAAAGTAAAGTGAAGA
>OZ024740.1:309381548-309386548 GCA_964016885.1 Eledone cirrhosa | reverse complement strand
AAGTCAGATTTTTAATTAATAATTGTTTCTACATTTGGCACAAGGCCAGCAAATACCCAGTACATTACTGGTACTTTATTTTATCAACCCCATAAGGATGAAAGGCAAAGTTAACCTCAGCGGGATTAGAACTCAGAATGGCAAGGGCCATAACTCAATGCATCAAAGCATGGTGTCCGAATCTCTACCGATACTGCCAATCCACCACCCAGATAATTATTTCTACTTTTGGCACAAGGCCAGCAATTATCCCAGTGCATTACTGGTACTTTATTTCATCGACCCCGTAAGGATGAAAGGCAAAGTTAACCTCGGCGGGATTTGAACTTAGACCATAAAGGGCCGTAACTTTTTGCTGCAAAGCATGGCGTCCGACCCTCTACCGATATTGCCAATCCACCGATTTTTAATTAATAATAATCTTGGTCTGATACTTCTATTTTTTTTAAATCCTGTTTTTCAGTCAACTATTAATCCCCAGTAATATCTGGAAATTCATTGTGTATAGTTGGTTATGATGATGTATGACACTGTAGTCACACACTTTACATTCATTTATAAAATATACAAAATACATACATACAAATATACACACAAACTTACACACACACGCATATATATATGCGTGTGTGTGTGTATGGGTATATATATATATTCATACATACACACTCATAACTGTATATATGTATGTGGGTCTATGTATGAGAGTATGTGAGAGATACAGAGAGATATTGAAAAGAATAAAATTGCATAAGTAAAACTATAAACTATATGAAGGATAAACAATGTGACAGAAAAGGTTAGTGGAGATCATTTGGTTGTCACAATGTTGATTTGATAAGAAATTTCAAGTTTTTTTTACAAACCAGACACACACATTCAGTCATATAGACACATCAAATTCTAGCATAAGGAGAATATATTTGCTAGTCATTCATATTAATTTGAAATCCAATAGAATGATATACAAAATGAATATCAAGGAAAAAAGATATATTCATAGGTCAATCTATTTCTTATTTATTTTGAATTCATCCTCTAAATATGAAAAAATTACTGGGATTGTATTATTTATTAGATATGTTTTTTAAAATGTTTTTGAATTAGTTTAATCAAAAAAAAAAATATATGTGTATATATATAAATATTAAGAGAGCCCAGCTCTCCAGCAGCACTGCAAAATTTATTATGATTGTTTTTTCTTCATTAAAAAGCATGTAAAGAAAATATATAAAGACAGCCAAGTTTTAACACAAACATATTTGCATTTATACATAGCAAAATAATACACACATACATACATATACATATATATATGTATATATATATATATATGCTTGTTAAAATCATCAATATAAATCTTAATATTAATATTTTCCTTTCTTGATACATGCAGGCAAATATATGAAATATATAAAATTACCAGGCAAATATATGAAATATATAAAATTACATATGAGAGAAGAAACTATATATACAAACAGGAGCAGAGACAGAGAGTCACACATATTTTATATATATATATTATATAAATATTTATATATACATATATATATATACACATATATATGAACATATATACAGACATATATGTACACAAACACACACACACACACACACACACATACATATATATACTATATATACACAGGCACACTCACACAAACATATATATTCGATTATGCATTTGTTTCATGATGTGAAGACATTAACACTAGCAACACACAGACAAATGTGAATCACACAAGCAATAACAAGTCAGACAACCAGGAAAACATAAGTTAACATAAACAATACTAACAACAGCACATACAGTAACATCAACTCCACTACCAGCAATGACAACAACAATGAAAATATTAACAGTGATAAAAACCATGTCTTACATGTGTGACCCAATAAAATTAGAGAGACATTTACAGCACTTCATCCACTGCATGCAGTTTTCTGGATACAGCCAAAGAGACTAGGGTGTACAAAGAAGCCATGACTAAATTCAAAACCATCATAGAGAATGACCCAAGTGGGATTTGCCCACTATACAGTATAGAAAAAAGTATAGAAAAAACTAAGAGGCAGATAGGGATGGTCAACTTCATGCTTGCCTGTGATACCCTTGGATTGTGTATAGTTTTAGAAAAAAGCCTTAGATAAACTGAATTTAAGAATTAAGGTGATAGAAAAGCCAACAACTCCCATAAAATTCCTGATTAGTAGGACACATCCTTTTGAAAGAATTCTTTCTACTGATTGAAACTGTATAGTGTGTAGGGTAAGCCCACAGGTAAACTGCGAAACTAGGGATGTAGTCTACAGAATAAGGTGTACAGAGGGTTGGTGCATAAACATAACAATGACATATGTAGGTGAAACAGCCCATTGAATAGAGAGGACAAAGGAACTCTAGTAAGAACTCAAGGAGGAGAAAAGCTCGTCAGTGTGATACCAGCATGCCAAACTATAACATGGGGGATCAATAGATAACATAGAAGTAAAGATCTTATCCATACAAAGAACCAACACAATGCTCAGACAAATTACAAAGGCCACACAAATAATAGAAAATAGACTGAACCTCAACAGAAAACACGAATGGAATATATACACCCTAACACCACAAACTAATAACAGAAGACAGAATAGGACACATAAGTATCAAGCAGCATAGGAAGACACAACAGTACAATATACAAACCCACACATATACACACAAGACACATATACAAATGTCAAACACAAAGACAAATATAGTAGAGTATATACAAGATTTAATATAGAAATGGCTTTAACAGGACTAGAACTGTTTTATTCGAATGAAACAGTTCTAGTCCCGAAGAAGCCATTTCTGTATATACATATAGATATGTATACATACAAACAAAGATACAAAAATAGGCCATAAAGATACTATTATTTCAATGTGTAAAAGCTTGTATTACATAAATATATGTCACAGTGTAGCAAATCAAATGAGGATTTTTTTTCTATGTAAACTCTTAGTCTTTTAGCATTTACATTACTCTATGTATACTATTGTATTTTGGTGGAAAAGGCTTCACCTCACATAATATTGAATCTATGAGATTTTGATATTATTTATTTTGTGAATAATACCTTAAAATCAGTATCAGTGGCCAGTTAAGGCCGGTTTGAACAGAAAGTGGTGAGAGAATTCTGGCCAGATACAGCCGGTTTAAAGCTAAAGAGTTAACTCATAAAAATGAACTGATTATAGTATGTCCACATCACTTAGCATACTTTTTTTTTTAATAGGAGATAAGATCCACACTGATTTATTTAATTTATTCAACTTGTTTGTTAGACCAGTATCTATGTTTAAAATTCATTTTGATCTCTTACCATTCTACCTGCTAATACTATCTCAATCCATTATATTTTATTTTTCCCTTACTCATAGTTATTTCTAAACCATATGAGTACCTATATACCAAGCTATTAAATTTTATGTATTTCTCAATTATAATTCTGTCTATACTTGAATGTATACTCATATATGTATATGTTTATGCTCATATATATGTTTAGGTAGCTGTGTATATATACCTGTATATGTATGCTTGTTCAAGTTGTGTTACTGGTTCAAGTGGCTGGCTGTAGCCTAAAAGTACACCATTTTCTGTAATCTGACAAGCAATTGCAATACTCTTAGCAGAGTTTGCAGCCATCATGTGTGTATTTATATATATATATATATATATATGTATGTATGTATGTATGTGTGTATTTATATGTGTATATATATATATACATATAAATATATATGTATGTGTGTTTGTGTGTATATATATGAGTATTTCTTTGTACAACTAGCATTTTACTATTAAGTGTGTGCATTTTCTGTATGTGTATATGTGTGTGTAATCATATGAATGCATGGGTGTGTAGGAGTATGGATATGCATGTATATAATTTAAATAATAATTATTTGTATCTCTATTAAAATCTTAAATCGATAAATACATATGATACAAATGTGTAATCTTTTACAAAATTTTAGTGAAAGTTACCCCCCTTTGTATGTTATTTTCTATTATTCTCTGCAATGTCTTTGACGTCATACTAACCAATGATCCCCTAAAATTTCACTGAAGTTAACCCCCAAATAAATGTGAGTATGGGCTTTTGTGGACTTTTTGCTGATTTGACTTGTATATTTCTGAAGAGATACATCTTTTGCTATACATGCTAGGTTTAATATATACGTATTTTTCCTATTTTTTTTTTCTATTATGTTTATCCTTTGTATTCTACTGAGTTATGCGTTGAAACAATTGTAAAGTATTAAATGTTTTGAGAACTGTTATCTGCCTGATGACCCTGATTTAGCCTTAATAAAATGAATATTAAAACTCTACTTCGGTATTGAGAACTCTATTCCTTCAGTTGTCAACCACATACAGATATACATACATACATATGTGTATATGTATATATAAATATATATATATATTTAATATAGAAACGACTTCTACAGGACTAGAACTGTTTCATTCGGGAGAAATAATAGACATACCTATATATATATATATACATACCTATATATATATAATAATAATAATATTATTTATACTTATATATACACTATATATAATTATAAACAGGAAAGGTCAGTAATTTATTACTACCTTATTACCAGTAGGAAAAATAGCTCAATGTAAATACATCAGATGTTTTACAGAGCCGGAATATAAATTACAGAATAATCAAAACTATGTTCAAAACATTTTATTGCTGACAATCGTTTCTTCCAAACTTTCGTTTGGAATCATCGGAGCACCTGCAATATACCTATATTTGTGTATGAAAAGCAGTTTCTATGAAGGTATGTATATATATATATATATATATATATATATATATATAGGTATGTATGAACATATATATATATATATAGGTATGTATGAACATATATATATATAGATACCTATATATATATATATAGGTATGTATGAATTATCACACTACATCCACCATAAGCT
>OZ024740.1:309364048-309369048 GCA_964016885.1 Eledone cirrhosa | reverse complement strand
TTCTATATGTGTGTGTGTGTGTGTGTGTGTGTGTGTGTGTGTGTGTGTGTGTGTGTGTGTGTGTCCATCCTGCTGAAACATTATAGTGGCTATCATCAGATCCCACACACAAATGCCAACTGAAAGTCTTAGACCTTTTGGTTACCCCTTTTTAAGACTAATGTCCACTGATAAGATCCTTGTAAAATCCTATTATTACATCTTGAAAATGTTAATTAGCAAATTTTTAGTGTTTGCATTTAACAGTTTTGGGAGGATCAGGGTGTTTTCAAGTTGAACCTCTTGAATATTTCAATCACCCTTATATGGTCGCTTCATGGCTGTACTGTAGTGAGTTTACTCTAATTTCAGTCATCACACCTGTTTTTATTCAACAAATGTGTGAGTGGCAGGATTGAAATAATATTCGTTGCATTATAGTATTGTACCAATTTGTAAATTCCTAATATATACTCTCGAGTCTCAAATAATCGCCTCCTCCCTTCATGTTAAATGTTGTTAATCTATCTCCGCCCTCCCCGCTCTTAGACAAGCTAGAAAAATTATCGACCCCCCCCCCCCCCCCAATCCTATTATTTGGGACCCGAGAGTATATATATATATATATATATATATATATATATATATATATATATATATATAAGTATATATGTGTGTGTAACTGTTTACTATAACAAATTGAAGAGCTGTGGAAAAATATAAAATACTATCAGATATTTAATGCTAAGACTAAGTCAATGGCAATTCAAAAAATTTCTCATTACTGATATGCAGTCGTTTTAAAACTAGTAACATAAAACTGACTAATGAAGCAGTCAAGCTCACCTTTTTATTAAGTCCATGCACCTTCACTTACACATATATTAACATATATACAGATCTATACATACATACATGATTACAAACACACAAACACACACATATATATATATATATACATATACATATATATATATGTATAATTTTATATATATATATAATTATGTATATATAAATACATACATTCAAACAATGGCAAGAACATAAAACTTACGTAGAAATTTTGTATGATTGAAGTACTGTACAAAGATCTATATACATGTATATTACAATTCTGGAATCTTTGTTGAAGCAACTTACTAATGCCTTCAGAGAGCCAAACAATATTAAAGGTGCAAAGGCCTGTACACATACATATAATATATATATATACATATATACATATAATATATATATACATATATACATACAATATATATATATACATATATACATACTACATATATACATACAATATATATACATATATACATATAATATATATATATATACATATATACATATAATATATATATATAATATATATATATACACATATAATATATATATATACACATATAATATATATATATACACATATAATATATATATATACACATATAATATATATATATACACATATAATATATATATACACATATAATATATATATATACACATATAATATATATATACATATATACATATAATATATACATATATACATATAATATATATATACATATATACATATAATATATACATACATATATACATATAATATATACATATACACATATAATATATATATATACATATACACATATAAAATATATATACATAAAATATATATATACATATATACATATAATATATATATACATATATACATATAATATATATATATACATATATACATATAAAATATATATATACATATACACATATAAAATATATATACATATATACATATAATATATATATACATATATACATATAAAATATATATATACATATACACATATAAAATATATATACATATATACATATAATATATATATACATATATACATATAAAATATATATATACATATAATATATATATACATATATAATATATATATACATATATAATATATATATACATATATACATATATATACATATAATATATATATATACATATAATATATATATATACATATAATATATATATATACATATAATATATATATATATACATATATATACATATACACATATAATATATATATACATATATACATATATATATGTACATATATACACACACATATATATATATCCAAAATTAAATTAAATTAAGGGTCATGTCTGAGACATGCGCCATATCCACCGTAGAATAAGCTCAAAGATTCCAATCAATAGATCCTAGCATTTTATATCAACTAGAAATTGATTGACATATATATACATATATATATTTAAAATAAACACATGAAGCAATCACAGGGGATAATTTGTAAAGTGTGTAAGCACACAAGCTGTATGTGCTTACACACTTTACACTTTATATGTGTAAGCACACACAAGCTGTGTGTGCTTACACACTTTACAAATTATCCCCTGTGATTGCTTCATGTGTTTATTTTAAATATATATATATGTATATATATGTCAATCAATTTCTAGTTGATATATATATATATATATATATATATATTTCGTTTTTGAGCTTGTTTTGCAAGATTTCTTATCTGAAAACATGTGTTGAAACAGATATTGTTGTACTTTGGGAGGGTCATGCAGCCAATAAAAACACACGCACCTGTTGGGTTTCACTTCAATTTATTATAAATTTCTGGTTGGTTGGTTGGTTGGTTCGATAACCACAACACACAAAAATAAAATGGTGTAGGACAGGACAAAGGAGGGACACAAAATAATAACCCAGTCACTGAGGAGGTCACAGAATGTATGACGAAAAAGCTTTGACAATATATAAACAACCATCCGGTTATCCAACCAACCAACCAGCCAGCCAACCGGAAATTTATAATAAATGGTGCTTATAATAAATGGTATTTTTTTTGGCAGTATGACCCTCCCAAAGTGTAACAATATATTTTTATATCTATATCTATATATATATATACACGCACACATAACTATATATTTATAAACACGGACATATGTATATACATATATGTGTGTGTATATATACACATATTTATATATACATATATATACACACACATATTTTTTTTTTTTAACCAAAGATGATACTTCAAATCATTTTATTTACTCACATTTCAATTTTAATGCTACTAGATAACACTAAAATTAAAACAGGCAAATGTTAACAAAATGTTTGAAGTATGATTTTTGGATTGTCACTTGATTTCAATTATTATGCTCTTTATTCTTCCATAATACATTGAGCTTTTTCACATTTGGTAATGAATGAGTGTTATACCCACTCTTATTCACACACACACATATATATATATATACATATTTATGTGTGTGTGTGTATATATATATATATATATATATATATATATATATATATATTAAAATACATGTATCATTATATTTTGTCTGATGAGGATGTACTGTTGTACCTCTGAAATATGTATAATAAAATTTAATTGATCAAAAGAACATCTATTTTATTAATATTTGTATTTTAATATTAATAACTCTGGAAAATTATTTTTACTGTAGAGTGCTTCCAATCTACTGTAAAACTCATTCTTTGATGTACTCATTGAATCTTGTTTAACTCTTTAATATATATATATATATATATATATATATATATATATATATATATTGTTATACTTTGGGAGGGTCATGTTGCCAATAAGAAACACACGCACCAGTTGCTTTCACTTCAATTTATTATAATAAATTTATAAATTTAGGAATAAATCTATAAATTTCTGGTTGGTTGGTTGGTTCCACAACCAGATAGTTGTTTATATATTGTTTCTGAGAAACAAAAGGGCGTAGGACAGAACAAAGGAGAGGCACAAAAACAAAGAAAAGAATCCCCAGTCACTGAAGAGGTCACAGAATGTGTGACGAAAGAACTTTGACAATATATAAACAACTATCTGGTTGTGGAACCAACCAACCAACCAGAAATTTATAGATTTATTCCTAAATTTATAAATTTATTATAATAAATTGAAGTGAAAGCAACTGGTGCGTGTGTTTCTTATTGGCAACATGACCCTCCCAAAGTATAACAATATCGGTTTCAACACACGATTTCAGTTAAAGAATCTTGCTAAACAAATTCAGAAACGAAATATATATATATATATATATATATATGTGTGTGTAAATGAAGTAATTCCATCGGAAAAGTCCAGGAAAAAAGAGTGCTCTATGTAGGTAACAGAGCTTAATTTTTTGCTTTTAAGAAACCACTGGTAAATGGAATAATTGCCTTATGTTGTTTATTACATAACTCTCTATATATATATATACATTTAGAAAGTGAACAACACAAAATATAACTGCTCCACTACCAAAGGTTTCTGGATCCCATATATTAATATTGTCTGGGATCCAGAAACCTCTGGTAATGGAGTAGTCATATTTTGTGGTTCACTTTCTAATTAAATAGCTCTGTCCTATACATAGAGCACTCTTTTTTCCTTTGCTTTTTCTTCGGAATTATCTAACACACACATATATATATATATATTGTAAGAACAGATTAAAATTTAAGGAAAGAATTGCTGCTTTCACCTTTAACGGGATCTTCAAAAAACGGATTTGTTTCTTAAAAGGATGCATTGGCATACCTTCTATTTCGACAACCAGGATAAAGCGGACAAAAACCAGGATAAGTTTGGTTTTCTTTGCTTCAACTTTAACCTGCTCTTATAATAAATATAGTTTATATATATATTCCTTATGGAGCACTCTTCGGATTTTAGTCTCACATTTATTATTACTATATATATATATATACATATGTATGTGTGTGTGTGTATATATATATGTACATATTTATGAAAATGTATATGTATGTATATATATATATATATGTAAATGTATATATGTGCATGTGTATGTGTGCATGTGTGTGTTTATATATATATAGAGAGATTTATATATACACATGCACATAAATACATAAACCTATTCCAACACACACTGCCTACACTTGCACAGAAACACATCTAGAACAAACCAAAGCTATATAC
>OZ024740.1:309176548-309359048 GCA_964016885.1 Eledone cirrhosa | reverse complement strand
GTCGCTAAGATGGTCACAACACAAACATTTTTCCAATCGACCCACGTTGAGCAATAAAAAATCGATATCAAAATTGATGTAAGGGAGATAACCAACTTTATTGACAATCCTTATAAAAAAAGGGAGCTAACCAACTTTATTGACAATCCTTGTAAAGAGAGTAAGATATGGAGACCTTCGTTTTCAATTTTAAAACAACAATCATCGTCGGACGAAATTTCAGAATCATTTCATTTGATTCATTTGAAGATAAATCACTAATATTATCGTTTGTTTCTTGTTTATTCTTTGTTGCACTTTCAAAGTTAAAAAAACACTTGTTGTTTTAACTTGTTTCACTATATTAAGTGTTAATTTTCGCGGTAAGGGCCTAATCTCGCAGCAGTCTCGAATTGACGAGATTTTGATGATGATTTGTTTATTTTTAGAACAATCCTTATGGGACTTTCCATTCAAACCATTGGGACCTACAGCTTTTACTACATCAGACGTGGATACTCCCTTCTCCTTTCACCGAACCCAATTTCCCCTTCGTGTTTCCTTTGCGATGTCCATAAACAAGTCGCAAGGTCAAACTCTGTCCGTCACTGGAATTCACTTGGATGAACCTTGCTTTTCGCACGGACAATTCTACATTGCCTGCTCACGAGTTGGCAGTCAAGATAATCTCTTTGCATTTGTTCCGAAAAGAAAAACAAAGAATATCGTCTATCCTGAAGTGCTTTAGTGTTAACAAAAAAACTTATAACAGCTCTGCCTTGACTTCACCTTACTCATTACAAAACATACCAATGAATATATCATGCAGGATATTTTGGATTATAAGTTCAAAATTTAACCATACATAGCAAAGGATGCTCTCAAAGAATAGATTTTCTCTTATTCTACTCTCATTGTTTTTTTTTGTTTTTTTATACAACTCTGTGTTTTCATTACAACTTTTTATACTTTAGCAAAACTGCCTGTTTTTTTACAGATTTGCGACATGTATTGTCTTTAATCATTTGTATAATTACATCCTGTTCAGTGTTTTCCTTCATTATCAACATAGTTTTATGTGTACAAAGATTGCACTAAATATTCGTTTGCATTAATTATTGAAGACTTCTGCTTATTTTGACAGGTTGGGGACAAATAATGTTCTTCTTTTACTTCCTAGCTGTATATTCTTAGCATAATTTCAAACCCCAAGTAAATCTGTAGTAGTGCATATAGTGAATATAGAACCATACAAACAAATACTCATATAAATAACTTTATAACAAGAAAGTACAACTTCATAAGCTACAAATGTTTCTTTGGTAAGCAATCATCTCTAGAGTTTTATAGCTATTGCTATCTAGTGGTATGTATGTCCTTAACAAAGGCATTCCAAACATGTCAATACTCTCAATTTTTTTTTCAGATTTAGTCTATCTGGGACTACATTATGCAATGTAATGTTAATTTTTAAATGATAGCATGTGATACAAAATAGATTATGGTTGCTAATTCCAACAAACTGAACAACCATATTGGCTGAAATTTTTATAGTGTTTATTAACTCTTTAAACTCTGACTACATGTGTGGGTCCTAACTCTGGTGGGTATCTGCACAAAAAAATCACTGAAAAAGTGATATTCATCATTTAAAGCTAATCCTCATCCCCAAACACCAAAAACATTGTTCCTACATTTGGCACAAGGCCAGCAATTTGAAGGAAAGAGGACAATCAATTACAGTGAAATTCTGTTATAACGAAATTCACAGGGTATATAAAAAAAATTTGTTGTAACAAAAAATTCTTTATAACAAAATCAACCGAAACACATCAAGCATGTGGCTGGGGATTGAAAAACATTTCGTCATACTGGTATTCATTAAAACGGAATTTTACCTGTATATTGACCCCAGTGTGTTGCTGGTACTTTATTTTATTGACCCCATAAGGTGAAAGGTAAAGCTAACCTCAGCAGGATTTGAACTCAGAATATAAAAGGCCATAACAAATACTGCTTTGCATTTTTTTGATGCTCTAGCAACTTGGCTAATCCATCACCCTATGCTCCTTTCCTTGCCCCCACCAAATAACAAATTTGACAAATATCACAATGTAAAATTTTTGATGATTCATGAAGGAAGTGGTCTACATAACAGTAGTAAATAGAAATGCCTGGCAGAATGGAATGCTGGTCAAACATTGTCCAAACTAGAATGAATACCTGTTTTAAACAGATGCTGCTGAGCTACTTACTAAACTGTCTCCAGGATTTTTATTTTGGTTGCTGTTTTAACTAAAGATGATGACTGGGCACACAGCTGTTTCCCTTACTAATCAAAAAATGTGTCTTATACTAAGATTATTGAATAGAAAACCTTTCATTTCAATGTTTGAATATATTTTTCCTTGCATGGTCCCAAAACAAATTATATTCTGGTTAACTATGTTAAATGGTAAAACTGAAATATTGTGATATTAACTGCACAGTAAAGTATTGATTGTTGTAGAACTTACTTTGTATCAAGCTGGATAAGATTAGTATCAATAGGAGCATCTGGGTTTTCTTGGGCCACACTAGCTGGCCGTGAAGATGGAGGTGTATCTTGTGGTTTTGGATGTGTTAGAGTGAAAGGAAGTTCAACAGATAAGTCGCTAGATATTTGAAAAAAGAAATGAAATCAAATAAGATAAGCTATATAAAAACAATGATTTCTACTTTCTACTTTAGGCACAAAACCAATATTTTTTTTTTGGGGGGGGGGGGGGGGGGGGGGGGGAGAAATTATACCAACCCAGTACATGACTGATACTTTATTTTATTAACCCATGAAATAAAGGCAAAGATAACCTCAGCAGGATTTGAATACAGAACATAAAGAACCAGAATAAATACTGTTAAGCATTTGTCTGATTCTCTAAAACTCTGCCAACCCACCACCCTATGTGAGGGCTTGAGAACTGATACAGTCATTCAATTATTTCCGAAGAAATAAAAAATCAAATTAATCTCTCTGAAAGGTTAGATATATTTTTGTCTCTCTCTCTCTCTGTGCAATGGTAGTGCTGGAGGGAAAGCTGAAATATAATCATAGACAATGTATAAGATACATGTGGAATGACACTTATTTGCACAATTGAAGTGAAAGTGGTGTAAATTTCCTTGGGTGCATATAAGTGGTCCTGGATTCTACCAAATTTATTCTTCAGATATCAGTTTATGGTAATATTGCAAATTTAGTCTATAATCTATAAGAATCTATTTACTAAAACAACAATAACTTAATCAAGTGAATTCAGTTTGGTAAAGAGAAAAAAAATATCAATTTAAAATATCAACAATATTACTTGATAGATATAGATAATATTAGTTCAACAATTGTGGTAATTATATTTTCAATTTTAAATTTCCCAATATTTTGTAAGTCACCAAGTTTTTTTGTTTTTTTTAATATCAATTTTATTTTGAATTTTGTTAAGAAATGAATATAATTTGATTGGATTTACCACAAATATATGACCAGTTATTGGTTTACCAGCCCCAAGAGTATAAAAGGTAAACTTATGATTGACATATATTGAAAATCAGAAAAAGTCAGAATAATTTCTATAAACCATCATAGCACCAAATTCATTATCCAGCTAATAATAATGGTTTCCAATTTAGGCAAAAGGCCTGCAACTCGAGTGGAGGAAGTCAAGATTAAATTGACCCTTGCATTTTATTGGGACTTCATTTTATCGACCTCTGGAAAGGTGAAAGGCAAAGTTGACTCAGTAGGATTTGAACTCAGAATGCAAAGAGCCAGAACAATACTGCAAAGAAAGCCTTTGTCAGATGTAAAATGACTGCCAATTCATCACGCTCATCCTGCTAACAATAATGATTTCTACTATAGGCACAAGGCCAGCAATTTTGGGGGAGGGGAAAGTTAATTAAATCGACCCCAGTGCATTACTGGTGCTTTATTTTATCGATCCCGTAAGCATGAAAGGCAAAGCTAACCTCGGCGGGATTTGAACTCAGATCATAAAGGGCCATAACTCTATGCCACTAAGCATGTTGCCCAACGCTCTACCGATTCTGCAAATCCACCTCCCTCATCCTGCTAATAATAATTGTGTCTACTTTAGGCACAAGGCCAGCAATTACCCAGTGCATTACTGGTACTTTATTTTATCGACCCCGTAAGGATGAAAGGCAAAGTCAACCTCGGCAGGATTTGAACTCAGATCGTAAAGGGACGTAACTATGCTGGAAAGCACGGCGTCCGACCCTCTACCGATACTGCCAATCCACCACCCTGCTAATAATAATGACATTTATACAATGCTGCCAAACTTTGTAAGTAATGAGATCTACCATATCAAATTGTACATAAATATATAGCTGATACTTATCAAATTTAGTACTCCCAAGAATCTCAGTACAGGTGTGATACAATTAATTACTGTAGCTCTAGGACTCAGCCTTAAGACATTCCTATTCTATCTTAAACAGTTAAAATATAATATAATATCAAACATAATACAGAAATCTGAATTTCTTGGAAATTCATGTGAAACTTTCACATTTAAGTGAAGACCTAAATGTATATAGAGTTAGTAATGTCTGAATTAGGTTTAATGTCAGAGTTTTATTAGATTTAAAGGATTCCAACTAGATATTAAAAGTAAGTCGTAATCCCCAATTTTATGAACATTTACCACCATAACAAACATGCACCATAATTCTACTACTACACACATGCTTGTCCTTTGTTGTTGAAGATGACCAAGACCCAAGATTGGCTTGCATGTCTGGTGAATGAAGAAGTGGCTGATGAGATCTATCTAGGCTACTGTTAGATTTGGCTTTGCAAAGTGAACAAGTTATTTTCAACTGTTTCAGCACTACTGTGGATCAAATTGCACTACTTCTGTTAGTTTAGGGCAAGCAACTGTAAAGTTTCATGCACAGTTACAACCTAGAGTTTTGAAAGGAAATTAGAATACATTATTCCTTAAAAAATAACACTGAGAATTAAAAAAAAATATATGGAGATTCTTTACCTGGAGGCAAATCCTAGAATTAGTTTTACCTTCACCTTGTATGATACAACAATCCCTAAATTTTCTTTTGGATTGCTTTCTACAAGACTGCAAGAAATTGAAACAGAAAATTATTTGAATTGAAAAGGGTTCACATATGAAATAGAAGGAATAAACATTCAGGTATACATGTGTAAGTAAATACATATATGATACATATAAACCCAAAATAAACTAATAAATATTTTATGGCATAACCCAGTCTTTAGCTTAAATCTACATACAAACATTGCTAGAGACATAAATTTAAACACTTTTCATTTTTATAGATACCATATAATTTGAATAGAAATTCGATTAAGGTAAGCTATTCATGAAAAAAAATTTGCAATCCCCATTAACCATTTTAATTTAAGAAACCTTTTCGACAACAAAAATGTATTATCCCAATCTCCATAGCTGCAATACCCCAAACAATTTCCCCCTTAAAAGTAATTGTATTTCAAAAGTTCTAATATATATTGTGCAAATGTCCAAACAGATAAAAACACTGTTTCCAAAAATTATATTAGTTTACCTAAGAATTACTTTAACTTTGCATTCATCAATATATTTACACTCAATTTTAAGAAACTGAACTAAAACAGATACTGCAAAATCTCTTGTCTGGTGCTCTAAGAATTCTGCAGTCCAGTGACAAGGACAAGTACTTTATTTGTTCACTCTGAAAGAATGAAAGGCAATGTTGACCTCAGCAGGATTAGAACACAGAACAGAGAGAGCTGGAATAAACATCTTTTCTGATGTCCCAATACTGCAAATTTTCTGGCTTGAAAGTTTCTAGTATATAAAGAAAAACTAATTCATTGAACATAAACCAGATTAATTTTTAAATAGAGTACTGAAAGAAATGAAGAGACACTTAGAGAATGAATAATGAGTCACCAAAGCAAATACAATTAGCTGGTTTTAAAATAGTCTGTATATATGAATACAGATTTTAATTTTCTCCTCAATAAAATACATCCAACCAACTCTGTAAATTGGTAGTGCCAGTGTCATGATAAAATGAACCATGCCCTCTTTGTAAAGTGGTAGTGTTGGGGCCATGATAAAATGCACCTAGCCCACTCTGTAAAGTGGTAGTGCTTGTTCCATGATAAAAAGCATCCAACCAACTCTGTAGGGTGACACTGCTGAAGCCACAATAAAATGCATACAGTCCATACTCTAAAGGAGTAGAAACTATGCCAAAATTGGATTGTATAAACAAGATGTGGGCACTTGATCAGTATAACCTGAGAACAGGACAGTCCATTTAACCCCTGCAAGCATGCAAAACAGACATTAAGCAGTGATGATGATGATGATGATGATGGTGATGAAAGAGAAAACTAAACCCTAGAACTGCAATATTTTAAGGAACATTTAGCTGACTGCTGTAGAACAAGACAGAGCCAAACCTCTGTTGAGCCCACTTTTCAATGTGGTTTGGATACTTTATTGAAGCTATTTCACTTCACTCATTTGTTAATATCCTTGTGAAAGGTATCATTCATCATCATTTCATTTTACGTCCGCTTATTCCCTGCTTGCAAGGGTGGGACGGCAACTGATTCTGGCTTGATTTCTACAGCTAGATGCCCTTCCTAACACCAACCACATTTGCAGTGTGGGCTGGGTGCTTTTTTGCCGTGGCACCTCCATGACCACTTTGCAGTGGAATGATAGGGACCCCAACTTAATGTTTTCACCGCAACCACCAACACCACCATTACCAACATCATTTAATGTCCTTATGTATCACAGTTTTTAGAATAGGGACATCATATCATTGTGTATTGTAATAAGTAACTAAAAGGGTAAGTAATAGTAAGGGCTTCTGGCTGTAACACAATGTCTGAAAAAATCATGTCCAACCCATGCCAGCATAGAAAAGTGGACATAAAAACAATAATGATGATGATTTCCCTGCAAGCAAGGGCTGGATGGGCACTCACTCCTCAGACATGCAGGGTGTTGTCCCTCACTTACATATACAAAGTGTACTGGGTGCATTTTATCATGGCATCAGCACTAGAGAGTTTGTTGTGCCCTTGACACAACTAAAGAGTCCTCCCAAACCTTTGCTTTGCAAGTTTTCTATGACTGTATGACTTTCCTATCACCAACCACTTTACAGAGTGTACTGGGGTTGTTTTATCATGGTAGTAACTTTAAATAAGTCATCATGCTTTTAACACACCGGAAGAGTCCTCTCTGCATTAAATATAATGTCTGTGTCAACTTAAAACAAATCAAATATTACAAAGAACTTTTAGAATATATGCACATTGGTAAATGTATAAACAATTAAATTGATAATGATCTTATTTTTTAAAAGGGAGCAGTTTTAATAATCCCAATATTTAAATGTAAATTTAAAACAAAGAAAAACATCAATATTGAAAATATAACATTGGAATTAACGATTACTCACATGGTAGATGAAGCAAGACATGTGTCTTCATGTTTGAGTTTTCCATCAAGAGCCAGGCCCCTTTTGTCTCGATTGTTGTCCAGCAATGGAGTTAAATGATATACCTTACAGAAACCTGTTTGGCTAGGTTGGATAGGAAAGCCTTCTCTGTTTTATGCCCATTAAAAAAAGAGCAGGATAAAGAAAAATAAACAAATTAGTATAATGAATTAGGTATGGATAAACTTTCAAGATAATATTCAGAATTTCTTTAGTTACAAATTATAATGTTATTCAATAAAGAAATAGTGTGTGTATTTTAAACAATGAAAATAAAACAAAAGTCAGATGTAGGTTGTTAAGAGTACTTCATTGCTTTATGATTGTTTCAGAGGGCTGATTGATCATGGTAAATCGAATGATCAAACACTGGTTAGTGGTTACGTCACCACCTATTTTTAGTGCCGATATTTGAGATCAATCACTCCGTCTTCCTCAGAAACAATGAAATACAATTTTTATTTACTATTTATATAAGGAGTCAGAAAAAAAAAATTCTGTTTAGTGTGGCTATGGCAGGGGAGAGAAATA
The DNA here is from genome assembly GCA_964016885.1 of Eledone cirrhosa. NCBI lineage: Eukaryota > Metazoa > Mollusca > Cephalopoda > Octopoda > Eledonidae > Eledone > Eledone cirrhosa. Next base: position 309,350,990 of record OZ024740.1, on the reverse strand, counting down.
GAGGATTGATGAGGTTTGAGTAGGAGACAAAAGATAAGGAAGCTGGACTTATTAGCGAGATAGTTGGTCTTTATTTTATTCTGGTATGGCCAAATCCAATAGTCAATAAAGAAAATAGTAAAATATTGTTTGAGATATATTGATATTTGCAACTCAGAAATAATAAATTAAGAAAAAGAGAAAAACATAATCATAATTTAAGCAGTCTTTATGGCCCACATATCTCTCCTCAGAACAATTTGATTCCCCCAACATAGCTGAGTATTGGAAGTGTATAATTCAACAGGGCGGTGGATTGGCAGTATCGGTAGAGAGTCAGACTCCATGCTTTGAAGCATAGTGTTACATCCCTTTATGATTTGAGTTCAAATCCTGCCGAGGTGAATTTTGCCTTTCATCCTTACGGGGTCGATAAAATAAAGTACCAGTAATACACTGGAATAATTGCTGGCCTTGTGCCAAAAGTAGTAACAATTATTTCATATAAGGCTCCGTGGATTGGTAGTATCAGTAGAGGGTTGGACGCCATGCTTTGCAGCATAGAGTTACGGCTCTTTAAGATATGAGCTCAAATCCCGCCGAGGTTAACTTTGCCTTTTATCTTTATGGGGGTCGATAAAATAAAATACCAGTCACGCACTGGGGTCGATTTAATTGACTTTCCCTTCCCCCTCAAATTACTGGCCTTGTGCCTATATAAGAAACCATTATTTCATATAAGGATCTGTGGATTGGCAGTATCGGTAGAGGGTCGGACGCCATGGTTTGCAGCATAGAGTTATGGCCCTTTATGATCTGAGTTCAAATCCTGTCAAGGTTAAATTTGCTTTTCATCCTTACAGGTTCGATAAAATAAAGTACCAGTAATGTACTGGGTAATTGCTGGCCTTGTGCCAAAAGTAGAAACAATTATTTCATATAGGTTAGTAGAAAACATTCCAATACACAAGTTCTAAACAGAAAAACTGCAACTGTAATCAGCTTTTGTCACCAGTCTGAACTTTTTCATATCTCCCATGTTATTAATGTCCTTGGCATAGCATAAAGGTTACATATTCCTCCTTTCCTTTCCTAACATTCTCAGGATTATACATATATGAGAAAAGGAAGATGATCCATTTTCAACAAACTATGTCTGTGTCTTAGCTATTACTATTGTAGCTATTACTATTTTACCCAAGGGTCTCATTTTATCCAATCCTATATCTGTAAAGTGCTATGTCTATATAATAAGGAAGAAAAAACAATTCTTTTTTATAACAACTGAACATATATTTTCAAAACAGTTTGCCATTTTATTTGATTATTTTAAAAACCATCACATCTTTATTCAAAGGAATACATTTTGTTAGATATTCCATTATTAAATAGAACAATACAAACAGAAAGCTGTGATTTAATCAGCATTGTAACTTCAATTCTTCTTTTATTAACATATTCATTAACATATTTCTGTTAAAATATGAATTAATCAATGTAGAATCAGGAGGTATTTACTAAATTTCTTAAAACTATTTAGATGGTATTTGTAACATAGTAAACAGATTTTGTTTCATAGAAGCAGAGGTGGTTTTAGGCAGGTTGGTAATGAAAGGGTTAAGGCACTAAATTGGACTAATTTGTGAATATTTTAATTTTTTTTTTCATTTCTATAACTTCTAGTTTATTTTATAATAATAGAATTACAGACAATAAATCAATTCACAGTTGTATAAATAGCATTGCAAACATTGATGGAAATATGAAAGAAAGAGAAAAAAAGGATAAAAAAGAAACCAAGCAACAAACAGATAGTGGGGGGGGGGGGGGATAAAGAACGGCACATCTGTCTGTAGGAAAGTAGGAGAAAGGGTTATAAATGCCATAAATGAGAGGAAAAGAAGGGAAAAGGCAAGTACTATGAGGCTATGGATGGGAGGGACAAGGGGGAGGGTGATAGGGTCTATGACTGGGCAGGGTGATGTTTGGGCTGCACCCCACGGACAAAACTACAAAAGCATTTCTACGGACAATGGCCAGTGACATCCACTGCAACAGCCACTCCACCTCAGACAGGCAGCTGATGATCCGATTTTACGGAGGAGCTTGGCAGTATGAAGTCAAAGAATGCCTGAGGTCTCAAAGGCGACCAGTGCAAAGAGGAAGTGACCAGATAAGCCCCGGTATTTGCTTGTTTCCTGTCCTCTGCATTGCAGGCTGCAGTACCAGGGTTTGTGACTGAAGCAACTAAGTTGAAGGTAGAGTTTCAAGGAAATCCATTTTGAAAAAACAAAAATTACTATTTATGGGAAGTATTTAAAATTATTTAGAAAATAAGAAAAATTGCATTTAAAAATTGACTCTCAAATGTTTATTGTATCATTTTATCCTGTCTCACTAAATAATTGTTTCTACTTTTGGCACAAGGCCAGCAATTATCCCAGTGCATTACTGGTACTATATTTTATCAACCCCGTAAGGAGGAAAGACAAAGTTAACCTTGGCGGGATTTGAACTCAGACTGTAAAGGGGCATAACTCTATGCTGCAAAGCATGGCGTCTGACTCTACTGATACTGCCAATGCTGATACTGATACTGCCTTACTAAATAATACAAGCATTGCTGAGACTACTTGGAAATTGTTGAATAGAATTAGCAGTAAAGCAGCTGTAATAAGTTGCTAACCCCAGTGAGATCAGTTGCTAACAACATAGGGATCAGTTGCTAATCAACATTGGAGCCTGTTGTTAATCAATAATTATAGTAGAACAATTAATCAACAGTCTCAGTGGTGCCAACTATTAATGGATAATAATCAGTTACAACGATGAGAACAAATATTGATATTTATATCATTCCAATGTGATAAGAGAATGATATTTATAACAATCAATCAATCTAAATGAATTATAAAGGCAAAAAAAAAATAAGATATAAAATATAATCAACATACTCGCTCTCCCATTCTGCAACAGTGCACTTATATTGCGCAGTAGAGAAAAGACAAATATCAGCAACTTGTCGTACTATATGAAAAAGAAACAAAAAAAATAAGAAAATGAATATGTGTATGTATATGTGTGTGTGTGTATATATATATATACATACACACACCCATATATATATATACACATACACATATGTATACATATAAACACATTCACACACACAATATATACACATACATATATACACATATATATACACATACATATATACACATACATACACACACACATATATATATATATATACACATATACAAATACCTATATATATATATATAAATATATATATATTATGTCAGTGTGTGTCACAAAAAAAACAAGTGGTCTACACTGTAAATGTGGTTGGCATTAGGAAAAGCATTCAGCCATAGAAACCAAGCCAAAATCAGTCTAGTGTGAGCTAGATATGGTCATCTGCTCTAGTTTGGTTCACACCTGGACAAGTCATATAACCCATGCTAGTGTGGAAAAATGGACATTAAACGGTGATGATGATGATGATGATATATATATATACACACACATATACACACACATACATATACATGCATTTAGATATTTAAAAGAATAAACATATTTTTAAGAACCATTAAGTGAATTACAAATTTTGAGTGTATGTTAGCATAAAATTAATTGCTTCAATGCAGGTTTAAGCCTAGTGAGTGATAAACTATAATACTTAGAGATGTAGGGGCTCTAAGTATTATAGTTTATAGGGCATGAGATTGGATATTCTATAGGTACTTTCCATCTATCAGCCAATTTTATGAAAATGTGCAGTGTTAGAGTAAAGAGTTGAATTTTTTATGTGATCAAGTCACAATTCTGTTTTATACTTTTCAAGAATGTCTTCCAAATGTGGTTCCATGGGGTTTGTTAATTCAAATAGCTGTAGTATTGTTACCAGTGAACAGCTTGTTGGGAAACTTTGTAGTATTATAATAAAGATGTTAATTTCTAATGTGAAATAATCACATTGTTGTTTTATTTTTTTCAAGGGCATCTTCTAAATGCAGTTTCATGTGGTACAGGACATAAACTACTACTACTACTATGGCTGAGTTTACACTCGCAAAGATTCAGCACGCTTTCTCCAATTGCCCCGGTCGAGCATGATATTTCTCAGTTCATCAATGTTATCAATGTTGGCATCTCTCAGCAGGGTATCAATGAATGAGACAGCCTGTCTTCCAACGCTTCTTCGTCTAACCGTCAGTTTCCAGAGCACAAGTTGTGATACTATCTCTTCTTGATGACAGATGCAGTGCCCAGCCGGTTTCATTCATCTGCAGGCAACTTTTTTTGAGACAGGGCATAAAGAATTAAATAATAGCTGACACCACATATACAAAATGGACTCACCTGAGATTTTGATCTTTTTCACACTTTTGTTAGTATTGTTGTCAACCAAAACATTAATACATAAGCTTTCCCCATGGTAGTATTTCTGCAAATAAACAATAACAAAGATTTGAAAAGTCAAATAATAATAATAATGGTTTCTGATTTAGGCACAAGGCAAACAATTTTTGGGGAGGGGAAAGTCAATTAAATTGAACCCAGTGCATTACTGGTACTTCATTTTATTAACCCTGTAAGAATGAAAGGCAAAGCTAACCTCAGCGGGATTTGAATTATAGAACGTATAGGGATGTAACTCTATGCCACAAAGCATGTTGTCTGACACTCTACTGATACTACCAATTCACCGTCCTCTGATAATAATAATAATAATAATAATAATAATAATAATAATAATAATAATAATAATTTCTACTATAGGCTCAAGGCCAGCAAAAAAAAAATTGGGGGAGAAGAGAAAGTTAATTAAATCAACCCCAGTACATTACTGGTGCTTTATTTTATCGACCCCGTAAGGATGAAAGGCAAAGCTAACCCCGGCAGGATTTAAACTCAGAACGTAAAGGGACATAATTCTATGCCACAAAGCATAGTGTCCGACGCTCCACCAAAATCATAATAATAATGAACCCCACAATTTGGAAGGGATCTTTCAGCACATCTCCCTTGCTATCCTCCATTGTCTGCTGGTTCTGTACAGCAAAAAGGCAGGATAAGCGAATGAAAGAACATAACATTTCAATGGCTGGTTTATGCTGTTACCATTGGCCAATACATATACACACATATACATACATATGTACACATCCACACATGCATATATATGTACACATACACTCATCCATACTTACATGAACATACATACACACACACACACACACACACATATCCATAAACACACGCATACATAAATAACACATACATGCATAGATACATCAACACAAACATACACATACATACAATCATATATCCATACATACATCTATCCATATATATATATATTGACTAGAAGAGTATATTTAGTTCTCTGTTGCAACCAAGGGAATGCGTCGTGTGATTGTTTTTTCTTATCTTCCTTTGAGATGGTATCAGAAATTATTATTGCTATCGGATGTTATACAGCAATGATTATTATGTATATGATGCAACACTGATTCTTTGTTCCCTAATTATATATATATATATATATATATATATATATATATATATATACACACACACATTCATATACACACACACATTCATATACACACACACATTCATATATATATAATATATATATATATATTCACAATATATATATATGTACACAATGATACATATATATATATAAATATATATATATACATATATATACACACATATATATATATATATACATATATATACATACAATATATATATGTAACAAAATAAACATAAAAAAGAACATTTCTTTCAGATTTTTTTCTCATTATAACAAATTATGTAATCTTATAATGTAGTCTAACATTTATAGCATGAGATTACATTATGCTCTTTGTTTTTGTATTAGTTTTGCAAGATACTTGATATGAAATTGTGTTCAAAATTACTATATATATATATTGCTATTTTGGGGAGGATTCTGCTACCAATAAAAACACACACCAGTTATGTTTAACTTCAGTTTATTATTAGTTGGATAACTAATATATTCATTTGTTAGTTTAATAACTGGTTGGTTGTGTAATTGTTAATTGTCATAGCTCTTTTGTCACACAGCCTGTGACATTCTCAATGACTATTCTTGCTCTTCTGTGTCTCTTTATTCTGATCATGTTCTATCTACTAAAAAAAAAAAGGACAAGATAGAGTCAGAATGAAATGCACCTTGTACATTCTGTATAATCGATGGTGTGATTGAGGTAGAGCATCCAGCAGTAGAAACCATGCTAAAAATGGAACATATGAGTGAGTCTGATATGTCTAGAAGGCAATAACTCTGAGTAAGAAACAACTGAGACAGTGATATTCCAAGTAATCCATCAACATGAAATGGTGATAATGATGATGAAGATTCCTAATAGTTATTAGCTATCTCTTTCATCATCATCATTTCATTTTACGTCCGCTTTTCCCTGCTTGCAAGGGTGGGACGGGAACTGGTTCTGGCTTGATTTCTACAGCTGGATGCCCTTCCTAACACCAACCTCATTTACAGTGAGTGCTGGGTGCTTTTTTCCATGGCGCCAACACGTCCACTTTACAGTGTGGGTTGGGTGCTTTTTTGCCAGGGCACCTCCACTACCACTTTGCAGTGGAATGATAGAGCTCCAGTCCCATCATCTCATTTCTACAGCTGAGTAAACTGGAACAATGTGAAATAAAGTGTCTTGCTCAAGGAAAAAACACATCACCCGGTCTGAGAATTGAACTCACAACCTTTCGATTGCAAGCCCAATGGTCTAACCACTAAGCCATGTGCCTCCATATATTTATAAAAATAATCTCCTTTCATTGAAAGAAATATCTGAATGATGTAAATATATCTGTGATTCATAACATTTTTTTTAATTTAATAGTATCACACACGAAGTATGAGTTGGTTTAACCTATTTTTTTAATGTTATGGTGTTTAACTTTTTATCAATTAAACTACACAGGAAATCACTATTGGACTGCATATTTGTCAAGATAAATATTGAAGAAATGAAAATATTACTTCTTTATCAAGAGAGGCTTCCAGCTTCATATTTCCTGGACTCATCATAAACTCTTTGGTATTTTCAGCACTAGGTTGTGGTGCTGGTTCTTCAGGAGCATAAGTCAGTTTTCGAATAGCAAGCCGCAATGAGTTCCTAATTGTTAAAAATAGATTGGAAAAAATAAGGTTAAATTTCTCTTTCAATACTTATAAATATCTGTATGCATGTATGATATGTGCAGAAAAACTCATTCATTAAAAAAGTGTTATGTGACATGCAAAACCACTTAGGCTATGGAAGCCTATTTTTGTGTTTTGATTTTGATAATATATGATGGGGGATCAAAATGTTCGCAGAATTTTTCAGAAAATAATCTATTTTTCAAAAAATATTATTTACCTTCAATTTATTTTTCTACATAGTTGCCATCCAGGTCAATACACTTCACAAGGCGATGCTTCCAGCTTTGTAAGCCGTCTCTAAAGAAAGTGGAAGGTCTTGTCCAAAGCCATGTGTTGGCAGTGTTTTTAGCTTCTTCAACACCACTAAAACAGGTTCCTTTTAGCATTTTTTTGAGTTTTGGAAAGAGGAAAAAGTCTGATGGGGCTAAATCTGGACTATAAGGTGGGTGAGGAAGCACTTCCCATCGAAATTCTCGAAGAACTTCTTTTGCAACCCGCACAGAATGCGCTGGTGCATTGTCATGGTGAAACAAGATCCCACCATGAAGTTTCCCTTTTCGTTTCTTGCCTAATGCCTCTTTCAGCTTCCTTAAAACATTTGCATAGTAAGCTCCACAGTTATTTGACCTTCAAGATAATCTATTAGTATTACCCCATCTGAATCCCAGAAAATGGTGGCCATCACTTTTTGATCCGACTTTTGAGATTTGAACTTGATTGGCCCCGATGATCCACGTGGAAGCCACTGTTTTGACTGCTGTTTGGATTCAGGATCATACTGGTAGATCCAGGTTTCATCTCAGGTGATGATTCTGGTCAGGAAATGCTCTTCATCAACTTCAATTTTGTTTAATATCGCCAAAGACAGATCACTTCGAAGAATCAGCTGATCAGGGCGCAACGCTTTTGGGACCCATCACACTGAAAGCTTGCTTAATCCCAAATTATCGTGCAGAATTGAATTTGCCGAACCATATGAAATGTCTAGGGACTTAACTAACTGATTAACTGTTATTCTTCGATCTTCTTTAATTGAGCAGCCTCAACGTTTTGGTCATTTTTTGATGTTCCTGGTCTTCCACTGCAATGGTCGTCTTCAAGGTTGTCTCTCCCTTGTTTGAATCGCTGAATCCACTTGTAGACAGCAGTTTTCTTTGGAGCAGTAGTACCGTAAACTTTAACTAAAGCCTCCATAATCTGTGTCCCTTTCCATTTGAGTTTCACCAGAAACTTGATATTCGATCTTATCTCAAAATAACTATTTTCCATTGTTCCAAAAAGAGGTTTTTTAAAGAGTGTCAGTACTGTACAATAGTCCGCGCATAACTGACTGCAAATGACTAATAGCAAGGTAAACACCCAGTGACAATGTTCTGACATGTTTAATATTGTTTTAACCTGATTTTTTTCTTGCTACGATAAAATTCCGCAAACTTTTTGATCCCCCCTCGTAAGTCCCCTACAAAATGATATTTAAAAAAAACACACTCAGGGGTATATATAAACATACTGTTTTAACTATTGCATTAACTTGCTACCCCTTATTAGGGAAATTTATGACATCAAATTTGTATGCAATGACTACGTGAAAAAGAAGTTATATAAGATATTTTATTACACTAAAAACAAAACACTAATTCCAAAAATTATTGGTAATGAGAAATTAAATGTCACAATTTCTCCTGATAGTCCTAGCTCTGTGATCTGAGCTATAAACCAGGGTAATATCTCAAGCTCTAGTTTTTCTGAATGCTTTACCATCAGCTAGCACATCATCATCATCAACACCACTATTTAATGTCTATTTTCCATACTTGCATAGGTTAGACAGGATGTCACATTATGAGAAAAAATTGCCAAATAAGATGTATCCACTTCTAAAATGTTTTGATGAAGTTTATGTCCTTGGATATGGTGGACTGTATTGGCAGCAAATTGGCAGAGTTATTAGAACATTGAATAGAATGCTGTATTTGTTTTGACTCTCTGCATTAAAGTCAACTTTGCCTTTCATCCTTTCAAGATCGATAAAAAAAAATGTACCAATTCTGGAGTCGATTTTTACTCCATATATGTTTCTCACTCCCTCTTTATCATTTTCTTTCTCCTTCTCTAGAAGCACTAGCTGTGTTCAGCCCTGGAGAGGGGATGGACTCTGCCAGGTTTAAAATGTTCAAGGCATGCTGTATGTCATTACAGTACTTCTACAACACCATGAGGCGCTACAGGTCCATATAATACAAAGATGATAGACTGTTATTAAATTCTCTTGTATGAAATTTGTACAATATAGCTGTATTAGAGGAGAATCACACAAATAATCATATTGAAGTCTGGCATAAATATTTTAGTTTCATTGTTAGATTACATTCAAATGTGAATTTTGTGCTGGATACTATACATAATGAACAACATCTTGTTGATACTTGCACATTTATTCCACAAAGTGGTGCTCCTGTTATGCCAAAGAACATTAACCTTTTCACAACTGCATTTCTAATGAAATACACTCTATTATAATTAAATAATGAAGAATTTTGAGGGATTTACTAAAATTATTAATTATTTCATTACTAAGATAGTAACTTAATGTAAGGTCCTTATATAAAATTATATTCGTAGATTTTAATTCAAATTATGCTCTTACACTTTACTCCCTCATACATGCCCCTAGACCTCCTCATCAAACCCGCACCCAAGTCCCCATTCCACACTGTAGAGTGATTGTGATGGCAACATGACAAAAAGCGCCCAGCACACAGTGTAAATGTGATTGGCATTAGGATGGGCATCTAGCACAGAAACCAAGCCAAAATCAGTTCTGTATGAGCAAAACATGGTCATTGGACCTGGATTGTCTCACAATGGGATAACTCATCTAACTCATGCTAGCATGGAAAAATGGATGTTAAATGGTGATGATGATGGAAACCTTTAAAATGGATGGTTTTGTTTCATAGAACCGGAGCCAGTTTTGGCCGGGTTGGTAACTAAAGGGTTAAAAGGGTTATTTCCTCAACAAGAATTCAAAATGTTGAACAATGCAAATAGAAACATTGTGGATTATCTTTGTGGTATTGCCTATAACTGAATGAAGAAACTAAATGTAAGAGGAATTTGATATACTGTACAAGAGAGAACACTGCATTGATGTGGATATGTGATGCATATAAAAGATGACAGCTGTACAAAGAGTATAAAGGAATCTCAGAGGACCCATAGAAGATGTAGACCCAGAAACACACCAGATGAAGTAGTGAAGTTAGACCTTAAGCAGCTGAATCTTGCAACAGAGATGACAAACGACTGCAAGGATTGGTGACATGTAGTACTGGAGAAGACTTGCACAGTATAAAAATGTAAATGAAATCTGACCATTTCATGCCTCCACTCTCCACCATTGCTATTTAGTAATTATTCTCACCACCTCATTCTCTTCAGCATCACTCCCCTCCTCTCCTTCTCTACTTGTATCATCCTGTTAAATTCTACCACATATGTTATAGTCCTATGACACCCCACCACCACCACCACCACAATTGTCATGCATCTCTGACATCATACTTACCATCCTATCTCCCATTTACTTACATGACAAGTGGAGAAATTCCATGCTGAGAAGAACACATCCAACCCATGCAAGCATGGAAAAACGGACATGAAAAGGATGATGATGATGTATGTATATATATGTTTGTATATGTGTATATATATATTTATACATCAAAACATACTGTAATAGGGTGAAAGCAGAAATTCTTTGTTTAAACTTTAATCTGTTCTAATAATATTTGCTCTATACTTTTCTTTATACATATCTATATAGAGAATCCTTATCAAGCCCTCTTTGGATCTTGGTCTTTGCAATTACTATATATATATATATATATATATATGCAAAAATCACAAGCGCTCTCTCTCAAAACTATTTTTGAAAAGCATTAGAAATGCGCAACCGTTAAAAACTTAAAACTAAAACTGAATACTAACTAATACTTATTACTAATTTATACTTATTCCTAATTAAACTATTTTTCACTGGGAAAAATTGTTCAGCATTTTCTTTTCCTTTTTACTAATATATATATATATATATATATTATTCAAAATATTAACAAATAAAAAATATTCTCATAATCAAAATATATACTTTATTATATATATTTCAGAGGTACTGTGTTGTTTTTTCAGTACATCCTCATCAGACAAAATATATGATTTGATATATGACATACTGCTACGGTCTTGATTGCTCAATTCCAGTATTGGCAGTGGTTTATTTCATCAAATCTCAATGTTTATATACCACAAATAATATGATAAACTTAAAGAAGAAAAGGACATAAAACAAATTCGAGATATGAGAGAGGGTGTAAAGAAGAGGAAAGGCAAGAAAAAAATGACATAACGTAGCGGTATGTTATATATCAAATCATATATTTTGTCTGATGAGGATGTACTGAAAAAACAACACAGTACCTCTCAAATATATATAATAAAGTATATATTTTGATTATGAGAATATTTTTCATTTGTTAATATTTTGAATAATATTAAAAACTCCAGGAAAACTTTCCTGTTGAGTGCTTCTAAACTATTGTAAAATTGTATTCATTGAGTATTCAACGAACCATACTAATCTTTAGTTATATATATATATATGACGGCACAGGACTTAGTGGTTAGAGCATTGGGCTTGCAATCAAAAGGTTGTGAGTTCAATTCTCGGACCGGATGATCTGTTGATTCCTTGAGCAAGACACTTTATTTCACATTGCTATAGTTTACTCAGCTGTAGAAATGAGATGATGGGACTGGGGTCCCTATCATTCCACTGGAGGTACCACACCAAAAAAGCACCCAGCCCACACTGTAAAGTGGATGTGTAGGCGCCACGGAAAAAAAATCACCCAGCACTCACTGTAAATGAGGTTGGTGTTAGGAAGGACATCCAGCTGTAGAAACCAATGCCAGAATCAGTTCCCGTATGAGCAAGACAAGGTCAGCCAACCGGACACTGCCCACAACAGGACAACCTATCTAACCCATGCTAGCGTGGAAGAACGGACGTAAAACATTGATGATGATGATGATGATGATATACATACAATAAGGAATCTGCAGATACTCCACCCTTACTAACCTTCAGATTTATACGTGTAATTATTGGGACACTGAGAAAAGTTTGTTACTGCCTCAGTACAAATCTTGAGAAGCTGAGCTTCACAGAACCAGAAATTACAAGTACAAACCATTAATGCAACAGTAAAAGTATGTAAAACATTCCAAAAATTCTGCATGTAATAACTACATATATACTATACAGATACAAAACATATGCACATGTACACATATAACACAAAACATGCACATTCACACATACAATAATATCCATTGCTGCACACACATGCACACATGCAGACATGCAGACATATCTACCTAATTGTTGTTGTCTAAATTCCAATGAAAGAGTCTTGCGTCTATGTTAGAAACCGACTCTCTCTATTGGTAAAAATGTATAAAGTAACGAAACCAGAAAAACATACATACATATGTGTATGTATGGCATAATCTAGCATTTAGATAATCTCTTACCACACCCATTTCGAAAATTTTCTTTAATCTCTTAACCAAATATTTCACTCCTACAACATAAACACTATTAAATTTGCAACAAAAATGGTATCAAGATATTATACCCCATTATGAGTAATGTCTTTATACTCCCTTTGCTATTACATATATATATATATATATATATATATATATATATATATATATATATATATATATATATATATATATATATATACATATATATACATATAATAATAATTCCATTTGCACTCATAAATTTGAATTAACATCAATATTACACTAGCAATTCTCAAACTAGTTTCATATGTAGAATAAATGATATGTTTTAACTCCTTTCATAATTTATGTAACAGCATTACTTCATAGTCTAGCATTATTGATTATTCTAACACATCCTACTACTGAGCATGAGACATTTGCACTAAAGCCTATCCCTAATTACATTTTCACTTTAGGTTCCACCCATATAAATGAGTTACCTATTAAAACAAGACCCCCCCCCCTGCCCTTATATATATATATATATATATATATATATATATATATATATATATATATATATATAACACAGTAAAGAGACACAAACATATATATATATATATATATATAAACATATATATAAACATGTATATCCTTGCAAGCAAGAAAAAGCGGATGTAAAATGATGATGATAATACACACACATATATATATATATATATATATATATATATATATATATACATACATATACATGTACACATACTCACACACACACACACATGATTGCCATGTTCTTTCATGTGCCTCCTGCTGATAGGAAGACTTTACCACATTGATGGCAAATTGTTACACCATATGCACCAACATAACCTGCATCAGCATTTTTTACATGGCTCCTTTTGTGACACTTTAATCCAGCTTTACATGTTATCATCGCTACCATCATCATCTTCACCATTTAAGGTTCATTTTCCATGATTGCATGGGTTATACAGGCCGTTTACATCGAGGGACAAGTCTCACCAGAATTGGCCATGCTGTACCTGGCTCTGACAGGAGTAAATTTGGCCAGAAATTTTACAGCTGGATACCGTTCCTAGCACCAACCACATTTACAGAATGGAATTGGATGGCACTGTTATGAAGAGGGACAAGCCAGTTGGCCACCCCAAACCCATCTCAAATGCAGGTCTGTTTCCATATCAATACATTACAGTGCCTTACAAATGGATTACCAAATGGGCCATATATATATATATATATATATTTATAGTAATAATAATAAATTTGAAGACTAAAAGCTAAAGAGGGCTCGATAAGGATAAATATATATCAAATATATAAGAACCGTAGAGCAAATATTTATTAAAATAACAGATTAAAGTTTAAGCAAAGAATCGCTGCTTTCACCCTTAACGGGATCTTCTGAAACTAACAAAGTCAATCTGTAAACGCAGAAGTGGATATTTCAAAAAAACGTTGCCAGGGAACGTTTCCACGAACCAAAGTATCGTCTTCCTGTCTTCCTCCGGTTGCAACGTTTTTTTAAATATCCACTTCTGCGTTTACAGATTGACTTTGTTAGTTTCAGAAGATCCCGTTAAGGGTGAAAGCAGCGATTCTTTGCTTAAACTTTAATCTGTTATAAATCATCATTCATCATCATTTCATTTTACGTCCACTTTTCCCTGCTTGCAAGGGTGGGACGGGAACTGATTCTGGCTTGATTTCTACAGCTGGATGCCCTTCCTAATACCAACCTCATTTACAGTGAGTGCTGGGTGCTTTTTTGCCGTGGCACCTCCACGACCACTTTACAGTGGAATGATAGGGACTGGGGTCCCTATCATCTCATTTGAGTAAACTGGAGCAATTTGAAATAAAGTGTCTTGCTCAAGGAAACAACACATCACCCGGTCTGAGAATTGAACTCACAACCTTTCGATTGCAAGGCCAATGCTCTAACCACTAAGCCATGTGCTTCCATTAGCCATGTGCCACCATATATATATATTTATATATATATATTTATATATATATATATATTTATATATATATATATACTGTATATATATATATATTATATAATAATAATAACAATAATAATAATAATAAAAAGGACAATTTGTTATGTCTTTGTTATGTTTACATTTCACTATTGATCAGCTCAATGTTCATTCTGTATCGATCTAGCCCGACTCTGGAATCAAAAGCTCGTCAGACCTCTGTTGTGGTAATGATAGATACATATATATGTGTGTGTGTGTGTGCATATATATATAGTTTTTTTACTCAGTTCATTTATGCTACATCGTTCATGGTATGCATATGTATGTGTGTGTGCGTGTGAGTATGAATGGGATATTCATAGATAATGCAGGATGTGTTCCTGGATTCTCAGAGCTTTCCAGTCTAGAGAAATTCGCCCCGTTATCCTACTCTACCTTTGTCTGGCCTCACCTTGAATACTGTTTCCAATGTGGTCTCCCCACATGAAACAAAGTATTATGAATATTAAAGCACCCCAGAGGTCAATTACAAAAAAGATAAATGGTATGACAGGCCATGTCAATTAGAAAAACTCAAACTTTACTATCTCCACTGCCCCCATGAGAAGTACATCATTTCTATGATCTGGATAATATTCCATCAATATTGCCAAATGATGTTGACATCATCTTTAAAATCCACCCAAGGCTTAGTCCCCATATTATCCTCCAATACAACATTCAATCTAACAGCTCATAGCAACAATATGACACAACTACTTCATCTTAACTACCCCTGTTCTCTTTAATGGCATATAAAAATGCATCAAGACAGAAACAGATCCCATAATATTCACCAGTTTCCTGATAAAATTCCTCCAAGAAATCCTGGATAAGCTCCTTACAGCTGGATAAGTCTCTAAAAACAACAATTTTTTTTACTAAAGTGAGCCAAAACATAATTATGTTGTGACCCAATAATCTGAAAGACTTCGCCAGGTGGTTCTATTAAGTTAGACATGGCCTGGGCTAACACTGGCTGAAACCTATCAAAGTTATACACACAAACACACACACACACATATATATACATCCTCTTTGTCCACTTATTCCACCGGGTCCTGTCAGAAGCAACCATTTCCAACTGATCCAGCTGGATCCCCAAGCAAGATCAATCAAGCTCATGGATGTTATCCAACCATCATGCTTGGGGTATACCCCTGGGTCTCCTAACAGTTGGTTTTGCCCATAAAATCTGTCCAGCAATTCTTTCCTGAGACATTCTAACCACATACCCATGGGCATGTAGTTAGACTGTTTCAGGAAAGAATATGTATACATACAAGAAAGGCGTAGGTAGAAACTCCATTTTATGTCCTAAATGCAAAGTATGGGTGCATAAAAGATGTAGTGGGATCACAGGTAAGCTAACTAAGAACATAGATTTTACATGTGGCCGGTGTTCTGGTGCAATAAGTAGCAGCAAGTGCCCACAAAATACTAGCTCTTTCAACTGCGCAGAGGGTTCTATAGAAATAGTGGACAGCTTCCGTTACCTGGGCGATAAAATCAGCAGTGGGGGAGGGTGCTCTGAAAGTACTGTAGCTAGAGTCAGAACTGGTTGGAAAAAGTTCAGAGAGCTTATACCACTATTAGCTGCTAAAGGGTTCTCCCTAAAAATGAAAGGCAGGTTGTACGATGCCTGCATACGAACAGCAATGTTGCATGGCAGTGAGACCTGGGCATTGTGTGCAAAGGATATACGCAGACTAGAGAGGAACGAAGCTTGCATGCTCCGCTGGATGTGTAACAGTAATATACGTGAACGGCAAAGCATAAACGAACTAAGGAAAAAATTAGAAATAAGAGGGATCAGATGTTGTTTACTCGAGAGAAGGCTACGTTGGTATGGACACGTGATGCGCATGAAAGTCGATAGCTGTATAACAAAGTGCAGGGCAATAAAGATAGACGGTAGCCACGGAATAGGCAGACCTAGAAAAACCTGGGACGAGCTGATAAACTCCGACCTCACACACTTACACCTCTCCAAGACAATGTCACTGGACCGAGACCTTTGGCGGTACTCAGTAACAGAGAAGACCCACCTTACCTAAATACATAGTAAAACCTACTACAGCCAGTAGGCATCTCTAACAAAATACCCCCCCCCCCGTCCCACCACCCCCACCCCATCCCATCCACACCACCCCGTTCTATGTAAAGTTATGTTGGTGCCACACCATCCAGGCCGAAACAAATGAGATCGTGTAGGTGTCACGACAAAAAAACACACAGTCCACGCTGTAATGTGGCCGTGTAGGCAACACGGTAAAAACCTCCCAGACCCACACTGTAAATGTGGTTGGTGTTAGGAAGGGCATCCAACTGTAGAAAACCTGCCAGATAGTCCTATGCGAGCAAGACAATCACTCTTGCCTCAAGTGGGACTACCCCCGTCCAAACCCATGCAAGCGTGGAACACGGACGTTAAACGTTGATGATGATGATGATGATGACATACACACACACACACACACATACATATATATATATATATATGTGTGTGTGTGTGTGTGTGTGTGTGTGTGTGATGCGAGACAAACCACAAACCCTCCATCTCAATTTTTCTTTTGAAAAGCATAAGAACTGTGAAACCGGTAAAGGAAATAAATAAATATTCTTAAAAAGTCTCTAGTTGCATTTTCGATTTCTTTTCCTTATATATGAAGGACTAGCATCCAAAACGTTAAGACCCTCTTCCTGCTATTTCAAGCATTAACCTAATATATAAATATATATATATATATATACACACACATATATATATATATAGAGAGAGAGTGAGAGAGAGAGAAAGAAAAAGACAGAGAAAGAGAGAATCTTATCTACATATAATTAGATTATACCAAACAATACTTGTAACACTATTACAAGTTTCTCTGAATAAACTTGTCAGTATATAGACACTTATTCTCATGTACACATATGCATGACTATATACACACACACACATACATTCTTGACAAACGAGGACTTCCTCTAATCTTCTACGCCATCCCCAAAAGTCTCCTTCAGCATCATTATTTTGAACAATCGATTGACAATACATTGTCGTTTTAATGTCCACTCTCCCTGTTGACGTTAAAACAACACTGTATTGTGTTCGAATGTTCAAATAATGATGTTCAAGGAGACTTTTGAGGATGGTGTAGAAGATTAGAGGAAGTTCTAATTTGTTAAGAATGTATGTGTATACCAACAACAATTTATAATTTAATCTATTAAACAATCCCAAAACAACTGATCCTTGTGTGTCTGTTGGTTGAGTATCACCAGAGCTGAACAGCTGAGATTCAACTCCTACTGATTAAAAATATTGCTCTATATGGCATGGGTAACATGATCACCTCTGATAAACAAACTCCTCAAATATTCTTGTCACGACACTGGCTCCATTAAGCAGGGCCAGGTGCAAAAATGTAAGTAGGGTACTGTAACCATTCAAATTGCAGCCTGAAATTTCACTATACAAGCCTCCATCGTCACTGCAATCTTAATACCTAGTTAATATATACAGGGTGGTTCAAAAGTCACTAGACCATTTCAAAATATAATAACCCCTTTCATCATCACTGTTTAATGTACATTTTTCCATGCTAGCATGGGTTAAATGAGTTGTCCTGTTGTGAGATGGGTCAGGTCAGATGACCATATCTTACTCATATGGAACTAATTTTGGCTTGGCCCTTCCTAACACCAACTACATTTACAGTGTGTACTGGATGCCTTTTGTCGTGACATCTATATGACCATTTTACAGTGTGGGCTGGATGTTTTTTGTCATGACACCTACATGACCACTTTACAGTGAGGACTGGGTGATTTTAGACATGACACCTATATGACCACTTTACAGTGAGGGCTGAATACTTTTGTTGTGACACCCACACAACCACTTTTGAGTGTGGGCTGGGCCCTTTTTGTTGTGTTACCTACACAACTACTTATTAAAATGGTCTAGTGACTTTTGGGCTACCGTATATGTTAATATATTGATTATATCATTTACCATCAATATACCTCAGCTGCACATCTGTTTTATTTATTTATGTTTAGAATATATTAAATAACATATTTTACATAGAGAGAAGTAACTACAGAGACACCAAGTTGATGGACCAGGTGAAGAAATTTACTGAAAGGGTTATAGCATAACTAATTAAGGACAGAATCAAGTTAGATGAGATGCAGTTTGGGATTTATACCAGCTAGGAGTACTACTGCCCTCTTTCTGGTGAAACAACTACAGGGGAGGTACTTAGCTAAGAGTAAGCCACTGTATCTGGCTTTTATAGATATAAAGAAGGCCTTTGACAGGGTCCCACACTCTATAATCTGGTGGTCACTTACAAAGCTAGGTGAAAATGAATGGCTTGTAAGGACCATCCAGGCCAAAAAAAATAACCAGCAGAGTGAGAGTTGGCAATGAGTACAGTGATGAATTTGAAGGGCAGATTGGGTCCACCAAGGCTCAGTCCCCAGTCCATTTTATCATCATCCTTTAGGCTATTAAAACTGGCACTCTATGGGAGCTCTTATATGCTGATGACCTAGTCGTCATAGCTGAATCTCTAGGAGAGTTAGAGGCAAAATTTCAACTTTGGAAGAAGAACCTAGAGTTGAAAGAGCTAAAAGTAAGCTTAGCAAAGATGAAGGTGTTAAAAAGTAAGAAAGAGGACAGGCAGGTGATACCATCAGGAAAGTGGCCTTGTTAAATATGTCAGAAAGGTGTGAGCAGGAATTCCATAAGATGTATATAGTGTACATTCACTGAAACCTATCTTTAATATCATTTGCAATAACATCTAGACAGAAACAGATCCCATAATATTCAAAAGTTGATATAATATAATTCTGCTTAGCTACAATAAATTGATATTCAGATGAATAATGGAAGGTGATGATGATATTTTCATAAAGATAACAAACATACCTCTGTTTATTATCAAATATCTACACTGTTACAGTGTTTATACTACACTGTTCTATTTCCCATTGTTATCAGAATATTCAATTTATATTCTGGTGTGTCACGTTGATTTATTTTTATTTTATTTTTTTTACTAACACATATAGAATGGATGGATTCCAATCACCTACACTTTTTATCTTGAAACAGGTGTTTAACAACTGGATGCACCACAACTTTCTAACTCTTACTTTTTAAGTTTAAAATAGAATATCCATTTTTTTTTATATGCTTTGTTTTCATCATAAATGTTAAAATATGGAAAAATACTTCTGTTTTTTTTTTTTCATCATTCCAGCTTTCATCAAGACGTATTTCATGGAAATTGTTTTAGAACTACACAAATATTCAAGGCAGATAGCAATTCTTAACATTTTATGAGTGCTTTAAGACTTTTAACCATCATTTATCATGTAAACACATGTAGTATATAACAAAAAATGTAAACTTACTGCCTAAAATTAGATTTAGAACTACACAAAACTATATTTAGAGCTTCACAAACTATATTTAGAGCTTCACAAACTATATTTAGAGCTTCACAAAATTAGATATAGAGTCACATAAAATTATATTTAGTGCTACACAAAATTATATTTAGAGCTACACAGAATCAAATTTAGAGCTACACAAAATTAGATTTAGAGCTACATAGAATTAGATTTAGAGCTTCACAAAATCAGATTTAGAGCTTCACAAATCTTTGGAGTAATGTTTCTCGATATAGTGCGTAGCTTGGAGATCAGAGAGTCACTCCAGGTAGAGCCACTACTTCTCCGAATTGAGAGATCACAGTTATGATATTATGGGCATGTGGCTAGAATGTCTCAAGAAAGAATCGCTGGACAGATTTTATAGGCAAAACCAACTGGCAGGAGACCCAGGGGTAGACCACAAGTAAAATAGTTGGATAACATCCATGAGCTTGGCTGGTCGTACTTGGGGATCCAGTCAGATCAGTTGGAGATGGTTGCTTCTGACAGGACCCGGTGCAAGGAGTGTTTGAGGACTCTTCCCCAACAACCCTCTCAGGAATAAGTGGGCAAAGAAGAAGAGGAGAAGCTTCACAAAATTAGATTTAGATCTACACAAGCAGGGATCAACTGTATGTTAAAATAACCAGTGGCTTTCAGGCTAGTATAAGAAAGGGCATTTATATTCATTACTAAGAATAGGGACCAGAGTGGGTAGGCTGTGGATGATCTGTATTGGAAATAAAAGCAAAAGCAATGATGATGAAGTAGAGATTAATAGAGATCACCAGAGATGAGACATTAGTCATTACTTCACCACACAGCATAGCAACATATGTTGTTTTTGTATTCATGTTTAGTGAAATGACATGAGAAAATATATCTATATTTACTGTTTCAATATTTACTAGATTAATGCCAAATATACTGACAGAGAAAACAATATGTTTACCATATTTTATTGTGATTTATTATGAGTACAAATTTTCTTTATAAATTTATCATTAAAAAACAAGGGAATAAAGATTTAAGATTAATGAGATTGGTGTGGTTTACATTCATGTACAGCTTAAAGAGAATGAAAGTTTATGTATTGTAGGAAAGAGAGTGCCATAGATAAGAGACTGGTGTGGGGTTTGGGGAAAGAAATATAATCCAAGAAATAAGAAGCAGAGCTGCAAATGAAATGAGGCGATTCTTGGAAATATGTGGAAGCTGTCAAGTTATAGGCTCTGGTGTTGGAAGTGGTGGTGATGGAGATGGTGGTAATGGAGGTGGTAGTAGTAGTAATAGTAATCATGGTGATAGTGGTAGAACATATACAGAAAGAATTTCCGTAAGTTCTAATGACAAGTATTCAAGTTAAATTCAATCCACAGAGTAACATTGCTTGTGAAATTCCACAGACATGTGTACCAAAAATGTAGTTCTGAGGGAAATTCAGCATGACAGAGGGTGTGACATGGATGGCCACTTAAATTACAGCTACCCTCAGGTCAGAAATAACGGGGTGGGTAATTTTTCTAGGTTGTCTCTCTTGATTTTTTTTAAAAACCAGAATTAGTCGTTTAGTTTACATATTGAGACATAACCCATCCCATTTAATTTATAATTTCTTGTAATGCACTTTTTTGTCATGTATGTTTTTTAATTCTAAAGAAAATTAATTATTACAGGAATATTACCACTTCAAATAAAATTTTGGCAGAGATAGATTAGCAAAATTGAATAAGTGGGGTGGTCTGGAATATGAGCAGGGGGGTTAATAAGTGAAGGGGTGGGACACGATTATTTCGAGGCACAATGCCCTTCCTAATGCCAACCATTTTACAGCATGTACTAGGAGCATGGTTTATATAGCTGGATGTTCTTCCTAATATGAACCACTTTACACCATGTACTGGGAGTATGGATTCTATGGTTGAATATTGTTTTTAACACCAAGCACTCTACAATGTGTATTTGGAGCAAAACAATTAATTTTAGGGCCCTTTAAATATTGTGGTCACCCTAGCTATAGCCAATCAATTTGGTAATGGTGTAGGCAGATATACTTATATTTAAAAAAAAAAGATATTTGAGTTGTTAATCATGACTGGATTGTCAAATTCTCATAGGAAGATTTAGTAAAGGTACTTGCTGAAGGAAAGAGTAGATTGTATGTCATTTTCATATGTGTATAGAATTAAGTCTACAAAAAAGAATCACATACATATAAAAATTAAACAACAATGGAATATGTTTAAGCATACAAGGATGATGTATTGTAAATCTAACCAACCAATGATGTAAAAAACAAAAACAAAAAAATACATGTAACATATATTATTACTATTCTTCTTCTTCGTCCACTTATTCCCAAGGGGGTCATAGGGGTAGAGTCCTCAAACACTCCTTCCAGCAAATCCTGTCAGAAGCAACCATCTCCAACTGATCAAGCTGGATCCCCAAGTGAGACCAGCCAAGCCCATAGATGCCATTTTCATATGTGTATATGACTTGAGATGGCAACAGGCATAAAATTAATGATAAGGAAAAGAAAAACAGTTAAAGATATTTAGGAACCACTGGGTTCAATGGAGTAGGAGTGATATAAGTGAATATGGTACAGTTAATTGGAAGGTTTTCCACATTCTGTTATAACTTTTGCTAATACTGAGTACACCAGCTTTCATTTTAATGTCATTTTTAGAACTAAAAACAATACACATACAGATCCACATGAGCATGTGCACACATACACACACACACATGTAAGAAAAGATATACTAGTGTATATTTGAAACAAGAAAGGTGAAGACAGAAAGAGAGGGGTGTGAAACAAGGCTATTTTAACAACTCTCTCATATTTTTCTACATTTTTTTTCTACATTACAAATAGTTTAATGAGAAAGACTACAAAGACTGAAACTACAGTTCTTCCAGACATCCATTGATTCCAATTTTAATTTTATTGTGTAATTCTATTTTTTGAGATGTGTTTAGGACTTGTTGGTTTGTGTAAGGAAAAATTATATAATAAAAGCACCCAGCCCACACTGTAAAGTGGTTGTGAAGGTGTCATGAAAAAAGCACCCAGCCCACACTGTAAAGTGGTTGTGTAGGTGTCATGACAAAAAGCACCCAGTACTCCCTTTAAATGAGGTTGGTGTTAGGAAGGGCATCCAGCTGTAGAAACCAAATCAAAATCAGTTCTGTATGTGCAAGACATGGTCATCTGACCAAGCATTGTCCACAACAGGATAACTCGTCTAATCAATGCTATCATGGAAAAATTGACGTAAAACGGTGATGATGATATTTCATTTTCAACATATTGACTTAGATCAAGTCACTTGCCAAACAAAATCTTCTAAAAGGAACCTAATATTAATTCAACTAGATCTAAAGTAAGAGTATTAGATAGCTGACTGTTTAATGTTAACCATAGTTATATCGGTCTGATAGTAGTCAATAGTTTAATGGAAAACCAGGTGAGAGTAAACAGTTCATGTCATGTTATTAGTAATATTTTGTGTTCAGCGTGAAAATATTGAAATCCAACTAACAGTAAATATATACTACAGAGTAAGAACAACTCACCATTGTTAAGTAGGAGTAGTACTGTAAAATATAGCATATGTTTTATCAGATTGCAATGCTGTCATGCACATCACATTAAGTGTATTATCATTTATTTCACTATTTATTGTAGATATAGCTAAGAGGGGGACAGGCTCCATCAAGCTGGCTTGCTCTTAATACATATGGGACTCTTGGACAAATGGTACTTACCGTTTATGTGGTTTTTCATCCACATGGTCAGCTACATAAGTCTTTAGTTCATAATCCACTCCACAGGGCTGTGAACAAACAAACAAATAGAAAATAAAAAGCTTCCAACTAATAGAATTAAGTCTACAAAAAGAATCACATACATACAAAAATTCTTCACCCACTCATTCCAGCAGGTTATGTCAGAAGCAACCATCTCCAATTGATCCAGCAGGATCTCCAAGCAAGACCAGCCAAGCTCATGGACGTTATCCAACCATCTTACTGTGTCTAAACCCCTGGGTCTCCTTCCAGTTGGTTTTGCCCATCAAATCTGTCCAGCAATTCTTTCCTGAGACATTCTAACCACATACCCAGGAGAGGAAGAGAAGGGGGAGGAGGCATTGGTCAGTTCGAGTCTATGGTAGAGTGGTCCAGGTGTTTGATCAACAAAACAGCCTGTTCATAAAACAATGCCTCAATAAAGATCTTAGTTAAAAATCAATCATTATATGAGCCACAAGATTTGATGCCTTGTGTATCCCGTTTTTTAGACACACCATATTCCTGCATATTGTAATAGGCAGCTAAAAGGGTTGGGATCAAGAAAGGAATCTGGCCGTAAAAGATAGACGTGAAACATCCTGTCTAACCCTTGCCAGTATGGAAAAGTACACATTAAAATGATGATAATTGAATTCCCTCATCTCTACTCTGTTTAGGTGTAATCTAAACATGCTACAACTAAGGACTTTACTATCTGCAGGATAATTAAAAGGCATATACGTTTTCAATTTTTGTGAAACCAGGGACACTGAACCCCTTAGTGCTGGTACCACAATAAAAGCACTCAGTCCACTCTGTAAGTGATAGCATTGATACCATGAGGAAAAGTACCCAGTCCACCCTGTAAGGTGGTAGTGCTAGAGTCATGATAAAATGTTCCCAGTACACGCTGCAAACTGGGTGGTGTTAGGAAGGGCATCCAGCCATCGAAATCAAGCCAAAACAAATCATAGTAACAGGACCTAGTCACCTAATTGACCTGGCCCCCAACACATAACAGCTGCCTAACTCATGCAAGCATGAAAAATAAACGTTAAACAGTGATGATGATGATAATAATTCTGGCAAGGTATGTGGGCGGGGCTAAAGCTTGCGTGGGGTTCCTGACTGAAAATTTCATTGGGGCCCTGGCATATTACTTATGGTAGCCCCTTTAAATATTATGTGGACCCTGGCCAGTCAATGCCTCCTCTCACTCAATCTGTCATTACATTCTGGTGTAATTTTTTTTTACCAAAGGTCTGCAAAGTTTTATATAGCTTAGGGTCCTACCTCATCTAAATCTGACACTGAGTTTGTAGAACAAACAAGTTTTATTTACATCAAAATCTATTTTGGTGCTTTGTCAAAAAAATAATAGTAGCAAGTTGAATTGGATTTGGTTTCTCTGAAGTAAAATTTATAGTAAAATAAAATTTAAAAAAAAGTAAACTTAATGAACTTACTTTTCCAGTATCTCCAGGTGCAGGTTGCAAAGTAACAGAAGCAGGAGCATTAGGAGGCAGCTGAAGATAGATAGAAAATTTATTAAATATATTGTAATACTGTAACTCCTGATGGAGTTGTAGGGGTGCTGTCATAACATATGGTGTGCCATGATCACTCTATGTCTTATGGAGCCCATCTCTTCCAGGTCTGAACATAGCCTATTTTTTCTAGAAAAGGGAAAAGAGTGAGAAAGTGAGAAAGAGGTATAGAGAAAGAATCAACCCCAGTACTGGACAGGTACTTATTATTCTTACCCTCAAAAAGGGCTGTGGATTGGCAGTATCGGTAGAGTGTCGGACACCATGCTTTCCAACATAGAGTTACGGCCCTTTACGGTCTTAGTTCAAATCCTGCCGAGATTAACTTTGCCTTTCATCCTTACGGGGTCGATAAAATAAAGCACCAGTAACATACTGGGGTCGATTTAATCGTCTTTCCCCTCCCCACAAATTACTGGCTTTGTGCCTATACGAGAAATCATTATTCTTAACCTCAAAAGGATGAGAAGCAAAACTGATCCTGGCAGGATGTAACCTCAGAGAGCATAGGGAACTGGAAAGAATACTGCAAAGCATTCTATCCAATTCTATTCAAACGACTATGTCAATTTGTTGCTTTCATTGTAACATTAACCCTTTAGCATATACATTACTCTATATATACAATTGTATTTTTATGGTAAATGCTTTCTCACATTATATCTCACATAATATCGAATCTATGAGATTTTGATGTTATTTATTTTGAGACAATACCTTAACATCAGTATGAAAGACTGGTTACAACCAGTTTGAACAGAAAGAGGTGAGAGAATTCTGGCCAGGTATGGCCGGTTTAAATGCTAAAGGGTTAACAAATCAAAATAAAAACTGAATATAACATTCACTTTTCTCTTCAATAGCCTTGGTTGCATTGTTTGAAAAATGCAAATAGTAGCAAAAACTAATACCTGAACAAACTATTATTAGGATGTGTAACTATTTTCAAAATCAAACTAGAAGAAAGTATTGCTGAAAATACAATTATTTATTACCAGCTGAGAGAACTCAATCTTGGCTATTTGAAACCATAAAAATCATCTTTCCTATTTGTCCAATGCTCCTCCACTAAGTTATCTCTCAGTGGATCATAAGTTTTCAGAGTCCTGTGGTATCAGGGTAACTGATCAGAGAGGTTTAGGGGTTCCCCAGAATACAACACTGCATAAAGTAAGCTATAGAAATCAATACCTATGATCCTTCAGCTGAGATGCCATCAATTTATTCTTTTGTTATGTGACTCTTTGTATATATATATATATATATATATATATATATATATATATATATATATATATATATATATATATATATATATATATATAATTGTTTCTACTTTAGGCACAAGGCCAGCAATTACCCAGTGCATTACTAGTACTTTATTTTATCGACCCCGTAAGGATGAAAGGCAAAGTCAACCTCTTGGCACAAGGCCAACAATTACCCCAGTGATTATTGGTATTTTATTTTATCGACCCTCTATATAATAATAATAATAATAATAAGTAGGAACAAGGTGTCAAAGCAGCATCATTAAGTTTATTCAGGTGTGACACATGTTTCACAATTGATCAGCTCAAGGTGCGATCTGTATCAATTGGACCCAACTCTGGAATCAATAATTCACCAGACCCTTGGCTTCCTTAAATTGACCATAGTATAACACCAAATGTACAACACTACATACTATACTTAAATAGACCGACCTATGCATCAAGTGCTCAAGTTGGTGAACTAATCTATATATATAAAACTGTGGTTGTCTGTCTGTCTATCGATTTTTGGCACACATCTCCTCTTAGAATCTCTCACGGAATTGCACCGAAATTGCTATACTTGTACATTGAGCCCTATGTGACGAAATCGAATATAATGTATCGATTTTTGAGCGTAAGTGATCAGTTATTTCCCTTTGTTCTGTTTACATTGAGCGTCTTACGTAAAAAATTACGCTGGCTTTCTCAGCGTTTAAAATGACATTAACAGTTGTCGAGCCAGCAAAATATTGACCTGCAAAATTCATCAGTTCGAACACTAAGCTTCCGTTTTGCTTCATTTCCATTTAAAAGCATTTTAAAACAATATTTTTACTTGAAAACAAGTCTATTTAAAGACTACGTAAAACAAGCAAATATTTCGTCGTTAGGCGTGCAGACAGACAGTCGTGCAGACAGACAGTCGTGCAGACAGACAGTCGTGCAGAGAGGTGATATACGCGTGCAGACAGACAGTCGTGCAGAGAGGTGATATAGGCGTGCAGACAGACAGTCGTGCAGAGAGGTGATATAGGCGTGCAGACAGACAGTCGTGCAGAGAGGTGATATAGGCGTGCAGACAGACAGTCGTGCAGAGAGGTGATATAGGCGTGCAGACAGACATAACTGATAACTTGGTTACGCCAATGTTTTTCTCTGCGTTGCAGTGTTTACATTTTCGATCTTTGTTAATAAATAACCAGTGCAGTTTCTATCCCCAGCATCCTCTTTTGTTATAACATTCGGGTTATCGTTATGTTTTCTTAACTTCATAAGGCATATTGTTGGTTGAGGGAATATTAATCAAAAACACCACATGCAAGTCTGCACAGTAGACACTACAGTTTTTAAGCCAAGAAAGAAACTTAACATTGTAACTTTAACACAGCTACTGAGCGACCCCGAGCAGCGCCGGGCTTTACTGCTATATTTACTAATAGTAATATAAAGTTACAATCCATTAAACTATATATATATAAACTCTGCCACACCTTTAACAAACAAATGAACACTGTTAAATGTTATTAGTTTAATCCTTTAGCATTTAAACCGTTCATATCCGGCCAGAATTCTCTTACCTCTTTCTGTTCAAACTGGCTGTAACTGGTTGCTTATACTTATGTTAAGGTATTGTTCTCAAAATAAATGACATCAAACTCTTGTAGATTTGATATTATGTGAGATAATAATGAGAGGTAAAGTGTTTACCATGAAAATGCAATAGTAAATATAGAGTAATGTAAATGTTATGTGAGGTAAAGCCTTTACTGTGAAAATACAATAGTAAATATAGAGTAATGTAAATGCTATGTGAGGTAAAGCCTTTACTGTGAAAATACAATAGTAAATATAGAGTAATGTAAATGTTATGTGAGGTAAAGCCTTTACTGTGAAAATACAATAGTAAATATAGAGTAATGTAAATGCTATGTGAGGTAAAGCCTTTACTGTGAAAATACAATAGTAAATATAGAGTAATGTAAATGCTATGTGAGGTAAAGCCTTTACCATGAAAATACAATAGTAAATATAGAGTAATGTAAATGCTATGTGAGGTAAAGCCTTTACTGTGAAAATACAATAGTAAATATAGAGTAATGTAAATGCTATGTGAGGTAAAGCCTTTACCATGAAAATACAATAGTAAATATAGAGTAATGTAAATGCTATGTGAGGTAAAGCCTTTACCATGAAAATACAATAGTAAATATAGAGTAATGTAAATGCTATGTGAGGTAAAGCCTTTACTGTGAAAATACAATAGTAAATATAGAGTAATGTAAATGCTATGTGAGGTAAAGCCTTTACCATGAAAATACAATAGTAAATATAGAGTAATGTAAATGCTATGTGAGGTAAAGCCTTTACTGTGAAAATACAATAGTAAATATAGAGTAATGTAAATGCTAAAGGGTTAAGAAAATACATTTGTCAAAGACTCTAAAATCTGACCATCTCATAGGAAAGGTAAAGGAATTTGGAGAGAGAGAGAACAAGAAGACAGAAAAGAGAGAAGAGAGAGAGAGAGAAAGAGAGAAGAGAGTGAAAGAGAAGAGAGTGAAAGAGAAGAGAGTGAAAGAGAGAGAGAGAGAGAAGAGAGTGAAAGAGAGAGAGAGAGAGAGAGAGAAGGGTATCTGAGTCAATACCTGTGTAGTACAAAACCATGTTGCCTGTGAAATGGGGGATGGCATTTTATTTATCTCTATTTATACCATCATCCTACAACTGCTCCAACTATCTTGTATCATGACACCTGAGTAATGAAGGATGACATCAGATCTGTCTATATTCAGTACTTCTAATTATCACCTGTCTTTACTGCTTTCCATCATTCTCATTATCTCACTCCTATGGGACTCACCATTGATATCTACCACTCTCACTTATCATTGAATTATGAATACTGCTATCTATAAGCCATCCTCTCTTACTATGAATCTACAGCCCTTTACAGTTTGAGTTCAAATCCCGCCGAGGTTAACTTTGCCTTTCATCCTTACGGGGTCGATAAAATAAAGTACCAGTAATGCACTGGGTAATTGCTGGCCTTGTGCCAAAAGTAGAAACAATTATTATTGCTATCACATTATGCTTCTCATATTATTTTCTATCCAATCTCTTTACCAACAACCATTATGTAACTATCACTGTCTCGTTTGCAATACACATTCCTCAATCATCATATCACTCTGTTTTCTTAATCACACTAATACCTGCTAAGTCATAATTCTTTTCTATTTGTACTCCCACTTATGTTTGTTTTGAAAGAAAGGAGACAACATAGAGTATAGAGAACATTTTAGTCTTGCCAAGTACATGATAATTTCCTTAGTGCTGGTGTCATGATAAAATGCACCTAATACACTGTAAAGTGTTAGGAAGATATACCAAAAATAGAATGTACAAGTCAGATATCTAGGAGGGCAGTAACTCTAATGAGTTGATGAGTTATTTAACTAATTTCAGCAAACAAATAGACTGTTATTGTGCCTTGTATGATTATAAATATTATCTAGGATAACAAGGCTGACTAATACATGCAAACATATATGCATACCAACCATGTGCTGTGAGTAGATACTCATAGTAGGTAATATGCATTAATAAAATAAATCTTCAACAAAAAGCTTTTTGACCATAAGCTGTCTTAGAGTAAGAAACATTAATAACCTCTATATTGACATGAAAAAACTGAGAACTGGACTTGGCAAGAGATAATGACACAATCTGTCACAGCAGTACATACTATAGAACATGTGTTGAGATACTATCTAATGCAAGAACTATGCCCTTCTGATGTATAATGAAGATGCAGCTTTGATTGAAACAAATATAACTGAATGTGAAGTGGACCCAATGTAAAAAAAAAATGACCTAGAAAAATTCCCTTCATCTATTATAACCCAATATTTGTTTTTTTTATTTCATTTCAATGCAAATTGTATGAAAGGTAAAGTATCAGGCATTAATTTGAATACTATAAAATAATTAATACAGTGTTTATAATGATGTCAAAAAGGTGGATCTGTCACAGCAACAATATCTAGAGTGAGATGTGCATGGAAGAAGTTCCAGGAACTCATTTGAGTGGTAATAAGGAACAAGACACGGGTGATGAACCTGGAGTAATAGAGAAGGCTGAAGAGACTAGAAATGAGAATGGTCTGGTGGATGAATGGAATAGCACTGTGAGAGAGGAAGATAAAAAATGAATTGCAGAGGATGATGGGGATAGAACCAGTGATGAGTGTTGTGAAAAGAAATGAGATGGTTGAGTCGTGTACTGAAAAGGGATGAAAGTTACCGAGTGAGAAAAGTAATGGAAATGAATGTGGAAGGAGACAGAAGAAAGAGAAGACAAAAAAGATATGACTAAAGATGTTGGAGGAAGGAGGATGCTGATAATAGGGCAAAATAGAGGCACTCATCTTGGGGTTGTATGGCTGACCCCTGCTTTAGCAGGGGAAATAGTCTTAAAATGCTTCTTGTTGTACTATGATGTCAAATTGTAATGAATATCTTTTATAGCATTTATACATATACAAAAAATTAATCAGATATTAATAAATTTAGTAGTAGTAATAAATCTGGTGGTTGTTGTAAAAAAAATGATACAGTTTGAAATAAATGTGAAACTATTTGGTTGAATACTTACTTCAAAATAAAACGGGTAAGCATTTGGACCAAGCTTCTTGATGAGTCTTCCTTGGAGTCGTGTTAAAGGTCGGTCTTGGTCTTTTGGTGGTGGATATACCTGTACAGAAGACAGGAAAAGGTCTTTGCGGAATGTAAGTCCTAAGACATCCAAATCCTCTCTGCCATAGCGAAACGCAGCTAAGATGTGAGCATAGACTTTACGATCCTTTAAGTAATCTGGCTCCACAAGGATGACACCATCTGTAAGAAGATAAAAATGTATTATATATTATACAGAGTTATGGAAAACAAGCAAGATAAATGTAATTCTATAGAAACGATGAATAACCAGATGGTTTTATAATGTAAATAGAGAAAAACAAACAACATGAACTACTGTTTAGTCCCAGATCAACCCTATGATCAACATTTTTCCAGCTATGACCACTCCATTTTGTTTTCAGGAAGAGTCTATCTATGACTAAATTATTCAATGTGCCATTCTATTTTTTCAAAGATAGTAATGTTAGTTGAAAAAGATTTGTATGTGAATTCTAGCAATTTGAATAATAAATAAAGGTTCCCTTATGGGTAATTTGAATGTATACTATAGCTAAGTTGATGCCTATAAAAAGGTGTCTTATGTATTTGGACTAGTTCATAAAAGCCAACAATCAGACTTTCTCATCCTATATTTCACTGAGTTCAAAACTTATTCTGTTATTTCTTTAACCCTTTAGCATTCACATCATGGAAGCATGGCCTAGAATCAAAAGGCCTTAATGTTAAATAATCTAGTATGTAGGAAGGAAAATAGGGCACTGGTCCCTTGTGCGAAATGGCCATGCTCAGCGTGTAGGAAAGGAGTAGGCAGAAACTCCATTTTATGTCCCAAATGCAAAGTATGGGTGCATAAAAGATGTAGTGGGATCACAGGTAAGCTATCTAAGAACGTAGATTTTATATGTGGCCAGTGCTCAGGTGCAATAAGTAGCAAGTGCCCACAGTATACTAGCTCCTTCCATTTCCCAGATGGTTCTATAGAAATAGTGGACACCTTCCGTTACCTAGGTGACAAAATCAGCAGTGGTGGAGGGTGCGCTGAAAGTACAGTAGCCAGAGTCAGAACGGGATGGAAAAAGTTCAGAAAGCTTATACCTTATACCACTATTGGCCACTAAAGGTTTCTCTCTAAAAATGAAAGACAGACTGTATGATGCCTGCATACAAACAGCAATGTTACAATTGCAGTGAGACCTGGGCATTGTGTGCAGAGGATCTGCGCAGACTGGAGAGGAACGAAGCTTGCATGCTCTGTTGGATGTGTAATAGTAATATACGTGAATGGCAAAGCATAAATGAACTAAGTAAGAAATTAGGAATTAGAGGGATCAGATGCTGTTTACTCGAGAGAAGACTACGTTGGTATGGTCACATGATGCGCATGAAAGACGACAGCTGTATAAAAAAGTGCAGGGTGATCAAAATTGATGGAAGCTACGGAGTAGGTAGACCCAGAAAAACCTGGGACAATTTGATAAATTTCGACCTTACACACTTACACCTCTCCAAGACAATATCACTGGATCGAGATCTTTGGCGCTACGCAGTAATACAGAAGACTCGCCTTGCCTATGTACAAAGTGAAACCTACAGTCAGTAGGCACCTCTTAACCAAAAATATACCCCCATCCCACTACCCCTACTCCCAGCCCCATCAACACCACCCCTTCTCTGTAAAGTTATGTTGGTACCACAACATCCAGTCCTAAATAAATGAGGTCGTGTAGGTGTCACGACAAAAAAACACACAGTCCACGCTGTAATGTGGCCATGTAGGTAACACGGTAAAAACCTCCCAGTCCACACTGTAAACGTGGTTGGTGTTAGGAAGGGCATCCAGCCGTAGAAAACCTGCCTGACAGTCCTATATGAGCAAGACAACCAATCTTGCCTCAAGTGGGACAATTCCCATCTAAATCCATGCTAGCATGGAAGATAGACGTTAAACGATGGTGATGATGATGATAACTGTATATTTACTATTGAATTTTCACATAATTATTTCACATAATATTAAATCTATGAGATTTTGATGCTATTTATTTTGAGAACAATGCCTTAACATCAGTATGAGTGGCTGGTTACAGCCAGTTTGAACAGAAAGAAGTGAGCGAATTCTGGCTGGATATGGCTGGTTTAAATGCTAACAGGTTAATACTCCTAAAGATGAAAAAAGTGGCCAGTGCATGTATGTATGTGTACATGTATGTACATATATATGTTGTACATTTTAAATGGAAAAACCCCACCATGAAAAATTCTCTAGAACATAAATATTAATTAGAAAATGCAGATAAAGTTGAATGAATATATATATATGTATATGTATATATATATGTATATATATATGTATGTATGTATGTATGTGTGTATGTGTGTATATATTTATATATATGTGTGTATTATTCGTGGGGAAATATTTACATCTAACAGGAACAAGATTCAACAAACTATTTAAAAAGAGTAGTGACAAACTCTATTTTTATATTTAAAAATAAAAAATAAATTCACACATTTACAATTTAAAACCATGTTTGAAATGGTTTATTTACATATAAATAAATTTATAATGATGTAGTGTGCTGAGAATAAATAATAATTTTCCTATCTTCAACATACAGGAAAATGGACCAGTGACAATAAACAGGCGAAAGTGTTGTTTGTTAGTTAGAAGAGAAATTTCGAAATATGAGTGTGTATGCATAATAAAAAAAAAAAAAAAAGATCCACTTTCTCATGTGCACAGGTTGAAGCATACATCTTGTATGCCCCATTTCCCCTATTCTCCCCCTTCTATACACCTCCCGTGTCTTAACACTCCACCCACATCTTTACAACCTTCGCCTTAGCTGCCAGTTCACACTGTAAAGTGGTTGTGTTGGTGACAAGACAAAAAAGCACCCTGTCCACGCTATAAAGTAGTCATTTTGGTGCCCCAATAAAAAGCACTCAGTCTACTCTATAAATGTGGTTGGCATTAGAAAGGACATATAGCTGTAGAAACAAAGCCAGAATCAGTTCTATATGGGAAAGACATGGTCATCTGACCTGACTCATCTAACCCGTGCTGGTGTATAAAAATGGATGTAAAATGGTGATGATGATGATGATGTTCATATATACTTTTAGTAACAAGCTCAAACTGTACAAGTCCTTGATGACTTTGATCCTTTTGTTTGGGTGTGAGAGTTGGACTCTCACAGCTGACATGGAATGAAGAATCCAATCATTTGAGCACAAGTGCTTCAGAAGGTGCTACACATCCCATACATGGAGCAGAAAACAAACAGCTTTGTTAGGCAGCAAGTTAACAAATATGCTGGCAGACAGGAACCATTCCTTGCAATAGTGAAAAGAGGGAAGCTTGCCTGGCATGGTCGTATACCCACCACAACTCCTTGTCCAAAACCATCCTTCAAGGCACAATCGAGGGGGGGGGGGGGTGAAGAAGAAGTAGATAAAGAAAATCTTGGTCTAACAACATCAAAGACTGGACTGGTCACAACACAGACCTTTGTACACGTGATGGAGAATAGTGACCAATAGCAACGACTAACTGCAAAAGTGTCTGGCTGCACCAGATGCACATCTTGAGTGGCACCCCAACAACTGGCTGTACCAGTGGAACATTTAGAGTGGCACCCCAACCTCTGGCTGCACCAGTTGTGGGAACATGATGATGAACAAAAAAATAATGAAGTTATTTTTTTTATATTTTACATAATGTAACAGTAACTTTGATAACTATATATAATACTGTACTGGTAATTTTACAATGATTGCAGAGAGAAATTTGGGAGAAACGAAAGAAGATAGTGTTAAGATTTTTTAAAGGGATATTTTGTTAGCTAGTTCTCAGAATATGTGATTTTCATGTCAATTGTCATCTTGACAATGATGCATTATCTCATAAAACATTTTGTAGTTACTGAGCGGAATTGAATCTTGTTCACAATCTAAAACTGAATCCTTTCCCAACAGAGTTGAATATGGATTTGACATTTCTCTTTCAGTAATAATTTTTTCTTCTTCTTCTTAAGAAAAAATTGTATATTGGTTTGAAAGGATTAATTCTGACACATCTAGTTGGAGAATATTTCTTAATCCATTCATTAGCATATTTCTTCAGGCCACTCTGTAAAGCGGTAGTGCTGGTGCCATGAAAACATGCATCCATGCCTCTCTATAAAATCATAGTATCGATGCCATGAAAAAATGCACTCAATACACCCTATAAGGTAGTTGGTGTTAGGATGAGGATCCAGCCATAGAAACCATGCCAAATACAGAATGTATGAGCAAAACATGGTCGACTGATTTAGCCTCAGGTGACAACCCACCCAACTCTTGCCAGCATAGAAATTGGACATAAAAACGATGATAATGATAACATTCACTGCCTGTGATTTAAAAATTATTTTGTAGATAATCCAAAATTTGGAAAAATTTTATAAAATAATCAATTTTCTCATTATTAAGCTGGGTGTTTGGAACAAAGGTTCTTATATAAAACTATGAAAGGTTTTTAGATAAACACTTCGAAAAGACAGTATTGTGCCATAAAACCAGGGTCAATTTCAGATGTTTTGATATCAAAAGGCTTAAAGAGATGAAAGCATTTGGTCATCATTAGCTTGACAATAGTGAGTTTTAACCAAAACCTAGGAGCTAAGTCAAAATAAAACTTGGTCTGAATTTGATTAAACTGAACTCAGGTGAAAATGTTGGTCTTTTTACACATTATGCTTGCCACTGCATTAAATAGGTGTGGTTACTTGTACAAAGCTGATTGGTTTAATTTTTCAACAGCTCTCAATTTGGACATTTTGAGAAAATTTAATGTCTTCAAGACCAATGGAATTCAACATCAAGTAACATTAAATATGATGATGATGATGATGATGAAGCAAAACAGCTACCTATATAAATAATGAAGCAATAGAATCTGTTTTGAGAGAACAGTAGATATCTTGATAAACTAATAAAATTGCTAAATAGTTGATAATGTAAGTACAAGTTGTAATTTAACTATATTACTATAATGATATTGTTTATAATGCAATTACTTGTAAACATGGTAACTAAATGCTACTGACAGTTACACTCAAAGTTTTAAGAGCCAACAAGAAGGGCCCTCTATAAAGTTATTTGATCTGCTAAAAATAGCAACCAAATCCCCCTCAAACTACACACAACGTAGCTCTAGCTACACTATGCATGAAAAAAGAATGACAGTATAGTTAGGGTTGAAATGTCTTTAATTATAGGTCTGCTTATGAGGGCTTCCCTGAGATTTAACAACAACTATAAGTTTTAACTGACAATGGCATTGGTAGTATGAAAACAAGCTTTTTCACCTCTTTTTTCTAACACTTTCACCTGAGCTAATGAAGGAGACTCTATGCTTAACCTGTAATAATTAGTAGCCAAATTCCTCTTAAATCACACCCTACCATCATAAAAATGAAAGGACACATTGAACAATATATCCCTGTATATCCAAAAAAGATATGGTGGTCATAGCTGGAACATATGTCATCATATTCCTGCTTGATCAGAAATAACTAAAGGGCTAAAGAGTAACAACATTTTAAAAATAATTATACATTACACGTTTGTGAATACAAATTTGAAACAGGATAGAATTCAGCATGGAACATAGCAGGTCTTTAGCATTTAAACCGGCCATATCTGGCCAGAATTCTCTCACCTCTTTCTGCTCAAACTGGCTGTAGCCAGCTGCTCATACCGATGTTAAGGTATTGTTCTCAAAATAAATAATATCAAAATCTCATAGATTCAATATTATGTGAGATAATTATGTGAGGTAAAGCCTTTACCATGAAAATTTAATAGTAAATATAGAGTAATGTAAATGAAGGGTTAATTTACAATATCCACTGAAGCAATGTTTACATAAATGTGTTTGTGAAAATGTACTCGGATATCTCAACTAGATATTTGTGTTCAAGAAAAAGTGTTATAGAAAATGTATATACATATTTTTTTTTTTACGAAAACAATTCCATTTCAATAAAGTGTATGAAAAATATTCAGACATTTTTTTTTTTTGTAAAGCGAAAAGGCTGCAAAGCAAATAATTGATGACAGTAAAGAGAGATGGTATATATTGTATGTGTATTTAAACTGGTAAAACTAGGTATCACCAAAAGATGCCTCATTCAACTTAATATATATCAAAATTTAAGACAGCTGGAATTGATTCACTTCTGTGTTGATGCTTCCTAATGGCTGTGTGAAATGTGGCTGAAAAAGCCAGCTGTTAGACTTATCTAATGTGGAGTAAATTGTACCAAATGCTAGCCATGAGCAAACCCAATGTCAGTGCTCGAGATAGATTGACAAAATTTAATAAACAGTTGGGGGGGCAATTATTCGAGACCAGAGAGTATATATCAAAAGAAATATGGTCATGAAAGGATTAAATCATGTTAAAATAATATTAACACATATAAATGACTGACTAAAGGATTTAAAAGCATGGTAAAATCATTGGTATCATCATTTACTATATGATTTTGAACTGAGCACATATCTTTTACAATCTAGTTTGCAATCTAGAAAGCAAATGCCACTAACAATTGAATACAAAAAGATTTTGTAGTGTCTGGATTGTGTGGTTAAGATATTCAGATCACAATTGTAAGGTCGTGAGTTTGATTCCCAGTGGCATGATGTGTCCTTCAGCAAGACACTTTATTTCACATTGCTCCAGTCCACTCGGCTGGCAAAAATGAGTTATACCTGTAATTCGAAGGGCCAGCCTTTTCATGCTCAGTGTCACACAGGGTATGTGTGTCTGTGGAATGCTCAGCCACTTGCACGTTAATTTCACGAGCAGGCTGTTCCATTGATCGGATCAATTGGAACACTCATTGTCGTAACCGGCAGAGTGCTAGTTGTTGTTGTTGTACACTATTTTATCAACTGAATGACAAAAAAAAACAACTTCAAGTCTGCTTTCTTACATAATTATGATCAGTATGGCTTCGTTTATCATGAGATCATTTATTTGAACAAAATATTCCCTACATGTCTTGTTCAGACATGTTTATATTTCCTATCACTTTCCTAACACCTGCAATCTACTGGGATTGTCTTTATTTCTAGCTTTTGCAGTGTAAATCAGATAAAAGATAATTCTCCTACAGTTGACTTTTTATTTTAGTAGGAAGGTTTTAACTCAGCTTTGCAAACTAATGAATCACTCTTCAATTTTACAAGGGCAATAACTACTCTGTGCTTCTTACTTATAACTAGATGGATTTGGTATGATATGGTCCACTGATGTATGAACTGATGTTTTTACTAGCATTTTATCCATCAATATAAGCTTCTCCTTTCCATCTTGAAAACAAAATCTACATATAAAAAGGAAGAAATGTTCAGAAATATATGTTTTATGACTACCTAAGAATATGCATATGATAGATTTATAATGTAAAGTATGAATAGACATAAAAAGCCGTATCTAGCTTGATTACTCAATGGTCAAATTTTTTGTGAATATGGTTTTGTACATTTGCTTGTGCTAAAAATAATCTTTATCAAGAGCATCATAATATATTTAAAGCCACTTGTCTTTGTCCTATGTCATGTATCTTCAAGGTCCGATGTTCTCAGAAATAACCACACCACTTTCATGTTTTCCTCTCTTGTAGACAACTTTCATTGTTAGTAAATTACTAGTTTTTACCCAGAACTCATTGTCCATTTGTATCACTTCCATCTCTCTTGCACACATCAACTGATACTTTCAATGTCTAGCCACTTTCCCAGCTCACAAGTACTTTGCTTTACATGCATGTTAACATGGCACACCCAACAGATCATATCTGACTCATTTCCCTTTAGTCTTTGCATATACTTTGTATTCAATACCCATGTCTTACTACCATGCAGCATCTTACATCTTATGCATGCTTCATACAATCTGCATTTCATCCAAAGATAGAAACTTTGTTGCCAACAGTTAGGCTATTGAATTTCTGTCCTTTCTTACAAACTACTATTCTTTTATCCCATCTCCAATCACAAATCAGGACAGCTAACCACAGACGTCCTAATTCTAAAGTATATGTATTTTGGGTACCTATTGTTTGTACTGAGTATGTAGTGTGCAATTCCAAACCACCCACTTCCTACATGATGAAGAAATTTATAGCTCTGTAATTTTTTGTCCTCTATTACTAAATTCCATATTTCCCATCATCAAAGACACCTCCCGATTTTGACAACCAAAAATTTGAAAAACAATGATAGGCATAAAAATAAGGTCCTGGCACTTTGGGGGTCTTGTTACCTAATTTTTAATATTTTGTTTATTTACTACTTTAACTAAGTATAATTTACACACTTCATTGAGAGGTAATATACAAGAGTTCAGATTACTGTCTAGCATATATAATTTTCCTTGGGGTTTAGGATATGCCAATGAGAAATGCAACCATTGGCCTCTAGGACGTATGGTAGATTTTTCAAGACTTATTTTAAGAAAAAGAATAGCTTCTTCGATGTAGATGCTAGGAAATACGGTAGGTCTTTAGTCATTGCTATGTTACATTAGGCTTGTTGGTTCTAGATTTAAAATATTTTCTACAGCTCTTTGTCAATAATTACAATTTACATACTACATTAGCTGTTGATACTGCAGTTCCTTTAGAGTTTTTTTTTTTTTAAAGCAATTTTTTCTGTATCATTAATATATTATAATTTATTATAAATAGCATTCTTTTTAAAGACCACAGGTTTATAGAAATTTTATTTTAGAAGAGCTGAATTGAATTCTGTTCCTTTCTAATTAATCAATGAAAATTAGAAAAGTAATTTTAAAATCTTGCTGTATGTTAGTATTTTAAAACCAGCTTTTTTTTTATTCTTCATGTATTTACAGAATTCATCATCATCATTTAAAATTCATTTTACCTGCTCCAAAGAGTTAAAGTAATCTTATGTTGTATTTAAAAAAATACTCAAAAAAATGTAGAGGATAAAAAGAATAAGCAAGTAATGAAACAAGATTATTTATAATTTTATCACATCCAGCATATCACTTTGGAAAGAAGCAAGAAATTACATTTTGGCAATATTGGTAGAGGGTTGGATGTCATGCTTTGCAGCACAGAGTTACGACCCTTTACAGTCTGATTTCAAATACCGCTGTGGTCAACTTTGCCTTTCACCCTTATGGGATCAATAAAATAAAGCACCAGTAATGCACTGGGGAAATTGCTGGACTTGTGCCAAAAGTAAAGACAATTATCCAATGTTTCCATAAGTTTTCAATGCAGCAGTATCAGTTGCATGGTTACATAGTAACTATTAATGTCCTGTACCACACGAGACCACATTAGCAAGACATTCACAAAAAGTACAAAGTAGCACTATGACTACATCACATGAAATATTGAAACCTGTCCCCTATTAAAAATAATACAAATATTTGAATTGACAAATCTGTTTTCAGATATTTTCTGCTAAATTATTCGAGTTAAAATATACTAATCTCTTTTCAAGTACACCCCCACATTGTTGACCACCTACTCAGAGAGAGGGGGGGGGAAGCAAGAGAAAGAAAGAGAAAACAAGGGAGAAAGAAAGAGAAAACAAGAGAGAAAGAAAGAGAAATATATATATATATATAGAGAGAGA
The DNA here is from genome assembly GCA_964016885.1 of Eledone cirrhosa. Classification (NCBI taxonomy): domain Eukaryota; kingdom Metazoa; phylum Mollusca; class Cephalopoda; order Octopoda; family Eledonidae; genus Eledone; species Eledone cirrhosa. The sequence continues at coordinate 309,309,748 of OZ024740.1, read as the reverse complement.
GAGAGAGAGAGAGAGAGAGAGAGAGGGGGGGGGAGATAGAGAGAGAGAGAGTATGGAAAATTGTAGATTTATATATGAAGTTACCTATCTGTCAGGATTTTATTAAATATGTATTATGTGAGACATTAATCAAAAAGCAGCTGTGTTGTAAGTTCAGCTAAAATGTGTAGAGATATAAGTTAGAGGAAGTAATGGAAGCAAGGAAACTAAAAATAATTTTAAGAAGAAAGTATAGTAAAGAGAAGAGAAGTCAAGTCAAGTGAAAGTAGAAGAGTAAAAAGAGAGCAAGCTGCAAAATCACTATCAGCATCATCCTCAACATCATCACCACCATTATCAATATTTCACACCTGTGTTTTCATGCATTGGCTGGAAATGTCTCAACCCTTTAACATTTAAACCGGCTATATCTGGCCAGAATTATCTCACCTATTTCTGTTCAAACCGGCCATAACCAGCTGCTCATACTTATGTTAAGGTATTGTTCTCAAAATAAATAATATCAAAACCTCCTAGATTTGATATTATGTTAGATAATTATGTGAGATAAATTGTTTACCATGAAAATACAATAGTAAATATACAGTAATGTAAATGCTAAAGGGTTCACCAGTACCAGTTACCTCCTATCATTGCATTCCTCCATCATCATCTGTTTTCTTTTCCTATAATTTATTTCAATGGGAGCTCCTGGCACTTCTTCATCCAGCAAGTGTGTGTGTGTGCGTGTGCATGTGCGTGTGTGTGTGGTGTGTTGTGTGTGTGTGTGTGTGTGTGTGTGACCACCTGGCCAAGTACTTAAGAAGTTCCCAGTTTGATCCCCCTATCATGGTATTTGGGGCAAGTGTCATTTACCATGGCTTTAAGTTGACCCAGGTCTTGTGAATGAGACTGGCTAGCTGGAAACTGATTGGTAGTTTGATGAATGGATTAAACCTGTAATTCGAAGGGCCGGCCATGTTGCACACTATATAATATTGAATCTTTGAGAATTATGTTTAGGCTACATGTGCTAGTGGAATGCTTAGTCACTTGCATGTTAATTTTATGAGCATTTGATTGAATAACTGGAATGTTCATAATTGAAACTGACGGTGCTCAACTCAAATGTGTGTGAGAGAGAGAGAGAGAGAGAGAGAGAGAAATATTGGGTGAGTATTCCGGTTAAAGATTAATGAATTGGAAAGTCAACAGATTAAATATGGTTTTCGAAGACAAAGAACAAAATGCCTGTCCTTTATGGGCATTAACGGCTCAATAGATGTGTGTATGTATATTATGTGAAATCAATGAAAAGCAGAGGATTTACAACTTGTTGCTGCAGAAATTGCTGTTTTTATATTGAGAATTACTTTATATGTATAATTATTGGAGTATCTATATTTATCTTATTTTATTTTTATCTGAATATGTGAACAATAACATCGTTGGTGTACAGGTTTCCAATGAGCAAATCACTGCTTCACTGCATTTACAACAATGAGAGCAATAAGGAAGTGGCTGTGCAACTGATGCAGAATAAACACCATAAGGTATTTTTTGTTCAAAAGCACCAGTTAATCAATGTTCCCACCAATGTTTCACATCTTTCACTGAAAGATACACACATGCCTATATGATTGGTTTCCATCTACCATGTTCCACTCATAAAGTATTGTCACCAAGGAGCTGGGAGTAGATGGACCCTTCTCCAAGGGCCTGGAAGTAGATGGACCCTTCTCCAAGGACCTAGAAGTAGATGGACCCTTCACCAAGGGGCTGAAAGTAGATGGACCCTTCATCAAGGGGCCGGAAGTAGATGAACCCTTCACCAAGGACCTAGAAGTAAATGGACCCTTCACCAAGGGGCCAGAAATAGTTGGACCCTTCACCAAGGGGTTAGAGACACTGGATGGTACTGTTTCCCTCCCCACTACTTTTCAAAAGTGCGCCCTCAGATTTAGAAACATTTACAGTGATACTCTTATTCTGAAACTCCACCTTATAATTATTGTGAATTAAGGTGCCAACCCAGAATGTTCTGAAGCCTCAAGGGGTTTATTTACAGTTTCTATCTACCAAATTCACTTACAAGGCATTGGCTACTCCAATGTTATAGTAGAAGACATTTGCCCAAGGTAACACATAGTGGGATAGAATAAAAACCATGTGGTTGTGAAACAAACCTTTCAACAGCTCAGCTATGTTTATGTACACATACAAACACACACACACACATATATTTATATATATATATATTATGATAATACACAAAATCAAAACATCATCATCATCGTCGTTTAACATCTATCTTCCACGCTAACATGGGTTTAGACGGGAATTGTCACACTTGAGGCAATTGGTTGGGTGACCATGTCCCGCTCGTATAGGACTGTCTGGCAGGTTTTCTACGGCTGGATGCCCTTCCTAACACCAACCACGTTTACAGTTAATTATATTTCATTTTAATAAATTAACGAACATTTCATCCATATTTTAAGTAGATACATAATTAATGATTACTTAATTAAATGAACAAAAAATTTGTAATCATCAGAATTATTAAATGAAAATATAAATAATTATTACCTCATAAACATTTTGAAGTTAAAATTTTAGCTTAATGGCTTACATAAATATTGAATGTGTATTTGCTGATGGGTCTTATAGTAGAAGATACTTTTCTTAGGTGTGGTGCAGTGGGATAGAGCTAAAGACAATGTAGCTGTGAAAGGAACTTCTTAACCACACTACCAAGCATTGTCTCCATAGTCACATTATTATATATTTTAAACATTCCAAGCAGTAAGGCAGCAAATTGGCAATCATTAAAAACCTTGCACAAAAATACCTTGTGATATTTCTTCTGGCTCTCACCATTAACATAACTTGATATACTTAGAAGGAGGGATTAGAACAATTACATTAACTTCAGTATTTGACTGGCACTTATTGTGAAGGGTCATGTCTAAATACTGCAAGGCATTTCTACTGACACTAATTTCTTCCAATTCAGTAGCAGTAATAGTAACAGTGGTGGTCGTCGTCATTGTGGCTGCAAGAGCAGGTATGATGTAGTAGTAGTAGTAGTAGTAGTAGTTGCAGCTGTAAAGTTGTTTCCAAAACACCTTCTCCAAAACGATTTGATGTCTATACCCAAAGAACTATCTGAGTAGAAAGACTAGCAGCGTTGCGTCCTGCTCAAAACGATAAGAACATGCTTGTAGGAGATTTGAACACATGATCAGTCAATTTTCTTGGCTACATTGCTTCTATATAGAAGTAGTACTAAAATATAATCATTTGGGTGTTTCATGGTTCATATGTTGAAATATACTTCAAGAATAATTAGATCTGAAGGACGGAGAACATGGTCTTCAAACACCATTACTAACAATATACAAATACAATGAACCGAGGTTGACTTTGCCTTTGTTCCTTACGGGGTCGATAAAATAAAGTACCAGTAATACACTGAGTAATAGGTGGCCTTGTGCCAAAAGTAGAAACAATTATATACTTAACATAATAATTAAAAATAAAGGTAGGTTACTCTAGAAAATTTTACATGGTTATCTCCCTTAATTATTTAGAGTTTCTAATTTAGAGTTTCTAATTTAGGCTTAAGGCTAATAATTTGAGGGGGGGGGGGGGTTGATTATATCAACATCAGTACTTTACGGATACTGTATTTTATCGACTCCGGTAAGACGAACGAAATGCAAAGTTGACTTTGGTGTGATTTGGAAGCATCTTCCTTGATTGACTGTGCCACCATTAATTATAATTTGGGTAATTTTTGGCTAAAAAGTCTAAAAGTCTATGAACGTTTAAAATGGCCTAGAAATGTCAGAAAAAATTGATTTTGATCAAAAATATCAAATTTTTTTTTTAAATAGGTCTAAAAGGATTAATTATTATAAAGTCAAAATAAAGTCTAAAAAATTTTAAATATAAAATATTGATTAAAATTTTATTTAAAACATTGATAATAGTCAAAACTTTGCTTTCAAAGAAAATATTTGAAGTCTTAGGGAAAAAAAAATAATAAAGCAAGAAACAAAAGCAGTTGGTCAAACAATTCCCTAAAGAAATAGGCATTGCGTGAGAAAGCCTCTTATTACTACGATCAGATGCTGCCAGGTATATAGTCAAAGTAGGTGAAATAAGAAAAATTCTTTATCCAAATTGTTTTCATGTGGCGTGTTGTGCATCTTCAGCAGTCAAAGATCACACTAGAAAGGCCCTTTTCAAAGATATTGGGTACCCCCTAAGTCACTCGATGGGGCAGTTGGATCGAAGAAACTGAAAATTATGCCAAGAATTTACCCTGCAGTCATGAAATAATTAATGGATAATTAACCACATGCCCATTGTATCGGAGCTGTAATCTCTCAATTTGGAGAAGTGACAGCTCTACCTGAAGCAACACTCTCATCTCTGAGTTACACACTCTATTGTATTGTGTTTTATTTAATCTGAAATGTATCTTCAGAATATTAAGTAATACAACACCAATGAGTAAGGTGACAATGAGTAGTAACTTCTGTCTAACCGTCCAGGAGTTGTGTACATTGCAGATCCACTGATTATTTTAATGAGTAGTTCATTCTTACTTGTTTAATTATAAATCTAATTCTGTGCAGTAAATTTACATTTTGTGACAAATACTATATGCACTTACATGTTTAAAATAGCCATTACAAATGCTTCTCAGACTTAGAGAATATCAAACGCTAGGTCATGGCACCTGCCTCAAAGACTTGTGTAGTTCTAAAATTTATTTTAAATAATTTTTTTTGCAAATCTTCACTGTAGATGGTTTAGTATAAATTATTTGAATATTTATTATTAACCCTTTCATTATTCTATATCTAATGAAATACGCTCTATTTTAATTAATTAATTAATCTTTTTGTGGATTAAATTAAAATGATTATTTAATTACAAAGATAGTAACTAAACATTGTTCTTATATGGAAAATTTAATCTAATTAAGAACCTTTTAAAATGAATGGTGTTGTTTCATAGAACCAGGGCTGGTTTCAGGTGGTTTGGTAATGAGAGGGTTAATACATGTCTATTGTTGGTCTTCATAGATGCAGCAAAGCGAAATGGTTGAGAAGTTCCATAGACAGAAACTGTGTGGTAGCACATTACATGGACTGTACATACAATTTAAAGGGTTAGCCTTGTCACACACTGTGTCAGGCTGGCTCTCCCTGAGACATGTTAAAAATTCATGTATCTATGGAATACTTAGCCACTTACACAGTAAATTCAATGAGTAGCTGGTTCAGTTGACCAAAGAACTAAGTACTCATTGTCAAAATCAACAGAGTCCTCATTTATTGTAAATCTTATATAATTGGTAGAGTTTTTACATCACCAGATAGAATGGTTCACAGTAATTTGTTTAGGAACTCTGTGCTCTTTTTTCAAATCCCACCAAAGTCAACTGTGACTATCATCCTTTCAAGGTTGATAAAGTACCAACCAGTTCAATACTGAGGTTCATTCTTCTTCTATTCTGTCTTTCTCACTTCTATTTTACTTTCACTCTCTCTATTTCTCTGACCTGGAGAGAGTTAAGCTCTACTAAGTTTTAAATGCCCAAGATGACATTCTATGACTTATATAATGAAATTATCTAGTTTCTTTTTTCTTTAATTTTTTTTTTATGGTTTCAGGTATTAGACTGTGGCCAAACTGGCATGCCACCTTGATAGGTTTTTTTTAAAAATATTTTCTTGAAATAGAGGACATTTTTCTCCTTTTTATTCAATTTAGTCTGATGAAGATATGTTCTCTGGTGAAATGGAGGTTGATGTTCAGATTGAATTTATGCTGAAGCGAAAGATTACAATTACGAATACAAGCGGCTGAAATAGGGTTCCTCCGAAGGGTCTTTGGGGTAACATTACTTGATAGAGTGCATAGCTTGGAGATCAGAGAGTCACTCTAGGCAGAACTGCTACTTCTTGGAATTGAGAGATCACAGCTCCGATACTGTGGGCATGTGATTAGAATGTCTGAGGAAAGAATCGTTGGACAGATCTTATGGGCAAAATTAACTGGCAGGAGACCCAGGGGTAGACCCCAAGCAAAATGATTGGATAACATCCATGAACTTGGCTGGTCTCGCTTGGGGATCCAACCAGATCAGTTGGAGTTGGTTGCTTCTGACAGGACCCACTGGAAGGAGTGTTTGAGAACTCTTCCCCCATGGCCCTCTCAGGAATAAATGGACAAAGAAAAAGTGGAGGAGTTCCAGGCTGTTACAGTTTTGATGAGAAATATTTGGAGAAAGTGCTTGGTGTGGGGTCTCTGAATGAAACACTGAAGTGGTGCAACAAGAGGAGTTAGGAGGAGTAGAGTTGTGGGAATTATTTGAAATGCAAAAAACAAATAAATACAAATATAATAAAATAAAATTAAAAAATTAAATTCACATTTCTCACCATGCAGGTTTAGCTGGTATCATATAAAGCTGTATCTCATAGGTTTTTTTTTAGTGTTTTAATTATAGAGGCCTCTATTTTATCATATATATGTATGCATATATGCTGTTTGTGCTGTTACAGTACCCATCTATGCAGGTTTAGCCATTCTCCTATGAGCTTGTATATCATAGGAGGTTTCTTTGAATGTTTTAATGATAGAGACTCCCATTCAATCATGAAAAGTAACATATAATGACGTGTCTTGCTCAACAACACAACATGCCGACCCAATCCAGAAATTGAGCCCACAACATTATAACTGTGAATCTGACATCTTAACTACTAAGCAATACACCTTCATGGTGAATTACTTCATACACAACTTGAGAGTTTAGAGGAACAGGAACTGTAATAGGATCTGAAGGAAGATATAGAGCATTAGTGTATTAGTGAGTAAACATTTACTAGTTAGTCAGATATGTGGTTAAAATGTTTACATGTTTAGCAGCTGCTCTGTCATAGATATGTGAGCTATACTCTAGTGCAGAGTATATGGATTGTATAGGGTCAGCAGCTGTTTAATTCTGAAGTAGTTTCTGGTCCTAAGAGAAGGCATAGTAACAGCTGCTTTCATCTCTGAAATATCATGAGAAATCACAAAAATATTCAGATTCAGAAGTTGTATATACTGATATAGTACTACTAAATGAATATTTAACTTTATACTGATGTTTGGAATAACTGGTATGGTCAGATTCATAAAAACAAAAACAAGGCTTGATAGAGAATTTAAGATATATTGATATTGTGAGTTAGTAGTTGAGAGGTTAAGGAAGATCTGGAGTAATGTAATTTGACCTGATCTGTGAGAGAGATAAACCTTTTACAGAAGGAAATAGAGTGAAGAGGGGAGAGAGAAAAAGATTCTGTAAATATGACCAGTCAATGATTGTAAAGAAAATATAAAAATACTGCAGTATTGTTTTTTTTTTTGATAACCAGAATATATTGAATTATATCAAAATGTCTGCTCATTGATAACCAGAATATATTGAATTATATCAAAATGTCTGCTCATTAGTAAAAATCAACATGTTTATTTAAAATAAATATACACACCACATGAAGGCTTATCTTAAATACACAGGAACATGAAAGCACACACAGACATATATAGTTTTACTTGCATACATTCTTATGGAGAGATTACATGAGATAGAAACAGGCAAGGAAAGAGATATAGAGGTTATAATTCTTGTATACCAGTATATAATTTTGATTAATGGATACTATCACATGTTGACAAGAATGAATATCCTACTTAAAGAACATCCAATAAACAACTTGAAATCTAGATAACATTACTCCACAACCAAAGATCAAGAATTTCACAGTGGCTAGGGATTTTACTATTCACAGCTTATAAAATATAAGATCTGTTGGAAAATGGTCAGACTTTATTTTTTCCCTGTGGGAAATAATTATGTTAGGGAGATAAAAGTGTACAGAGTGGAGCCACATACATTTATGTGCATGTGTGTCTTTTGGCAAGCTTGATGGATGCATCATTGTCCGGCAGCCAGTGTATGAAGTACTGTACTACTCACTCATTGCCTGATATAACTTTGATCTTGTGTTCCTGAATACTGTGATAAATGGAAATGAGACACGTGTTCTGGTATAACCTAGAAACCAAAGATCAGACATAACATAGAAAGCATCAAATGTCACCAAACTCCAAAAAAGTACGTCAGGAGCAGAGCAAAATCGACATGATGCTAACTGTTTTCTTTGACAACTGACGTGTTGTGTATCACAAATATGTACTAGAAAGACAAATAGTTACAAAAAAGTATTATTAGTTAATCGTCCGATATCATTGTAATGCCATGGCTGATTCATCACTGCTAATTCAAGATTTCTTGACAAATAAAAGCATGATGTTCATCTGCCTTGCTCCCTACTCTTCTGATTGATCCCCAAAATGAAGATGCTACTGAAAGGCTCCCATTTTGAGAGCCAAGAAGACATCATTCACACTGTGGTGGTGGAGATGGGAGCCATGCAAGAAGAAACATTCTAGATGTGTTTCAAATAGTAGATGGAACGTTGGGCTAAGTGTGTGGAGGCACAAGAGGCTGACCCTGTTAGTTCTGGTAAGGTGAGCCACTACATAGAGACTTCCGTTTGTTATATATTGGTATATTAGCTAGGCAGAAAGAGCAGCATACATGACCCCTTTTTGAGTTTGCATAGCTAGTGGTAGTCCCCCTCAAACAGAAGACTTGACTTGAATGCTTGCAATAAAGTAGACATTGCTAAAAGCACCCAATGACCAGATGGTGGTGTTAAGTTGAGCAGCATATTAAGTCTATCATCCAAATAGTCAATAGCATAATTTGAATTCATAACACAAAGAAATGGAAGAAATACCACAAAGAGTTTCATTTGATGCTCTAATGATTTGGAGGAATAGAAAGTAAAGTTACCCTTAGCGTGATTTGAACTCATAAGACAAGGAACAGGAATAAATGCCACAAGGAATTGTGCCTGATACCCAAATACTTCTGCCAATTCCCTGCATATCATTCAAGTTACAAAATTTTGATTAAGATTTTACTTTAAATATAACCACTTTAGTATAGTTGATCTCTATTTCTCAGTGTATTATAATAGAGGATCAACCCTTTAGTTACCAACTCAGCCCAAGCCAGCTCCAGTTCTATGAAACAAAATCACTCATTTTAAAGGTTTCGATTTAAATCAAAATCTTCCTACATAATCTTATATAAAACCTTACATTAAGTTACTATCTTAGTACTGAAATAATTAATGATTTTAGTAAATTCCTCAAAATTCTTCATTAATTAATTAAAATAAAGTGTATTTCATTAGAAATGCAGTCATGAAAGGCTAAAATAAAATAATAACATCAAAATACAAAGAAAATATTTGATGTCTCTAGAACAAAATAACTAAAATATTGGAGGCACATGGCTTAGTGGTTAGAGCATTGGCTTTGCAATTGAAAGGTTGTGAGTTCAATTCTCAGACCGGGTGATGTGTTGTTTCCTTGAGCAAGACACTTTATTTCACATTGCTCCAGTTCACTCAGCTGTAGAAATGAGATGATAGGGACTGGGGTCCCTATGATTCCACTGCAAAGTGGTCGTGGAGGAGCCACGGCAAAAAAAGCACCCAGCACTCACTGTAAATGAGGTTGGTGTTAGGAAGGGCATCCAGCTGTAGAAATCAAGCCAGAATCAGTTCCCGTCCCACCCTTGCAAGCAGGGAAAAGCAGACATAAAATGAAATGATGATGATGATGATGATGATTGATAGAATACAAACTACTTTAACAATATTTTAATTGCTTTTCTTGCAAATAAATAAGAAATGAATGTGAAAACAGTAAGTTTGCTGCATAGGAAATACATGTGAGGGGAAAATATAGCCAGGAGCATTTATAGCATTAATCAGAACCAAAACAGACAGAATTTTGTAGAGTTGCTAACAAGAAATCAAGATTATTTGTTTCAAAACAGTTGCTAGAATTAATAATTTATTACACAATGATATACTGTCAAACTTTTATAATAATGCTTTCATTTATTGGTCACAAGGGCTGACACAAAAAACTTTTATAATAATGTAAGTAAAATTTACTAGGATTTATACATATATCATTATCATCATTTTTACATTTGCTTTTCGATACTGGCATGGGTTGGATGAATTGTTTTGCCACTTGTTGCATCCTGTTGTCATTTCCTTTGAGATGTTTAGCATTCTGAAATGATCAGTTTCAAATTTCGAACTTCCCCAATGCTTCATAAACGAATCTAATGTTTACACATCCAGTTTAACACTAAACAACTTCTAAACACAGGGTAATCATCATTATTTTCCTGCTTACTTTTCCATGCTGGGTACGATTTTTTGAGTCAGTGCCTTATGGTAGACTGCTCTTCTTGGTCCCAACCCTTTTAGCCATTTCTTACAACACACAGGAATATAGTGTACCTAAACTATAAACTAGGGTACACTATATATGTCATCAACATTATGTCTGATTTCCATGCAGGCATGGATTGGACAGGTTGTCAAATTTTTAGACTAGGCAGGTCAGGTGACCATGCTCTGCTCATATCTTCCTGTTTGACATTGTTTCCTAATTCAAACCACTTTAAATTGTGTAATTGGTGCAATTTATCATGACACTGACACTATCACTTTAAAGTGTGGGCTGAATGCATTTCATCATGGCAGCAGCAATACCACTTTACAGAGAGAGCTGAGTGCATTTCATACAATACAAAACATTAATAGATAAAGTAAGAAATGCTTATTGTCAAATGGTGTGGCAGGATTCAGTTGATCCCATTGTTTGAAGCCATGCCAATAGTGTTAACAGGAAAGAAATATTTGATATTTAAGAGGTGACAGGTGCAGAGTAGAACACATTGGCTGGATTAGTACAAACTGAGAACAAATCCCACAAAAATAAAACAATCATGTTGAAGAGGAGCATACAATTATGGTTGTATAGTTAAGAAGCCAATACATAAGGGCAGCATGAGAGATGACTGAACAAAAGACGTTATTGTGGAATATGTTAAGGGGAAAATAGCACAAGTCTGGTTGTGATTCTGACTGAGATTAGTGTGACAGGCTTCTATCTTCAGCCATTATTATATAGTAGTGCTGGAGTGATAATGCAGAAATTATGCATTGTTTGGACAGTGTCTATTTCTTTATGCCTTAGTTTATCTATGTCACAAACAGACTGGGCTATCTAAAGAATTTCACTGATCATTGTCAAGAAAACTATCATAGATGTTTTTTATTTCATGTATGAAAGATAATTTTCAATAATGCTTTGCAATGAGAATTAGGAGCTGGTTATTATGGTTATTATGTATTTAAAAAGAATTCTATAAGAGTTAGGGTTGGGATAGCTTGGAGATCAGAGAGTCACTCCAGATAGAACCACCACTTCCCCAAATTGAGAGATCACACCTCTGATATGACAGACATGTAGTTAGAATGCCTCAGGAAAAAATTGCTGGACCGATTTTATGGGCAAAACCAACCAGCAGGAGACCCAAGGGTAGACCCCAATCAAAATGGTTGGATAACAGGTATGAGTTTGGCTGGTCTTGCTTGAGGATCCAGCAAGATCTATTGGAGATGGTTGCTCCTGACAGGACCCAATGGGAGGTGTGCTTGAGGACTTTGCCACCATGACCCCCCACCCCCACCCCAGGAGTAAGTGGGCAAAGAAAAAGAAGAAGAAGAAGAAGAAGACAAGTTAGATTTTGTCCCCAAATTCTCAGAAACTGTTGATACTTAATGATTTGCATCCACCCTTTCCATTCACTTTCAATTTATGCATTTAATTTTAGCAAGATAATTTGGTATGTTTCTGTTTCCAGTTATTTGACATTTTTTTTAGTGGCAAGTTATTCCCTGTATTTCCTTACATATTATTTTGCCAAGTGAATGATATCAAAATAGATCTGTGCTCTATATAGGCTTCAAAATAAAATATTCATATCATCGTTGTTTTAACATCTGCTTTCCCTGCTAGCAAGGTTTGGATGGGTCTTATTAGACCAAGTCATTACTGAAGTGGGCTGCTGATCTACCAGACAGGCCAGGGATCTGCATCTCGCTTATGTACGGTTTCACAGTCTACCAAGTGCACATGAGAGGTGGTCATTGAGCAAAGAATTGTAATGAGAAAGCATTAAGTCATTTTAGAAAGAAAATATTTCAGCATTTAGAGTGAAGCTTCTGTACTGGAACAAAAAAGTGGATCAAAACTAGATAACCAGTTTTCTAAAACCACCTGAGTTTTTAGAAGATTGTAAAGTTAATGTTAGTGACATCAAAGACTCAGTTACAAGATATCTTATCAAACTCAAACAGCAGTTCTCAGATTACTTTCCAGAGTTTCATACACATAGTCAGTTTGTCTGTGAATCTTTTTTGCTATAGAATGATTGATGTGCCTGAAAAACCTGAAGGGTTGACAGAAGTACTTTTTGAACTTCGCTTCATTAGTGGAACACTCACAAATTTTCTGAACAAGGCAAATCTCTTATCCTTTTGGATGTCAAAGGCTGTAAAGGCTTTCAAGATAGCATGCGTGGAAGCAAAAAAAACGCTGTTGCTTTTCATAGCAAACTACTTACTTAATGAAAAAGGATTTTTTTTACATTTGTGAACGTGAAAGTAGTCTTTGAAAGCAACATCTAAGTATCTCAGGCATCAACAAGCCCTAATTTTGATGATGTTTAGTAAAAAAAAAAAGTGAATCACCAATATTTTTCCAAAGCTTTAAGTGGTTTTGAATGAAATTCTTTCCATTCTTTAATTATTCTATTAATTTTGCTTATCAGCTATTTTTATGTAAGGATGCTTATATTTTTATATATTTCTCCAAACTAATTCTTGTGAAATTGAAAATTAATCCATAATAATTCTGAACAGAATTCCTTTGTCATCTCCTCTGTCAAGTTCAGCATTTTCAAATCCACTCTTATCACTTCTGCCCAGGTCTTCCTTAATCTTCATCTACTGCAGTTTTCTTCTACTGGGAATTCCTGACACTTCTTCATCTAATGATCATCATCCATATGTATCACATGTCAATACCAGCAGTCTTCTCTCTAGCACACTACACAACAAATCCATGAAAACATATTTAACATATAACATTTCTGATTTTGATGACGATATGTATAAAAAAAAATGAACCTTATATTTCACAAATCTGAAGTGAGGATGTTTTGGAATGAAATTCTTCAGTTCTCCAGTCATTTTTATTAATTTTGTCTTTGTACTATTCTTATATCAGCATGTTTGACATTTCATATATCATATACGAGTTGATCCAATAAATTGTCATTGGCATTGTTGTCCTCCTCATCATCATCATTTTATTTCTATTTTCCATGCCAACATGGGTTAGGAGGATTGTCATGTTCTGAGATTTCAAAGTCAAATGACCACCTCTTGCTCATAAGTTCCACTCTAGCATGGTTTCTATGGCTGAATACCCTTTCTAATGCCAATCACTATGTGGTGATATGTTTTGGAGATACATTTTAGTAAACAAAAGAAAAAGATTTAAGAATAATTGACATTTTTGTTCACTTTGAAGTCTAGTGGTAATTTCATTTTACTTGAATAGATTTTGAGGTAACACCTAAAAAGGTTCCTTGATCCATGGCCCACATTCCAAAGAAAAAGTAAATTTATTTTGGTTATCAGCCAAAGAGTAAGATATCCCCTAATATCAGTAACAGTGATTAACAGGGTACAGGAAATTGTCAGATTTTAAGGTCTAACATTGTTGGCTTATCATAGATTAAAAAGATTACCGTTTATTTAAATTATAAAGCAGACTATCTTTCTCTGAGAGGGGGAGATGAAGAAGGAGAGAGAGAGAGAGAGAGAGAGAGAGAGAGAGAGAGAGAGAGAGAGAGAGAGAGAGAGAGAGAAAGCGAGAGAGAGAGAGCGAGAGAGAGAGAGAGAGAGAGAGAGAGAGAGAGAGAGAGAGAGAGAGAGAGAGAGAGAGAGATCACTGCTACCTAATAAAAAAGTACCCTATTTGAAATGCAAGCAAATTCCCCCTATATTGATAAATTTCATTTAACTTTTTGCAGATGAAGAATACTGATGTCTTTACATTAAAGGAAATGGAAACATTTTCATGATGTACAAAAAGTATAATGGTATTATTTAAAATGTTATCAATATATATATGAACCTCAATAGATAAAGTATAAATATATTTTTAAAGAGATCAGTCCTGTTGTCTTTCTAGCACAAAAAAAATGGTAGGTCTATGGTCAATCCAGCTTGTCTTAGAAAGCAGCTTTATGACAGAACAATCCAATACATGCCAACATTAAAAACAAAATGGATGATTATGTATGTGTTACTGAAAATGTCAGCTTAGTTTCATTAGTTAAGTAAACAGACTCTCAAACAAAGAGAATGAACTTCCTTTTAACTATGAATATGTTTATGGAAGATAGCAAACAAATATAGCATAGAAACTGGACTCGAGAAACATTTTATGTGTAAGGTTGGACGAATTCAACAGCTACAAACACAAAAGAATTGTATGCATGTCTGGGCAGCCACATCATCATCCACCATTAACACAAAACGATGAAAATACATAAATCTTATTTTGAAAAGAAAAATAGCAAAAATGTTAAAGTAGATAAATATTTTGAAAAGGAAATGAGAGTAACTATAAGAAAATTATCATCATCTTTGTGTAGAGCAAACAATATAAGACTTAGATGATAAAGGAGATAAAAATATTTGTTCAAGACAAAGAGATATGGTGGAGAGCAGTGTAAAGATTGTGTGTGCTGTATACGTGGGATGTATATTAAATTTGTTAGTAATTTTATATTTATATTGTTGCACAGGATTTAACTGATAAATCATCTATATAAAGTGAGATACTATGTAGTTGTTGTCAACAGCAACAACAAACAGCATTCCATAAATGTCTCAAAAATCTTTTCTGAATATTGTAGAATAACATACATACAAATTTGTGGAATAAAAACAGCGAAATCTCTTTTAAAAAATAGGAAATAAACAAGGAAAAATAATATAATTGATTCATGGTTTTATCTCTCTACAATCACCTTTAATTTCTTACATATGCTTTCTCTCAAGCTGATATTTAACCCTTTTGATATCTAACTGCCAGAAACCACTCTAAATTTATGATACAAAACTGCGCATTTAAAACTTTTTTTGTCCTTACATTACAACCTTCCATCATAATTTTATTTTAGAAATATTTGTTAACTAACATTCAAAATATCAGTTTAGCAATGAAAAGCTTAATTATTTTATTAAATTCCTTGAAATTTTGGATTATTTTCAAAATTAATTGAAACATATAAGCAATGTATTTCATTAGAAATACGGTAATGAAAGGGTTAATTTCCTTTGTCTTTGTTATACTGTCATTGCCATCATCAGTGACATCATGCAATGATGGTAGTAAAAATAGAGGACTACAGGAGCAAAGTATCACACTTGCATTTATTAAATGATTCCATTTATTTCAAAATTATATATTTTAAGAAGTCTATGAGTTTGTTTTGGCAATGTAAAGAAAAGAGAAATGTATGATTAACCTTTTCATTACCATACTTCTAATGAAAAGCATTGCCTGTAGTGTTCAAATAATTTTAAAAAAATTGGATGGTTTAGCAATAAAACTAACTTTTTAACTATTAAGTTGGTGTTTGAGATGTAATTTAAAGATTCTTACAAAGAATTATGATGAAAGGTTTTTAGATAAATATAAACACTTTAAAATAAATAGTTTTTTATCACAATACTGGGTGTGGTTTCAAGCAGATTTGGTTTCAAAAGGGTTAATTTACACTTAGAAGGTTAAATTTAAATGAAGAACACATCTTTATATGATTTAAACTAAATATGTTTCATCTCAACCCATGCAAGCATGGAAAAAGTGGATGAAAAAACTGTAGAGGATGTACATGTGAATGCATTCACAAGTAAATCTACACACACATGTATATCAGGGTGAGGAATGTATTCTCTCAGATAAATTAGCAGTTAACTCAGCAAAATTTTAGTACCAACTGGCCAGACTTGTTTCATAACTTGTTTCTAACAGCATGCAAATGTGGAAAAATAGACAATAGATGTACATCATACCTGAGAGGTTTATATGGGAATTGTTCTCAGCTAAATCACATTTAAGACATTTTTTTAATTTGAATTCTTTACTGAAAACATGGGTAGAAGTACACTACATGTGCATGTGTACACCGTAGCCCATACACAAACCATATGTATTTTGCGATATACCATCCTACTAATATATATGATATTACACATACTTAAATATGGAATGATACGCGATCTAGCACTGATAGGTGAGGATGGGAGTGAAGATTCAGTTGATCTGTTTGGCTTTGGTCACCAATAGCTAAACTTGGGTACTTCAGAAGATATGCTAGTTGATAACTGAATTTATCTTCTGGAATCAATTCTCTATTTCTTTGTCCAGCTCCTCATCCTTGGCAAATATACTCCCTAGGTAAGTGAATAATATGCTTAGTGCATGTACATTGTGTACTTTTTGTAGCTAGCTCACTTTATACACAAGATTATGTGTGTGTGTGTGAAAGTGTGAGTGTGGGCGAATGTGAAAGAGTGTGTGTGTGTTGTGTGTTGTGTGTGTGTGTGTGTGTGTGTGTGTGTGAAAGAGAGCGTACATGCATTTGTTTGTGAAAATTCTAATTATCTTATACCGAAAGATCATGGTCTTCAAGATCCCTCTTTTGTATTTATTTAAAAATATGTCAGCGACCTCACGGTCAGAACTAGACAAACCTGGAAACAGAGGCCAACCTGGAGAAAAAAGAACTGGAAGCTGAAAGACCCCTCAGCCAGTAACAGATTTTAAAATATTTTACTCAATGACTACGACAGTAAAGAAGAACAGATAGAGACATTCAATGTAGAAGAGCACTGGGAATTCCTAAAAAAAACTTACTAGAGGCGACAGATGAGATCTGTGGCTGGAGTAAGACCACAAGCAGGAGGAGAGTGATTTGGTCGTGGAACAATAAGGTAAATGAGGCAGTTAAAGCCAAGAGACAGGCATGGAAAGAATGGAAGAATGGGGGGAGCAGGGTACATTACATAGAGACCAAGAGGGAAGCTAGGCGACAAGTATACTTAGCTAGGAGGGAAGCAGAGGATAGAAAATTCAAGCATGTTTTGCAACGTGAGGACCAGAAACAGGAGGTGTTCAAGATTGCGAGGCAGTGTGTCAGAGAGAATTGTGATGTCCTTGGAGAGAAGTGTATCCAGAATGATAAAGGTGAGCTTGCCCTCACAAGTGCTGAGAAGAAAGATGCATGGAAGAGCCATTATGATAGATTACTAAATGAGGAGAATGCATGGGAAGAAGAGACCCTACCCCAAGTAGACCCTATAGAGGAGCCAGCAGTACAAGTCTGCAGCAGCGTAGTAAGTAAGGCAATCAAATATATGAAGATGGGGAAGGCAACCAGTCCATCGGGTATAGCTGCCGAGATGTTGAAGGCATCTGGGTCTGTAGGTCACACTATAACCACACGTATTGTTAACCAGGTAATACTAGGTGTCATACCAAAAGATTGGTGCAGTAGCATCATTGTCAACTGCTACAAAGGTAAAGGTGATGCACTAGATAGAGAAAACTATAGAGGTATAAAGCTGATGGACCAGGTCATGAAAGTAACAGAAAGAATTATAGCACAGTTGATTAGGGACCAGGTGAAACTAGATGAGATGCAATTTGGTTTTGTACCAGGAAAAGGCACCACTGATGCCTTCTTCCTTTTGAGGTAGTTACAGGAAAAGTACCTAGCTAAAAGTAAGCCACTCTACCTAGCATTCGTCAATCTCGAGAAAGCTTTGACAGAGTTCCACGTGCTATAATCTGGTGGGCTCTTAGAATACTAGGAGTAGATGAATGGCTTGTGAAAGCTGTACAAGCCATGTATAGGGGAGCAGTCAGCAAAGTTAGGATTAGCAATGAGTATAGCGAGGAATTTAGCGTACAGGTTGGTGTCCACCAGGGCTCTGTTCTTAGCCCTCTCCTGTTCATCATAGTCCTGCAGGCAATAACGGAGGAATTTAAGACCGGATGCCCATGGGAACTCCTGTGTGCAGATGACCTCGCACTTATATCTGAATCTATGGTAGAACTAGAGAAGAAATTCCAAACTTGGAAGCAGGGACTAGAAAGAAAGGGTCTCAAAGTCAACATGACAAAGACTAAGGTCCTTGTAAGTAGACGAGAAAACAGAACCCAGATCCCCTCAGGGAAATGGCCTTGCTCAGTATGTAGGAAAGGTGTAGGTAGGAACTCCATTCTCTGCCCCAAATGCAAACAATGGGTACACAAGAGATGTAGCGGGATCTCAGGAAGCTTAATTAAGAATGTAGGCTTCACATGTAGCAGCTGTGCTGGGACAGCAAGCAGCAAACAGCCACAGGGAACAAGTACCACCAATCTCTGGAAGGGCTCTGTAGAAACAGTAGACAGCTTCTGCTACCTAGGTGACCAAAGTAGCAGCGGAGGTGGGTGTTCAGAAAGTACAATAACTAGGGTAAGAACGGGATGGAAGAAGTTCAGGGAACTACTGCCACTGCTAGCTGCAAAAGGCTTCTCCCTCAAAATGAAAGGCAGACTGTATGATGCATGTATACGAACAGCAATGTTACATGGTAGTGAGACCTGGGTGCTGAAGGTGGAAGACTTATGTAGATTAGAAAGAAACGAAGCCTGCATGCTCCGATGGATGTGTAATAGTAATATACGCAAATGGCAAAGCATAAATGAATTGAGAGAGAGACTGAACATAAGAGGAATCAAATGCTGTGTGCAGGAGAGGTGGTTGCTTTGATATGGACATGTGATGCGTGTGAAGGATGACAGCTGCATAAAAAAATGCAGAG
This sequence comes from Eledone cirrhosa, assembly GCA_964016885.1. NCBI lineage: Eukaryota > Metazoa > Mollusca > Cephalopoda > Octopoda > Eledonidae > Eledone > Eledone cirrhosa. The sequence continues at coordinate 309,290,798 of OZ024740.1, read as the reverse complement.
CATTAGAAGTCAATGGAAACCGCGGAGTGGGGAGACCCAAGAAGACCTGGGATGAGGTGATAAAAGCCGACCTTAGCCAATTACACCTCTCAAAGGCGATGACACACAACCGTGACCTCTGGCGTCACGCAGTAATACAGAGTACCCGACCTCCCATGGGTACAAGCTGAAGCATATAGACAATATGCCCCCACACCCTCCCACTGCAAAGTGGTCGTGGAGGTGCCACAGCAAAAAAGCACCCAGCCCACACTGTAAAGTGGACTTGTAGGCGCCACGGAAAAAAGCACCCAGCACTCACTGTAAATGAGGTTGGTGTTAGGAAGGGCATCCAGCTGTAGAAACCAAGCCAAAATCAGTTCCTGTATGAGCAAGGCATGGTCAGCCGACCAGACACTGCCCACAACAGGACAACCCGTCTAACCCATGCTAGCATGGAAGAACGGACGTAAAACGGTGATGATGATGATGATGATGATAGTTTCCACTATGATGAGTGTAGATCAAGGATCCATTGATAAAATCCTTCCAAGATAAAGTGTCTCTTTGTATAGCAGTTTATTTTTTATATTCTCAATAGAGTAAACAAATGTTTTATAATTCAACAGCAAAAGTCAAGTTTTATAGCAGAAACCTACAATGGTAATTTCTTTTTATTTCACTGTACAATCTCAGACTCACATGAGGTTTCTCCTTTTCTTATCCTCAAGAATAGTTTAAAATAGGTAACAATAGATATAACCATATTGTTAGTAATGCTTGGAATTTTATTGACTAAAAACGATGATGATATCACAACAAAATCTTCTATGTACTGTTAATCATATAACAATGAGTCTCAGTATTCTCAAAATTGCTTTTTATTAGTATTATGAAGATTTATGACTAATAAAAGACATTATTATTATTATCATCATTATCATTATTATTTTACGTATTATCACTGCATTACTGAGCGCAGCTCTGTGTTACCTTAGATATGCACAGTGTGGTTTTTGGTGGTGTTGTCTCTATTGTATTGAGAGTACTCTTTGTAATATGTGTGCAGTGCCTAATAATGCTTTTTTTTGTATGTTGTATATATTTGTAAGTCCTGGAATTTTGATTATGTCTGCTTTTTTTTTATCATTCCCAGAGCACCTATTATTATAAGTATTGTTTCTGTCTTCATCATCCACATTTGGGTTATTATTATTATTGGTGGTGGTGGTGGTGGTTGTGGTGGTGGTGGTGTCGGTGGTGGTATTAATATCCTTATCTTATCCAACTTCATGCCAAGATAAACATATCTAGTTTGAAGCACATAGGAAAATTACTAAGATAATAATTCAAGTGTGAAAACATTATATATATCTGTCCTTCTAAACATAAAAAAAGGGGGACAGACAAGTATCTATCTCACTGCAAACGTTAATCAGCTGGGTTTTCATTGTCTTCTTATATTCTTTCACAAAAAAACATCTCATTCAGCCCATGCCAGCATGGAAAAGTGGATGTAAAAACGATGATGATGATAATGGTGGTAGCGGTGGTGGTGGCTAAAATTATTTTACGAATCAGTATAATACATGTTGAAAATAAATGAATGAAAAAAGAAGCAAAGTAAAGCAAAAAACATTTTTACAGTTTTACGTTATATTTCAATATTTGGGGGCTAAAACGCCCTTATCAATGCTATGAACAATTTTTAGAAACCATATGTATTAATCTTCCTAAGGCAGTCAGTCATATACTTGAAATGCTTCTTGCTAATAAATGTGAAGCTGGCAAGGTGAGAACAGATTGACTTCCTAAATCAGATAATAGACAGTTCAACAATAAGAGTGGATTAGTTTATCATATAAGCTAATCATTCTCTTTCATACATTTCAAACAATTGAATTGTGAAATTAATAAATCCTATCATTCCTCATAATATTAGCATCATTCTTTGATCGTTTCAATAAGATTTCATATATTAGTAGTGTTTGGTGTTAAAGAAAAGAAAAAATAACAGACCATTTTTATTTAATTTCTAGTATATTATTATCTTAAAAGCAATAAGAATCTACCATTTATAAGAAATTATTTTTGCTGTTTTTCTCCTTGCTTTTTTATAGGTATTAAGTTCAGGTAATTAAAAGTATTTCCTTCCTAGACTAACATATATTGCAGTGTAAAGAAATAATTGTTTCTACTTTAGGCACAAGGCTAGCAATTATCCAGTGCATTACTGGTACTTTATTTTATCGACCCCGTAAGGATGAAAGGCAAAGTCAACTTCGGCGGGATTTGAACTCAGATCATAAAGGGACGTAACTATGCTGGAAAGCATGGCGTCCGACCCTCTACCGATACTGCCAATCCACCGCAGTGTAAAGAAATAATGGTTTCTAATTTAGGCACAAGGCCAGCAATTTTGAGAGGCAAGGAAAAGTTGATCACATCAATCCAGTACATGACTGGTACTTTATTTTATCAACCCATGAAGGATGCATCTGGCCAGATGGTAAGGGTGTTGGGTTTATGATCATGTCATGGTTTCGATTCCTGGGCTGGGCTGTGTGTTGTGTTCTTGAGCAAAACACTTCATTTCCTGTTGTTCCAATATACTCAGCTGAAAATGAGTACCAGCAATAACTGGGGGTTGAACCCTGCAATGGGCTGGCATCCTGTCCAGGGGAAGTCATGTACTCTCAGCTTCATATCACAAAATCAGGATTAGTACCGGCCTGATGAACCTCCTGGCTTGAAACAAACTTTAGGTGAAAGATGAAAGGCAAAGTTCACCCCAGCAGGATTTGAATTCAGAAAGTAAAGAGTCAGAACAACTACTGCTAAGTACCAGTCCAACACTTTAATGAATCTGCTGGTCCCTGCCACCCTAAAGTGCAACAAATAATGGTTTCTGATTTAGGCACAAGGCCAACAATTTTTTTTTGCGGGCGGGGGGGGGGGGATTAAATCAACCTCAGTGTGTTACTGGTACTTTATTTTATCAACCCCCGTAAGGATGAAAGGCAAAGCTAACCTTGCTGAGATTTGATCTTAGAACGTAAAGGGACATAACTCTATGTCACGAAGCATGTTGTCCAACACTCTACCAATACTGCCAATCCACGTCCCTTAAAAAGTCTAAACAAATAATAAGAGGGGTTGTACTAAGCTGCAGTTTCTTCATGTGAAGATTATGATAATCTCCATCTGAACGGGAGAATTTATCACAGATAACTTCTTATATTTACTTTATAGCTTAGTAAAACATACAAGATTGAATAGAGAAATAGAATTCTTTGGAGATGAATAATTTAATCTTGTACATATATAAATAGGGGTTAATTTTGTCACTACATTACTTACTTGTAATTGTGTTGGCATTTATTTGGGATAGGTTAAGGTGATTCCACACAGTAAATACACAGCATAATGAATAAAAGTGGACCATGCCAAGTGATCATACACTTCTAACACAGAGTTAAGATCCTACACTCAACTTTGCCAGTTCATATTTTCAAGACATACCTAACTTTATGGTCTTGAATTATAATGTAAACAAATCTAAACCAAACCTGTACTATTCATAAACTCAAGTAAACACAAATCATAATCCTACAATCAACTTTACCTGATCTGATTTGATCAAACTAATCCATGTTTTTAGCTGCCTGCCTCACTATTTATGCCTCCCCAAAATAGGCTCTACTACAATGACATCATGAATAGGTTTGCTTCAAAGATGATAAAATGCACGATAAAGTCCATGTAGGCATCTTTTGAGCAAGAGTTATAAAATGGAGTCAACTTGACAACAATGACAAACTTAAGCATTTGACATGAAATGCAAACTGTAAATACAGAATTCATATGTGAAGGTATGGCTGTGTGATTAAGGAGTTCACATTACAAACATGTGATTCTGGGCTCAGTCCTGCTGTGTAGCACCTAGTGAGTGGAATTTGGTAAATGGGGACTACAGAAGCCTGTTGTGTGTGTGTAAATATATATATGTATGAGTGTCTGTGTGCGAGTTTATGTCTTGTAACTTAGTGGTTAAAAAAAAAGGGGATCGATAAAATATGTATCAGACATGAAAAAAAAAAGGGGGGGCTGATACAATTGACTAAATCAATCCTGTGGCCTAGTGTGGTCACAGTCTACTGATGGAAACCAATAAAATAATAAAAGAAAAGGCAAATATGGTCAAATATATACTTCCAGCTTGCATATGTCTAACACTCACTGTCATTACAGTGATAGATATGATGAAAGCTATGTTTGTTGATGAATTCAGAATAAGACTGAAAAAATGCCTAGAGTTCTTTTTATACTTTCCCTTCATTCTTCTTCTGATCCTACTTATTCCTGAGAGGGTTGTGGGAACAGAGTCCTTAAAAAACACTCCTTCCAGTGAGTCTTGTCAGAAGCAACCATCTCCAACTGAACTGGCTGGATCCCCAAGCAAGACCAGCCAAGATAATGGATGTTATCCAACCATCTTGCAATGTTCATCAGCTAGTTTGGACTCAACAATCTCCTTGCATTTCTTTGCCAGACACTTAGCATAGACCTTACTGGAGAGGCTTAACAAGGAACAATCTCTCTTGTCTCCCTTTTTGAAAATTGGGATTATCACTCTCGATTGCTATTGCGTAGATGCCTTTCCAGAGATCCAGGCCACCCAGCATACACAAGTCAACCAGACAATACCTTCTCTTTTTAATGCTTTTAATATCTCAGGCCGGATTTCATTTTCCTCAGTGGCCTTACCACATTTGAGCTATTTAACTGCTCCCAGATGCATCTTGTATATATCAGAAGATGGTGTTGTGATTGGATTTAGAAGATCAGCAAAGTCTTCTCTCTACCCTTCACGGTTGCACCTCTCTGAAGAGAGGAGAACCCCAGATGTGTTCTTGATAGCAGGTGTGGAGGAGGACTTCTTATTACGAAGTCGGTGGATGGTCTGCTAGAACACTTTATTTGCTGAACTGAAATTGGATTGCAAGCTTTACCCCAAAGTCTTCCCATGTCTTAACTTTTAATGCCTTTACTTGCCCAAGAAATATAAATAATATCTGTATATGTATTCCTTTACTACCTCCAATATTTGACTTCATGACTTTGTAGTTGGCTGATGTATTTGAAGAAATTCAAATCTTTTCCTCTCTTTCCAACTTACCCTCCACCTCTGTGTCCTGGCTGACAGGATGGAGAATACATTGCTCTACAGGACAGCAAAGGCGATGTGCTGGAACAGTCACTCCACCTCACTGGGCTCGCACCTGCGGGCAGCCAACTCTGCTTCAGTAGCAATGAGTAGGGATGCGGTCCAGGGGCAAAGAACGGTGGAAGTCTCCACTGCTACATACTCTAAAACAAACCTATCAGAAAGTGGTCAATACTAGAATAGTTTGCCCTCTTTGGCCTGGTGGGCAGCAGAGCCTAGGCTGGTAGCCGAACACACCACGTTGCCACTAGAGAAGGTGTCACAGCCAATAGCATCCCAGATGAGGGGCTAACCCCCACAGAATGTGAAGATTGTCATGCCATCTGGCCTTTTGCTGTCCCTTCAGTCCAGACCTGCTGGCTCAAGCTGGGATGGGAAGCCTGCACATCTCGGCCATGCTTTATGATCTCACTCAGAGCAGCATGGCATGGGTGGCAGCCAGCAATGTATGTATTCCTAGTTAGGTTTTTTTAATTTATATGCATTAAATATTTTAACACTAACTTAACATTTGTTTTTCTTACAGGTGGCATCTTTGAATTATTTAAAGATAAAAAAACAGGTATCACTCCCACTTTATGGCTGAGTGGTTGGCAATAGAAAGAACAAATGCTCCAACAATAAAGAATAACATACCACCCATGCAAGCTTGTAAAAATGAATGTAAAATAGCAATAAAGAAAAGAATTCATTATTAACAAGGAGGTGTTTTAGTATCACCCACATATATAAAAACCTGTCTCATTAACAAATTAATGTATATGTTTGTATATGTGTGTTTTTGTGTATATGTGTGTTGGTGTATATGTGCATCTGTATGTTTGTAATATATGTTATGATAGCTTTATTATTTTCACACTCTTTTTATAAAGAGGACACATTGATTTGAAACCACTTTTATGAATATCATTAAACACTAATACATTTTGTTATCATCTGATTACAGTTCAGAAATAAAATCTCTTTTAATGAGACCTGATACCAGTATTCAAATCACGTAATGTCGAGAAATACATTAACTGGTTAGTTAAAACATTAGGAATTTTGTATGGGTAAGTTATCTCACTGTATCAAATGTAATCTACCTTGTTAAAAAAGAGTTCCATGGTAAGGCTATCAAGTCACAAAGACATGTGTACTTTAAATGCATGCAAAGTAATGTCTATAACTGGCCTTGGTTGGGTTTATTAACTCTTAACATCCTATAATAATTTAGGGTGGATTGGCAGTATCGGTAGAGGGTCGGACGCCATGCTTTCCAGCATAGTTACGTCCCTTTACGATCTGAGTTCAAATCCCGCCGAGGTTGACTTTGCCTTTCATCCTTACGGGGTCGATAAAATAAAGTACCAGTAATGAACTGGGTAATTGCTGGCCTTGTGCCTAAAGTAGAAACAAATAATTAAGCAGAAAATATCTAAAAGTGTGTTTAATTCAAATATTTATAGTATCTTTACTAGTGGATAGATTGCTTTGAAAATTTCCTGTATTAAAATAAAGACTCTAGTTTTTAATGTGTTGCAGTCCTAGCACTGTTTCATACTAAATGTGTATAGTACATTTGCTAGTGAAGAAATCATTGAGAAAATTAGCAATAAATTAAAATACAGATTTCAATTTTTAATGAGATGCTGTCATAGAGCTGTTTTATACTTTCCAAGAATGTCTAACTAGTGCAGTTTTATGTGGTACAGGATGTTAAGAGTTAACCCCTAAAATAAACATAATCACATGACTTCACTATATTTTGGATGAATTACTTTAACCCTTTAACAATTACATTACTCTATATATACTATTATATTTTCACAGTAACGGCTTTACCTCACATAATTATCTCACATAATATCGAATCTATGAGATTTTGAAAGTATTTATTTTGAGAACAATACCTTAACATCAGTATTAGTGGCCAGTTACAGCCAGTTTCAACAGAAAGAGGGAGAGAATTCTGGTCGGTTTTGGACGGTTTGAACATTAAAGGGTTAAAAAGATGTTGACAATCTACAGTTGATCCAGGAATGTTGATTTACTAAGAATTATTGCATCCAAGCTATCCAGAAGACATTTCAAGTTGAACTTCACAAAAATTCATTAAAAAATATAGAACCCCAGCATGGCCTCAGCCGGATGGCTGGAACAGGTAAAAGAGTAAAAGAGTAACCTAAAATAATATTATTCTCATGGAAAACATGCCTATTTTTAATAGAATGCTGAAGTTTGCTTGAAACATTGTGTATAGAATATAATGTAGAAAATTATATATATAAGAAGGCTAAGACAGTGTGAAATGGATGGTAAAATGAAGGTAATAAAAAAGCTTGTTACTAGGTATTTATTATTATTATATTTTTTCCCCCACAAAATACTGTATTAATTAAATCACTTAATTAATCCAATAATTATTTTTGAAATATCTATTGTAGTGCTTGGAATTATATAATAGTCTTAGCCTTTTGTCAAGAACTAAAAAGAAAAATGTTAGAAAAAGTTCTTTAGTCTATCTTCTGATCTTCACTTTAAAACACATGCTCTTATGGAAAATTTCTTATACTTTGGCACAAAACTGTGGCCTACAATGTGAAACATACATACATTCACTTCTATATATTAAGATGTTCAAATGTGCAGTTTCATCTAACTTAAATGAGACAGGAAAAAACAAATAAATAAGAATAGAAAATGTGAAAAAGAAAAAAAAAGAATAGTATGGTTTGTTTAAGTCACAAGTAAATAAGTTTGTACACATGGACCTGTAACTCCCGATGGAGTCATAGGGACACCAGAGTGAGATATAGCATTACTTTGGCATCTTAGACCGAGTAGAGATCATCACTCTTCGGGTTAAACACAGCTGATTTCTTCCAGAAAAGGAGAGAGTGTGGTAGAAAGGAAGTAAGAAAGAAATATAGAGGGAGAATTGACTCAAGTACTGGACTGGTACTTTATTCTATCAACATTGAAAAGACGAAAGGCAAACCAGTAACTATTTCTTCAAGACAAAACTTTGATGAAGGATGTTTAAACACTATAAACTCATGATGTTAAATGGAAATGAAATGAAGGCAATATATTCTAGACAACACTTAAGAGTGAAGTAAATGATTCATCATAACGCTGAACACATTTATTCAAGAAAGAAGCAATTAACTTTGTGAATATTAGTTGACTGATGATATTGTTTGTTTAAGAGACTAATTCAAAAACAAAAATAAACAAATTTAATAGTAAAATGAAAGCAAATATCATCAGTATAAGCATCATGAGTATCTACACTATAGATATGAATCATATATCAGACTGATGTCATAATAATACCAATTTTCATTAGCTTTAATGCAAAGTGTGAGTGTGTATACATATATATATATACATATGCGCAAATGAGCATCACCAGCAAATGAGCACCACGCAAAATCTATATAGACTCTAGTCTATTTCCATGTCAGCACCATTTGAATGATATCCCTGATGAAAGATTAACAAATCTTAAAACAGCACTGTCTGGCATTTTCAACCTTACTGACACTCTGTGACGTGTTAATAGAAAAATAGAGAAAAATATTTTTTTCCTTATAAAAAAGTATTTTTCTGTGATAGTGGGTCAACCAATATGTTTATTGTATATAAACATATAGTATATGCTTTCATCCATATCCCAATTATGCCCAAGTCCTGTTTTAGTGCTACTGCCAATTTTATATGTATATTATATATATATATATATATATATAATATACATATATTTATATATTTTCTTTTGGTCGTTTTGGAAGCTTCAACAATGCAGATGGGTAATTCTCCGGGTAACAAGATCCGGTGGTGAAGAGAGAGACGTAAGTGAATGTAGAATGAGATGTATAGTGTGTAGAGGAACGTAGGAAAGAGCGTAAAAAAATAATAACACAAGATAGAGTTACCTTGGGAGAGATTTAATCTCTCTCTTCACCACCGGATCTTGTTACCCGGAGAATTACCCATCTGCATTGTTGAAGCTTCCAAAACGACCAAAAGAAAATATATCTTATTCCACAATGCTTCAAGCAAACTTCAATACTCTCTTATATATTTATATATATATATATACATACATATACACACGAGGTGGTATCAACAAGTTTCCAGGCTAGTTTTGTAGTGCACCAACAGATGGCAACACACAGTTACACATGCAGTGAGAGCTAGCAGTGACCTTCATGTGCCAAGTGACATCGTTATGTTCACTTTGCAAGTTGTGAAATTTGTGTTTTTGTGATCACGTGTATGCTGTACACTGCAATTTTGTCATGAACAGGAAGTCGGCACAAAGAGCCAATGTGAAATTTTGCGTTCAATTTGAGAACAGGTGCTGCAAAAGTGGAAGAATATTCCTGGAAGATGAGCAATCTGGAAGACCTGCCAAGAGTGTCAACTCCGGAAATGTGGAGAAAATCAGTTTGTGCATGAGGATCGTCAGAGGACAATCAACGATATTGCTGATGTTGTTGGTCTGTCATATGGGTTAGTGGAGGCAATCATAATGTTTGGATTGAACATGCAGCGTGTTGCTGTCAAGTTTGTCCACCACCTGCTGACCACTGAGCAGAACAACATTGTATTGCTTCCGCAACTGCCCTATTCACCATATTTAGCACCTGCAGACCTCCATCTCTTCTCCAAGCTGAAAATACAGCTGAAAGGCCACCATTTCAACACTGTTGCCGAGATCCAGAATGAATCTCAGAAGGTTTTTGGCTTGCTTACGGAAAACGACTTCCATGCTTGCATGGGTTAGATGGCTGTCACAGACTGTGCCCCAACCAGTCAAGTGACTAGGTCCTGCTTGTACACTTTGTTTTGGCTTGGCGTTTACAGCTGGATGCCCTTCCTAATACAAATTACTTTACAGCGTGTAGTGGTAGCATGCTTTCTCTGGCGAGGTGCCCTTCCTAACACCAACCAATTTACAGTGTACTGGGAGTATTTTATCATGGTGCAGGTGGAGTGGATGCTTTTTGTTGTGGCACCAGCACTATCTCTGGAGGCATTGGTGGGGGTTGGGCCTGAGGTACAGACATATTTTATACAAAAAGTAATACCTGGGGGGCGGGGTGGCATCCTATACATAAGACACGCAAAATCGAATTTTTTTTTCCTTTCTCTATTCATGATTCATACTTAAAAATAGAACTATTTAAAATGCTTGTTCACCTAACTGGAAACATTGACAGTAGTCAGTGGAATTTTTGTCTTCAGAACAACATGGTCTCCGTTGCTTCCTGGGCTGGTATATAACTTCATACCAAGAGACAAATTAATATTCAGAATGGCATACTGATGCAAAAGCTCTTAACAGTATGTACTCTGCTACAGACAATAATCAGATAGCACAGTTGGTGATGTTGATGATGATGATAAGGCTGCAAATATGTAATGTATAGTGAAGGAAATTCTTCCATAGGGCAAATCTACAGTTTAATTTGTGTAGTTTGCTTCAAAATTAAAAATTATTTCAAGGCTATTGAAATCATTTTTTTTTCTTTTTTTTTTTTTTTGTAATATTTTAGTAACCAGATGGAATTCATAACATGCAGCAAATTTCAAGAAAAAAGTGTGACTAATTTGATTTAATTTTTTTTTTTTTTTTTTAAGAAATTAAATATTTGATAAATTAAAAATTAAATAAATAAATAAATAAATAAATAAATAAATAAATAAATAAATAAGTAAAAAGCAATCAAAGTGGGAATTATCAGAATTTTGCTTACAGTGAAAATTGAAATTGCTAATTTATTTTCACCAATGCAATGTGAATGAACATTCTCTGCAGTTAAACTTTTTAAAATTAAGAAACTGAAATTGATCTCATGTAATGATGAGTATCTACAACAATAGCAGCAATAACAACATCCTCATCATCACCACCACTACCATATGTCTGCGTTTCCATGCTAGCATGTGTTGTTATAATATTCACTTTCAGCATTCCAATCTAATTTTCTGAAGCTTGTCAATGTCTAAGAATGACTGATATCTCAATGTTTTATCAGATCTTTACACAATGGAAAAAACTGTAAACAAATTAAAGCTCATACATATTTAAGTTTTAAAGCTTGACAAGCCTTGCACTTCATTTTGAGAAGTGTGACAACATTTGTGAGGAAAACGTAAAAAAAAACACACAAAAAAAAAACAAAAAACAAACATTAGTCACTATGAAATTGTATAATGTATGTATGAACCTATAACTCTTTGATTTATAGGGACACCATAGTGATATGCAGTGTTTCTTGGTCATTTTAAACCTGTCAGGAACCATCTCCTCTCTAGATCTGAACACCGAGAGAGAGAGGGAGAGTGATAAAAAGGAACAGAGAAAGAGATATAGAGGAAGAATCGACCCCAGTACTTGATTGGTATTTTTTTCATCAAACGTGAAAATTTGACCTCGGTTGACCTCAGCATAATTGGAAACCAGAGCATAGAGAACAGGAATAAATACCACAAAGCATCTGCCCAACATGTTAACGAATTTGCCTATTTACCACCTTGTAGGATCTTTAATTTGATTATTTGAGGGGAAAAAAAATCATATGCAAAAATATTTTTTCAGTAATTAAATCAATATGGGCTGGAACTCAGGTATCTAACAAATTGAGTCTCCATTTAATCTCACACACACACACACACACACACACAAGAAATTTACCATTGTCTTACCAACAGGGTCAATGTGAGAAAGATGGTCAATAAAATCCCGTTTGCCGAGGTATGCTGTGATCTGAAGAATAAAAGAAAATAAGAGAATAAAGCAACAATAAATTAAATGTTCCTTAACCCTTTTGATACCAACCTACCCAAAACTACCCCTGTTCCTATAAAACAAAACCACCCATTTTAAAGGGTTCCTACTTAAATTAAAATCTTCCAACATAATTTTATATAAAAACATGTTATATTTGTTACAAATATCATCTTAATGACAACATAATTTTACTAAATTCTTCCCAAATTCTTCATTTATTACTTGAAATACAAAGTATTTAATTAGAAATATGGTAATGAAGGGGTTAAGATACAGGGTTTGAAATACAATAAAGTATTGTCGGAAAGAAATGAAGTTTCCATGTTCTGATGGATGTGTAAAAGTAATATACATGAATGGCAAAATATAAATGAGCTGAGAGAGAAACTGGGCATAAGAGGAATCAGATGCAGTGTGCAGAAGAGGAGATTGTATTGGTATGGACATGGGATGCATATGAAGGATGACAACTGTATAAAAAGGTGAAGAGCACTCAAAGTTGATAGAAGCCATGGAGTAAGAAGACCTAAGAAAGCATGGGATGATGTGATAAAAGCTAACCTTGCACAAAGCTAACCTTGCACATCTCAAAGGTGATGACACAGGACTGTAATCTCTGGCATTATGCAGTAATACAGAAAACCTGCCTTCCTCTGTGCACGAGTTGAGGCATACATCTAGTATGCACCACCTTCCCTTCCATCCCCCCTCCATACACCTTCCACATAACACCCCACCAATGTCCTAACACCCCACTGCTCATCCATGCCACAATATCTACCTCCCCATGCACCTTCCCCACCCAAGTCCTCAGCCCACACAGTAAAGTGGTCATGTTGGTGACATGATAAAAAGTGCCCAGCCCACTGAAAATTGGTTGTGTAAGTGTCACAACAAAAAGCACCCAGCTCACACTGTAAAGTGGTCATGTAGGTGTCACGACAAAAAGCACCCAAACCACACTGTAAATGTGGTTGGTGTTAGGAAGGGCATCCAGTCATAGAAACCAAGCCAAAATCAGTTTTGTATGAGCAAGACACAGTCATCCAAACTGGTTTGTCTCACAAGTCAGCTTGTTTAACCCATGTTAGCATTGAAAATGGACAGTGATGATGATGATGTTGTATAAAGCCACAGTATTGAACTACTATTCAAATGCTAAAGATATATATTGCAAAATGATAATCACTAATCTATAAATGATAAATTTGCATGTAAGATTCTTCTTTTCTTTCTTTTTGTTTCTTTCTTTTTTGCTAACCCTGAAGGAATGAAAGGCACAGTTGACTTCAGCGAGAATTGAACAAAGCTGGAACAAACACTACAAATGATTCTATCCAGTGTTTTAATAACTCTGATAATTCACCACCTTAAATATATAATGAGGAATACATCAGATATCTAAATAATGTGTTTGAATATAAAACAAGTTTTCCCATAGGAATTTCTTAGTAATAGAAAATTATTAATTAATTTAAGGAAACAAACAAGACACATACTAGTTGCTATTGGAATATTACTGTCAATGTTCTCCAAGTGCAGATTAAACGATGGATTGTCTATATATATGTTATCTCTCTAAAAATCCTAACCATTTTGGCAGTGTTGCACAATTGCACTTACAAGTAAATATGTGGGCAGTCATACAATTTATGTTTGTGCTGATAAAAAATTCATTTATCTATGTGGAGTCTTTAACTCCACCTTTTAATATGATGTGCGTGTGAACATTTTTTTATTTGTTTCTTTTTGTTTTTTGATGTTGTTTTTAATAGAAAATGAAATAGATGAACTTATACATTTTATGGTATAATTTATTTTATATTTTGTGTAGTATTTAATGACAAAATTAACATTTAATGATTACTGCATTCATTTTTTCTTTCTTTTGCACTAAATATATTTCATAAATTCACCAAGTGCATTTAGATACAGATTTCTCATGCAAATATTCATTTTTCTTTTAATTATAGTGCTGGTTTGTTTATAGGCATACTCTCAAGTCCCAAATAATAGGGGGAGGATAATAAGCAGGTAGGGTAGAATATGCGAAGAGGTTGGAATAAGTGGGGTCGTTGGAAAATCAGCAATTTTTCTAGGCTGTCTCCATTGATTTTTTTAAAAACCAGAATTAATTGTTTAGTTTACATATTTAAGACCCCAACCAATCCTGTTTATTTTATAATGTGAGATTTCTAGTAATGTAGTTTTTTTGTCAAGTGTAATATTTTTTTTAAAGTCTAAAGAAAATTAATTATCACAGGAGTGTTACAACTTAAAATATAATTTCACTAGATATAGATTAGCAAAATTTAAAAGAAGCACGGGAGGGGGGTATCTGAAAAATCAATGGGCGGAAGGGAGTTATTCAAGACCCAAGAGTACATATCTTTTTAGAAATTAGTGTTTTATTTTAGAGGTCTACAATCAATTGATTAAAAAATGTAACACTTCTATTGATGAAGAGATTTTAGCCCCAAATATTAAGGACTATCAAACACCTTCAAGGTAGCATTCTAACAACTTTGTTATTATTTTTAACATTTAATGTCTTATTTGCATTGCTGTAGACCTCTAAAACATATTTTCTACACTTTCAACAATGCTTCAAGCAAACTACAAAACTCTCTTATACATATTTTTTCAATATATATATCTAAATCTAAAGTCTGTCTTAAGCCAGAAGGCTCATTTGGCCGATGCTTATCCCAGTTTCATGGCATGAAGCGACTGAGAGTACAAGACTCCCCCCTAGACAGGATGCCAGTCCATCACAGAGTTAAACCCCCAGCTATTGCTGGTACTCATTTTCAGTTGAGTATACTGGAGCAACGTGAAATGAAGCGTTTTGCTCAAGAACACAACACGCAACCCAAGAATCGAACCCATGACATTATGATAGTAAGTCGAACACCCTTACCACTAGGCCACGTGCCTCCCCTATATATATATACACACACACACACACACACACACACACACACACACACACACACACACACACACACATATAAGCAGAAATATATGATGGAGAAAACAAGAATCTTAAGAACAAATTTTATTCCTTACAGTGTTTCATCTTCAGGGTAGAATCAATATTCCTATGGAGGAAATAAACAAGATTTATATACCTCCGTAGAATTGTACCCATTAGATTCTTCAGGGGAAAATTGTTTGTTTTTAATGCTGTCAGAAAAGGGATAATCAAAGGCCTTGCAAAATGCAAAATAACAGGCTATAGATGCAGGACCAATTCAGTCTTTAAAGACTTCTACGGAAAGATATATATCTTGTTTATTCACACCATAGGAATATTGATTCTACCCTGAAGATGAAATACTGTGTAAGGAATAAAATTTGTTCTTAACCGTCTTGTTTTCTCCATCATATATTTCTGCTTATACTCACTCTGCTTATCCTTTGTACATTAACTCTCCTTAAATATTAACTCCACTTTAGTATTTAATATTGCATCTTGAGGCATTGAGCATGCTTTGATTTGTTTAAGGCATTTAACATAATAGAGAGAGAGAGAGAGAGAGAGAGAGAGAGAGAGAGAGAGAGAGAGAGACAGAGAGAGAGACAGAGAGAGAGAAGGGGAGAGAGAAACATAAAATCCTGACCGCTGAGCTAAGCGTTTTTGGCTTGTGTGTTCAGCAAGCCTTTTCAAGGGTGTAGTTTTTACTTATCTCTACACACTCTGCATCTTCCCATGATTAGTGATCTCCCCAGTCTCAGTACTGCAGACTCTCTCTCTTTCTCTCTCTCTCTTTTATATATATATATATATAAAATAAAATTAACGAACATTGCTGGTATATATATGTATGTATATATAAAGGTGTTTTTGAACCTTGTGTCTTTGTTAAAAAGAATATATATGTTGTGTCAATATTTATGCAGAATTGCTATTATCGTTTTCCATGAAATTGTTCACAGAATGCGTTGTCTCTTTTCTATGCAGTGCCGGTTATGACTTCTGGTAAGAGGATAAATTAAAACATTCTTGAAAGGAAAATGAAGAATACGAACACCGGCACAAACACAGACACACAAATAACATAAATGTTTATATAGCACCTTACAAAATGGTTTGCATTCATGTTATGTATAAATACCAATAGAATCATGGTAAAATAATCCTGCTAAAAACAACAAATAATAGTTATGTCCTTGAGAAAGTCTTGAAAATAAAAAAGCAGTTTGTTCAGTGCATGGTAAAAAAAATATATATTTTGCAATTCAATATTGTATAAACAATATATCTAATGAATACTTTAAATGGTAAAGTAGTCTTGTGGGTAGACAAATGAAAAAATAATTTTCTTGCATCACATATGTATCATTTAAGCCTCCAATCTAGGTGATTGTTACACTTGCTACAAATAGCAGCCAAATTTCATTTAAACAACATACTAGCACCTTTAAAATGATGATAGCTTGTATTACATTGGATAACATAGTGTTAGGTGAATGGTGACTAAACAAACAAAGAAAATAAGATGGGATGGTTATGGATGAAACATTTTTGAATACAAATCCACTGAATCAGAGTCAAGCTGTAGCAAACCAATGGCAACAATATACTTATCAGTTTCTCAGGTAACACCAGAGAACATCCAATGCAGAGACTATGGACATATAAATAAATATGCATTGTAACTAATAGAGCAGAGGTATTAAATTTCTATTCTACTAAGCATATACTGCATATACACAAGGCAAAGTGTCTGGGCTGTTTTTAAATGATCTCTGTGTGTTGTAGCTTTGCGAAAGTGGAGCTAAGTGAAGCTACTTTTAACAACAGCCATTAATAGAGAAAATAAAGTGAAATGAGCCGAACGTCAGATCGGACCAAGGAAACAATGTTTCCAGTGGTCTTTCCATTACTGATATGTTACAGTCACAACTCATGGCAGAAGGAGCAACGTAAAATAAAATATTTTACTCAAGTATACAACATGTTACACAGTCCAGGAATCGAATTCACAACATTATGATTATGTGTCCGAAAACCCTAATCACTAGGCTACAAATAAAATATGGTGTTTAAGGAAAAGTTCTACAGGAAGAATTTAGAGAACTATTACTATAGACTGCAAAGAAGTTCGTATCTACTCTCCTAATTTCACACAAACACCATGCACAAACACACAGACAAATACACACCATACACACACACATACACACACACACCACACACCATGCATATACAAGCACGTGTGTACACCATGCATATACAAGCACATGTACACACACACACATACATACAAGCACATGTACAAACACACACACACACACATGCGCACACACACACACAACACACACAGTATGTTTAGGTTTCAGGAGATGTAGGCAGAGATTGAATAGAAATGATTTGAATAAAATGAGACAAAAGAACAGGTATGTTATCAAGAAATATATCAAAATATTTAATACACTAGCAGTTACATTCGATCACAGGAATCCCACAATGTTTCGAGTTGTGTTTCATAAAAAGTAGACAAAAAAAAAATAACAACAAAAGAACATAATATATAATGCCCCTCGCCCACAAAAAATCAAAACAAAATAAAATACAATAATGTGCTAATTTACATAATTATTCTAAATGAACTATTTATTTCTAATCAGTAATTTATTTCCAGTGTCTACTGCAGTGCTTGAGAGTATACAATATTGTTAGCTTTTTTGTCTGAAGCTAAAAAAAAATATATAAAATTAAAAAACCAAGCTATATAGCCTATATCTTTCACACTGGAAAGATGTACTGCTATGCGAAATTTCAGCTACGTAGATACAATACTGTGGCCTACAACTTCGAATGAAAGAACATACATACATACATATGTACCCACATATATATACATACACATACAGGCATACACACATACATATATACATATTGATATATTTAGTGGAACTGCCTGAGCAGACAAGTACTACAAAGCCAGCCATTGAAGATAATCATCCCACTTCCACTGATGGTCAGACAAAACCATCAGTTAAATCTAGCAGTAAACAACACACCAACAACTTAGCTGAAATCCATACCTCTATTGTACAAACAGAAGAACACCAAAAACTTGTGGACACCTTACAAGTGATCTGGAATATGTTTCAACAGGTCCACAACATTAATTTGAATGATAGGCCATATAACACAAGCATAAGTAAAGAACCCAGTAAATTATAATTTAAGGCAGTTAATTAAATAGCAAACAATTATCTGAAGGTCACATTCAGAGGTATGAAAACAACCTACGCAACCGTTAACCTTTTTATATATGTCTCAGCTATCACATTGCTAGTGTATCACAAAGAGCTGAAGCCTCACATTCAAGATACAAGCAGAAAGCTTGAACCAGAGAACCCTATTGTAGCTTCAATGTGAAAAGCTTAATCTCTGTAAAAGACACCCCTATAATAAGTCAGTTTGATAGCTATTGGAGATCTGTATGGGAAACAAATGATGAGTTCAACAAAGAAGTTGTATGGCTAAAAGAACTCGAGCAGGACTACTGCCAGCATGACCAGGAAAAGCAATATGAAATAGACAGTGCAATACTGGAAACAGCTCAACAGAAAATATCAAGCCCTAGGCCCAGACCTCATAACAGATTACTAGCTGAAGAATTTTATCTTTTATCAGTGAAATCTCATACAGATGTATGGAGACAGTATCAAGGACACACAAGAACTGCCCCAATGGTTATCAAGTGCCACTACTCTCCTATCTCCTAAAATAGACAAACCACCCATCTAAATATTACCATCCAATAGTCTTCGAGAACATTATGTACAAATTATATACTGGGTGCCTCAATCTGCTTTTGCAGGATCATTTGGCCACCAACAACAGTATAACACTTGAGGAAGCTGAGGGAAAGAAGGAAATGTGGGGCTGTGTAGAGCAGCTACTAATTAATAAAATGATCCAGGAAAAAACAGTAAAGAATCACAGGAACTTGATTGTAGTGTGGCTAGACTATCAGAAGGCTTTTAATAGTATACCACATGGGTGGATTATGAAGGTTTTACAGTTAGCCAAAGTCCCACAACCATTAGTAACTGCTACCAAACAGCTGACAAAGACTTGGTTCACCACTTTGCTCCTTAGGGGTGATAAGGAGCAAATTGTGTCAGAGCATTCACTACCCAAAAGGTATCTTTCAGAGTGAGAGTTTATCAGCGCTGCTCTTCATCCTCTCATTAAACCTACTATCATACCTGCTCACAAAACATAGTGGCCACATAAATGGATCCAGAAATATTTCCCATCTTTTCTTTGTTGATGACTTGAAATTATATAGGCCAAATATCAACCATATAGAAAACGCAATTGGACCTCATTACCCAATTTTCTACAGACACTGAAATTAAATTTGGTGAGTCTAAATGTACATTTTTGACAATAAAATGTGGAAAAGTTGTGCCCTTCTCTGAAAATCTAAAAATGAAAGGCTTTATGATACAACCTCTACAGTCAAATAACAATTATAGTTATCTTAAACAGGATGAGAATGTCAGATATAATGGACCCGTAAATAAGGGGAAAACCAGGAGTGAATACCTGAGGAGTAAAGAGAATATGGTCATCAGAACTCTCAGCATACAACAAATACTTTGCCAATAATACTTTTGCTGTTCCCATACTAATGCCAATATATGGCCTGCTGAACTAGTCATTGCAAGAACTAAGTGAGATGGATGTAAGGACTTGCAAGCTTCTTAATGTTACTGGAAACTTTAACATCAATGGTGATGTCGATAGGCTATATTTCACACACAAGGAGGATGACCAGGACCTAAAATCCACATTACATCATATGAGGCCCGAATAATACCACTAAGTAAAATCTTCAACAAAAGAAAATAGTCAGCAGCCATCTTGCACAGGCTTATGAGCATGACAATAATAATATTGTTAACAGTCACTGATCTGGAAGAGAGACATGAAATATAACCTGATACAAATCACTCTCTCAGAAACATTGGAAGACTACTCAATGCTGAAATAAAATAATAAAATGGACCAATTCCCTGAGAAGGTTGTACATGGGTACTTGAAACAAAAACACAGACCACGCTAAAAGCTTGACATGTAGTTCTGACAAGTTCATAACATCCCACCTTGAAGGATATTTCTATGCAATCCAAGAACAAGAAATCCACACCAAGTACATACTGCACAAAAGAGGATAGTCATCAGTTGACAATAAATGTAGGCTGTGCAAAACAAAGATTGAAAACGTTAGCCACATTGTTGCTAGTTGTGAAAGAATGTCTTCTCATTACTACCTCCACATAAGGTATGTATGATAGCTAGAATGATCTGGAATGCATTACGGAAGATGAAAATCAAAACAAATAGGGAGGGATATGTTGAGACTGATGGCTCAAAGAAATACCGGTGGAACCTAAAAATAAAAACTGCCACCAAATTAAAGCACAACAGACCTGATATTGTTGTCTGGGATCACACATTAAAAACATGCTCTGTTGTAGAAATCAGCTATCCACTTGATGTCAATGTGGTAAGAAAAATGTAAAGGAAGGATATCTACAGACCATTGATGAGAAGTTTGCAGATCCAATATCCAAGACAAACATTCAGCTTCATACTTGTTATTATTGGAGCCACAAATTATATATAAGAACCTGCCTGGACCAAAGTATAACTGAACTTAGAGTTGTGGAGAAAGAACGTTGCTCCTTAATTCATAAGCTATAAATGGCTGCAATATTTGGAACCTTCAACATTTAAAAAAAATTCTTACAATTCAAAGGATGATAAGACAATGCCAATTTCCTTTTCTTTACAACCTTGCCACCTGGAAGGTGGCCAGTCAAAAATAAGCTCAAAATTAAGAGAAAGAGAGACTATACATACGCACAGTCAAGTAGTGCATAGAAACATATTTGATTGTATGGACAGAGTTTTACCTTTAATTCTAGTTCAGAATATTTCTTGATCGGTGTAATTAGATTAACTCAAGCCACTGATATCATATCATTACAGTCTTTAGTTGGCAACCTTAGGTTATGCACAATTGGTTCAGAGATGAAATCTCAGGAACTAGTCATGACAATGAGCCCTTTAAGAGAAGTTCTATCAATAGCTAAGTTAATGAAAGTTATTTTAATGCAAAAGGTATACTGGGAAGTCTCACAAAGAAAATAGAGGTGATCAGTAGTTCTATATAGGGCCTTCCTCTACTTTTGTGATTAGCATCAAGATGCCAGTGTCCAACATTGCTGATGGTCAACTTATAGATTATTGTGATCATTATTAAGCTGGTGTTTGGAAAGTAACTTAAAGGTTTTTATATAAAATTATGATGAAAAGTTTTTAGATAAATATAAACAACTTAAAAGACAGTTTTATCTCATAGAACCAGGGGCTGTTTCAGATGGTTTGGTATCAAAAGGGTTACATCTTCCTATAGCCAATATGTTGAATATTGTTATAGAAATTATTGCAACAATGGAAAAATTGATCCACAGACCCTTTTAAAATCAGATTTTGCTACATATTTATCTAAAAACCTTTTATGATAATTTTATGTAAGAACATTTAAGTTACTTTCCAAATACCAGATTAAAAATGAGTAAGATTTAATACTATATCCATTCAGATTCTTTATTATTTTCAAAAGTATTTGCTAATTGTATGCAGTGTCATTTTCTTTTTTAAGAAAAATAGTAATGAAAATATTAAACTTATGTACACGAGGTTAACAGTTAAGGGCCTTATAAATCATAGGGATGTTAATAGCTATTTCTTTTCTGTGAGAAGGTCACAAATTTACATAGCAAATTGAATTCTCCCTGGTGAAATAAGCAAGTATTTATTCTGAGTTCTTGGAGGATATACTTACTGTATAAATTTGTATATAAGCCAAGAAAAATATGACAAAAAAATTAATGGTAAAATGGAGACCCGGCTTATATTCAAGGTCAAAATTCTGCCGATTTTCACTAACTTCAAATTCTACGCAACTGAGATACTAAAATATTTTCACATTAGAAGTGTTTACACTAATTTCACTTTGGAGGTGAAATTTGTTTTTCCCTATATTTTTGATATTTTGAATGAATATGGCCTTCAAAACAGTCGGAAATTGGTAAAATATCATTACATAATGGAGTTGTGAAACAAAAACTATACTCTAAATGACACTGAAAACATTTTAAATATCAAAATATTAAGACTTCATGAATTATTTTCCATTAACATGAACTAGAAAACAGCACCATCTAAATATAATGTGTTGATTAGCTGCCTCGACTTATCTACAGAGTTTGGATTTTTGCCCATTTCTTAAACATAAAATGGCAGGTTATCTTATATCCAAGCATATATGGTAATCTGTCACTCAATTTAACACCATCACCTTTAGTCGAGTTCATTTTGTTGCAAGCATTCAAACCAGATCTCCATTTTAAGGAGTAGTTTCTCCTTTCATTTCGCCAGTCTTAGAGACTCTGAAAAAATAGAGATACAGGTGATATCTATCGTTTCCTGACTAAGTGATAAAAGAATGCTTGATATTTATTTTATTGGCTCGAGAGAAAAAGAGTCTAACCGAGCAGGATTTGAACTAATAGAAAGATGAAACTAATACTAACAACAAGAACAGCAATTAGTAGTAATGGTTGTAATCTGATAGAGATGTATATATTGTTGTGTCTTTGAACAATATATAAATCAACCATAGGAACCAATTAATCAGATGACAAATAAATAAATAAGTAGCAAAAGGAAAGATGATAATGGAGAGAAAGAGGAAGTAGTATTAATTAATAGCATAGGAATGAAATAAGAGAAAATGCATGAAGAAGCAAATATATTTCAATTAAGGAATGTAAATTTCAGGAGCCATCAAGTTGGCTGGATATAAAGTGTTAAACAAAGCTGTTTAAATTAACTATTTATTTCTCTAACTACTGATAAATGGATATATTAACAAATTTTTAAAAGAATTGTTGCAGTAAAGCTTGTAGAGAATAAATGTTGCACAGGGATGACATAATGGTTATACTCTGCTACTTTGTCAAATAAGCAATTCCCATTGGTTGTTGTTTAGATTTTCTAGACTCTTAAAACCCACCCCAAGAGTGAAATCTGTTTAACATGGATAAATGGTTAAATAATGTACATAATAAATCATAGCTATAATTTTAATATGTGCAAGTTTATTTCCACATTTTCCCAAATGTAGGCTTGTCTCTTCTACAGTACTGTGACAATTATTCTAAGTAATATAAAACAGTGATAAGTAAACTTCTTCTTTAACCACTTATTCCTGAGAGGGCCATAGAGACAGTCTTCAGACATGCCTTCCAGAGGGCCTGTCAGAAGCAACTACCTCCAATTGATCTGGCTGGATTCCCAAGCAAAACCAACTGAACTCATGGATGTTATCCAATTATCATATTCGTGATCTACCTCTGGATCTCCAGCTGGTTGATTTTGTCCTATAAAATCTGTCCAGTGATTCTTTCATTAGACATTCTAACCACATGCCCATAATACCCTTGATCCGAAGTTGTGGCTCTACATGGAATGACTCACTGATCTCTGAGCTATGCACCCTATTGATTAATGTTACTTCAAAGACTCTTTGGAAGAACTCCATTTCAGCTGCTTGTATTCACAATTGTATTCTTTTGGTCATTACCCCAAGATTCATGACCATAGGTAA
This sequence comes from Eledone cirrhosa, assembly GCA_964016885.1. Classification (NCBI taxonomy): domain Eukaryota; kingdom Metazoa; phylum Mollusca; class Cephalopoda; order Octopoda; family Eledonidae; genus Eledone; species Eledone cirrhosa. Next base: position 309,267,100 of record OZ024740.1, on the reverse strand, counting down.
GGGTAAGCATGAACACAACTGAAGATAGCAAGTTTGGCTTTTATGCCTATTCCTGCATTTAATTCAGCCTTCTGCTTTCCATCATTCATGAAATTTTTCTCAGGATACTTGAACTTCTAGGTAGAGCAGATCTACTTAAGAATTGGTCACAGGTGGCAGATGGGGATACTGCCACCAGATATGATAGCTAGTTGTGATATAAGTGGGTTCATGTAACCTCGGACCAAACAGCGATAAGCTGCTCGGGGAGATGGAACAATGGGCAACACTCTTAGCTCTCAAGAAAACTTTCACACCCTAACAATGAAGTAATAATATAACATTCATATTAATATTAACACCAATTCATTCAAGATCATTTTGAAAGTATATAATTTCACTTTGGCAAAAAAAAATGAAGATATTTCTGGGAAATGGTAGATTCATTCAGCTAAACCTGCATCTCACATCAAGACTAGCTGAATGAAAAGTTCTTTTAGTCATAGTGATTCTGTTGCAGTGAATGAAGGATGTGTAAATATAAATGTGTAAGCTGCAAAATGGCTTATGGTTGTAAGCTGTGCATCTGTTCATATTTTCAATGTTTATGAAACACATCAAAGTTGATTTAGTTCACACAATGAAAACAAAAGATATGTGTTCTGTGTAATTTGAGATAATCTGTAGTAGTGTGACTAAAAATTAGTTTGCATGGCTGTTCTCTACAACTTATTAAAATAGCTTGAATGGTAAATGACTTGTACCATGGGTAACATGACTGCAGATTGGTCTACGGAGAGGCAAGAGGTGTCAAAGCAGTGCTCTGTGGGGAAGCACCAGCCAGAAGAAACACTAAGTAAACTATGTAGCTCAAAACATGCTGTCACATCATGGTCGATAGGTTAGGTGCATAGCTAAAAAAAAAAAAAAAAAAAATGTATGGCTTTTCTACATGCAACATTACTGTCTGCAGTTCCGATCCGTAGTAAAGCCAGAACCAGCATGACAAGGCTCTGAAGAAACATCAGCCTGAATGGAAGCTGAAAGAAATGCTATTCTGTAGAGAGTGGATGTAGTATGGCCGAAGAGCTAAGAAGTTTCACCAATATTCATTAAGTCCTAGGTTCAATCCTACTCGATGTCATCACAGGTACTTATCATTTATCATAGCCTCAGTGTGACTCATGCCTTATGAGTGAAATTAGGCAGACAGAAATTGTTTGGAAGCCCATTGGATGGACTGTACCTGTAATTCAAAGAGCCAGCCTAATCACATACTATGTCACACTGAATCTTCCTGAGAATTACATGAACAGTTGAACAGTACACATGTCTATGGAATTCCCAGCCACTTACATGTTAATTTTATGAGCAGTCTGTTCCATTGATTGAACAACTGAAACCCTCATTGTCAATTCTGGTGGAACTCCATTCCATTCTATTCCATAGAGAAAAGTCAGAACTTTTGAACCTGACTCTGTAAAAGTCAGTCTGTATTAAAAGCAGAAGAGAAAATTATCTCTCTTTTTTAAAAATAAATCTGCATCTAGAATGTTCCACTGTTTGAGTCTGCCTGTTATTTATAGTCTTAATTTTCTTAGCAAAATATTCAATGAAGAACATGGATGGTTTAAATCCATGTCATGAAATACTATCAAAAATAGATTTTAACTCTTTTGTTACCATATTTCTAATGAAAGACATTGATTAAGAAAGAGGGGGGCTGAAGTGTGGAATAGAGATAGTGGGGGAGTCATAGCTACAATTGCTTTCACTCACAATACTGTTTAGATAACTTTTCAGATGCTGGAAATAGAATTATATATTGACAGAATCAGATAGTTTGTTTTGGGGAAATTGTTACAATAGTTTCCTGTAGGGAAAAGATTTGGTAGGAAACGTTCTAGCTTTGGAGCATACTTGTTGTCTGTAATGGAAAAGATATTGTCAATACAAACCACTTTTGTATTGGAATGGAGAGCTTTTCACACACTCAATGACAGCTTATATATATATATAGCTTAATGTATTGTAACCTTATGTTACTGTTGGTTCACCAACTTGAGCACTTGATTCCAGAGTCAGGCCTGATCAGTACAGATCGAACCTTGAGCTGATCAATCGTGAAACATGCATCACCTCCTGAATAAACTTACTGATAATACTCTGACACCTCATTCCTACTTATTATTAATTATTATCATCATCTTTTATATATATATATATATATATATATATATATATATGCCAATGTGGTTGGTGTTAAGAAGGGTATCCAGCTGTAGAAAACCAGCCAGAAACACCCCTATTATGAGCGAGACACGGTCACCCGACCCAACTTGCCTCTAATTGGGACCGGTCTAACCCATGCTAGCATGGAAGATAGATGTTAATCGAGGATGATGATAGTGAATGAGATCAGTAGAGTGAATGGAGAGAAATTTAGGAAATATTTTGATCTGAGAGTGAGTGTGTGTGTGTGTGCTTCAGTAATCATTTTAACATGCAGTTGACCCCTGCTTGTGTAGTTCTAAATTTGATTTTATGCAGTAAGTTTACATTTTGTGTTAAATACTGTATCTACTTACAGGGTGTGTGATGGTTAAATGACTTAAAATATTTGTAAAATGTTAAACAGCCATTACGGATGCTTCTCAGACACAGAGAATATCAAATGTTGGGTAATGGCACATGCCTGAAAGATATGTGGTGTGTGTGTGGCATGTGTATGTGAGTATGGCATGTGTGTGTGTGTGGGTGTGGGGCATGTGTGTGTGTGTGCATGTGTGTGTGGGTGTGTGGCATGTGTGTGTGTGTGCATGTGTGTGTGTTTGTGATTGAATAAAAAAAAAATGAGGTGGGTTTATCAGGTACACTGGTTATGGATCCATATTGATAGGTGGGTGATTGAGGAGTGATAGGTGGGTGATTGAGGAGTGGTAGGTGGGTGATTGAGGAATGATAGGTGGGTGATTGAGGAGTGATAGGTGGGTGATTGAGGAGTGATAGGTGGGTGATTAAGGAGTGGTAGGTGGGTGATTGAGGAGTGGTAGGTGGGTGATTGAGGAGTATTAGGTGGGTGATTGAGGAGTGGTAGGTGGGTGATTGAGGAGTGGTAGGTGGGTGATTGAGGAGTGATAGGTGGGTGATTGAGGAGTGATAGGTGGGTGATTGAGGAGTGGTAGGTGGGTGATTGAGGAGTATTAGGTGGGTGATTGAGGAGTGGTAGGTGGGTGATTGAGGAGTATTAGGTGGGTGATTGAGGAGTGGTAGGTGGGTGATTGAGGAGTATTAGGTGGGTGATTGAGGAGTGGTAGGTGGGTGATTGAGGAGTGGTAGATGGGTGATTGAGGAGTGGTAGGTGGGTGATTGAGGAGTGGTAGGTGGGTGATTGAGGAGTGGTAGGTGGGTGATTGAGGAATGGTAGGTGGGTTATTGAGGAGTGATAGGTGGGTGATTGAGGAGTGGTAGGTGGGTGATTGAGGAGTGATAGGTGGGTGATTGAGGAGTGATAGGTGGGTGATTGAGGAGTGGTAGGTGGGTTATTGAGGAGTGATAGGTGGGTGATTGAGGAGTGGTAGGTGGGTGATTGAGGAATGGTAGGTGGGTGATTGAGGAGTGGTAGGTGGGTTATTGAGGAGTGATAGGTGGGTGATTGAGGAGTGGTAGGTGGGTGATTGAGGAGTGATAGGTGGGTGATTAAGGAGTGGTAGGTGGGTGATTGAGGAGTGGTAGGTGGGTGATTGAGGAGTGATAGGTGGGTGATTGAGGAGTGGTAGATGGGTGATTGAGGAGTGGTAGGTGGGTTATTGAGGAGTGATAGGTGGGTGATTGAGGAGTGGTAGGTGGGTAATTGAGGAATGATAGGTGGGTTATTGAGGAATGATAGGTGGGTGATTGAGGAGTGGTAGATGGGTGATTGAGGAGTGGTAGGTGGGTTATTGAGGAGTGATAGGTGGGTGATTGAGGAGTGATAGGTGGGTGATTGAGGAGTGATAGGTGGGTGATTAAGGAGTGGTAGGTGGGTGATTGAGGAGTGATAGGTGGGTTATTGAGGAGTGGTAGGTGGGTGATTGAGGAGTGATAGGTGGGTGATTAAGGAGTGGTAGGTGGGTTATTGGGGAGCGGTAGGTGGGTTATTGAGGAGTGATAAGTGGGTGATTGAGGAGTGGTAGGTGGGTTATTGGGGAGCGGTAGGTGGGTTATTGAGGAGTGATAGGTGGGTTATTGAGGAATGATAGGTGGGTGATTGAGGAGTGATAGGTGGGTGATTGAGGAGTGGTAGGTGGGTGATTGAGGAGTGGAGGTGGGTGATTGAGGAGTGATAGGTGGGTGATTGAGGAGTGATAGGTGGGTTATTGAGGAGTGGTAGGTGGGTTATTGAGGAATGATAGGTGGGTTATTGAGGAGTGATAGGTGGGTTATTGAGGAGTGGTAGGTGGGTGATTGAGGAGTGATAGGTGGGTGATTGAGGAGTGGTAGGTGGGTTATTGAGGAGTGATAAGTGGGTGATTGAGGAGTGGTAGGTGGGTTATTGGGGAGCGGTAGGTGGGTTATTGAGGAGTGATAGGTGGGTTATTGAGGAATGATAGGTGGGTGATTGAGGAGTGATAGGTGGGTGATTGAGGAGTGGTAGGTGGGTGATTGAGGAGTGGAGGTGGGTGATTGAGGAGTGATAGGTGGGTGATTGAGGAGTGATAGGTGGGTTATTGAGGAATGATAGGTGGGTTATTGAGGAATGATAGGTGGGTTATTGAGGAGTGATAGGTGGGTTATTGAGGAGTGATAGGTGGGTTATTGGGGAGCGGTAGGTGGGTTATTGAGGAGTGATAGGTGGGTTATTGAGGAATGATAGGTGGGTGATTGAGGAGTGATAGGTGGGTGATTGAGGAGTGGTAGGTGGGTGATTGAGGAGTGGAGGTGGGTGATTGAGGAGTGATAGGTGGGTGATTGAGGAGTGATAGGTGGGTGATTGAGGAGTGGTAGGTGGGTGATTGAGGAGTGATAGGTGGGTGATTGAGGAGTGGTAGATGGGTGATTGAGGAATGATAGGTGGGTTATTGAGGAGTGGTAGGTGGGTAATTGAGGAGTGGTAGGTGGGTGATTGAGGAGTGGAGGTGGGTGATTGAGGAGTGGTAGATGGGTGATTGAGGAATGATAGGTGGGTTATTGAGGAGTGGTAGGTGGGTAATTGAGGAGTGGTAGGTGGGTGATTGAGGAGTGGAGGTGGGTGATTGAGGAGTGATAGGTGGGTGATTGAGGAGTGATAGGTGGGTGATTGAGGAGTGATAGGTGGGTGATTGAGGAGTGGTAGGTGGGTGATTGAGGAGTGATAGGTGGGTTATTGAGGAATGATAGGTGGGTGATTGAGGAGTGATAGGTGGGTGATTGAGGAGTGGTAGGTGGGTGATTGAGGAGTGGAGGTGGGTGATTGAGGAGTGATAGGTGGGTGATTGAGGAGTGATAGGTGGGTGATTGAGGAGTGGTAGGTGGGTGATTGAGGAGTGGTAGGTGGGTTATTGAGGAGTGATAGGTGGGTGATTGAGGAGTGGTAGGTGGGTTATTGAGGAGTGATAGGTGGGTGATTAAGCAAAGTTGAGCAAAAGACTCAGCTACAATTTTAAATGTGAGAGATTGCTGGCTGTGCTATACAGAAATGTAAACGTTGTTTTATTGATCATTTTGCAGATGATGTAATGGTGGGTAACTGATTCTATGTTTAGAGTAGTTGGTAATTTCCACCTCCACCTCCTCCACCACCATGTTTCTTAAGTCAGTTTTTTTTTTCATGTTTTCATGGATTAAATGGGACTTTTTCAGCAGTTTTCCTCTATTCAGTGCAATCTTTCATTATCTCCTCAATGAGGTTCCACATATTTAGATTTTCTCTCACCACTTCTACCCAGGTCTTCCTTCACAGCTTCATTCCATTGGCAACTCAAACTGTCATTTACTAAGATGCTAAGATGTTGGACTATTGATTACATATCCATGAGTATCCATTCCAAATTTACTATAGCATCGAGTTCTGGTTCTCATAGTTTTTATGATTGTTAACAAGTTCTACTTTAACAGTTGTAGTATCAGTGATGGATCCTTTGTGGCTTTCAACAATGAACATTCAGCACTTAGGTTTTCTATCAACTGAATGTCTGACTCATTTAATTAACTTGTACTGGTTAAATATTCCACAGACACATGTGTATTTAATGAAATTCTCAAGCTGAATTAGCATGACACAATATATGTCAAGACTGGTTATTTGAATTACAGGTAAATTCTATCTAATAGTATCAAGGCTAGTTATACTAATTACAGGTAAAATCTAGCTAATATGTGTCAGGGCACGTTATTTAAATTACAGGTAAATTCTATCTATGTGTCAAGGCTGGTTATAAGAATTACAGGTAAAAATCTATCTGATGGGTTTTCATACTGTTTCTATGTACATAATTTCACTCACAAGACTTGGGGTGATCCAAGGGTATAGTAAAAAACACTTGCTCAAGATGCCATGCAATAGGATTTAACATAAAACCTGATGATTGTGAAGTGAACTTCAGCCATTCAACAATACCTGCACCTACAACATGGGATTAGTAGTAGGGATGGGTTATATGCCATAAAAAAAGAAAGATAACATAATTGCTTCAATAATATTGAATGTATATATGAACCCATAACTCCTGGTAAATACAATACGTAAATGCCATATAGCATTTCTTGGGCATTTTTTTAAAACCTGGCAAAATCCATCCCTTCTCCAGGTCTGAAAACAGCAGATTTCTTCAAGAGAGAGAAAGAGTGAGAGGAGAAAAGAGAGGAAGAAAGAAGTGAGAAAGAGATATAGAGGAAAAACCGACCCTCATATTGGATTGGTACTTTTTTTTATCACCCTCGAAAGGATGAAAAGCAAAGGTGACCTCGGCAGGATTTGAACTCAGAATGCAAAAAGTCGCAATGAATACTGCAAAGCATTCTATCCAACATTCTAATGACTCTGCCAATTTGTTGCAAATAAAGAGGTCATGTAGGTGTCATGACAAAAAGCACCCAGTCCACACTGTAAAGTGATTGTGTAGGAGACACAGTAAAAAGGCTCCCAGTCAACACTGTAAATGTGGTTGGTCTTAGGAAGGGCATCCACCCATAGAAAACCTGCCACATACAGTCCTATATGAACGAGACACGGTCACCTGATCAATCTTGCCTCAAGTGGGACAATTCCCGTCTAACCCATGCTAGCGTGGAAGATAGACGTTAAACAATGATGATGATACAAATTTCTGAAATTCGAAAAAAAAGAAAAAAATTCCAACATATGCTACCATGAATAAATAAATAAATAAACAAACAGCATGTAAATCAATAGAAGAGGAATTAATACTAAATCAAAGTCTGACATTTTTTTAATGCTGTGTTAAAAGGTGTGACTTGTTGACTACAGAAACAAGCTCATGTGTAGTAATGTGGATTTCAGTAAAACATCTAGGTTGAAATTCACAGATTATAATCAAATATTTACTGAGTTTATACAATATTATCATAATGTTTATGTGTGAAAGAGAAATAGAACTGAAGTGAAAAGAAAATAGGAAATATATTTATATATATGTGTGTGTATGTACATATCTACATATCTATTTGTTTGTTTGTGTGTGTGTGTATGTGTGTGTGTGTGTGTGTGTGAAAAACAGAAGAGAATGGGATAGAGAATGAATGTGAAATCAAGGAAGAATAAGAGAGTTAATGTATGAATGTGTCTGTGGTGTGTGTGCGTGCGTGCGTAAGTGTGCTGTGTAGGCAGTCAGTCAATGACTGAAACTTTCCACTATACACAACAGGAAATTGTAGTCTAAAGAACAGACAAACAAAAGGCTTATACAGCTGACAAGCACATGCTGAACTAAAAGGCAATATGAAAGTAGACTAGTTCACATGCATTCTTGTCTTTTGAATAGTATGAAATGAAGTTGATCCTGCAGTGCAGTGAAAGCTGATATTTGAATCAAACTATTGAACTTTTATAAGAGCCATTATTATTTTCCATACAGCATGAATAAATGAATTTTACCCATCTTCAAAATAGATATATTCCCGAGCCAGTGAATATTCCTCAATGTGAGCCTTCTAACTAGAAATAGCAGCTACATTTCCTTCAAATCAAATTCTACATCTTAAATAAGGAAAGGATACCTTAGATAATATGGTCCTACATATCCCTAAAATAGCAAACTGGTCGCAACTGGATTATCTTTAATCATAGATCTACTTGATTAAGGTTGACCTGGGCTTAAACAATACCAACAAGGGTAAGGAAAGACTGGGTATAGTGGTAATCACAGAGATTTAGGTTTGGACACAACAGGGAAGATGAGAGAGGAGAGACGAGTTGGAAGTACTTGAGTGGAGATGGAATGATCCTGGAAAGTTCCTAGAAGCAGAGACCATTTTAGTATAGTAGAATGTGCAGGAGGAGGAAACACCACATCTGTGGCCCAAGGGCTGCTGAGTGACCATAACCATCAAGTTAAGTAACACCATGTCATCTGCAAATTCCAACCAACTAATTTTACACCTGCCAGTCATGATGCCACTTCCATCCTTATGTAATGAATAAAATAAAGTACCAGTCATGTACTGGAGATGATATAATCAACTTTTCCTTTCCCTCGAATTGCTGGCCTTGTATCTAAATCAAAAACCATTTATTATTACTATCTAAAATGGAGCAATAGATTAGCAGCAGATTGGCAGTATATTGTCAGTGGATTAGTAGTAGATTGTCAGTAGATTGGCAGTAGATTGTCAGTAGATTGTCAGTAGATTGTCAGTAGATTGTCAGTGGATTGTCAGTGGATTGTCAGTGGATTGTCAGTGGATTAGCAGTAGATTGTCAGTGGATTGGCAGTGGATTGTCAGTAGATTGTCAATGGATTGGTAATAGATTGGCAGTAGATTGGCAGTGGATTAGTAGTAGATTGTCAGTAGATTGGCAGTAGATTGTCAGTAGATTGTCAGTGGATTGTCAGTGGATTGTCAGTGGATTGTCAGTGGATTGTCAGTGGATTAGCAGTAGATTGTCAGTGGATTGGCAGTAGATTGTCAGTGGATTGGCAGTAGATTCTCAGTAGATTGTCAGTAGATTGTCAATGGATTGGTAATAGATTGGCAGTAGATTGGCAGTGGATTGGCAGTCAAGAGAGCATCAGACAAAATAGTTTATGGTACTCTATGTTCCGAGTTCAAATCTTGCAAAAGCCAGCTTTGCTTTTCATCCTTACATGATGGATAAAATAAAGTACCAGTTAAGGACTATGGTCAATATAATCAATTCCCCTTCCCCTCTTAAATTGCTGGCCGCGTGCATAAATTTGAAAAAAATATTCATCTTTGCTATTTAAAAAAACAATAATTTTCAGTTTCTTGATTTGGTTTCCTATTACATATAGAAATACAGGAATTATTGGGAATACCAGTCAGATATTAACCCGTTTCACATAATATGAACATTCATTCCCATCTAATATGAAAGCAGAATAAACAGAGAAGAATTCAAGCTAGATTCTATCAACATATGATTTAAATACACAAGTCTCCGATTTCTGAATGGCTAAATGTCAGCAAAAGGGCACCCAGGAATCATAACCTGGATGCTGCCCCCCCCCCCCCCCCCCCCCCCGTTAGAGTGTGAGAAGTTAAGGGCCGAAACACTCGCTTGAGGGGGTTGTTTCTTCTCTGAAGACCTTCTACTGTCCAGCTCCCTGAGAGTTTCTTACCAGTAAGTAGTAAAACCGTCATTGCTATGCTGCCTTAAAAATACTTGTTAATCTGTTAATCATGTATGTACCTGTTGAATTACCCTTTAAACTATCTATCTATCTATCTTTCACACACACACACCCTCTCTCTTTCTCTCTCATTGTATTTCTCTCAACAACTTTTCACACATATAGGTAGAAGGAGAGGGGAAATTGGAGGAGTGAAATGTTGTTGTTGAAAGAGAAATACAGTGAGAGAGTAAATTATGTGTGTGAAAGATAAATAGGAGGTAAAGTGTTGACACCATAGAAACGAAAGTGTTGACAGGCTTAAAAGTCTTTTTTTAAAAGTCTGTTGTCATAACTTTCATTCTGATGTCATAAATGATCCACCTCCCTTTTTCTCTCTCTCTCTCTGTTTCTCACAACAACATGTTCTCCTCCCCTTCTTCCCTCCTATGTATATGTTGTGAAAGGAGTTATCTCCCCTTTTGATTCGTCCTCTTCTCCCTTCTACATGTGATGGACAGAAAGACAAATGGTGATCAGCTTGTCTTATAATATAGATTAGACAAATACTGACATCGTATACAATCAAGAAGGATGGTAGCATCAGACTAAATTAATTTTTCAAACAAAATTTGATTACAAAGTATTGGGTAATTGAAATTTGAAAATATAGTCACCACAATGCTGATAATTACAATAATTGTTTCTACTTTTAGCACAAGGCCAGCAATTAACCAGTGCATTACTGGTACTTTATTTTATCAACCCCATAAGGATGAAAGGCAAAGTTAACCTCAGAGGGATGTAAAGGGCCGTAACTCTTTGCTGCAAAGCATGGCATCAGACCTTCTACTGATGATAACTATAGATACTCATTGAAGAAAATGGAGACAGAGAAAATATGTGTCCACTTTTCCAGTGTTTTAATGTTTCTACCAATCCTGCTATGCCTCCACTGCTGCTGCTGGCACTGCCACATATCCAAATTGTTGATATCAAAAGGTTTCTCTCTCTGTGTGAAGGACAAATTGTATGAAACATGTGTAAGATGTGTGATATTGCTTGCTCGTGAAGCATGAGTGTTGAAGTTATGCAGTGGCTCATAAAATGATTGTTTCTACTTTAGGCACAAGGCCAGCAATTTTGAGGGAGAGAAAGAGTCGATTAAATCGACCCCAGTGCATTACTGGTGCTTTATTTTATTGACCCCATAAGGATGAAAGGCAACGCTTACCTCGGCAGGATTTTAACTCAAATAATAATTATTATTATTATTTCTACTTTAGGCACAAGGCTAGCAATTTGAAGGGAAGGGGAAAGTTAATTAATTCAACCCCAGTGTATTACTGGTGCTTTATTTTATCAATCCCGTAAGGATGAAAGGTAAAGTTAACCTAGGCAGGATTTGAACTCAGAACGTAAAGGGCCATAACTATGTTGCAAAGTATGGTGTTCGACACTCTACTGATACTGCCAATCCACCATCCTTAAAATGATAATAATAATGATAATAATAATAATAATAATAATAATAATAATAATAATAATAATAATTTCATTTATTAGTCACAAGGGCCGACAATAATAATAATAATAATAATAATAATAAATGGGGTGAGCATGATCGGTTGGCTGTTTATGTTAATTTGTACAAGTTGGCTGAGAAATAAGCTGAGTATTAAAAGCATCAAGCAAAGAGTGCTGAAAATATTACTACACTGGTTTGAACAGGTGATGGGAATGGATGGGAGTGTTGGATGTTACTTTGGTAAAAAGGAACAACAATAAGGAAAATCCACAGAGAATAGATAAAAAAATACCTACTAACATGACAAGCAAAAATTTCTGTATAGGAGACCTATCTAACACATGCTACCATGGAAAACAGATGCTAGAACATGGATGATGATGTTACTAAACAAGATATTTAATTCTACTTATGTTGCAAAACAGATCCCATGTCTAGTAAACTAACCAATTATACCAGCAATGAAATTCTGAAGCACTTTAAAAATATTTTATGAATTTTTTTTTTTTTATGAATTTTGTTTACTTCTTTTTATTTGGTTCTTTTAATTTTGATATTTAAAAAAATGTTTTAAAAAATTTATACATTTTCAATGGATTTTGGTTTTAAAATCATGTGAAATTTTCATGTAGTGATTAATTATTTAAAAAAAACATAGTATAGATCTCAAGAACATTCTCAAATGTGAAACATTTAAAAAATACATTCTTAGTCAATATTATCAGCTACAAGAAACATGCTAAGATGCTCTGGTATTACAGATTCATGAAATTCAACACTGAAATATGATGCTTAATGAGATAAGCAAAACAAATACAGTCTCAATATCATGTAAACTACATAAGACTGATGGCAAAACAAAACATATTTAGAAAACAGTAGCTAAAGTATTAGGTTATATTGGAACTCAGTCAGGGACACTTTAATAAAAGTCGTTGAACTTAGCCTAAGAAATTATAACTTTCTTTCAGAGAGCTGAACATAATTTACTTATCCTGAGTGTAGGAAACTTATTACTATTATTACTATTATTGGATTGGCAGAATCAGTAGAGCGTCAGACACCATGCTTTTCAGCACAGAGTTATGGCCCTTTGCGTTCTGAGTTCAAATCCCACCAAAGTTAGCTTTGCCTTTCATCCTTACTGTGTTGATAAAAATAAAGTACCAGTAATGCACTGGGGTAATTGCTGGCCTTGTGCCATTATCATTATAGAATTGGTAGAGTGTAGGTCAAAATACTTAGTGGCATTTAGTTATGACATTCTAACATTCTGAGTTAAAATCCTGCCAAAGTTAACTTTGCCTTTTATCTTAACGAGTTCAATAAAATAAAGCACCAGTATTGAATTGGAGTCAATTCAATCAACTTCCCCCTCCCTCATAATTGCTGGCCTTGTACCTAAGTCTGAAACCATTATTATTATTATTATTATATTTTTTTTCATTATAAAAATGATTTCTACAGGTCTAAAACTGTTTCATTTCCTGGTGATTTCTTATTAATGAAACAGTTTTAGTCATGTAAAAATCATTTCTATAATAATATATATGCCTATACTCCACTAACATATCGAGTACCTTTTTTTAACTGTGCCACCTCCTGATATACATCAGGAATACACTTTATATATATTATATATACATAATCATTATCATCGGTTAACATCCATCTTCTACGCTAGCATGTGTTAGACGGGTTTGTCCCATTTAGAGGCAAGTTTGGTTGGATGACCATGTCTCACTCATATAGGACTGTTTCTAACTGGTTTTCTATGGCTGGATGCCCTTCTTAGCGCCAACCACATTTACAGTGGGTGCTGGGTGCTTTTTGTCATGTCTTTTACACGACCACTTTACAGTGGAAGTTTCGTGGAACCAACATAACACACACACACACATTATATATATATATATATATATATATATATATATATATATATATATAAGTATTAAGTTGTTAAACAATATTCGATGATTATGTCAAAGAATAAGTTTTACAGTAGATTGGAAGCACTCAACGTGCTCTCTGATTAGTTGCGCTAATTAATTTAATGCCTCTATAGTTTTCCCTATCTAGGGCATCTCCTTTACCCTTGTAGCAGTTAATGATGATGCTGCTACGCCAGTCCTTAGGAACGACCCCATTCTGTATGACTTGGTTTACTATCCAGGTGACCACACAAATATATATATATATATATAGACCATGTATACATACATACACATGGCCTATATATATATATTTGTGTGTATATACACATATCATCATACAGTAAACATGTTGACTAAACAGCTTATATTGATGAGTGAATTATTGTAGAGAAATTTATTAATTGGGTTACTAATAAACCCAAATATGGAATATAGCAGAGAAATTTTAATTTAATAATGTTTTTCTACATATCTCTCGTATATTATATAGATCGTGTAATTCATATAATAGGACACTACTTAATTTTTTAACCTTTTAACATTCAATTATTAACCACTAGCAGTGGTACCCGGCGTTGCACGGGATAAGGTATTTTTTTAACGCGGGCCGGCAACAGACCTAATCGTGGAAAAACTGCATGCTTGGACAATATGTAAAGAAAATAAACCGAATACTCTGATGGCTGGATAATCTTTAAGATTTTCCTCGATGAAGCAGGGAAAATGCAGCTTTTCACCTAATGCGAGCCCTAGCAGATCAAGAAAATGAATTTTTTTTATGTGCATAATATGCCTTGAAATTTCGGGAAAATCGGCTCTGATGTAACGCCTCCAAAAAGCCCTAAAAAGCTGAAAAAATGAAGTTTTTCACCTAATAGGCCATAAAAAAGTTGGATTTTCTTTGCTGACAGTATGAAGAAGAGACTGACTAATACATAGTTACAATTTCAAGGAAATCGGTCTGACGTAACGCCTCAAAAAACCTCTAAAAAGATGAAAAAAACGCAATTTTTCACCTAATGCGGCTCCTAGGGATCAAAAAGTTGAATTTTTTGTGTGCATAACACTCCCTGAAACATAAGTAATACACATGTAAAGTTTGAAAAAAATCGGTTGGGTACTTCTCGTTAGGGATTCAAACTCACAGACACGCACACACACAGACAGACATCCTCAGTTTTATATATATAGACTAGCAGAAAACTACCCGTGGGGGCGGTTTTCTGCTAGTCTATATATCTAAAACAGAGAATGTCTGTCTGTCTGTCAGCTCACTAAAACTTGAGAACCATCCAACCGATTGTTTTCAAACTTTAGACATGTAATACTTATGGTCCTGTGAGTGTTTTGAGCAAATAATATTTCAAATTTTCAATGCCCTAGGGACCGCATTAGGCGATTTAGCGATCTCTCTCTATAATTCTTAGTCTTTCTTTTTAGATAGATACATAGATATAACGTTGCGCCCTTATAATATCTGTCTGTATGTCTGGCTGTCTGCATTACGTCATTATGACGCGCTCAGTGTGTGTGTGTATATATATATGTATCGTAATGCAGACAGCAAGACATAGCTTTCCTTCCCCTCTTCCAGCGTCTCTCTCTCTCCCTCCCGCTATCCCCCTCTTGTAGTCTGTCTCTTTCTTTCACTCTCACTCTCTCTCTACGCGTCGGACAGACAGACAGAGAAATTGCTGGTTATATATTATAAGGAGATTAGATCAGAATATTTCATCATCATCCGGCAGCCTCAGCTAAAATCAACTCAACAATTGATCTCCACGTGGGTTTGTCATTCATTGCCGTTGCCAAATCCTGGATTTCAAAACCAGAATCTCTGGAGATGACCCGGGCTAGGAGAACTTGCGCCTTGTTATTAGTGACTGCTTGTGGTTTCCAAAGCACTAATGGGGACACAGCCTCATAGGTGGCACAATGGCAGTGGCGAGCAAATCTTACTCTCCTTTTACGTACAATGACAGCCATGAGAATTAGATCTTCAGCATATAGGGGATCCTAAGGGCATCCTGTTTTAAACTCCTCTGTTTTAGCCTGGTGGATGACAAACAGGAGAGAGCTAAGAATGGAGCCCTGGTGGACCCCAACTTGCAGGCTAAACTCCTCACTATAGTCATTCTTAATTTTAACCTTGCTGACTGCACCTATACACATGGCTTGTACTGCCTTCACACTTATCTACCCATAGTTTCTTAAGTGCACACCAAATTACAGAACAAGAAATTCTGTTAAATGCTTTTTCTAGGTCAACAAATATCAGGTAGGGGGGGGTTTACTTTTAGCTAAGTACTTCTGCAGTTGCCTTACAAGGAAAAGAGCATATATGGTACAAATCTGAATTGAACCTAATCTAGGTTAATTCATTCCCTATTCAGTGAGTTTTTCTGTAACTTCCATCACCTGGTCCATCAAGTTGATGCCTCAGTAGTTTCCTCCATCTAGCGCATCACCTTTGCCCCCATAGCAGTTGATGATGCTGCTGCTATGTCAGTCATTGGGGAGAGCACCATTTTGTATTACTTGGTTTATGGTGAGTGGTTAAGGTTTGTCCTACCATCCCAGATGCTTTTGATTTCTCAGCAACTATTACTAATGGCCCAGCTGCTTTGGAAGTGTATTTAAAAATTCTCTTTTTCTTTAATAACACAAAACAAATATTTCTATATTTGGTACGTCAAGTTAAGTTTTATCAGATATGTTTACTGGTTTCATCTGTATAAGACAATGTCTTCAAAAAATAATTTACATTAACAAATCATGTTCCCATATTTTGAGACTTTTCAAAAATATAGTTCTTTTCCATTTACAGTATAATACCCATATGTAAATATTTGTGTGGTTGGGGTGGAGTTTAAAGTTCAAATTTCAATATTCAGAATTCTATTGAATGTTAGAAGCTTCAAGAGTTTAAACAATAGATGTTTCTAGTGTGTGTATGTTTTCTTTGTTTTTTTTTTGTTTTTTTTTTGTTTTTTTTTTGGGGGGGGGGGGCAGTGCTTTGTGGCGTGTGTGTGTCTGTGGTTGTGGGTTGAATGGTAGGAGAGTCATTAACAGTTAGTACATTCTGTAAAATGACTTTAGACCCTATATAAAGAAATAACAATGGCAACATGCCAAATAAGTCAAGTGAAGATTTTTAAAGGATCTAGTGATGTGTTTCTGTGTGTGTAAGTGTGTGTGTGTGGGGGGGGGGGTGAAGAGTATATAAATGGGTTGACACAATTTAGCAACAGAAGCTTTACAGTGTGTACTGGGTGCATTTTATTGAGTCAGCAATGCTAGCAAGGTTGTTGTCTGTGCCTTTGACATAACTGAAGAGTCCTTGTAATCCCTTTTTGATATGGTTTCTACAGCTAGATGTCCTTCCTATCACACCTAAGATAGTGTAAAGGATGCATTATTCATGGCACCAACACTTGAGAGGTCATGTTGTGACTGAAGGATACTCTCAACCCATTCTCACATGGTTTCTATTAATATAATCAGTAATAAAAAAGAAATACAAAATATAATACATTAATACATACCTGTCCATTGGGACTGCTTTTCTTAAAAACCCTAACAGGAAAAAGAAAAAAAAAATATGTAAGTATAATGTAAAAGCAGATAACAGAAAATATATTGAGTGCATTAGTCAGAAAAAATTTAGTAGATCCGAAAATGTTGGTTTCTTTTTTCATTTATTACTTATAAGATAAAAGGAAAAATGACAAAGATTTCTGTGTTTCTGAGAACAAAATTACAAAAAATGTCTGTAAATGGTAAATGAAAATAAATCTTGAGTCATTTCAGACTTCCAGGTAAGTAAATAGATTTGTGTGCAGGTGTATGCACATGTGTGTGTGTATGTGTGTCTGGATGTGCGTGTGTGTAGTAGACTTTAAAGATTCAGTAAATTCAAGCAGATATATTGCTGCTGTTAGCAGCATAGCTTTTAGTAAATTTTAATTTTATATAATTTGATGTAAATAATGTATAGGTTTATTTCATTTTATGATTTTAAAAATACGTAAGTATATAGATCTGGAAAAATCTTTGAAAGAAATTTTTCTCAACAATATTTTTCGGGGGGGGGGGGGGCTGTGCCTATAACCTTGGTAGGCCCTCTAAGATTGGTGAAATTCATGAAGTTAACCTCTTCAAACAAGTACAAGTCAATGGCTGCAGAAAAAAAATTTGCGGGGAAGGAATTCTATTTAGATGGTCAACAATCTAGGAAAGAAAGGACTGGGTGGATGGGGTTAGTGGTAGGCCACTGTAGTAGTAAGTAGAAAAGACAGTGAGGAGATGAAAATAGGTAGGAGGCAGGGATTAGATTAGCTGAACCAGTCAGCCAATCTAAGTAAGTACAGGACATTACCTAGTATATGTGTGGTGTATAGTTGGATGATTCATAGGTGAATAGATGATGATGGTTTGATAAATGTTGGCTTTGGCTTAGAGCAAGAAAAAAAATCAAGGGTGGTTTGAGGTGTCTATGTTGATAAGGGATGCGAGTAGGAAATAAAACCAGTTAATGTAGATAGTTAAGATTGCAAACTATTCCTTTCTACATCACTGGTATGAGATGAGTTTGACAACCAAGAAGAGTTGTGAGCCATTCAGGGGTGAAATGTTCTTGACACAAGTAGAAATATGATCAAGTATTATTGGTGGCTAGTTGTGTTCAGACAGCAGTAGAGGAAGTAGATATATTTGGAGGAGTTTGGGGGGGGGGGGGCTTTTAAACCAAAATAATTAGAAGGCTTTGTTGCTGATATCCAGGTGAGAGAGGTGAGTAGTGGAGAGAGTGAATCAACATTGACAGTGCATACACACCACCTTGCTACCTTTTGTAGTGAAATTTGAATATATAGTGTAGCCTAGACAGCAGTTACATACATACACATGCTCATATTGCCATGGATTGGGTACCAGAAGGTGGCAGGAGAGAATGGGGAAGACCACGAAAAACATGGCGGAGCACATTCAGGGAGGACCTGCAGGAGATGGGAATTACCTGGAGAGGTGCTAGAAGGGCCGCCAGTGACAGGATC
Source organism: Eledone cirrhosa (assembly GCA_964016885.1). Lineage (NCBI taxonomy): Eukaryota > Metazoa > Mollusca > Cephalopoda > Octopoda > Eledonidae > Eledone > Eledone cirrhosa. The sequence goes on along the minus strand of OZ024740.1, from coordinate 309,248,835 downwards.
AAGTGGGGGAAGCTCGTCGCCCAATGTTCCACAAAAGACTGGAGGAACTAAGACTAAGACTAAAGACAGCAGTTATGAACTAAGGATAAGAGATTTGTATCTCTTAAAGGAATGGATTATATGGTTTGCATGTTAGGAGGTGATGTGTGGATTTGAGGTTTGATCAGGGTCCACAGATGTTAGAGAAAAAGAGGGAGAATTATCATTTAGTTGTAGTGTAGGTAAGTGTAGAGTGTCAATGCCATAACCTCCTGCTAGGAGCTTGGACCAAATCCTTGCAATAGAAAAAACTCAGCTAAAGGCACACTGGACTATGAGGTGGTGTAGTGTGTCATTACTCCAAGGAAGTGGGATGGATTTTACAGGAGAAATTTAACTTATAAGGTAACACAACAATGTCCTTCTGGTACTGAATATTCAATAATTCTTTTACATTAACTCCTAGCATCCTGTAATGATTTAGCAGAAAACAACTATAAATAGGTTTGTTAATTCTAATGTTTACATATAGTAGCTCTATTGGATAGATCATTGTGAAAATCTACAATATTCAGATAAGGACTATAATTTTTAATGTGATGCATAATGCTGTTTTGTTCTTACTAATGTAGTCTCATGTAGTACAGGATGTTTATAGTTAACATTATAACTATATATTGAATATTCTCTAATTGTCTTAATTAGCAATAGTCACATGTACACATGTGTTTACCATTTATTATAAAAAGTGAATGCAAAACTTCGTAAATTGACAACTCCTGAAGTTAGAAAAAGTTGAATATTAAAATAGATATGGAGAGTGACACAATGGGATTACAGATTACAACAATTTTCACATCAGAAGTTACGTTACTGAATATGAATCAACCCTGATTAATAGCAGCCTGTCTGACAAAGGAGCTCTCCGGTGTGGGGTGGCTGTTGCAGTGCGTGTCGCTAGCCATAGTCTGCGGAAATGCCTTTGCCATTTTGTCTGAGGGGCCAAAACACTGGTCTGACCTAGGTGTAGAGTTTGTCACCCTCTCCCCTTTCTTTCTTTGTTTACTAGTCCTTGCTCTTTCTCACCTTTTCCTCTCATTTATAGCATTTAGAGTCCTTTCCAATATTGCTTTCTTTTTCTATTTTTTAACCAAATCAACCCTACTATGATAAAGGATAAGGAAGTTAGTTATATTACTAAATCCTTCCAAATTTGTTATTATCTTTAAAATTATTTGGAAATTATAGGCAGTTTTTCATTAAAAAATATGGTAATGAAAGGGTTTTTAAATGTGGGAGATACAGCAACCAGTTACTATGATGAAGTAGAAAGGTCTGAAGTTACAAAAGAGGAACCTGAATATAGAATTATATACGATTCAAGAGTGAAAAAAATATTGTATCAAACTTTACTATTCTATACTCATGGAACAAACAAAACTGTATTTTATTTGTTACAAACAATACATTAATGACTTTATTTTTAATATTATAAATTTCTTATATCATTTGATGAAGTTATTACAAGGACTAAATAAAGAAACCAATTAATAGGTAGTTTACCATAATTTGTTTGTCTCATAACGATGAGAGAACATTTATGCAGTCAATTGCTTTTTCTACAAATCAGATATTCTACTATTGTTGTTACGGACAGCATCACAGTGAATGACCATAATTATTATATTGCTGCTGTCGGGAAATCAATTCCAATTCCAGTTAAACTTGTTCTGGGTGTGGATTAAATAACTTATATTGTAATAGTGAATGTATGTCTTAATGGTAAGATGCTAAGACAGTTTGCAAAGGTGTGTAAAAAATATTTTGCAATGATGATAAAAAACTTTTGCAAAAGTATGTAAAAACTAATAGTATTAACAGTATGATACCATCAAACATCTAGGTACACATTTATTTTTGGCACTGTAAATGGGCACAATTAATATTGGCCTATTCATAGTGGTAGTCTTTGGTATTAAATCATAGTTGAAATAATTTCAAAAGACAAGATCTATTAACCTTTAGGATGGTGAATTTTTTTATGAATTACTACCCTTGACACTGCATTATGTATTAAAGGGAGATTACTCTCTTGCCACAATTTGTTGCCAGCAGCGTGCTGAAGGTCAATATAAATAGACTTAATGTAATTGAAAAAAAAAAGATAATTGTAAATATTTAAGTATAAATATCTGCTACCTAGTAATTGAAGTTTTAGTTGTCTGTGAGATATTTGATTTGGAATCTTTGCATTAGCACAATTTTGGTCACTTTAGATGAATTTAAAGGTAAACATAAGCGTAGGCTGCATATTTTGACCCAAAATTTAATAACTGTTTCTACTTTAGGCACAAGGCCAGCAATTACCCAGTGCATTACTGGTACTTTAGTAATGCACTGGGTAATTGCTGGCCTTGTGCCTAAAGTAGAAACAGTTAATAACATATTTTATAAGCTTTCAAAATGTCAAATATTCATTGACTTTAGATTTATCAAAATTACAACCATACAATCCAGCTTATCGTCATGATCATCACCATCACCATCACCACTACCATCACCATCACCATTGTCATCATTTAATGGCTACTTTCCCTTTTAGCAATTATACAATCAATGAAGTTTGGCAGCAAAGTAGAACCAAAACCAATTAATAAAATGGGCAACTTTTACACAGTGACAGTACTTGATGAGTTTATGCATTACTCATTCACAATTGCCTTAAGAAAAGTAATTGTTCAAGCTTTAATATCTCTCTTTCTTATTCATCTTATTTGGTGCTCCAAACTCTGTTAGCAGTAACCATGGCAATCAATTTGAAAGTTCTGAATTTAGGGAACCCTTAAGTAGATAAGATGTTGATATGACTGGAACACTCCTCACCAACTCTCATCAATGGATAGAATGAATGATACAATGGAGGAAACTATTCAGTAACATCTAATGCATGCAAACAAACTGATAAAATAATGGGACACAGATCATCCACTTGCTTTAATGAATACTGGCTGGTCTCATGGAAATTTCATCATTTAATTAGAAACAACTACCACGTATTAAAGATCAATATAGAATTTTAAATGATTTATTTATAAGTTACACACACACACACACATCTATCTATATATATACATACACAAACATAAATATATATATATATATATATATATATAGTATTAATAATAAATGTGAAGGCTAAAATCCGCTAAGGGTGAAAGCAGTGATTCTTTGCTTAAACTTGAATCTGTTATCTTAATAAGTATATATATATATATGGTAGTGAGACCTGGGCGCTGTCTGTGGAAGACTTGCGCGGATTAGAAAGAAACGAAGCCTGCATGCTCCGATGGATGTGTAATAGTAATATACGCAAATGGTAAAGCATAAACGAATTGAGACAGAGACTGGGCATAAGAGGAATCAAATGCTGTAGAGGTGGTTGTGTTGGTATGTACATGTGATGTGTATGAAGGATGACAGCTGCATAAAAAGGTGCAGAGCACTAGAAGTCGATGGAAGCCGCGGAGTGGGGAGACCCAAGAAGACCTGGGATGAGGTGTTAAAAGCTGACCTTACCCAATTCCACCTCTCAAAGGCGATGACACACGACTGTGACCTCTGGCATCACACAGTAATACAGAAGACCCGACTTCCCACGGGTACAAGCCGAAGCTGAAGCATATGGACAATATGACCCCACCCCCTCCCACTGCAAAGTGGCCGTGGAGGTGCCACGGCAAAAAAGTACCCAGCACACACTGTAAAGTGGTCGTGTAGGCGGTACGGGAAAAAAGCACCCAGCACTCACTGTAAATGAGCTTGGTGTTAGGAAGGGCATCCAGCTGAAGAAAGCAAGCCAAAATCAGTTCCCGTATGAGCAAGACAAGGTCAGCTGACCGGACACTGCCCACAACAGGACAACCCATCTAACCCATGCTAGCGTGGAAGAACGGACGTAAAACAGTGATGATGATGATGATGATATATACATATATACATCATCATCATCATCATCATCATTTTACGTCCGCTTTTCCCTGTTTACAAGGATGGGACGGGAACTGATTCTGGCTTGATTTCTACAGCTGGATGCCCTTCATATATATATACACACATATATATATATACACATATATATATATAAACACACACACACACACATATATATATATATATATATATATATATATATATACATACATATAATTGGATATAAAAGAGAGATAAACACAGATATAAATAAACATGTGTAAGGGACCAAGTTCGCCAGGGTGAAAAAAAACTAACTATTAACAATATGTTTTGCCAGACTCAATTTAAAATAATATATATATATATATATATATATTTAGCGTAAAAGTCGGTGTTCATCAGGGCTCTGTCCTTAGCTCCCTCCTATTTATTATTGCCCTCCAGGCTATAACAGAGGAGTTCAAGACCGGCTGCCCATGGGAACTTCTATACGCTGATGATCTAACACTCATAGCTGAATCGATGGCTGAACTAGAGAAGAAATTCCAAACATGAAAGCATGGCCTAGAATCAAAAAGCCTTAAAGTTGACTTGTCTAAGACTAAAGTTCTCGGAAGGAAAATAGGGCACAGGTCCCATCTGAGAAATGGCCATGCTCAGTGCGTAGGAAAGGAGTAGGCAGAAATTCCATTTTATGTCCCAAATGCAAAGTATGGGTGCATAAAAGATGTAGTGGGATCACAGGTAAGCTATCTAAGAATGTAGATTTTATATGTGGCTGGTGCTCAGGTACAATAAGTAGCAAGTGCCCACAGGACTACTAGCTCCTTCCACTGCCCAGATGGTTCTATAGAAATAGTGGACACCTTCCGCTATCTGGGTGACAAAATCAGCAGTGGTGGAGGGTGCTCTGAAAGTACAGTAGCCAGGGTCAGAAAGGGTTGGAAAAAGTTCACAGAGTTTATACCACTATTGGCTGCCAAAGGTTTATCTCTAAAAATAAAAGGCAGACTGTATGATGTCTGCATACGAACAGCAATGTTACATGGCAGTTAGACATGAGCATTGTGTGCAGAGGAACTGCACAGACTGGAGAGGAACGAAGCTTGCATGCTCCGTTGGATGTGTAATAGTAATATAAGCGAATGGCAAAGCATAAATGAACTAAGTGAGAAATTAGGAATAAAAGGATCAGATACTGTTTATTTGAGAGAAGACTATGTTGGTATGGTCACATGATGCACATGAAAGACGAAGGCTGCATAAAAAAGTGCAGGGCGATCAAAATTGATGGAAGTTACGGAGTAGGCAGACCCAGAAAAACCTGGGACAATTTGATAAATTCCGACCTTACATACATACACCTCTCTAAGACAATGGCACTGGACCGAGATCTTTGGCGCTACGCAGTAATACAGAAGACCCGCCTTTCCTATGTACAAAGCGAAACCTACAGTCAGTAGGCACCTCTTAACCAATACACCCCCATCCCACTACCCTATCCTCCCACCCCCATCAACACCACCCCTTTCTCTGTAAAGTTATGTTGGTACCACAACATCCAGTCCTAAATAAATGAGGTCGTGTAGGTGTCATGGCAAAAAAACACAGTCCACGCTGTAATGTGGTCGTGTAGGTGTCATGACAAAAAAAACACACAGTCCATGCTGTAATGTGGCCGTGTAGGTAACACGGTAAAAACCTCCCAGTCCACACTGTAAACGTGGTTGGTGTTAGAAAGGGCATCCAGCCGTAGAAAACCTGCCAAACAGTCCTATACGAGCGAGAAAACCAATCTTGCCTCAAGCAAGACAACTCCCAGCTAAACCCATGCTAGCGTGGAAGATAGATGTTAAACGATGATGATGATATATATATATATATATATACAGTATATTTAAAATGTCATACACTTAACATGTAAGCATAGCATTAGGTTTTGGGGTCCAGTTATGGCCACAACTGTTTAGTGGTGGAGCCATTTCAATATTGGCCTTTCATTGGGTGTTAGGACAAAATTACAAAAAATACCCTAAGGAAAAGGTTCATAGAGGATTTAGCAGATTTGGTGGGAAGGCATTTTGTGGTGTGAGTTTCCAGTTGGTCAAGAAATGGCCCTTCTCATACAAACAATGTCTAAAAATTTCAGTCTTGGAATTCAGTTATTTGCTCTGTTCAATATCTAAATTTTTCACTGAGGCAGAGTGGGCTTCTCCTCATTTCATTTATGGATGGTGTGGACCTTTCGAGTACTTTCCATGTTATATTATACAGTACTCCTTTTTCTTTTAGCTGCCAGACCCTTTTTGTCAGTGCTGTGCTAGTTTTTATGTCAGGATGCCTGAATGAGAAAAGGTGTAAGTAGAACCTTGTTTAAATTGATCCTGGCCATACCTACAAATTTTTCATGAATTTCTGGCTGGTTGTGTTTTGTGTATTTGATCTCTACTTCATATACTATAGACTTTACATATCAGTTGTGTTGTAATGAACAGTCCTCTTTTTTCCTGCAAGAGCATCATAGATTCTCATCTGGTTTGATGACTGCTCTGCCTCAGTGAAAAAGTTAGGATCTTGCAAGGAAAACTTTGAAGGTATTTGATAATATAATTAATTTTCTCATTATTAAGTTGGTGTTTGAAACATAACTTCACAAAAGGTCTTACATAAAATTTCCATTGAAGGTCTTTAGATAAATATAAAGTTAAAAATAAATAGCTTTGTATTATAGAACCAATGGTGGTTTCAGTCGATTTGGTATCAAAATAGTTAAAGATTTTATCACCCCAATGTTTGACTTCATGCATTAGAAAGACCAAATGATTCATTATAAAGAAAAAGAATTTGACTATCAGAAAATATCCCATTAATTGAAAAGGTAATAGTGATTAAAATATTTATTGCCATATCCTTATTCAATTTGCAATAGGGAGGCATGATACTGGCACAACAAGCCACAACTTGAGTTCCTGAATCTGAGATTCAACTTTTATAAAAACTGAACACACTTAGACACGCTATTTCTCTCACTTAAGCAATTCAATAATGAAACAAATTTCCATAACTGGTGCAGCCAGTTATTGGTGTAACACTCAAGACATGTCCAGCATGGAATTTTAATGGGCCTTAGAAATGCTTGGCAGTACATATCTCTTCTCCAAGCATCCAGTCCTTGGCTAAGTTTTGACAGCCAGTTACTGGAGTGTGACTGAAAATGCCTCTGAGCCAAAAGTGTGAATCAGTGTACCTGTCCATCCCTAAAGATACTACTGACAGACACCAAGGCATTCTCTCTACCCAATTACTCTGGTTTCAAGATTATGTTTTTTAAATCATAACTAACAATACACCTAGTATAACAATAACTTTTCTTCAAACCACTTCACTCTGTTTTTTAAAGGAACATTAGATAACAATATTTACAGTATTGCAGTCGCATTTCTTCAAACCAATTCATTTTATTTTCAAAGAAACATTATATAAAACTCTATCCAATATTGAAACAACATTTCTTTAAAAATATATGAATAGGAAGCTAGTTGATATGGTAGTTTAAATAACTTTGCAAAATGATGATGAGGGCACATCAATTCTTCATGCAAGCTCTGTTACAATAAACAATTTTAACAGATCAAAACAAAACAAGAACAATTCCTATCTAAATGATTATATGTCCCAATGATAAACAATGACGATTTCATTTTACATTTTGTGCTGATAATTACTAGGCTTAGTTTTGCTCATTAATTATTAACATTTTGACAACACTTATTCCAATTGCTATTCTTTTGTTGTGTGAGGAATGTAGTATTGGATATTTTATAATTGTCTTCTAATAATGTTGTTAATTACTAACAGCAGAATTACATGAGATCATTAGAGTCATAGGTGTACCTACCATTTAATATTAAAACATTGTCTAGTCTTAACTCATGCAAACATAGAAAGTGGATAATGATAACAATGGTGATGATGATGATGATGATAACAATAATGGAAAGAAAGAAAAACATCCACACACACACATATTCCAATATACACATGCAAAATACAATTAAAACATGTTATTACATCTACATTCTGGGAACATAGTTATTACCCAAGATGTATTATAACAACCAAGTGTGGCGTGCATAACAAACTAACTAATGGCATGCATAACAAACTAACTAAATAAACAAATAAACTCATAACATATCTCAAAGCACAACCTGGAAATAAATCATTCCGTGTGTTAAATAAGTCTTCTTTTAAAAGAAAAGACTAGAGTAAGAGTTTTAAATAATGTTATAAACATTGATTTTGATTTAGCACTGAAAAAAATAAACTGAATATGTTTTAAGATGGATTTTAGTAAACTTCAATATAATTTAAAAAATATAAAGTAAGGAAAAAAAGGAAGATTTTAATCATTATCTTTGTAGTTCGTATTTATTCCCATATGTTATATTTATATGCTGACATTGGTGTAAGTGTAAGATAGCACCAATTCTCTGTTTATTTGATAAAGCTTTCATTTGCTTAAAATAGAAAGCATGTAGGAATTAAAACTAATCGTTATCTTAAATTTACTGAGTTCACTACTTTTGTTACACACTTCATGATAGACTTGCAACATCCTAAATGAGTAAAGACGTTTTACGTTAACTCAAGTTTTATTCATAGTGCTTGTGCTACAATAAAGTGTATCCAGTCCAGTCTGTAAAGTGGTAGTTCTGGTGCTACAATAAAACATGCTTAGTACACCATGTAAAGTGTTAGTAGAGGTGCTATGAAAAAATACATGCATTACACTCAGTCTGCCCTGTATGTTGGTTGGCATTAAGAAATGCCTTTTGATACTAACCTTCCTGAAACCGCCCTTAGTTTTATGATACAAAACTGTTTGTTTTAAGATGTTTATATCTATCTAAAAACTTTCCAAGAACAATTGTTATATTCCAAAAACAAGTGGTAACATTTTTGATACCAAATTGCCTGAAACTGCTCCTGTTTTTTTTTGTTTTTTTTATACAATGAACCTTTGTTAAGTTATGTTCCAAACAACAGATTAATAATGAGAAAGTTAGTTATTTTACTAAATTCCTCCAAATTCTTGATTATTTTCAAAATAATTTGAAAATAATAGGCAGTATCTTTCATTAAAAATATAGTAAAGAAAGTTTAAAATATATGACTTCATAATATCTAACCTATTTAGTGTAGTGAATTTTTTCATTTAACAAATATTTTGAATTCTAGTGAGTGTTGTGGCTATCGAGTATGATTATTATTTTTTTTATCTTACGACTTTATTTGAAGGGGTTTAGCTGCTATTTCTAGGACAAGCAACTGCAGAAAGGTTTCTTCCTTATTGATTTCTTCTGTTTTGTTAAGCAGAGATTAGTAACAAGGGCTCTTAATAACAAATGGATTTTAATTAATGATTTCTGCCAGTCTTTAGAGCAAATCATCCAAGACTGTTATCTTAGTTCAACATCCTGCTGCCATAAAAAAAAAGATTGATGTACTGATACATACAGGCATGTGCAAATACACCCTCCCCTTCTGTATAAATACACACCCTCTGTGCAAATTTACAGAAACAAATACAAACCAGACAAATATATATATACACACACACACACACACATGTGTATATATATATATATATATATATATATATATATACACACACACATGTATATATATATACACACTCACACACTTACACCTCTCCAAGACAATGTCACTGGACCGAGATCTTTGGCGGTACTCAGTAATAGAGAAGACCCGCCTTACCTAAATACAAAGTAAAACCTACTACAGTCAGTAGGCATCTCTAACAAAATACACCCCCGTCCCACCACCCCACCCCATCCACACCGCCCCTTTCAATGTAAAGTTATGTTGGTGCCACAACATCCAGGCCGAAACAAATGAGGTCGTGTAGGTGTCACGATAAAAAACACACAGTCCACGTTGTAATGTGGCCGTGTAGGCAACACGGTAAAAACCTCCCAGTCCCACACTGTAAATGTGGTTGGTGTTAGGAAGGGCATCCAGCTGTAGAAAACCTGCCAGACAGTCCTATGCGAGCAAGACAACCACTCTTGCCTCAAGTGGGAAAACTCCCGTCCAAACCCATGCAAGCGTGGAACATGGATGTTAAACGATGATGATGATGATGACACACACACGTATATGTATATATATATATATATACACACACATATGTATATATATATATATACACACACATATATATGTATATATATATATACCTATACACACACATGTATATATATATACACACACACACATGTATATATATATATATATATACACACACACACATGTGTATATATATATATATATATATATACACACACACATGTATGTATGTATATATATATATATATATATATATATATATATATATATATATATATACACACACACATGTATGTATGTATATATATATATATATATACACACCCACCCACATGTATATATATATATATACACACACACGTGTATATATATATATATATATATACACACACACATGTATGTATGTATATATATATATATATATATATATATATATATACACACACACATGTATGTATGTATGTATATATATATATATATATATATATATACACACACACATGTATGTATGTATATATATATATATATACACACCCACCCACATGTATATATATACACACACACACAAATGCTGTTTACAGACCTGTGACTACACAGGGGGTACAACATATACTCTTTTTGTCAATTTTAAAATGAAAAAAAGAAGCATTTCTGCTCTAATCACCATTCAAGGTTAACATATCTTATCTAGCAACTAGCTTGTTATCTATACTACATCAGATAATTGGATGGGCTGTACTCTTATAGGCTGAGGGTCAAATGACTCATCAAAAGTTCAAGCGATATACACACACACATAAATACATAGACATATATACATATATATATATGCACACAGATGTGTGTTTGTATAGATCAGTGATCTATGCTTGGTTCTAGTTCTGACTTTTTCACTTCCTCTATTAATAACTACTAATAACCTCAAAAAAGGCATAAAAATTATACAAAATCTTTCACCGCATCAGATATATAAGGCTGATTGATGTCCTGTACCACGTGAAATCGCATTAGCAACACACCAATATGACTGCATCACATTAAAAGCTAAAGTTTCTGCTTTATTTTACTATGAAATTTCACAGCTATCTGTCCTCTAGTAAATGTACTATAACATTTGAATTAATGAACCACATGAAACAACATTAGCAAAACATTCTTGAAAAGAATAAACTGTGATTGAAGCATTTACTCCAACAATCCAAATGTTCACAATGATATAGATCCACTAGTAAAGATACTATAAACATTTGAATTGACAGACGCTATTTTGATACTTTCTGCTAAATAATTACAGGCAGTTAAAAGTTAATGAATACCTCTTGTCCTGAATGAGGTCAAGTAATTGACTAATTGCTCAGGTAACAAATGGAATAAATATCACTACACACAGCCCTGTCTTCTCCCTCATTCACACACATCTAAGAACTTCAATATACATTGTGTATCAAGGACTTTGATCAACACTATCCAAATAATTCTCCACAACTTTATGTTCACTTAATAAATAATCTACTTTGTAAACTCCTTATATTGTCATTCTCTCCAATAGGCATGACTTTAGACAAGGCTGCGTGGTTAAGAGATTCATTTGACAACCACCCTACTGTATGACACTTTAAGCAAGAGTATTTTGCCATAGCCACATATAGATTACCATATCTGGAATTTGCTAGGTGGAAATTATATCACATACACACGAATTACATAAGAAATTTCAGAGTTAATCTATATATGAATAAAATGCCTAAACGAAGAATAATTAGATCTATTTATACCTCATACATCCCATCATTACTCTTCTGTGCTGTCAACCATCACTCCCTCCTCCCAAGATCACTTCTCATTGACATATAACACATTCACCCACAAGTGTGGTTGGTTTACTATTTTTATGTTATGTTTACTATCAAGTGATCTGTTTGAGTTAAAAAAGGTCACTTTAGCTTCATACACTGGCACCTTGGCGTAACAAGATTGAATGAACAGGCATGCATCAGTGTTTTTTACATGTGCATCCTGTTTTTGTTGTTCCTGATAGTGTATGTGTGTTATGATGTTAATCGTATTAGGAATGCAACAACTCACCTTCAAACAATTTCTGTTAAAAATGTTCCTGTAATGGTCATGTTTAGGAAAGTGTTTATCTTCTAGTGTCAGAAAGCTTTTAACTATGTTGATTTTTATATTTAATGAATATAAGGGTTTGATCAAGTTAATATTGCTGGGTAAACATACATTAATTTTGTCTTTGAAGCTGATATTTGCTAAAGCACTATTTTAATATGGAGCTGTTCTATCAGATTTTTTTTTTTTTTTTTTGTTAGAAGTTAGAGATTCTTCTGCTAATGTTAACCATATTTTAAAAAACTGTGGGTGGGTGACAAAATTTAGTATCATTCATTTATTAAGCTTGTTATAGCACTTATATGTGATAGTATCTAAATTAAGGGTAAAATCTAAGAAGTGTGTGAGTTGGTAGTTATAGTTACTTTTAGATGCAGGCTATTAAAGAGGGATATGACAATTTTAAGTTTAGTTAACACATGCCCAGTATTGTGTGGTGTAACAGTCAATCCATCATCTCTATGTAATCAGATGTTGGAGTTGATAAATACAATATGTATAGGTTGACAGGATCATATATTTTGTCACAATCATACAACCCTATGCTAATGTAGAATGTACTCATTAGGTCAGATTCTTTTTTAGTCAAAGTCCTTATTAAAGAGTTGGGTCTTTCAAGAATGCATGAACTGAGATACCCCAATGGATGTGTAATAGTAGAGTGCATGAACGACAAAGCAGTAGTGAACTGAGAGAGAAACTAGGCATAGGAGGGTGTCAGGTGCAGTGTACAGGAGAGGAGATTGCAATGGTTTGAACATTTGATGCATATAGAGGATAACAGCTAAATAAAATGGTGCAGGGTACTCAAAGTGGGTGGTAACTATGGAAGAAGAAAACCTAGGAAACTTTGGGATGAAGTTTACCTAGTTAAACCTCACAAATGAGACAACACAGAATCGAGATCTCTGGCATCATGCTGTACTGAAGAAGATCCCACTTCTCATGTGTATGAAATGAAATGAAACAAACATGTAGAGGACAAACTAGTCTGTACCAATCTTCTCTCTACCCCTCCCCATTCACTCTTCCCCTCCCATTCACTCTCCCCCTCCCCATTCACTCTCCCCCCTCCCCATTCACTCTCCCCCTCCCATTCACTCTCCCCACTCTTAATACCCAGCTAAATATCTCACGCACCTAGTCAATGTCAAACTTGCTTACCTGCCTCGCTTCCCTCCAAACCTTCACTCCTGATACACCTCACCTGCCCAACTCACGCATAGAAGCATGAAAGCTGGACATGCTCGACATCTGATGTCCCACAATGCCATTGTAAAATATCAATTGTTTCTATTTTTTGGCACAAGGCCATCAATTATCCAGTGCATTACTGGTACTTTAATATTAATGCTGGTGCCACAGTTAAAATGCACTCAGTAAACTTTGTAAAGTGGTAGAGCTGGTGCCATAAAAAATACAACCAAAATACCTTGTTAGGAAGGGCATCCAGCCATATAAACCATGCCAAATATGGAATGTTTGAGCAAGATGAGGTCAACCTGTCTTGTCTCAGGCTGTGGCAATATGCCCAACCCAAACCAGCATAAAGCGGATGTAAAAGGATGATGATGATAATGATGATAGCGATGATGATGATGGTGGTGGTGGTGGTGATGATGATGATGATGAAACCGAAAAATTGGTGACATTCCTTTGTCACTGTCACCATCAGAATGTTACCAATAATATTTGTGTTCATAAAATGTAATATGAAATAAATAAGATAAACATCATCAACATGGTGAACATTAAATTGACTCAACAGCTCTGTACTTCTAGGAGCTGTAGTTAAAACACTGTGACAAATATTGCCTTATTTATTCAAGTTAATGCATTTCTTATATAGGTGTAAAGGAAGCTCACAGATATATAAGGAAGAGGGTGTGATTGTTGTTGAAGCTTTTCCTCAAGGCCATAACTGACATAAGTGAATGAAACAGAATAAGATTAAGCCAATGAACAAACAATTGACATTGTCTACAATTTATAAATGGAGAGGAAGAGAGAGAGTGAGAGAGAGGGGGAGAGAGAGAAACAGTACAGTATAAATAAATCACACCCAAATATTTGTCTAACATTCATAAAACTGACTGCAACTATTATTTAAAACACATACACTCACATGCAAGTAAACACCTATGCAACACACACGCACTCACACCCTTACACATAAACACACACACATTAAATAGGGATAGCGGCAAGTCTGAATGTAAAGAGTAAAAAAAAAAAAGAAAAAAAAAAGGAGGCAAGAAAACATTACATGGATTAAAAGTTGTTAAAAATCGCAGCTGGAATTCCAACTCTATTCTGAAGCACATTTTGATTCATAGTCTTTATAATACTAGTCCATTCCTATACACAGCTATCCCATTGAATCTTAGCAAAAGCAATTCTAATTAACCCTATTGTTCATTTGCACTAATGCAAGAAGCTACCTGTAGGAGTGAGAAGTTTTCCAAACACAAGTCAATCTTTCATCACATATGAATAGTATGATTAGTTTTAAGATTATTTTTAATTAATATTCTTAATAAAAATATTACAATAATGAATCTTGTTCAATTAAATATGGAAGCAAACATTAATAAAAAAAATTAATTAATATTATGTAATTTTAATTTATGATCAATTAGTAATAATAATTACTATTTGTAATTCTTCCAAAGAAGGATGAGACTTTATTATTGTTATTATTATTATTATTATTATTGGGATGGCAGTTTGTCAGAATTATTATTGTCATCATCACCGTTTTACGTCCGTTCTTCCACGCTAGCATGGGTTAGACGGGTTGTCCTGTTGTGGGCAGTGTCTGGTCGGCTGACCATGCCTTGCTCATACAGGAACTGATTTGGCTTGATTTCTACGCTGTAGAAGGATGCCCTTCCTAACACCAACCTCATTTACAGTGAGTGCTGGGTGCTTTTTTGTGGCGCCTACATGTCCACTTTACAGTGTGGGCTGGGTGCTTTTTTGCCGTGGCACCTCCACGACCACCTTGCGGTGGGGGGTGTGGGGGCATATTGTCTATATGCTTCAGCTTGTACCCATGTACTCTGTATTACTGCGTGACGCCAGAAGTCACGGTCGTGTGTCATTGTCTTTGAGAGGTGTAATTGGGTAAGGTCGGCTTTTATCACCTCATCCCAGGTTATCTTGGGTCTCCCCACTCCGCGGTTTCCATCAACTTCTAGTGCTCTGCACCTTTTTATGCAGCTGTCATCCTTCATACGCATCACATGTCCATACCAGCGCAACCGCCTCTCCTGCACACAGCATTTGATTCCTCTTATGCTCAGTCTCTCTCTCAATTCATTTATGCTTTGTCGTTCACGTATATTACTGTTACACATCCATCGGAGCATGCAGGCTCGTTTCTCTCTAATCTACGTAAGTCTTCCACCTTCAGCGCCCAGGTCTCACTACCATGCAACATCGCTGTTCGGATACATGCATCATACAGTCTGCCTTTCATTCTGAGGGAGAAGCCTTTTGCAGCTAGCAGTGGTAGTAGTTCCCTAAACTTTTTCCATCCCGTTCTTACCCTAGTTATTGTACTTTCTGAACACCCACCTCCGTTGCTAATTCGGTCACCTAGGTAGCAGAAGCTGTCTACTGTTTAAAATGCTTTGTGGTATTCGATAATATTCTGGTTACAAAACCCACTGATGTCAGTTTTGCCTTTCCTTATTTCAGGGTTGATAAAATAGAGCACCAGTAGTCAAGTACTGGATTGAATTTAATCAACAAATTTGTGGTCTTGTGCTTATATAGGTAGGAAATTATTATTATTGTTTGGCAGTATCAGTAGAGCGTCAGACGTGCTTTTCAGCATAGAGTTGTGACCCTTTACGTTCTGGGTTCAAATCCCGCTGAGATTCACTTTGCCTTTCATCTGATAAAATAAAATACCAGTCACGCACTGGAGTCGATTTCATCGACTTTTCCCTCCCCCAAAATTACTGGCCTTGTGCCTATATAAGAAACCATTATTATTGTTATTATTATTATTACTAGGGCAGTGGAGTGGCAGTATTGGTAGAGCATCAGACAACATGCATTCCAGCATATAATCAAATCCCTTTCATCTCGCTTGGGGATCTAACCGGGGACGATTTCTTCTGACAGGACCCACTGGAAAGAGTGTTTGAGGACTCAGTCCCACAACCCTCTCAAGAAGAAGATGATGATGATAGTTAAAAAATTCAAAACACATAATATTAAAAAAAGGCATATCAAATGCTTCTTAGACTCAGAGAATGTCAAATACTGGGTCATTGCCCTAAAGAATGGCTAAGTTCTAAAATGTCCTTAAGATAAACAATAAATGACGTAAGTCTAATGACGCACACATACACACTTCTATGTTCTTCTAACATAGCTATCCTTCTGGCTTGGTGACTGGAATAACATGAGGATAATGACGATGAAGATAAGCAGATGACATAGGGGGAGTGGTTAGTCAATTAAGTTAATCCTAGTTTTTGAATCTCAAATAAAATGAAGCGAAGAGTAAACATTTTTCCTTCTTGCACGAGTTGGATGGGATGTCATTTTATGAGGCTAGCTGGTCAGGTGACCACACCTTGCTCATACAGATCTGTTTTAGATTTCATTTTCTGAATGTCCTTTCATTTTCTGAATGTCCTTTTTAATGTCAACCACTTTACAGCATACACTGGGTGAATTTTCTCATGGCCCCACTACTACTACTTTACAGGGTGGACTGGGTGCTTTTTCGTCGTGGCAACAGTATGACCACCTTACAAAGCTGACTGAGTGATTCTAATATTTCTGCCTCAAATCATTGTTTTGCTACACATTAAGTTGATTCCAAAAGAAAAAGAAACGAGCTGATCAACACATTGGCCCAAGGAAACAATATTTCTATTAGTTATTCCATTGTTGATATTATCAACCAGTCACAACTGGTAACATGAAATAAAATATTTTGCTCTAGAAAACAACACACTACCTATTCCAGCAGAGGCATAGCTAAAGAGAGTGCCACCCGAGGTAGTCCTTCAGTCCCCCCTACCCTCTCCTTAATAGTGGTTTCTGATTTAGGCACAAGGTCAACAATTTTCGGAAGGGGGGGGGGGGGGGGTACAGGTCGATTAAATCGACCCCCAATGTGTTACTGGTACTTTATTTTATTGATCTCACAAGGATGAAAGGCAAAGCCAACCTAGGCAGGATTTGAACTCAGAATGTAAAGGGTCGTAACTATGCCACAAAGCACGGTGTCCAATGTTCTACCGATACTGCCAATCCCCTGCCTCTTAATAATACAGCATATTTAATGTCCTGACATTAAAACCCCTTTTATTTTGATACAGGCAGGCTTATACAATAGACCGAAAAATGCTGAACCCATAAAAGAGTTACCCGGGGCAGACCTTGCCAACCCCCTTAACCACCATCAGCTATGCTATTGCAGTCCAGGAATTTAACCTAAAACTTTATGATCACAAGTCTAACTTCCTAACCACTAGACCACACCCCTTCACAAAGCTGATTCTATTGTCACTTTAACCAAACTTTCTTTGTTCTTAGCCAAACGAAAATATTCTTAATTTTCTGAAGCATCATTACTTTAGTTTCTTCATTGTAAATGTGAAGGAATTTGGAATGGTTAATGTCCCGTAGAATGTTTACCATGATAACAGTAATTAGAGCTATTATTTGTATTGTGACTAAATTACAGTGTTTTTATAGCAAACAATGCTTTACAAAGCCACCCACACCAAAAAGACAATAGGAGAAAATGTAGTTTGTACAGCAAATGAAAAGTGTTGTAAACTCATTATTAACAAGTTATTTAAAACTTGAGTTGTAGACTCATATTCATACAGATCTACATCAATATTGCTTTGTTACTACAGTCAACATACATGGTATTTGTTTGTCTCTTTCACTTCCACATACTTTAAACTTTGAAGTTTTTACATTATAGTTGATCACAGAGAGAGAGAGAGGAAGAGAGAGAGAGAGAGAGAGAGAGAGAGAGAGAGAGAGGGGAAGAGAGAGAGAGAGAGAGAGGGGAAGAGAGAGAGAGAGAGAGGAAGAGAGAGAGAGAGAGAGAGAGAGAGAGAGAGAGAGAGAGAGAGAGATCAGTGGTGTTGCCTGCGTTAAAACAAGTCAGGCAATGTACAAATAAATGCATATAACAAATCTGATTTTAGTGTAAATCATTTATTTCTACGGGATACAACTAGAAAGAGAGTACATATATACTATATGAACCCTACTTCAATTATATGGTCTGGATTTTTAAAATTACATGTGCTGGCATGACCAGTTTAAAAAGTACCAGGAATTGCCAACTTCAGCAATAGTTTGAAGGCCATTTTTCCCGCTATAGTAGGGGTTAGCCTTGTAGACTCCCACAACAAGCTTCTCTATTTTTCCCTACTCACCAACATCCCTTGTTTTCATTTTTATGCCATCATCTTTATACATCTTCCACATTCATTTCCATCACTCCACTCACCAAGTCAATTTCATCCTTCTTCAACACATGACCCAACCATGAATGGACATGTAATGTTAGTGTACATGAACAACAGAGTACAAATGACCTATGGAAAAAGTATATTATAAGAGGATTTCAATGTAGCCTTCTTAGTGAGACTACAAGCGAAGTTCCTAGCCAAGAATAAGCTTTTGTTGATCTAGTAAAGGCCCTTGACAGAGTACACCATTCTGTTATGTCCTTAAGAAAATTATGTGTAGAAGAATGGTTTGTGAGAGCTGTGCAAGCCATGTACAAAGGAGCTGTCAGTAAAGAGAGACTAAAAAGTGAGATCAGTGAGGAATTCAAGGTGTAGGTAGGAAGGAGTTCATCAGGGTTCAGTTTTCAGCTCACTGCTGCTCATCATAGTTCTCCAGGCCATAACAAAGGAGTGTAAGACTGACTTTCCAAGGGAACTTCTTTATACAGATGATTTGGTACTTATAGCTGAATCCATAAAAACTACTAGAGAATAAGTTCCGACAATCGAAACAGAATTTGGAATCAAAAGGCCTGAGAGTAAACTTAGTCAAAACTGAAGTGCTAGTTAGTAGGAATGAAGCTAGGACCCAGATTTGAGCAGGGAAGTGGCCCTGCTCAATATGTAGAAAAATAGTAAACTTATGTTCACAAGGTTAGCAGAAAAGACACTGTGTATGGTTTTGAAAATAATCAAGAATTTGGAGAGATTTAATAATATAAATTTCTCATTTTAAGCTGGTGTTTGCAACATATATCAACAAAGGTTCTTACATAGAATTGTGGAAGAAGTTGTTTTTAGGTAATTAAATATAAACAATTTAAAATGAACTGCTTTAAAAACTTGAAAAACCATAGTGATGTTAATAGCAATTACTTATCTGTGAGAAGGTCATAAACTTACATAATAAATTATATTTAATTAACCTAGTTCATTCACGCTGAGAGGATGAAAGAAAAATTGACTCCAACAGGAATTGAACTTAGAACAAAGAGATAAAATTAGTCTCTTTCATTAGATATATAATAATTGTTTCTACGTTAGACACAAGGCCAGCAATTACCCAGTGCATTACTGGTACTTTATTTTATCGACCCCGTAAGGATGAAAGGCAAAGTTAACCTTGGTGGGATTTGAACTCAGAATGGCAAGGGCCGTAACTCGATACGTCAAAGCATGGCGTCCGACCCTCTACCAATACTGCCAATCCACTGAAGGGGTTAAAGTAGACATCATAACAATTCAAGCCCTTGAACAAAGTATATTACTCTACTAACTGAAAAATAAGTAAATCCAATATAAGTTAGCACTAGTACTCTCAAGTATCGAATAATGAATCATATTCAATACTGAAATTTTTCCATTTTGAAATACAATCTTGATCTTTGTAGCTAAATGTGTATATAAGCATAAATATCAGCAACTGATATCCTCACTATCCAACAATAATACATGTCTGGACAATATGGGAGAATGTTCTCTGGTTATTAAGTTATTGCTTATCAATTCATTCAAATACCTTTATTTTCAATTCCTCATTAGCATGGAAAGAGCTGAATGAAAACAGAAATAGATAAACAAAATGAAATAAAAAATATCAGGTCTAATTTTAAGTGGATGACTTATTGAACTATAACTGGAAAGATTAAGGGAAATATAGAAATAAAATAGAAATAATAGAAAAAAAAGCAAAAGATAAAAAAAAAATTAAAAACCTTCATATCTCAATATAGAAACATGATGGATGGTACTAGGTAAGAGCTTTGGATTAGAGTTAGTTGATCTCATGCTGAGCAGGAGCAAACTCAGATGTGTTGTCATATATTTCTGAGTCTAATTATTATAATTGCAATGGCATACAACATTTCCATAGATTTAGAGGAGAGATCAGCTTAAGGAGATTGTGTTGAAGGAAACTACAATTACAGAGATTTAGGAAAAGTTATTGCATGCACACACACACACACACACATACAACTACATGCATATATGCAAGCATATAGATGTACATACATATATATACATATACTGAAATAAAAACAGAAGAATGAGAGAATAAAATATTATTATCATTATTATTTGCCCACTTATTCCTGAGAGAGCCATGGAGGCAGAGTCCTCATACATGCCTTCCAGAAGGTCCTATCAGAAGCAATTGCCTTGAATTGATCTGGCCGGATTTCTAAACAAAACCAATGAAGCCCATGGATATTATCCAACTACCTTGCTCAGGGTCTGCGCCTGAGTTTCCTGTCACTTGGTTTTGCCTGGAAAACCTGTCCAGAGATTCTTTCCTTAGACATGAATGAAATATAATGCCAAAAAACTAAAAATGTTTTAAAAACCTTCCTTATATTACATACTACACAGAAGAACTGGATAGCTGAGAAAAATGCACCTAACCCAGTGATCCTTCCACTATTCAAAGCACATCTGGAATGCTTCTTCCAGAATGGCTCTCAGCTCCACCATCACAGTTTACATGATGTCCTCTCAGCTCTCAAAGCAGGAGCCTTTCAGTGGCCTCATCATTTTTGGGGAACAATCAGAAGTCAGGAGAATCTGTTTCAAGAAAAAAGAGAGCCTAGTGAATGAACCAGGATGTTGTCATGATGCAGCTGCCAGATTTGTGAGGCTCACAAATCTGGTCTATTATGCCAAATTGCATCACAAAGATGTCAGAGGACTACCTGATAATACTTCTTTGTAAATGCCTGTCCTTTTTGTGCATATTTGTGATGCATAATACCTCGGGCAAAGAAAACAGTGAGCATTACCTTGATTTTGGGGGCTTTGACAACATTGGATATGTCAACTGTGAGGATTGAGCTTTTCCATATACACATATCTCATCTCCTGTTCTCGCAGTAACAGGAGAAATGAAAATATGACTAGTAAGTAATAGAGCATCTCACATACTAGATACCTGTCTATGACTCATGCATCCAGCAAGCTCCTCAAATTCCTCTCATGAATATATACAGCTCCACTCAGCACACTTTTGTCTCCCTAATCTCATAACTTCCCACAGGAAAAATAAAGTCAGATTTTTTTGACAGTCCTCATATATCATCATCATATATCTTAAATTTGATAAGAAGTTCTATATAAAAAAAATGTGTACACACAAAATAAAAATAGTCACAGTTCTATTATTTTCATACATTAGAAATGTGAAAAAAGAAGGACAACAAAAAAAAAGAAAGTAAGCAAGGAAATAGGAAAGAAAGAAACATAAATCCATCCATGCATGACCACACCTGCTTACCCATATATATATATTATATATATATATTATATATATATAACTTCCATTACCTGGGTGACAAAATCAGCAGTGGTGGAGAGTGCTCTGAAAGTACAGTAGCTAGAGTCAGAACTGGATGGAAAAAGTTCAGAGAGCTTATACCACTATTAGCCGCTAAAGGGTTCTCTCTAAAAATTAAAGGCAGGCTGTATGATGCCTGCATACGAACAGCAATGTTACATGGCAGTGAGACCTGGGCATTGTGTGCAGAGGATATACGCAGACTAGAGAGGAACGAAGCTTGCATGCTCCGCTGGATGTGTAATAGTAATATACGTGAACGGCAAAGCATAAACAAACTAAGGGAAAAATTAGAAATAAGAGGGATCAGATGTTGTTTACTCGAGAGAAGGCTACATTGGTATGGTCACGTGATGCGCATGAAAGACGACAGCTGTATAAAAAAGTGCAGGGCAATAAAAATAGACGGTAGCCACGGAGTAGGCAGACCCAGAAAAACCTGGGATAATTTGATAAATTCCGACCTCACACACTTACACCTCTCCAAGACAATGTCACTGGACCGAGATCTTTGGCGCTACACAGTAATACAGAAGACCCGCCTTACCTAAGTACAAAGTGAAACCTACTACAGTCAGTAGGCACCTCTAACAAAATACACCCCCGTCCCACTACCCCCACCCCATCCACACCACCCCTTTCAATGTAAAGTTATGTTGGTG
Source organism: Eledone cirrhosa (assembly GCA_964016885.1). Classification (NCBI taxonomy): domain Eukaryota; kingdom Metazoa; phylum Mollusca; class Cephalopoda; order Octopoda; family Eledonidae; genus Eledone; species Eledone cirrhosa. Next base: position 309,226,117 of record OZ024740.1, on the reverse strand, counting down.
CCACAACATCCAGGCCGAAACAAATGAGGTCGTGTAGGTGTCATGACAAAAAAAACACACAGTCCACGCTGTAATGTGGCCGTGTAGGTAACATGGTAAAAACCTCCCAGTCCACACTGTAAACGTGGTTAGTGTTAGGAAGGGCATCCAGCCGTAGAAAACCCGCCAGACAGTCCTATGCGAGCGAGACAACCACTCTTGCCTCAAGCGTGGAAGATGGACGTTAAACGATGATGATGATGATGAACAGTGATGAATTAGTTTTGCATGAGTGTGTTCAGTTATTAATTCTGGCAATACTATTACACAAATATGACCCTCCCCAAGTATAACAATATATATATCATCATCATCATCATCATCATCACCGTTTTACGTCCGTTCTTCCACGCTAGCATGGGTTAGACGGGTTGTCCTGTTGTGGGCAGTGTCTGGTCGGCTGACCATGCCTTGCTCATACAGGAACTGATTTGGCTTGATTTCTACAGCTGGATGCCCTTCCTAACACCAACCTCATTTACAGTGAGTGCTGGGTGCTTTTTCGTGGCGCCTACACGTCCACTTTACAGTGTGGGCTGGGTGCTTTTTTGCCGTGGCACCTCCACGACCACCTTGCGGTGGGGGGTGTGGGGGCATATTGTCTATATGCTTCAGCTTGTACCCATGAGAGGTCGGGTACTCTGTATTACTGCGTGACGCCAGAAGTCACGGTTGTGTGTCATATATATATATATATATATATATATATATATAGTGATAATAAATACAGATAAGTTTCAGATGATCTTACTTTGGGTGAAAGCAGAAGTTTTTTGCTTAAACTTTGCTCTACGGTTCTTATATATTTGATATATATTTATCCTTTTCGAGCCCCCTCTTTGGATTTAGTCTTCAATTTTATTATTATTACTATATGTATATATATATATATATATAACAGGACAACCCATCTAACCCATGCTAGGGTGGAAGAACAGACGTAAAACGGTGATGATGATGATATCATCATCAACATCATCATCACCATTTACATGAGTTGGATCAGTTGTCCCTTTGTGAACAAGTCAGATCAGGTGACCATGTCTTTTTAATACAGAACTGTTTCTGGCTTGGTTTCTATGTCTGCATGCAACTTCCCAATACCAACCACATTTACAGCATGGATTGGGTGTGTTTTATAGTGGCATCAACACGACCACCTTCAAGGGTGGGCTGGGTACACTTTGTTGTGTCACCAAAACAACAAACTGTGAGGTTGGAATGGGCACTTTTTTCATTGTCACCAACATGACCACCTGACAGGGTAAACCAGGTGTTTTTTTATTTTGTCACCAGCATGATCACCTTACAGGGTGGGCTGGGTGCTTTTTGTCGTATCCCCAACACGACCACTTTACATGGTGGACTGGGTGCTTTTTGTCATGTCACCATCACAGGAGCTGTGTGAGAATGTCAGATACTAGTATTTAAAGACATTTTATCCATCATTAGTAACATTAGCTCACTCATTTACTCTATTATGAATCCTGCAATGTTAGAGCTACTACTAATTAATTCCAGCCAGTCAAGCATGCACTGTATTCAAATAATCCTGAGATAAGAATAAGATGTGGCTTATTCTTATCTCAGGGTGGAGTGAATAAATATCACAGATGATAGACAAAGATCTTGAAATATTAGTGTCACATGGACACTGAGATATTGTGACATGATCACAGCTTAAAATATTAAAAAAACATTCATAGCGAGACATGTTTTTAATACATAAACACACCATATATGCCTTCATAAATACCTCTATTTGTACTGTGTGAAGAATACTCTAACCCTTCCATTCTCATATGTTTAATGAAAGCACTGTTTTAAGTAATTTTGAAAATAATAAGGGAGTAGTTGAGAATTAGTAATATAACTAATTTTTTTATTTATTAGGTGTCTGGAACATAGAGGTTTTTACATAAAATTATCAATGAAGGTTTCTAGATGAATATAAACACTTTAAAACAGCCTTGTATCATAGAACCAGGCATGGTTTCAGGCAGTTTGGTATGTAAAAGATTAATGAAAGACAATAAGCAAAACAATAGATATGCAATACAATGAAAGAGTGTTACTATATTTACATAAAAAGTACGATTTTATTCTTTTAAGTGTAAATGAATGAAAATGGAATAAGATACGCAAGATGGTAAAGTCTAGTGTAAGAGTGAGATGGGGGAGAGAAATGATACCAGTGAACAGCTGTGACATAGCTCAGCAAAATAACACCCACAACAGTTCAAAGAAAAGAAAATATAACAAAGAGAGAAAGAAAGAGGGAAGAATGAAATTCATATCAGTAAGAACCAATAACAATATTAACAACAGAAAGGTGGTGATAGTTGGTGTTGCTAGTGAACTGATGAGCTGGAACAGCTGGTAATACAGATTGTCTTCACAGCAACAAATATAAAAGAAATAGTTTTTATTTTATTTCAGAATATAGTAAAAATGATTCGATAACTGTCTTGTATATTTTAGTGACATATTTTTTAGCTATTTTTCAGTTGTATTTTTGCTCTCAGCATTATGCTATAGGTACAAGTGTTATGAAATAGTATAAAAACTAAGAGATAATCGTCCAGCAAGCAGAAGCAAAAAGTCTCTGCGGAGTTTTCATTATTTTACATCTGCTTTTCATGTTGACATGGGTTAGACAGGTTGTCACGGTCCAAGACATGACTGGTCAGGGAACCAAGTCTTGCTCATACATTTCATATTTTGGCATAATTTCTAAGGCTAAATGTCCTCCTTAATGCCAACCAGTTTACAGATTGTACTGGGTACTTTTATCAAGGCACCAACACTCCTACTTTACAGAGTATACTGGGTACTTTTATCAAGGCACCAGCACTCCTACTTTACAGATTGTACTGGGTACTTTTATCAAGACACCATCACTCCCACTTTACAGAGTGCACTGGATGCATTTTATCATTGAGTAGGTTGTCATGGTCTGAGACCTGACTAGTCAGGAAACCATGTCTTTCTCATATGTTCCATATTTTCGTATGGTTTCTACAGCAGGGTGCCCTTTGTAACACCAACCACTTTAACCCTTTAGCATTTACATTACTCTATAAATACTATTGCATTTTCCTGGTAAAGGCTTTATCTCACATAATATCGAATTTATGAGATTTTGATATTATTTATTTTGAGAACAATACCTTAACATCAGTGTGAGCAGCCAGTTACAGCCGATTTGAATAGAAAGAGGTGAGAAAATTCTGGCTGGATACAGCCGGTTTAAGTACTAAAGAGTTAAACAGAGTACTGGATACTTTTATTATAGCACTAGCACTACAACTTTACTGAGAGAGCTAGGTGCATTTTTTCATGGGTACCAACACTACTACTTTACTGAGTATACTAGGTGCATTTTTTTCATAGCATCAGCACTACTACTTTACAGATATACTAGGTTCATTTTAGCTGTCATATTTTGGGTCAAACTAAAGAGTTCTCTTTACTCTATTGTTATAATAATATTCTTGCAAAAATTGAAAGTATGAATGTGAGACGTTTATATTTCTCTCTGGTAAAAAAAAAATCTAGAAAGAAAACTTCAGGCTTCATAGCACCTTAGAGAAGATAATGGAGAAAACACCCCAGTGTATATTCCCCCACTCCCACTCCTTGAGACAGGAAGACAACAGAATGAAAGCAAGCTATGATAGGGTGGATATAAACATATCCATTTTCAGTAATAAATGCAGCAGAGTTACTGTTATTGTTTCAGTTTTGTATGAGCAACATTTTGTAGTTATTGATGCAGCACTACATTCATTATTCATGTTGTGGAGTTGTGAAGGGAATTGTCATCATTTTTACATCGACTTTCCATACTGGCATAGGTTTGAATAGGACTTTTTCAGGCAATGTTTTAGTTTTACAGCTGGATTCCTTTCCTGGCACCAACCAGCCCCTTAAGTCACTTCTTATGACATGCTAAGATATGGCGTACCTATTCTAAACCAGATACACACTGAATATAAAGGGTATGAATATGGGGAGTATTTACAAGAAAAGGTATAGAGAAGCATTATGTCAATATCTTTATTCTTGTGAGCATCAGATATATAGCAGGAGTGCTGCTATAACAATGCATACCTATACATAGTGAAACAGCAGAATCCAAGGAAACGAATGATATTCTGCACTGGCAAAGTAGTAATACAAATATTTCAAGTAGTGGATTAAATTTTAGGTCATGAGGAAGAAGAGACATCTAAGACTTCTAACATCTAACATCTTTGTAGATGTGTGCCCTAGCAAATACTATAGTTAACAAGGTCTGTGTAAGGTCACTCAACCTACTAGAAATAGTAGCGAAATTTATCTTAAATTACATCATATATCTTAAAACTGAAGGACATGTTGGATAATATAGTCCTATATCCATTGTGTCTGAATAAAAAGAAATGGGATGGTCATGGCTGGAATACATTTGATCATATGTTGGCTTGATCAGGGGTAACATGGGGTTAAACAGCAGCTGTAGATAGATAATATACTATAATGTAGCGAATATTTCTGACAGCATTTTTTGTATATGTGTGCCCCAGCAAATATCAGTTACCACCATAGGTGGCCTCTGTAAGGTCAATGAACCTGATAGAAAAATCTTACTTAAATCACACTATATATCTTTAAAACGTAGGGAAGTCATATAGCTTAGTGGTTAGGATGTTTGGATTGTGATTGTATGTCAAAAGTTCAATTTCCAGTGCCCCATTGTGTCCTTTGAGCGAGACACTTTATTTCACATTGCTCCAGTCCACCCAGCTGGAAAAATATGAATTGTACCTGTAATTTAAAGGGCCAGTCTTAGCACATAGTGTGTTACACTGAATCTCCCTGAGAACTATGTTAAAGGTACATGTGTATGTCAAATTCTCAGCCACCTGCACGTTAATTTCATGAGCTGGTTGTTTCATTCATCAAAACAGCTGGAACACTTATTATCAGAACTGACAAAAGTCCAACAAAAGCACATTTTAAAATAGAATATAATCCTAGATATATTGTGTCTAAAGAAAAAATGGAATAGTATGGTCATGACTGGAACACATTTGATCAAAGATCTGCTTTATCAGAGGATAACCTAGAGTTAAACAACAGCCATTAGTTAGCTATACAATAAAATACCTTAGAAATAATTCCTTTATTACAGAGAGAGAGGGGGGAGATGGGGAGAGGGAATGGAGAATGAAGGTCATATGAGAAAATGTAATGAAATAAAGAAATGAAACGATTAAAAAAAAAGAATAGTTCATTGTTATATTTGGGGTGGTCATGTTGTCCGTATTGTCAATGAATAGTCCAGATTTGTCCACTATTGATTAAAACTAACCAGATGGCATAAGGATAAATTGGATTGTACTTTAGCCATGAAGAGCTATGATTAAGTAGACTTATAATCCAGGCATTCCAGCTATGACTATCCCATCTTATTTCCAGAAATCTATCCAAGATTATTCTTTCATGACCTTATTTCTAATGCAATACACTGTGTTTCAATTAACTCTAGGTGTTCTGTACCACATGAACTGTATTACGAAGACATTTTTGAAAAGTACAAAAGTCTCAATGATCTGATCACTAGTAAAGATACTATAAACATTTAAATCAACAAACCCATTTTTAAATATTTTCTGGTAAATCATTGCAGGACGTTAAGGGTTAATTAAGAATTTTGAGGGATTTACAAAAATAACTAATTATTTCATTACTAAGATTGTATGTAACTTAATATATGACTCTTATATAGAATTATGTTGGAAGTTTTGATTTAATGAGGAACCCCTTAAAATGGGTACCTTTGTTTCATTGACCCCAAAGCAGTCTTGGACAGGTTGGTATCACAGGGTTTACCATTGTGCCATTCTTTTTATTAGACACTAAAGAGTATATGTGAGGAATTTGGCTGCTATTTCTAGCAGATTGAATGACATGACTTCCTTGCTAGCCAGAGGACAAATTTAAAGAGTGTCAAAATTGTTTGATGCTAGGGAGATTGTCAAATACAGAAAACTACATTCATTTAGTTGTTTAACACTTAGTAAGCCCTGATCAAACAGACTTACAGTTCAAACCCTCCCACTCTTTTTTTCAAATATAGTATATCTTGGACGACATTATCCAATGTATCAGTACATTATTTTTGAAATAGCAAGGTGTGGTTTGAGGAAATTTTGGCTGCTATTTCTAGCAGCTCATGTGTTTACATAGGCAGTCCTTCATTGGCTTAATGATAGATTGCAAGTAACCAGGAGTTACCATATTTCAAACTAATCTGAATGCCAATACAGCTCTCTTGTCAGTTTTTAAATAGCCACATACACACATACACAATGTATTTTTCATGTGTTGCTTTTTGATTAGCTGGAACTGCAACAGTCTGCTGCTGCTGCTGCATAATGTGTGCAGCGTTGTATCATGTGCAATAGCTATACAGTTAATATTCTACTCACAGACAGCCCAGGGACATCCAGCTGTTAAAATAATGAATGTTTACATAAATGTGTAGTCAGGGGAAGGAAAGGATTTGAAAACTGTGATGTTTGCTGCTGAGGAGTTTGTCAGATACATTGATTTAGTTGTTGTTGATATTGTTGCTGATGTTGTTGTGATTTAGCCCCTGTCAAAAGCATTCTAAACATGACCACTCAATCATAATTTCAAACAGTATATCTCAGACTACATTATCCAATGCCTGTTTCCAGATTTAAGACAGTAGGGTTTGATTTGAGGGATATTTGGTTGCTACTTCTAGCAAGCAGAGTGACAGCATAGAGGCTACCTCCTTTTCTCAGTTATCCATGGAGTGTCAGTTAGTAGAGGGGGGGGGGTGAACTTGTGGTCAAAAAAGGTGTTCAGATTTCAGGTGAATGGTATTATTCCATTCCACATGATATTTTACAATGAAGGTCTGTAAATTACTATTTATGTAACAAATTACTCTGCCAAACGATCTCTTTCACTTCAATCTCAACAGAAAGGTATAAATGTCTGTAATGGCACCAATAGGAGTCATTTCAGATTACAGATAAACAAAAAAAATGTTGACCTTGATCCGGAAGTGTCGATATTGATAGTGAACTTAAATATAACCAAGAATAAATGGAGACGGAAGTTATGAGATATTGATTTCATATCAATCCTGTTGTACCCTGGAATATATGGCCAAAAACTATCTAATGTTGTCTTGTTGTCTAACCACAAATTGGCTCTGATTCAGCAGATGTAAGGTGAAAAGCATTTCAACCTTGAACATCCTGTTTTGTTTTAAATTTTGGTATAATGTATTCCAGATTACATTATCTGATGTGTACTTTCAGTAAGAGATTTGGCAGCTATTTCTAGCAGGTTAAGGGATCACATAAATGTTTAGCTCTAAAAGTATTCAATATAAGTAATAAGTAGTTTCATATGAAAATTGAATTTAATATTTAGATTTGGTCGTCAAATTCCCTACTGTAACATCATAATATAGACCAGAACATTTTGCTCTGAGAGTTCCCCATACTCTGATGAAGGGGATTTTAAGTCCCGAAATATTAGGGCAAAAGAAAAATGAAAGATGATAATAATAAACATCAGGTAACTAACTTTTTCATTACCTTCATTTTACTATCCATTTCACATTGTCTTAGCCTTTTTATATATATCACTTTCTACATTATAATCATGTACATTTATTCATTTGAGTTGCAAACATTTTTTGTCACTCTTGCCATAGGAAATACAGTGAACCAATGATTATCTTCTTTGGAAACTTATAATCAACAGTCTCAAATGCATGATATAAATAAATAAATAAATTCCACAAAATAATTGTTTCTACTTTTGGCACAAGGCCAGCAATTATCCAGTACATTACTGGTACTTTATTTTATCGACCCCATAAGGATGAAAGGCAAAGTTAACCTCGACAAAATAATGATAGGTTTCTAGTAAAGCAAATCTGTTATCCATATTAACCCTTCTGTTACCAACCTGGCTAAAACCGGCTCTGGTTCTATGAAATAAAACTACCCATTTGAAAGGGTTCCAATTAAAATCTTCCAACATAATTTCATTAAGTTACATTCTTAGTAACGAAATAATTAATAATCTTAGTAAATCACTCAAGATTCTTCATTAATTAATTGAAATAGAATGTGTTTCATTAGAAATGTAGTCATGAAAGGGTTAATTCTTGTTTGAAGCTATTTCACAATATTTGTGATTCTATAAAAAGTATGGGCATCACATCTCATTTGATCTTCTCTATAGAGTTGAAGCCTGGTATGTATAAAACCAAAAGAAATATAACCATAGAGTAGAATTATATTCAAGGGAGCTGAGTTTAAAATCCTACTTAGCTTTTCAGTTGTAATCATTTCGCTTCACTTTCTTTGATAATATTATGTTTAAAACTAGCCATGCCTGTCACAATCTCACTTCAAATTTTTATTGTTTAATAATCATCATAAAAAATAAAACAGATCAGACATGTAGCATTATAGATATTTCCGTACCAGCTGACAAGAATACATCTGTAAAAATAATGGAAAACTGTCAAAATACAAACACCTGGAAATAGAGATCAGCCACATGTGGAGGATGATCACAAACACTATCCCTGTGGTAATAGGACCATAAGGGTTAATACCCAAATCCTCAGACCTGCACCATAGCATCCTTCCCTGCAAGATCAGCAAATATGAGCTACAAAAGATTGGGCTACATTCTCAGATGAGTTCTCTCTCTACAATGAAAACCTCTTTTGCCCTAGGTTCAAGACCTGAACCCGGTAATAGAGAAACAACTAATCTATACGAAATAACACAACAATAATAATAATAAAGGTAGCAGAGAATGACAAAGCAACCATTCTCTGGGATATGTCAATATATACAGACAGGAAAATCAAAGCCAACTGACCAGATATTATAGTCAAAGACTACAAAGAAAGAAAATGTCTTCTAATTTATGTATCAACCTAGGAAATGGATAAACTATCCAAATCTTGCGATAGAAATATCCTGAATGTAAAGGATGGAGACAAAAACAATTGATTTTTCACCAAGTATCAAAACCAATTTGAAGGCTTTGGGAGTTATCTTTTTTTACTCCTCAGAGTTTACTATTTCACTTAGAATATATTACAATTATATGCTCAATTTCTTAAATTTTTGTGACAGCAATTAAAATTAATGCAAATGCATATTTCTCCTATTTTTTAACTTATTCAAGTTACTTTGCCATAAACATAAAAATAAAATTTTAATATTCTCTCAGTTAAACATTTAAGAGGTATTAGTTAAGTCTTACTCATTTGCAATTCAAGTCGAATACTTGAAACTCAACTATTTATGCATAGCAACTTACGCAGAACAAAAGGCTGCTAAAGCAGTTATGATCAAATGTGAAACTATATAATCAAATGATAAAATAAATAAAATATTCATGGATTTAAAGAAAACTAAAAAAAAATTAAAATGAATAAACAAAATAACATGTGAAAAATGACTATTTTAAAAGCTTGAAATGCAAGAAGATTTTAAAATGTCCTTGTCTTCAACAGTTTAGTTCTTTTAACAGGTGAAATATAAGTAGATAGAATTAGGAATAGCCTGAACACTTTGTAATATTTACAAGTTCTGACAGATCAAATGCTGTTAATGGTCATATAACACATCTGTAATCTTTTTATTCACTAAAGCTACGATTTTCCTTTTTAGAATTGGAAATATTATAACCAACATGTAATCTGGTCAGTTATTGAACTGAATTAAATTATAACTAATTTTTCATGTATAAGACACGTTGAAATCCATATGTATCTAACACATGAATACAGCAAGAGGTTTGAGGCCATTTTCTCTAGTAAAGAATGGGTTAACCTTGGAAGTCCCATCACTGAAAGAAAAGCTGGGTATAAGAGGAATCAGTTTGCAGGAGAGAAGACTGCACTGGTTTGAACAAATGATGTATATGGATGATAATTGTTGGGTGAAAAAGTGCCAAGAAATCCCAGTGAAAGAAAGCTGCAGTAGTAGGAAATCAAAGAAGACTTGAACAGATGTTGTGAGAGCTGATCTCAAATCACTGAAGCTCATTGAAGAGATGACGAAGGACCACAAGTCGAGAGATGCTGTGTTGGAAAAAAACCTGTCCAACCCTGTAAGCATGGAAAAGTAGTCATAAAATGATAATGATGATGATGATCCTAAATGAATTCTTTAATCTACCAATAGGCATCCTAATGGGAGAGGGTGGAAACAGACTTCTGTTCCAAAGATATTTTACAATCAGAGCCTGTATATAGATGTTTGTGTAACAATGTACTCTGGTGAATAGTCCCTTTATTTCAACCTTTATAAGGAAACATGAATGTCATGAATAACAAGTAGGTGTGGTTTTAGTTCCCATTCACAGTTATAAAACTAAAACTTAGATAACATTCTATCATGCAAATAATAATAATAATAATAATAATAATAATAATAAAAATAAAAAAATAAAAAAATAAAAATAATACACTTAGATTCAAATAAATAAACAAGGAATTAAGTGAACATAAAAAAGGAGGACTGAAAAATAGATTTTGTTTTCTGTGTAAATAATACACCATAAAAGATTAAAGCTAAGAAATGTTTTTCTTTCATTTATATCCTGTAAAATCCAGTTAGACAATATGGAATCTATTTCTAACAAGCTTCCCATTGTGTATTAATTCATTCAATTTCTACCAAATAAAAGGTAAGTTTCTGCAACTTGCTTTTCAATTTTGATTAGAGCGATTTCACCTCACTTGTGCTATATTTTCGAGAAAGGCATGAATATTACATATTCTCATTTTTCTTCTTTTATAAATTTCTGCCTCTGCAAAACTACTATAGATCTATATTCACAACTAATTTTTAACATTGACATAAGTTGGCAAATCTGTAGGAGAAAGAGAGAGTGATAGATTTGAATTAATGAATGTAGTATATGACTGGTGTGTATTTTATTTATCTCAAAAAGATAAAAAGGATAAAAGTTAATCCCATCAAGATTTAAACCCAGAATATAGAGGAACTGAACTAAATACAGGAAAGCATTAGATGATCTACTACACCACCATCATTTATGTAATTAAGTTGAGCCCAAAAAACATCCTCTACAACAAGGATCTCCAACATGCAGCCCTTATGGATGTTCAGTGCAGCCCTCAGAACAAGATAAGAATCATGCTGTTATCCAGCAAATAGCATGTAGCCAGCAATTGCATGACAGGATTTTTTGCTACATTTCAAATATTTACACCAATTTTTATATAAATTCAAACTACTTTGCAAAGTAGTAGTAGTAGTAATAGTAGTAGTAGTAGTAGTAGTAGTAGTAGTAGTAATAGTAATAGTAATAGTAGTAATAGTAGTAGTAGTAGTAATCTATATTATAAAAGGAAACTTGTTTCCCCGTCTCTCTCTTGGTCTCTCTGTTTGTCCGTCACACTTAGTGTGTGAGTGTGGAAAAAAATTCAGCATATAGGCAACGTAACTTTAAAAAAAAGACAAAAAAAACGTGTGTATGTGTTTCTCTATGTCCTTCAACATAACGTGGCAGACTTCAAAAGATTTTCTCAACAAAATAAACCACATATCTAATGAGTTTAGATTGAAAACGTGGCAATTTTAAATGCAAGTTTGTCATCATAAAAATGTGAAATGTCTTTGATAGTATGACTAGTTCTAATATGCAGCCCTCACCTAAATTTGGAATGTTAATGTGGCCCTTTTATACAAAAAGGTTGGGGACCTCTGCTCTACATGGTTGTTTAGCTTGCTAGAAATAGCAAACTCAAATCATAGCCTAATGTCTTAAAAGTGAAGAATACATTGAATAATGTAGTCAATGAAAAGAGGGGATGGTGATAATTGGAATGCCTTCAGTCATAATGTCTTCTCAATCAATGACATTTTCATTACTATCTAATTATTATTGAGTACATTCAATATTTCCAGACAAACAAAAATTGAATTTTTAAGGAAATCCATTATTTTTTTTTTTATATATATAAAAATTTAATATACTCTTAGTTAAAGTAATAAACTGATTTCTCATGTAAGAAAAATATTATCCAAACATCAAACACTTGTTTTTCGTGCATGGTGATTTCATAACCATTAGAATTTTCAAGCAGTGATAAGCCCTATAGTTGCTTTCAAAGGAAAACAAAATGTATAGATTATGATGGTCATGTTCTTCCCATGAAACATATTATTGATGCACCAATAACATTATATTACTTGCTAACGATAACACTATATTACTATACTACTCAGACAGGCATAATCTCTTTATCAGTGCTGATGAAGGAATATTTATGATTTTAGGTCAACTTCAGCAGAAAATAATTATTTATAATTAATAGATATTAATAATAATAAAAATTTTGTTTTCAAATTCCCAGAAAATTATGACTTTATAATAATTTCCCATATAGAGTGGAACCTCAATTCACAAACTTAATTCGTTCCTGAAGACCATTCATCACCTGAAATGTTTGTAAACCAAAAATATTTTTCCCATATGGAATGTTGAGAGAGAAATACAGTGAGAGAGACAGATTGATATCACCATAGTAACTAACTACACAGCAAGTGATGATTTCCTGCTGATACTCCAACCATTGTTGCCGGCTTGTGTGTTCGGTACTCTAGACATGGTTCATGAACCGAGACATTTTGTTTGGAAAAATTGTTTTTGAACCGATTTGTTTGTGATGAGAGGCATTCGTGAATTGAGGTTCCCCTGTATTGTATTCATATCTGCAATAACATGGTATAGCCAGATGATAGAAGCAAATGTTCTTTTATCTTAATAATTTAACTGCATCATACATCTTTAAAAAAAAAAAAAGAGAGTGAGAGAGATTATTTAGCAGCAGCACAGATTCTGAACATATGCATACTTAGATGTATACACAATGTTTATACATAATAAATATACATATGTCTTGCTGTGAGTATTCTAAATCGTGATCATATCACAGCTACCTCAGTAAGCATACGAGAACACCAAATAATATAGCATTTCATGATGTATTAATCCAACAACAATGAATTTTACTCACTTGGTACTGAGGCAAGAAAGCTAAAGCTTCTTTTATATAGAATTTTGAAAATAATGCATTTCCCCAACTTCATTATTATCATTGTTTTAAAATATCTTTCCTTATGTTGGCATTTTTGTTGGATGGGCCTGATGTTTAACATACCACCTTTCTGAATGACCTTGTTTCAGTTTATCTGTAGAACTCAATATCCTCAGATTTGTCTCCCATCTTTATTCATCTTTTACTTCCTTAGGTATCTCCACAGTTAGCACACACTATTTTTTTGGTTTGTCAAATGTTATCCAAATGCATTATTTGCAATTTCCTGTACAATGGCATACAATGGCTAATTCTTCTAATGCCTGCTTTCTCTTCATTTCTTTCTTCAATCATATCAATTTGAAATAACTTGAATTATTTATTATTAAATTCATCCATAGCAACTGTAGCTTCTTTTTTTTCTTTGTCCACCACAAGCAAGTCAATAATGACACTAAAATGCAAGGGATTACTGAGAAGCACAAGACAAAGAGGATATAATTCAAGAAGAGACATGACGGTTGGTGTTACTTTTGAATTTTTGCAAATTGTAGGTGTCAGGAAAGCAAAAGACCGGAAGAGAATTCCACAAACAAGATGTGTGAGGGAAGAAACTAGGTGTTTTAACATTAGTGAATTCATATTTTGGATAATTGTTGGTCAGTGGTATACTATGGGAATTGAAACATGGTTTTGTGGCTATTATAATGCAGTAAATAATGACTTCTAATTTAGGCACAAGACCAGCAAATTTTGGGGAAGAGAAAAGTTGATTAAACCAATTCCAGTACTTGACTGGTACTTTATTTCATTGAACCTGAAAGAATGAAAGGCAAAATTCACCTTGGTGGAATTTGAACTCAGAATGTAAAAAGCCAGAACAAATAACACAATAGCATTTAAACTTACACTCTACCAAATCAGTCAATCCACCACCCTACCAGTAAATATGAACATTCTTCATCATCATCGTCATCAGTATCATTATTGTTGTTACAGCCACTTTTGTTTTACTTGCTAGCATGGGTTGGAGATCTTTTAAGGCTAGTTTTCTATGGCTAGATGTCGTTTTTGATATCAACCCTTACTTGTTAAGTAAAACACTTTATTCCACAGGATTTCACGCATCAAATCACAAGCCAGCAGGACATATTGTTTATGCAGGACATTAACAAATGTCACTGCCTGTCCAAACAGTGTCAGTGTGAATGAGCCGGAAGAAGTTTAGGGAGCTGTTTCCACTGCTAACAACAAAAGGCTTCTCTCTCAGAGTGAAGGGTAAACTGTATGATGCCTGCATGTGGACTTCTTTGCTACATGACAGAGACATGGGTCTTGACTTCAGAAGATCTGTGTAAGCTAGAATGACAAAAGACCACAAGGGTTAGTGACATGCTGACATGGAGAAGACTTGCCAGTTGGCATAAAAATGTGACCTGGCCCGTCTCATCTCTCCAACATCACACCATAATAACTATCATTACTATCACAGTACACCCAACTTCAACCCAACACTAGCTAGTGCCACAATATAATACACCCAGTACACTCTGTAAAGTGGTTGGTGTTAGGAAGGGCTTCTAACTGTAAAAACCAAGCCAAAGGGTTGAAAGGACTCTTCGTCATGACATGGCAATCTCTCTAGTATTGATGCCATGAAAATGTAATTCATTTACTCTGTAGAGAGAGAGTTCAGGAACATATGTATATGAGGTGCAGCCCCCTGCTTATCTAGGCAGTCAGTAGCTCCTATTAAGTATTGACGGTAACACCTGTCCAACCCATGCTATCGGGGAGAATGGATGTCACGCGCGTGCGTGCGTGCGTGCGTGCGTGCGGTGGGATTCCAGACAGTTTCCATCTACCAAATTCTACTCATAAATCAACCCAAAGCTCTAGCAGAAGTCACTTGGCTGAGATGTTACATAATAGGTTCAAAACAAACTTCTTTACCACATCTATATCTTTATAAAACTTTGTTTATATAATTTATGCTATGTTTAAATGGCAATATAACATGTTCCTCATTAGTATAATAGTGTACAAGTTGTGCAAGCTTACTATACACCTTTAATGATTTGAAATGAGCTGACATCTGAAAGAATTTTTATGTAATGGATAGCATTTTATTTTGGCAAAAACTTAACTGTTGAACATTTAATAGTATAAAAATTCCAAGAATTCACCAACTTAATTTCTTATTCTGAGTACGTGATTCTGAACTTATAGGTCACCTTTCACAATGCAGGAGGATTTTTTTTAAGAAAACAAACAAAAAAAAAAAACTACACTTTTTATTGGAAAAGTGAACTTCTTATTGTAGCAACATGACTGAGATAGGAAATGCATAGTGTTTATGATTGTGTGTATAAACTTTAAAGAGTTACAGGCGGATATATATATGGTTAGAGCATTGGGCTTGCAATTGAAAGGTTGTGAGTTCAATTCTCGGACTGAGTGATGTGTTGTTTCCTTGAGCAAGACACTTTATTTCACATTGCTCCAGTTTACTCAGCTGTAGAAATGAGATGATAGGATTGGGGTCCCTATCATTCCACTGCAAAGTGGTTGTGGAGGTGCCACAGCAAAAAAGCACCCAGCACTCACTGTAATTGAGGTTGGTGTTAGGAAGGGCATCCAGCTATAGAAATCAAGCCAGAATCAGTTCCCGTATGAGCAACACAAGGTCAGCCGACCGGACACTGCCCACAACACGACAACCCGTCTAACCCATGCTAGCGTGGAAGAATGGACGTAAAACGGTCATGATGATGATAATGATATATATACAAACACACATGTTCCAATCTCTCTTTCCTTTCTCTCGCTCTAAATATATATTTATACATCTTTTGTACAAAACATTATTCTTTCTTTTTTAAAACATGTAATAAATACAAATCCTCATATCAATATATATATAATAGAAAAACGAGGAAGTTTCATTCACTTATGAAAAATATTTATTGTGTATACCAACACCAGTATTTCATTGTACTATTTACACTATATATATATATACGTACAATATATATATATGTACAATATATATATATGTACAATATAGAGGAACAGTGGGAATTCCTGAAAGCAAACCTGTTGATGGCGGCAGACAAAGTCTGTGGCTGGAGCAGGCCTATAGGCAGGAGGAGAGTAACATGGTGGTGGAACAGTAAGGGGGAGGAGTCAATTAAGGCCAAAAAGCAGGCTTGGAAAATATGGCGGGATGGGGGAAGTAGAGAAGACTATCAAGTGGCCAGGAGGGAAGCTAGGAGACAAGTGTACTTCGCAAGAAGGGAAGCAGAGGAAAGAAAGTTCAAGCATGTTCTACAATGCGAGGACCAAAAACGTGAGGTGTTCAGGATTGCTAGGCAATGTGTCAAGGAAAACCGTGATATTGTCGGGGAGAAGTGTGTACTTAATGATGATGGTGTACTTGCCATCACTGACGCTGATAAGAAGGTAGCTTGGAAGTGTCACTACGAAAGGCTACTAAATGAGAGGAATAAATGGGAGAAAGACAGTCTCCCCCACATCGACCCAATAGAGGGACCAGCAGTGTTAGTCGAAGGTAGTATAATAAGTAAGGCAATCAAAGATATGAAGACGGGTAAGGCGGCTGGGCCTTCGGAAATAGTTGCTGAGATGCTGAAAGCCTCTGGAACGGTGGGACACACCATGGTCACCCGGATAGTAAACCAAGTCATACAGAATGGGGTTGTTCCGAAGGACTGGCGTAGCAGCATCATCATTAACTGTTACAAGGGTAAAGGAGATGCCCTAGATAGGAGTAACTATAGAGGCATTAAATTAATCGACCAGGTCATGAAGGTCACGGAAAAAATAATAGCGCAACTAATCAGAGAGAGAATTGATCTAGATGAAATGCAGTTCGGGTTTGTGTCAGGCAAAAGTACCACAGACGCTCTTTTCATTGTACGACAACTACAGGAGAAGTACCTAGCTAAAAGTAAACCCCTATACTTAGCTTTTGTCGACTTGGTGAAAGCCTTCGACAGAGTCCCCCATTCCATTATCTGGTGGGCTCTTAAAAAACTAGGTGTTGATGAATGGCTTGTGAGAGCTATAGAAGCCATGTATAAAGAAACAGTCAGCAAGGTTAGAATTAACAATGAATATAGTGAAGAGTTTAGCGTAAAAGTTGGTGTTCATCAGGGCTACGTTCTTAGCCCCCTCCTATTTATTATTGCCCTTCAGGCTATAACAGTGGAGTTCAAGACCGGCTGCCCATGGGAACTCCTATATGCAGATGATCTAACACTCATAGCTGAATCAATGGCCGAGCTAGAGAAGAAATTCCAAACATGGAAGCACGGCCTAGAATCAAAAGGCCTTAAAAGTAACCTGGCTAAGACTAAAGTTCTAGTTTGTAGGAAAGAAAATAGGGCGCCGGTCCCTTCCGGGAAATGGCCATGCTCAGTGTGTAGGAAAGGCGTAGGTAACAACTCCATTTTATGTCCTAAATGCAAAGTATGGGTGCATAAAAGATGTAGCGGGATCACAAGTAAGCTAACTAAGAACATAGATTTTACATGTGGCCGGTGCTCTGGTGCAATAAGTAGCAGCAAGTGCCCACAAAATACTAGCTCTTTCAATTGCGCAGAGGGTTCTATAGAAATAGTGGACAGCTTCCGTTACCTGGGTGACAAAATCAGCAGTGGGGGAGGGTGCTCTGAAAGTACAGTAGCTAGAGTCAGAACTGGATGGAAAAAGTTCAGAGAGCTTATACCACTATTAGCCGCTAAAGGGTTCTCCCTAAAAATGAAAGGCAGGCTGTATGATGCCTGCATACGAAAAGCAATGGTGCATGGCAGTGAGACCTGGGCATTGTGTGCAGAGGATATACGCAGACTAGAGAGGAACGAAGCTTGCATGCTCCGCTGGATGTGTAATAGTAATATACGTGAACGGCAAAGCATAAACAAACTAAGGGAAAAATTAGAAATAAGAGGGATCAGATGTTGTTTACTCGAGAGAAGGCTTCGTTGGTATGGTCCGTGATGCACATGAAAGACGACAGCTGTATAAAAAAGTGCAGGGCAATAAAAATAGACGGTAGCCACGGAGTAGGCAGACCCAGAAAAACCTGGGACGACTTGATAAATTCCGACCTCACACACTTACACCTCTCCAGACAATGTCACTGGACCGAGATCTTTGGCAGTACTCAGTAATAGAGAAGACCTGCCTTACCTAAATACAAAGTAAAACCTACTACAGTCAGTAGGCACCTCTAACAAAATACACCCCTGTCCCACCACCCCCACCCCATCCGCACCGCCCCTTTCAATGTAAAGTTATGTTGGTGCCACAACATCCAGGCCGAAACAAATGAGGTTGTGTAGGTGTCACGACAAAAAAAACACACAGTCCACGCTGTAATGTGGCCATGTAGGTAACACGGTAAAAACCTCCCAGTTCCACACTGTAAATGTGGTTGGTGTTAAGAAGGGCATCCAGCTGTAGAAAACCCACCAGACAGTCCTATGCGAGCAAGACAACCACTCTTGCCTCAAGTGGGAAAACTCCCGTCTAAACCCATGCAAGCGTGGAATATGGACATTAAACGATGATGATGATGATGATATATATATATATATGATGTTGGCAATGATAGTGTATTTTACACAATGATTTAATTAGAAATAATCTGGAATGATAGAGACAGTAAAACACAAGACAAAACGCTTACAATATTTGGTTCTGTTTTCTGTTTGTTCTGAGTTCAAATTCTGCTGCAGCTAACTTTAACTTTCATCTTTTTTAGATGGACAATATAAGTGTCATCATCATCATCATCATCATCTTCGTTTAACGTCCGTTTTCCATGCTAGCATGGGTTCAATGTAATGTGGTTCATTCTATTATCTCTACTCCTCCTCTAAAAAAATAGTTTTTTTCCAAAGAAATAACATTATTTGTTAATATGGCAATGGATTGGCAGTATAGGTAGATAGTCGGATGCCATGCTTTCCAGCATAGTTACGTCCCTTTACAATCTGAGTTCAAATCCCGCCGAGATTAACTTTACCTTTCATCCTTACAGGGTCGATAAAATAAAGTACCAGTAGTGTACTGGGTAATTTCTGGCCTTGTGCCAAATGTAGAAACAATTATTTGTTAATATGGCTCAAAGATTATATAGGATTTTATATAGAAGATCAATACATTTTCTAAATAATTTTATTTAGCATGCTTTTTTCCAGATGATATTTGAAATCTATAAAAAGCAAAAACAAAATGACCAAATACTAGAACTGAATGGCTAGATAGATAAGGTATTGGATTAACAGCTTTTGGTTAATAAATTCATATCTATGAAAAGCCTTTACTTGTCTCTCTGATCATGTTTCTGAGGGAATAGATGTATATTACAGACTAATGTCTTATCCATGAATAGATTTATCTAAGATTCACCTACAAAAACTAAAAGATTTAACTAGTGAAAAAGTTTGATAGCTCTAGCTTTATCATATAAACTGTAAATATTAAAGCAAGATAATTTACTAACAGTATCATTTCAACTAGTTGCTGAAAGTACTCAGTATAACTTTATACTGGCTTAAGCCAGCAACAGGTGGTTGATGTCAAGGTCAAATTAATAGTACATCATAAACATTTCTAAAACTAGAGTTATGCATTTCTCTTGATAATATATTCATTCAATAGTACATTCCATGCTTATCAATACTTTCATGAATATTCCTGAGTTAAATTTTTTTAGAAAGTGATTTGATTCGAGTTTGTATGCTGGGATTGTAACTATTGCAATGTGATAAAATTATTGAACCATTTAAATTATACATACTTGTGTTTCCTTTCACTTTATTGTTGTTTTTATTTTTATTTTTTTTCGTAATAGGAAGGCTGTGGATTGGAAGTATTGGTAGAGTATCAGATAAAATACTTTGCAGCATATAGTTAAGGCTTTTTATGTTCTGAGTTCAAATTGCTTTCAGCCTTCTAAGGTCAATAGAATAAGGTGCCAGTTAATTACTGGAGTTTATTTAATCAACTTTCCCCTACCCACCAAATTATTGACATTAGACCTAAAGCAAAACTCATTATTATATCTACCCAGATCCAGCCATTTCTGATCCACTGTTGTAGAAAGACTCAGCAACTAAGCTAACCTATCTGTCCATGCTGGTCAGATGTAGCTTGAACAGGGGTTTTCTGGGTTAGGTCATTAATCCTGGCCATTGCCACCTAGGTGGAATTTGCTTTTAGAGTGCAAAGAGCTGGAATAGATATTGCAAGGCATCCTGTCTGATGCTTAACAATTCTGCCAGTCTACCACTCTTGACTATTATTATATTTGTCGATTCTGAAAAGACAAATTGCAAAGTTAACCTTGTCAGGATTTAACTTTTAACATCCTGTACCACAAGAAACCGCATTAACAAGACATTTTTTTTTTTTAAGTATAGAACAGTACAATGACTGCATCACTTAAAAAAAACTTAAAGTGTGTAGTCTAACACGGTAAATTTTCATAATGATATGTCTACTGAAAAAGACATTAGAAACAAACATTACAAATTATTTATTGAAGCACCGAGTGTTTGAAATTTAAGTGTGAAAGTCCCAAATGCAGAAAATAACTGCAATAACAGTCAATCACTATAGATAAAAATTGAAAAAATAGGGTCAATTACCAGATGCCTCAGTCTACTTTTTTTTCTGTCTGTTATTACAGTTATTTTCTGTTTAACTCACATTTTCAAATATAAACATTTAAATATTTTCTGCTAGTTAAATTCAGAGTGCAGAGAGCCAGAATAAAACTACAAAGTGTTCTATCAAATGCTCTAGCAGTGCTATACTTCCAATATATTTGATATGTATGTTTGAGGATATGTATGTTTGAGTGGACCCATAACTCCTGGTGAAGCTGTAGTGACATACAATGTATTTGGGGCATTTTGAACTTGGCAGAACCCATCCCTCTCCAGGTCTGAATATATCCGATTTCTTCTGGAGAAGAAGAGACAGACTGATAGAGAGGAAATGAAAAAGAGATATAGAGAAAGAATTGACTGCAGTACTGGACTGTTATTTTTTTTTTTTTTTTTTTTTAGACTTCAAAAGGATGAAAAGGTAATCTCAACAGGTTTTGGAATCAGCACAGAGAGCCAGAACAAATACTGCAAAGCATTTTATCCAATATTCTAACAACTCTGCCAATTCACCATCTTAGATAAGTATCAAATATTAATAAATTAAAAGTGATTTGAAAAATCTATGTTATAATGGCCACAGTGACACTACTGCAATGCATTTGTCTTTCTGAATAGGTTCTAGCATGTGAAAGATATCAAAAGAAAACTACAACAATGACATACCAGTGAAAGAGAAGAAACTGACCAACATGATAATATCCACTTTTAGTTTATTTGTGTCATTCAATGACATAAATAAATGAGCAATGAATAAGTGTATTAATACCATTAAAAAAATAATGAATAAACTATTCACACTCACATTCATCCTCCAAAAAAGAATTTCCCCCAATCCTCTCTCTATCTCTCTATATATATCATAAAGAGCCGGAACCCGGCAGCTGAGCTCTTGCCATTTCAACAGCTAGTATAGAACTATCTGTCGAAAGGTAAGAGCTCAGTCATTGGGTCCCGACTCTTTATAATATCACCATACTCTACTACCCCAAGTATCGAGTATTCTGTTGAGTAATGATCCAACCAGTCTCAAACTGAATCCATCCTGATTTATATATATGTATATATATATATTCATTCAAAATATTAACAAAAATAGAACTTCATTGTGATCAAGTATCTTTTATTATACATATTTCAGAGGTACTGAGCTAACTTCAACAGTACGTCCTCATCAGATAAAATAAGATGATGCATGACATACCCTGACATAGTAGATGGTTAAGATCTAGTCATGGTAGTGAGTAAGATATGACAAAACTCAATATTTATATACCTTAAGATTGATACATGAAAAAACTTACATATAATACAGAGGGTGCGTGTAAGAAAGCTTAAAGATACATAACAGTAATTTACATAACTGTTAGAGATTCAAATAATTATTGAAGAAAGAGGAAAGAAAAAAGAAGAGAGAAAACATATGAGGGGAAAATATAGCTAGAAGAGGTATAGAGAGCAAAGGAAAATTGATCAAAGAAAGGGAGACAAAGAGGAATAATTATAATTATAGGGAGGGATGTATAGTTTTGTATGATATATATCCATACACAACTATACATTTGGGCATAGGTATGCGATAGAGTAAACTCGAATTATTGAATTATCTAGAAATATTCATCAATCTAAATCCTAAATATAACTGGGTGTAATTAATAAGGGTTAATTTCCTCAGTTAATAAGTTATATATACTATCCAAATGTGTCCGGTTGACCGTTAACTTTTAAATCATTTAAGTTAGTTCAGAGTAATGAATTAATTAAAGTGTATAATATTTCAGGCTATAAAAGTTTATAAATATCTGTATTAATATTAAAGTATACTATCATATTTAATTTATAAAATCATATTTTATGAATTCATATTTAAACTATTTGTAAACATGAGAGAGAAAACTTGCTATTGTTCATCCTCTCAAAGGTAAATCTTAATAATTTTATTATAATATATTTAATTATTATATTGAAGATATAATTTTAAAAAATTCAGATTAACAATTAGAATGCCTTAAAGCATCAAGAGGCCTTATAATTAAACTTAAAAAAAGTTTATTATTAAATTAGATATATGCATTTGTCTAAATATAAACAAAGATTATATTGTGAAAAGATTAAGATGATACCTATCATTTACATATAACATAATATAATACAATAAATAAGTTACTGATAATATTGTTAAAAATTAAGGTTTTAGATCAATTATTATAATAAGGTCATGTATATACTATAAATATACAAGTCAAACTTCTTGAATCATACGGATAAGAATACGATTCAAAGTAAAAAAATGAATTGTCTGCGATCTTAGATTTTCTTTATAAATTTATATAGTAGTATAATGTGTCTGCAAACATGAGAAAGAGAAAGCCTAAGAATTTCATTGACCCAAAGGTGAGTCGAATTTAATTAAATTAAATTAAATAATAATCATTATATAACTTAGAAAATATAGAAAATATTTAGAACATATTTAACGATTATAACACTAGAAAATCATTAAAGTATCTAAAGTACTTATCAATAATAATCGTTATATAACTTAGAGAGTTTAGAAAATATTTAACGATTATAACACTAGAAAGTCATTAAAGTATTTAAAGTACTTATAAATGTAATTAGAAGCATGTTATTATACTAGATGTACAGATTTATTCAAATATAAATAGAGTATTCTAGATATTAGTGATCGATATACATATAATAAATAAATAGTACAATCATTGTTAGTAATATTAAATTAATTGACAACCAGTATCGTGTGTGATGCATATACCGTAAATATATATAAATAAAATATATAAATCAAACTTCCTGAATCATAAAACATACTCCAGATAAGTAAAAATACAAAAACATAAATGCATGAATGATTTACGGTACATTATAATTGTTAAGCGTATAAGGCATATATTTAAAAAAAATATATATACAAGAATCCCAGTCAAAAATTAAATATATCTTAACAATCAAAAGATATGCACATTCCTCAAGAGATCATGTTAACCAATAATATGTTTATATACCTAAATAGGACCCTTTAATCTAACATTAATCATATCATAAAAGAATTAAAAAATAAAAATTATTAAAGTTTTATAATCTGTTAAAACGTTTTAGGTACACAGTTGATAAGAGACGTCAACAATTAGAACCTGTTTATTTAGTGTTTTTTCCTGACTTTTTGCGGGGCTTGGAATGTAGACAGAGCTTTATGAAGGCAGTTTTTAGAATAATTCACTCTTTTTGTTATTTAAATTTTCACAATATGTGTGGAGAGAGAGAGAGAGAGAGAGAGAGAGAGAGAGAGAGGGGGGGGTCTTTATTTAAGTGTTTATTTGTAGAGAAAACAACATTAAACACTCCACATCATAACAGTGATATAAGATTGCATATAACACAAAGGAGTATCATTTGACAAATACACTTTAAGACAGGTTTCTGTAATTACATAATCAAATTTATTGTAATGCCCATTTCCGCAATGCTAGCCCATTGTAGTTATGTAATTGCAACTTCAGCTACCATGGCTTCAGCTAGCATGGCTTCATTAGACAGTATTTTGCATTTAAGTAGAGGTTACACAAGAAAAATTATAAATGAAAATGATAAAGTTGTTATGATTCAATGAGAGACTCATGTCCATTGCAGTATGTGATATGCTGTGCACCACATTCAAGGAATTTAGTATGTCAAATCAATCCCACTACTTGTCAGGTACATATTGATACTCAACTCATAACTTTCTGTAATTATTTAGTAGAAAATATGTTAAAAACAAGTTTGTTAATTCAAATCTTTGTTGTATCTTTACTAGTGGACAGATCGTGGAAATTTTCAGTATTATAATAAAAACTTTAATAATGTGATGCAGTCATAGTGTCCATCTGTACTTTTCAAGAATGTCTTACTTGTGTGGTTTCAAGCACCATAGAACATTGAGAGAAGGGAGTGAGAGAGGGGGAGAGAGAAAGAGAGCATTAGAAAAGGTTTTATGAAATGGTAAAGTAGGCAACAAAGTTATTGGAGCAAAAAAGTTGATAACCAAGAGACCTCAAAGCTAGCAAACTAGTAAGAATCAAATCGATTTATCTCTTAAAAGCTTGTGCCACCGCATTAGCAAGAAAT
Organism: Eledone cirrhosa; assembly: GCA_964016885.1. NCBI lineage: Eukaryota > Metazoa > Mollusca > Cephalopoda > Octopoda > Eledonidae > Eledone > Eledone cirrhosa. The sequence goes on along the minus strand of OZ024740.1, from coordinate 309,201,118 downwards.
TCTTGACAAGTACTAAACAGCACTCTGATTACATTACTTTAAAATTTAAAGTGTTTACTATAATACTGCAAATTTTTACAATAATTTGTTATATAGTAAAGATACTATAAACATTTGAATTAACAAACCTATTTTTAGATATTTTCTTCTAAATCGTTACAGATTAAGATTAATTAAGATTTAATACAAAGGCCTTTCACTGCCATAGTAACCAAACCAAAAGATTTTGCAAATTCTCTATTTGCCTATACCATTAATGATAATCCTATTCATTACAAGATACCTATAATCCATGATAATCCTTTGTGGAAGCTACTTGAAACAGAGAATTATTATATGCAGCCCTAAACTGTTTCACAGTCTTTCACCCCCACTACCTTCACTCTCTTTCTCTATTAGTTTCCTTTCCTGTTAGCCACTAGATAGAATTAATGTGATTTTACAGAAATATATTGCAAGACATAACTGGTCATATCTTACAGAAGATAATTGAAATATTTTGTCGAAAATAAAGCTACATGCAGTTGGCCAAGTTACAAGATTTGTAGCTTAGCACAGTTTAACAGATATTATCTTGTCACCAGCACAGAGCTGTGTCTTTCCAACAGAAACATATAAAATTTAAAAGCCCATTCTACCGAGCTGAAAAACAGTGAATTGGCAGAGTTGTTAAAACATGGGATAAAATGATTTGTGGTATTTGTTCCGGCTTTCTACAATCTGAATTCAAAATCTACCAAAGTCAATTTTGCCTTTCATCCTTTCAAGATTAATTTACAAAAAGTACTAGTCTGATATTTAGGGTCAATTCTTCCTCTATCTTTCTCTCTCTCTCTCTCTCTCTCTCATTCTCTGGAATAAATCAGCTGTGTTCCAACCTGATTTAAAGAACCCAAGATATGTTATTGTATGTCACTATGGTATTCTGTATCTTCATCAGGGATATTGGACCATAGATACATATATGTCAAGCTGTAAACAGATACCACTATAAGCAATAGAAGCACTGTATAATTGACAAGGGTTTTGTTAGTTTACAGTTCTGAAATTAAACTAATCAATGTAGCCTCTACATGATCACTTACCATTTGGCAGATGGAAATAGCAGCCATATTTTCTCACATCACACTCTACCAAGCTAAATAAAAGATACATTAGCCAATGTAGTCTCTGATAGAGGTAAATATGAAGGCATATATGATATGTTTACGTAAAATAAACATACATAAGTATCACTATGAATGTTTTAAGCTGTAATCATGTTACAAAAAGATAGCTATGACATGATCACAGCTTAAAACATTTATAGTGAAACTTATGTTTATTACACATAAACATATCATGTGTGCCTTCATATGCACCTCTATTGTGAATCATGCTATGTTAGAGCTATAACTTATGTAGTCCTTGGTATACAAAAAGATAGAATGGTCACAGATGGAACACTTTTGATCATGAAGCTAGTTTTAATCAGGACTAACCTGGGGACTAAAGAATAACCACATCAGCATACATGAAGATAATCTTTCATGGAACTTTCAACAACCCAATGAATTATGACACTTTACCATTATGATCTGAAAAGATAAACCTCTAAAAGCTAAATTGTCTAAAGAATGGTGTTCTCATGCATGGGGATGCTATGAAATAGCTTATAAGACAAAAAAAGAAGTTGCCATCAGTCACTTGCAGCAGCCAATGACAACTTCTTTCTGTCTTTAAGGGTCTTCATCCTATTTTACAGCATCTCCACATATGAGCACATCACTCTTTATATTAACTTTATTCCCTCAGCGCTTTGTAAAAGTCCAAGAAATTGGCTACATATACACAATATTTGTCAACTAAATTATCACTTTCTAAAGAAAAGGTTAAGAGAATATAGAAATTCATATATATTTAACAAGCATGGCTGTATGGCTAAGGGGTTTGGTTCTGTCATATTGTGTGGCACCTTAGACAAGTGTCTTCTAATAAGCTTCATGTGGAGTAATACCTTGAAAGTGAAATTTGGTAGGCCGAAACATTAGTAGTCCATTCTCTATGTGTATATGTGTTGTGTGTGTTTACAATTAACATTTAACATTAGTTTAGGACTAGCACCATTCATTTGGTGGTGAAATCATCTGAAAGTTCACCACTGAATGAAGCAGTACTAGTCATGCAAAAATCACTTCTAAATTAAATAAAATTATATATATATATACATATGTGTGTGAGTGTGAGTCCTGCATTTAATTTGGGGTACTCAATACATTAGTAGAGTGTAAACATCATGTTTAATATGGAAATGGCTTCTACAGGACTAAAACTGTTTCATTCAAAAGAAATCATCAGGAAATCTGACTGTCCTTGTAAAACTGTTGTATTTATGTTTTCTGGTGGTTGGAGAAGGTGGTGATTTTGGGGATGGGTGGTGGTCGTTGGCCAAGGGATTTTAAAGAACAGGGATTCTTTGAAAAAACTATTTTTAGATATATACACAATAATACGACACAGATAAAAGACAAGGTTCACATTAACACTCATGTACACATACACCTTAAATCCCACACATATGAAAGGTTCATTTATTCTAAGTATATATCTATAAAAATGGAATTTATGAGTGTCTGACAATTGTCTATATATATATATATACACATACATAATAATGATGATGATGATTATATATATGAGTGTTCATAGCCATTTGGTACAGAATTTATGTGTTTTTGTTGAGAAATATCTGATTTTTTTAACATTCAAACCTAGCTCTATGTAAACACAGAATAAAACTAATAGAAAATGTAAGATGAAAATTAAAAATCTAAAATCTTCCACTGGAGTCTAAATAATCTTTAATAGAAAACAACAACAACAGCAGCAGCAGCTGTAGCAACAACAACAACGATCATGATAAACAAAATTTCATTTATTTCAATTCCCAACCTACAAAAGACAAAGTTATAAACAGAAAAATATCAATGTATCATCTACTGGAATCATTTCAAAATTTACACAGCTAAATATATTATTATATCACACAGCATAAAGAAATACATCAAACAAGATAATATAAAATGATTTATAAATTTGTTGTGTGTAAATATGTGTATTTGTGTATGTTTATGTGTACCAGTATAGCCACAAGGATGTAAAATTTGAACTAGAGAGTGAGAGCAGGAGAGGGGGGAATATAAGCTAAACACAAGAGATTGGGAAAAATAGGAGAGAAGGTGTGTGTGTAGGAGAGAGAGAGAGAGAGTCAGAGGGGGGGAAAGAGCAAGGGATAAAGAGAAACAGAAGGTGAATGAACGATAGAGAGATGGAGAGTGAAAGAGAGTGAGAGTGGGAGAGACAGAGGAAGAGAGAGAGAGGGGGTGGGAGAGAGAGGAAGAGAAAACCAGAGGAGCAGCAACTGGCTTTTCATTTTTTCTTTGAATTAATGACAAACTAAATAAACATAAATTTGGAGACACTTGTTAGACTTATGCTAGCCTGTTTATTCCAGTTTTTTGTCTATCATGTTTCATTGTTAAAATGAGATGTGATTTTAGATGTTATTTATATGATTAATGATGATGATGAAGATAATAATAATAATTGTTTCTACTTTTAGGCACAAGACCTGCAATTACCCAGTACATTACTGGTACTTTATTTTATTGACCCCGTAAGGATGAAAGGTAAAGTTAACCTCAGCGGGATTTGAACTCAGAACCTAAAGGACCATAACTCTATACTGCAAAGCATGTTGTCTGATGCTCTACCGATACTGCCATAATAATATTAATTGTTTCTACATTTGGCACAAGGCCAGCAATTTGAAGGGAAGAGGAAAGTCAATTAAATCACTCCCAGTCTGTTTAATAATAATAATGTTAATAATAGTTTTGGGGGAGGGGACAGGTACTGATTGGATTTCCTGAATGTGCTAATTTGGGCATAGACAAAAGACATCAGATCATTCAGTAATGGATTTGGTGTTGGAAGGAAAGAGGCCCTTTCCTTCCTTGGGATTTGTGGTGAACAGAAAGACCTTGAGGTCAGTTTTTTCCTCACGTGTATGACATTTTGGTTTTCTAGCTTCCTCGGTTTTGGGGAAGATGAGTGCCATCGAGATCTATTATAATGGGGATGGCCTCGATGCAGACTTGGTCCATTTGAATAAGTAGTTCCATGCCTGATTCAGACCAGTTTTGTCTTTTTATTTTGTAAACATCTAGAATGGTCATTTTTGTCCTCAATGTTTGCAAAGACAGCTGTGATTAGTCAAAGAATTATTATTGTGAGCAGCAACTGGGTCGCCCTCACCATTATCAATCTCTAATCGCAATATGATGGTATAAGAGTTAATCCGTTGCTTCTGCGCGGAGTTAAGGAGTGATATTTTGTTTCCTGGGGAGTAGTAAAACATCCACTGACCCAAATCATTTGCCCTGAGTGATGTGTGTTTTGAGTGCTCACACACCACTGAAGGTTTTTGGGATATGGGCCTCAGTGGCTCACACATTTCAACATGATTTAGCTCCAATTGTATAGTATGTCACCATACAGCAAAGCTGATTTCCTTCCACATCAGATGGTAGATTGAAGTTCACCGTGACCCCTCTTTTCTACCATTTTCTTCACCTCCATTAATTCTTCCTTTCATGATTAATTTCTCTACATGTTTTGCTACCACTGCGAAGGTAAAGGCTGGCTGTGTGGGAGTGATTTTCAAGTTGCTGGCAACATCTTCCATTTTCCTTGAACCTGTGTCATTCCCTACTTGACTGACTGGTTGGCTGGCTTGCTGGCTGGTCAAACCAGTGCTTTGCAGGCTTGTTGGTTGGCTAGTTGCTTTCTCATTTTTACCGGTTGTTACTGTTGCTGTTGTTGGTGGTGACAGTGGCCTTGCTGGTGATGTTTGTAGTGGCAGTAGTGACAATGGTTGTGGTTACATTGTTATTATCTTTAGATTTCAGTCAGAAACGTTGTCAAGACACATTTTTCTCGTGCAAAATTATTTTGCTGCACTGACTGGATGTGGAGGGAGGTGTAACCTCCATTTTTGTTTTAAAATTTTCCGAGCATAATTTGTAATTAGAATTACAAACATTTGGGCCAAAGGCCCAAATATTATGGTGTTGCCTTACTTGGAGATAAGATATGGTGCCCTATTCAAAATTTGTATAAAAAATTAAACAATGAAAGGTTTTTGAAAAGAGGGGAAAATAACAAATTTACTGGAGTTAACTCATGTGTGTAGCAAAACAAAAACAAAAACAATAGGTTTTTTTAACCACACACGGCTCACATTAAGAAAACATTAAGGATGACACAGGACAATACAGTATGGGCTTTTGTGTGTATAAAAAGGGTTATAATGAAAACAAAGAATCCAAAATATTTCTAACAAAAACAAATTGACCACTAGGCGGAGAGACTTCTGATGGTCATTCATGGTGAAAGCCCACAAATGATCACTAGGGCAAGTGCTCCCTCCCAGATGTCCTTTACCAGTCTACAGGTGCCTAATCAGAGCAGGCTCATTCACTCAGACCATGCTCACCTCTCTCATTCACCTTTCAACAAACTTCCAGCCAGTTTATAATAATAATATTGGTTTCTAATTTTGGTACAAAACCAGCAATTTGTGGGAGGAGGAAAGTTGGTTACATCAACCTCAGTACATTACTGGTACTTTATATTATTGACACCCAGTAGGACAAACGATAACGTTGACCATAACAGGATTTGAATTCTGAACATGAAGAACTAGAATAAATACCACAAAGCATCTGTCTGACACTAACAATTCTGCTAATTCAACACTACCACTGCAACCACTGGTACCACTAACACCACTACCACCATCACCACCACTGGTACTGCCACTGCCACTACCACTACCACTACCACCATCGCTGCTGAAGGTAGCCTATATGTGATTAACTTTTACCATCCTGTAATGACTCAGCAGAAAATATCTAAATACAAGTTTGTTAATTCGGATGTTATAAACATCTTTACTAGTGGACAGATTATTGGAAAGATTTGTAGTATTTGAGTAATCATCCTCAACCTTATCACTGTTTAACGCCCATTTTTCCATGCTAGCATGGGTTCGACGAGTTGTTCTGCTGTGAGACAAGCCAGAGGTTTCTATGGCTGGATGTCCTTCCTAACACTAACCACATTTATAGTGTGGAGTGAGTATTTTTGTTGTGTACAGATTTTAATATTTAATGTGATGAGGTAAAGTGGTCTTTTGTAATTTTTCAAGGTCTAGCTAATGTGGTTTCATGTGATGCAGGATGTTAAATGTTTTAGATATAGCAGCTGATGTAAGCCATTTGTAAGTAGTTTATACATCAACAAAATACTACTGGAGTTGATTGGTATAACTTTATAAGAGATATATGTGAACAACTCCTGGCAGCTTAATCACAGCAATCCAGTGTATTGGATGATGCAGGATTTCCTATTTCCATGGAGATTGATTTATTCAAAATATATGCAACGGAAATATCACAGAGGATACATATTTGCGAATCTTATTTCTCATAAAAGTGAATATTATATTTCACTTCAAACATATGTATGTTATATAAATTGTTTCTTTCCATCTTATATCATCATCATCACTTTATATCCTCTTTCCATACTGGCATGGGTTGGACAAATTGATATGGTCTGGGTCAATTCTTATTTAGTTGCTAGAGGACCAAATCATTAAGTATGATTTAACAACAACCACAATAATAATAAAGGTCAACAATTTAGGCACAAGGTCAACAATTTTGGAGGAGGTGAAAGTCGATTAAATCAACCTAGTACATTACAGGGTCTTTATTTTATCAACCACATAAGGATGAAAGGCAAAGCTAACCTCAACGGGATTTAAACTCAGAATGTAAAGGGCTGTAATTCTATGCTGCAAAGCATATCGTCTGACGCCCTACCAATACTGCCAATCCCCTGCGCTCTACCGATCAACAAATTTGTGGTCTTGTGCTTATGTAGGTAAGAAATTACTATTATTATTATTATTATTACTACTATTAATAGGGTGGTGGATTGGCAGTATCTGTAGAGCATCGGACAACATCATCATCTTGGATAGAGGAAAGATCTGTCTTTAGATATTTTTGAAAATGTTTACACAGTTTGAAAAATAGCCATAATTTAACATTGTAAAATAAAAGGAGAAAGCTCAAGAAAAAGGTTGCATAAGATATATTGTAAAGTGAAGTGACTCCTTGCCTGACAAATTTATCCTGGAAAAGGTGAGGTAGGTAATGTATTTCTGTTTTTAAAAAAATAAAGACTGAAGGTGACAGGAAGGCTTCCATATACTGTCAAAGGATGAGTTAGAGGAGGCCCTACTGTGATGAGAAGAACTTATGATAGTGTGTCTGGTTTTTAAGACAGCCATTGAGGTAAGGCTACTAATAAAGCTGATGTACCAAACACTTAGCCACAGACTAGTGCCACAGTACAAGGGTTTCAGAAACACTAGAACTAGAGCCAGAGATATTAGTATGAACATTGACTCTTGGTTTGTCACCTGTTGAAGTTGTAGTAGCACTGCCCTAACATATGGCAAGTCAGGTATTTTTCACCTGACAGAGCCCTTCCCTCTCAAGGTGCAATACAGCAGAGATCTTCCAAAAAGAGAGGTGGGAGAAAGAACTAATTCCAGTACTTGGTTGCCACTTCATTTATCAACTTCAAAAGGATGAAAGATAAAGTTTACCTTGGCAGGATTTGAGCTCAGTGCTGTAGGACAATACAAAATTTTAACTTTTATCAAAACTATACGAATATATACAAGATCTTTAAAAATAATTTTTGCTGATATTGAATAAATAAACCCACTTTCTAAACAGATTCCACTTTCTCTCAATGGTTCCCATTGTCTTATATTTACAAATTTCAGCAAAATACATGCTTAATCACATATGGCAGGAAGCGGAAAGAGTACACTCATTCGGGTACATATACACACACAGAGAGAAATATTGTGTAGACAGTAGTAACCTGCCTGTTACACCAACATCTTTGTTTCTTCATGCATTATTTCAATTAATTAATTCCATGATAACAAATCAGTCAGTATGAGTTATTACTTCTTGGTAAGTAGAATAAATTTCTTTTTAGATATAACTTTTTCAAGCTATGGTTTCAGTTTTTACAAGGAACAAAAAGATGATCTAAATGTTTGTTTGTTTGTTTTTTTGGGTGGGATTGCAAATTAGGAATTGCTAAATTGTATTTTTACATTGAAAATTTTGTAAATGTTTCTTAAAAAGCAGAAATAACTAATTTTTGATAAAACTATAATTTTTTTAATTGTTCTTATTAAATTACATACTTTGTCAGGTAAGCAAAAACAATTGTTTTTTTGTTTTGTTTTTTATTAATATTTCTACCTCTGCAATTTGTAAATCTTTGTAGCTGGGTTTTGATTTTTTTTTACAAAGAAACTCAGTCTGTGAAATGGTAGAATCATTAGTATCTGATAGAATGCTTTATGGTATTCATTCTGGCTTTCTGTGTTCTGAGTTCAAATCCTGCCAAGGTCAATTTTGCCTTTCATCCTTTCGAAGTGGGGTTGATTCTTCCTTTATATCTCTTTCACCTTCTTTCTCTGAAAGAAATCAGCTGTGTTCAGACATGGTGAGGAGATGGGCTCCACCAGGTTTAAAATACCCATGACCCTACCACACTCCAATGACTCCTTCAAAAGTTACAGGTCAACAAGTATACAAGAAGGAAACTCAGATCAACCCTTTCAGCCTTTCACCCTCACAACCTACACCTGGCTCTATATTTCTCATTCATAGTAATCATGTAGATGGAAGATTTGAATAAAATTAGGTGGTTTATTGTTTGAGGAAAAGTAAGTGTATGACAAACTCAGAGCCAGAGAACAGCAATACATAATTTGAATATTTTAAAAGATATAACAGGTGCTGTCATGGTTGTGTGGTTTAGAAGTTTGCTTTTAAAACATGTACTTCTAGGTTCAATCCGACTCTGTGGCACATTGGGAAATTGTCTTCTGTTATAGCCTCAGGTCAAACAATGCCTTGTGAATGAATTTGGTAGAGGGGAACTCACTGAAGGCTAAAAGTTTTTATGTGTGTATGTCTTAGCCTCCAAAACACTGTTACGTTAGTAGATCTCTACCATATTTGAAAAGTATGTGTTGGCATCAGAAAGGGCATCTAGCCATATAAATTTGCCATGAATAAAAAGGTCCCCAAACTGCTATTGGTGTTGATAAGTGTTCCAGTTGTTTGATCGATGGAACAGCTTGCTCATGAAATTGACATATAAGTGTCTAAGTATTCCACAGATAAATATACACCTAATGTAATTCTTAGGGGGATTCAGTGTAACACAGAGTGTGGCAAGGTTGGCTTTTTGAATTACAGATACAAATACACTCAAGGAAATGGCCTTGCTCAGTATGTAGGAAAGGTGTAGGTAGGAACTCCATTCTCTGACCCAAATGCAAACAATGGGTACACAAGAGATGTAGCGGGATCTCAGGAAGCTTAACTAAGAATGTAGGCTTCACATGTAGCAGCTGTGCTGGGACAGCAAGCAGCAAACAGCCACAGCAAACAAGTACCACCAAACTCTGGGAGGGCTCTGTAGAAACAGTAGACAGCTTCTGCTACCTAGTTGACCAAATTAGCAGCGGAGTGGGTGTTCGGAAAGTACAATAACTAGGGTAAGAACGGGATGGAAGAAGTTCAGGGAGCTACTACCACTGCTAGCTCCAAAAGGCTTTTCCCTCAAAATGAAAGGCAGACTGTATGATGCGTGTATACAAACAACAATGTTACATGGTAGTGAGACCTCGGCGCTGTCTGTGGAAGACTTGCGTAGATTAGAAAGAAACAAAGCCTGCATGCTCCGATGGATATGTAACAGTAATATATGCAAACGGCAAAGCATAAATGAATTGAGAGAGAGACTGAGCATAAAATGAACCAAATGCTGTGTGCAGGAGAGGCGGTTGCGTTGGTATGGACATGTGATGCATATGAAGGATGACAGCTGCATAAAAAGGTGCAGAGCACTAGAAGTCGATGGAAACCGCAGAGTGGGAAGACCCAAGAAGACCTGGGATGAGGTGATAAAAGCCGACCTTACCCAATTACACCTCTCAAAGACAATGACACACGACCGTGACTTCTGGCGTCACGCAGTAATACAGAAGAGCCGACCCCCATGGGTACAAGCCAAAGCTGAAGCATATAGACAATATGCCCCCACTGCAAAGTGGTCGTGGAGGTGCCACGGCAAAAAAGCACCCAGCCCACACTGTAAAGTGGATGTGTAGGCGCCACGGGAAAAAGCACCCAGCACTCACTGTAAATGAGGTTGGTGTTAGGAAGGTCATCCAACTGTAGAAATCAAGCCAGAATCAGTTCCCGTATGAGCAAGGCATGGTCAGTCGACCGGAGACTGCCCACAACAGGACAACTTGTCTAACTCATGCTAGAGTGGAAGAACGGACGTAAAACGGTGATGATGATGATGAGTCCAACTGATGAGCTTCCAAACAGTTTCTATCTACCCAATATCACTCACAAGTCATAGGTTCACCTGAGGCTATGCCCAAAATGCCCTACAATGGGATTGAACTTGGGACTTAAAGGTTGTGAAGTAAACTTATTAACAATTTGGTCATGCTGCATCCACTGAAAACAAAATAGTATCAATACATGGCAAAGACATGCAAGAACTCAAAACTAATCATCAACAAAATTTACCCAGAAGAAAAATTATTGTATCGTTCATGTGAAACTATGAATATTGTTTGCCAATTTTGTAGTGACAAATATTCTTATGGGGGCATCTCTCAAATAGTAAATTCAGTTACTGCTGCCATAAAGATAAAATGCTATTGTCAGAAATGAAATGCTTGCCTCAAGAAGTAATTTGACTCTAAGTGACAGAATCTTAGCATTCTTGCTGAAAGGAGATAATTTCTTGTTATTCCTTGTAATGGTGATAAACAAACAAGGACATCATCATCATCATTTATTAACTGTTTTCCATTCTAGCAAGAATTGGGAAGATTGTCACCCATCAGGTTAGTACTTCATGTGGTTACGTCAACTCCACAACAAAACAATATGGGAATGTCCATAAAATTTCAGCTGTTGATTGCAACTGGTAATATGAACTACGCAAACAAAGTTCAACTGCATGTTTAAATAATCACTAATCACTGAGGAAGATAGACGTTAAACGACGATGATGATGATGATGATGATGATGATGATGATGATGAGCAATGCATTTTGTTGAGACTTACAAAATCCTCTCTCATATATCATATGCATTATTTCCACTAATTAATATATGGAATTGAAAAGCTACTTCATCTGTAAAATTGATTTATAAACTATTTTGTTTTCCTAAGTGCATCTAATAAGTATGAAACATCTCTCTTCACGTATAATACAAAACAACATATACTCAATTTCTACTTTTCAGTAAACTCTTGTTTAAATTGCTCATATAATCAAGCCCATAATTTTGTACAAATCTCCCATTTTTGCTGTCGGTGTTATATTCTTACAATATCATACTCTGATTATAATCATCCACATAAAAATGTCATTTATCAGAAATAGAGATATTCATACAAGATATTCATACAAAAGCAATGGACAAGGCATGCTCCATATGCCTTCATAAACTTAGCTTTGTCTGAACTTTTTATATGTGTCTGAACTTTTTATATGAGGAATAAAGCACTAACAGTGAAGGTGTGTGGCTTAGTGGCTTGAACAGTAATATATTACTGATAAATATCAGTAACATATAACACTATATTACACTGTAGTCCTGCTTACTTATAAAAGTGAATATGCCACTATTGAAGGTATTTGATGAATCCATCATTTCTTTTAACAATGACCATTCCATTGTTTGGTTAACTGAATGGCCTATTCTACAAATTAATGTAGAATAGGCCATTCTACATTAATTTACAAGGTAGCTGATATAATATACAAGGTAGCTGATATAATATACAAAGTAATATACAAAGTAGCTGATCATTTTACAGCTAAGTGTACATTATCATCATTGTTTTAGGCCTGCTTTCCAGTTTGGCATGGGTTGGCTAGGTTGTCATAATCTGAGACCAGATAGGTTGCAGTGACCTCATCTTGCTCATGTGTTCCATATTTGTCATGTCTTCTACAGCTCGATGCCCTATCTAATACCAACCACCTTACAAAGGTTATTACGAGGTTAATTTTTCCATGGAATCAGCACTACCACTTTACAATGTGTATTGGATGTGTTTTATTATGCTACCAGCACTATCCCTTTACAGGGTGGACTGGGTGCATTTTATCATGGCACCAGCACCAGGGAGATTGTCACATGTTCATCTAGATTGAAGTCCTCTCAGATCCTATATTGTCTCTGTTCAATCACCAACATTATAACCTCTTGTCTCTCACCATGTTTACTTTTGGTGTTGCAGTGCTTGTACTGGTGGATGGCCCTTTGGTATTAAGGCATTTCAGTCAGTTCAGTCCTGTGCCAAAGCTTTTGTGAAACATTTTCAGATAGAGTCAGCATGACACATTATGAACTTACAGGAACAATCCATCAAAAAGATTTCCACAGTTTCTGTTTGCCCAATTTCACTCATAAAGTCCAGATCGAGTTGAGACTATGGTAAAGACACTTGCCCAATGTACCACACAATGGGATTGAATCCAGAACCTCATGATTTGCAACCCAAACTTCTTAACCACTCAGCATTCATATGAAAGATATTTGTTATCAGATTTACTAGGAACTTTAGTAAGTTAAACATTCTTACTAGAGAGAAAGCTCTGGGTAGAAGATAGGTCATTGGCAGGGTAAAAGCTACTGTTGAACTATTAGTTGAGCAAGGGCTAATGTGGTGAGCTTTAACTCCTATTACCTTGGGACTTTTAATCTTGCATGCATTGTACGGCTTCCAAATATTTAAACTTATTTAAATTTGTGTTTCTTATTCCAGAATGCTTCAAGCAAACTACAACATTTTGTTAAAAGAAAATAATTTTAATCAAATAAAAATACACTGTAATGAAAATAACACTCATTAACTATAATACTAATTCTTGTCAAGAAAATCAAGGAAGATAACTCCAAATCTAAATTGATACATAATTGAATGGAGGCATGCATTGGGGGATGAGTCCAGTTTTTGATATGTGTGGTGACAAGTCCTAAGATGTTTCAGTCTTATTTGACTTCCTCAGAAAAACATAGTTTTACAAGAACTCACCAGGTCTTCAAATGACTGAGAGAATATATAGAAATTTGAGTGGAAAATATTCACTGATTAGGTAATTTAAATTAATAACATAGGAAAATTACACAAGGATGCCTTCTGCATGAAGACCATAGAATTAACATATATTTAATGTAGTAAGATAAAAAAAAAAATGGTTTGGTTTGTAGGCTAGTACATTACCAACAACTATATATGACTATCATATTGGTGTTACTGATTAAATAAGTACTAATCTAACTGTATTAAAATTGCTCTATATAGGTCAGTAGTATGAATCAAATATAGTGGAAGTTATTTTTAGATTTTAGTGTAATTTACAAAATTATAGTGGTATTATCATTTTCTGTAAAAGTATGTATGAACCCAAAACTCCTGGTAGAGTTGTAGGAGCACTGAAATGATATATGAAGTGACTTGGACATTTGAAGTCTAGCAGAGCCAATTCTCTCTCCAAATCTAAACACAGTCAATAGAGTGTGACAGAAAGGAGGCGAGAAAGAAATATAGAGAAACTGGTACTTTTTTATTGATCACAAAAGGATGAAAGGCAGATTTTGAATTTAGAGCGCAGAGAACCAGAATGATTGCCATAAAGCAATTCTATTCTATGTTCTAATGACTCTGCCAATTCACCACCTCTATAAAAGTATACAGTAGTACAAAAAGATATTTGTTGTTATTCAACCATGTATATCAGTGTAATCTAGTTTTATTATAAAATGTTATTTTAATCTACACATGAATGTATACATACAGACACATTTGTAAGAAGTAAAATACAGAGGGTTTTCTTTTAAATGAAGAACAGAATTATGCAAACTTAACCTTTTCATTACCCTATCTGAATTATTTAATTAAGTATTTGGAGTGATTTACCAAAATTAGTTATTTCATTATTAAGATGGTCATACCAGTGCAATAACAAAAAGAGCACCAGTTCACCCATTAAGATGGTAGTGTTGGTGCCATGTGAAAAGCTCTCAGACCATGCTGTAAAGTGGTTGGGAAGTGTTGGGAAGAACTTCTAGCCATAGAAAACCAAGTAAAAAACAGAGCATATGAGCAAGATATGGTCACCTGACCGTGTCTCGCCTCATAACAAGACAGTATGTAAACCCAGGCAAGCATGGAAAATAGATGGTACATGATGATGAGGGTGATGATGATAGGAACCCTTTAAAATGGATGGTCTTGTTTCATAGAATCAGAGGTGGTTTTGAACATGTTGGTATCAAAAGGGTTAAGTGAGGAACAATATATTATCAAAACTGAACTTCAGTGCAACATAAAATGTCAAGTTCCTGAATATATCCAGAGGGGCTACAAATATGGTAAATGTAATGAATTCAACAGAGACTTAATAATGTTTCAATAAATACCGCAGCTGCTACTCCTACGGCATTTAGTAAGAAACTCAAGATATGATCATAATAAGACTACAAAATAATGATACCAACATAAAGGAAGTATAGAAATATGGAGTTTTCTCATAAAAGGAATTCCAGTATTAATCCTATATTAGAAACAAATTAAAGGACATGCGGTTGCTTGATCTTCTAGAAAGAGTAGCCAAATTTGTGATTTCAACTTTTCATCATTTTCCCATCTAAATCTCTTTTACTATCACTATTTTTATTCTTATTTTGTGAAATATTTATATATATAAAATATTTTATTCACGGTTTGTATAAATAACATTACAAATTGTTCACAATTCTTTCAGAATTAAAATACAAACACATATAATAAATACAATTAACTATTTCCAGGAACCTTATTAATACAGCGCACCAAAAGATACGATCAAAGTGAGCGAGAGAAATTTCTCTTCAAATCATACCACTCAACTTTAAACAATGAAGGCTACATTACATAATGTATCCTTCATAGTCCTAAAAAGGCGAGATAGTTATGGCTGATATGCTTTTGACCATACTTGCTCAGAGTTGATTCGGGGTTGAACAACAACAACAATAAAAGACTATTCAAAGGGCACCTCTGATGGCATCTCTTAATTTAACCCTTTAGCATTTAAACCAGCCACATCCAGCCAGAATTATCTCACCTCTTTCTGTTCAAACCAGCTGTAACAAGCCACTCATACTGATATTAAGGTATTGTTCTCAAAATAATTAATATCAACAGCTCATAGATTCGATATTATGTGAGATAATTATGTGAGGTTAAGGTTTTGCCATGAAAATACAATAGTAAATATAGAGTAATGTAAATGTAAAACTTATCAATCTAGAAAAAGACACATGGGCAAACTGATCCAAGGTGAATTCTATGGTTGGGCAAAAGATAAGATTATTGTGGGATTGCTTGGTTAAGGCTAGCCTGGGATAAATTTGCAACAACAAAGGTCACAAAAGATTTGAAAATAAAATATTTAGAAATCATTAAATCATATTTTTAAACACACACACACATATATATATACATCATCATCATCATCATCATCATCATTTTACGTCCGCTTTTCCCTGCTTGCAAGGGTGGGACGGGTCTTATTCAGCACAGCATCTCTCCACTCGTCACGGTCCCTCGTCATCTCCACCGTGAGCTTCAATGATCTGAGGTCTGTTCTCACCACCTCCGCCCATGTTTTTCGTGGTCTACCTCTACCACGTCTTCCTTCAACTGGCATTTCCTGGCACTTCTTCACCCATCGGTCATCCTCCATGCACATCACATGTCCATACCACCTCAGTCTCCTCTCCCATACACTACATTCTATCCCTCTCAGACACAGTTTCTCTCTCAACACATTTATGCTGGGTCGTTCACGCACATTTACACTGCACATCCAACGGAGCATGCTTCCCTCATTTCTCTCCAGCCGTCGCATATCTTCTGCGGTAGCTGCCCATGTCTCACTACCATGCAGCATCGCGCTCCTCACACAGGCATCATACAACCGGCCTTTCGTACGCAGGGAGAAACCCTTCTTCGTCAACAGAGGAAGCAGCTCCCTAAACTTCTTCCAACCCGTCCTTATTCTAGATACTATGGCCTCGGAACACCCTCCTCCCATGCTAATCTGATCTCCTAGGTACCGGAAGCTATCCACCACTTCTATAGCGCCCTCTCGCATTTGAAAAATGTGTCTGTCAGTGCGACTTCTACTGTCTAATTTCCCTGTACATCTACTGCATACATATTTCTCCCTACCTGTTAGTTTGCCTGCTATCCCGCTACATCTCTTGTGTACCCAGGACCTACATTGTGTGCATTTTATAGAATTTATGCCAGTTCCTTTTCTGCATATCGAACATGGCCATTTCCCTGACGGAATCAGGGTTTTGTCCTCTTTTCTACTCATCAACACTTTTGTCTTAGCTAGATTTACTCTCAGTCCTCTTGCTTCCAACTGCTGTTTCCATAGCCGGAATTTATTCTCTAGCTCCTCTACTGATTCTGCCATAAGAGCCAGATCGTCAGCATAGAGAAGTTCCCATGGACAGCCAGTCTTAAACTCCTCTGTTATGGCTTGGAGGACTATAATGAACAAGAGCGGGCTGAGGACCGAACCCTGATGTACTCCTACTTGTATCTGGAATTCCTCACTAAACTCCATTCCTACCCTGACTTTACTGAGAGTACCTCTGTACAAAGTTTGCACTGTCCTTACAAGCCATTCCTCAACACCCAGCTTCCTTAGGGACCACCAGATGACAGATCGGGGTACCCTATCAAAGGCCTTCTCTAGGTCAACAAAGGCTAAGTATAGTGGCGTATTCTTCTCTAAGAACCTCTCTTGCATTTGTCTCACCAAGAAGAGGGCATCTGTTGTACTCTTCCCAGGCACAAAACCAAACTGCATCTCATCTAGTTTGACCCTTTCTCTAATTAGTTGTGCTAAAATCCTTTCTGCCACTTTCATAACCTGATCTATCAGTTTTATACCCCTATAATTGCTCCTCTCCAAAGCATCCCCTTTACCTTTGTAGCAATTTATGAGAATACTGCTGCACCAGTCTTTGGGTATGACACCACCATATATAGCCTGATTGATTATGCGTGCAACCAGTTTAGTGCCTACGTCCCCTGATGCCTTCAGCATCTCAGCAACTATTCCCGATGGTCCGGCCGCCTTACCATTTTTCATTTCCCTAATCGCCTCTTGGACCCTATATTCGTCAATCTCAATAGCTGGTCCCTCTGTCGGATCTACCAAGGGTAATTTCTCTCTCTCCCATTCGTTCTCCACATTCATCAGTCTCTCATAATGACATTTTCAGGCCTCCTTTTTCTGGTCATTCGTGACACTAAGTACACCGGCATCATCCCGGACACATTTATCACCAACAACATCCTGATTTGCATTGACACACTGCCTTGCAATGTGGAACACCGCACGCCTCTGATCTTCCCGTCGCAGAACATTGGCAAACCTCCTACTCTCTGCCTCCCTGCGTGCTAAGTACACCTGACGTCTAGCTTCTCTCTTAGTGGCTGTATATTCTTCCCTACTCCCACCCTTATTCCAAGCCTTCCATGCTAGTCGTTTGTCTCTAATAGCCTTATCTACACTGCTGTTCCACCACCAGGTCACTCTATGTCTGGTTGGAGCTCCGCAGGTTTCATCAGTAGCCTTCATCAGTAGCCTTCAGCAAGTTGTCACGTAAGAACTTCCAGTTATTATCTATGTCATACGTCTCTAAATCGTCTTCTTTTTCGTCATATACATCTTGAAGGGCTTTCCTAAATTTGAATTTTAGTGAAAGGTCTTTTAGCTTCCAGACCTTTCTTCTCCACACCTTCCTATATGTCTCATTCCATCTCTTGCTTACTGAGATATCACTAACAACTAACCTATGCTGTGGGGTACATTCTTCCCCAGGGTATGCCTTGGTATTAGACACTATCTGCCTGTCCCGCTGCCTAACTAGCAGGAAGTCAATCTGGCTTATGTGCTCACCAGATTTGTAGGTTATTAGGTGATTGGCAGGTTTCTGGAAGTTTGTGTTGCATCACAAAATTCAAGAAGTCTCACTCCTTCTTCATTTCTTGAACCGTAACCGTGCCCACCATGTACCCCAGTGTAACCATCCTGGAGCTGTCCAACATGACCATTGAAGTCCCTGCTAGCATAACGATGTCTCCGTCCTCTGTCATTGTGGTTGTTTGCAAAAGTTGCTCATAAAAGCAGTCTTTCTCATCTTTGTCTAGGCCTGCTTGGGGAGCATAGACCGAGATGATTGTCAGTAGTCTCCTACCTACAACTAATCTAAGCTTAATTATTCGATTACTAACTCGAACTACCTCTATTGTCTTATTGATCCATTTCTCAGCCAGGAAAATGCCTACTCCCCCTAACCCATCATCCTTACCTACCCAGAATAGCTTATAGCTAAGACGCTTGCCTACGACTAGTCTCGCAGAGGCACCCCTCCATCTCACCTCTTGCACGCAGCACACATCCACCTGCCTTCTCTCCAGCATCTCCGCTATTTCAGCAGACCTACCTCTGAGAGTGCCAACATTAAGTGTTGCAACTCTGAGATGCGACGTCTTCATATTTTTCTATGCTGTTTTGTTGCTGTGCTGATAAGCTTTTTGGCATTGATACACTGGTTGGATGCCCTTCCTAACACCAGCGCCACTTTACAGCATGGACTGGGTGCTTTTATTTGTGCCACCAGCACTAGAGAGGATGTCTTACTAGACTCAAGGGCCCTCTCTACCCCTCCATTTTACAGCATGGTCATTAAAAAAAAAAAAAAAAAAAAAAAAAAAAAAAAAAAGAAACTTATTGACACGACTCACACACTAATACTCATGCATACAAACCACAACCACACATACCAACACTCATTCAAGCATACAATCACGCACACCACTCATATATATATGAGAATATATATAAAATGAGGTGCAGCTGCAGCAAGCATTTTAAAGCCATTTTTTTCCTACTAAAGCTAGGGTTAGCCTAGCTGGCCTCATGAAATACTGTGTGTTGACCATGGGATCTTTTTGAAAGCAATATTTTACAACCAGATACTCCACCTAACACCAACTAGATCTCAAAATATTTAATATTTCGTTCTGCTGTTTTTTTATTTTTGAAATGAATAGGCTTTTAATAACATTTTATAGATGAAATATAAGTAGAAGAAACAGAACATCAAATATTTCATCAGTGACTAATGACACTTTTCAGGCCTAATAGTCAATCAAAAAAGCAATATTAAACTGGAAACCTCTGTGACAAAAAATATTTTAAAATCAACAGATTCAATCATTTGCATCTCATTAATTTAAACTCTTAAAGTTATAGTCAAGTATTTCCACTCAAATGCTTCCAGACTCTTGAAAGCCTAACAGAAGAAGAAGAAGAAGAAGAAGAAGAAGAAGAAGAAGAAGAAGAGACAGAGCAAACGAAAAAGGGGGTTAAAAATTATTTCTGTGAAAACTCAACTAAAACAAACCATCATCTGAACGCAAACCAAACAGCATTGCAAGTATACAAATCCCAAAATGGTATTTATTGTCATTAAGATGATAGTTAAATGGAATCTCTGGTCACAATGACATGTGACAATGAAGCTATAGAATAAGTAGTAAATGTAAGCAGTAAGAGCAGTTTTCTAAATTTCTGAAACAAATATTGATTATCTTACGGATATATATATATATACATCACATGTCCATACCACCTCAGTGGTATGGACATGTGATGCGCATGGAGGATGACCGATGGGTGAAGAAGTGCCAGGAAATGCCAGTTGAAGGAAGACGTGGTAGAGGTAGACCACGAAAAACATGGGCGGAGGTGGTGAGAACAGACCTCAGATCATTGAAGCTCACGGCGGAGATGACAAAGGACCGTGACGAGTGGAGAGATGCTGTGCTGAATAAGACCCGTCCCACCCTTGCAAGCAGGGAGAAGCGGACGTAAGATGATGATTATGATGCTGATATATATATATATATATATATATATATATATATATATATATATATATATATATATATATATATATGATGGCTGCCCCCTCGTTATCGAGTATGGCCATTGCACGATATACCATTAGTAATAATTATTAATTAATTCTATCGTGCAATGCCTGTGCCTGAAGATATTTTTTTAAAGTGACGAAAGACTGTGCACTGAGCCAATCCCACTCTCTGAGCGACAGTAGCTATAACCGAAAAGAAGAAAAGATCAACATCATCGATAACTACTGAGCTGCAGGTTTTATGTCGGAGTTATCCCAGTTTCCTGAGTTGCCTTCTCCTAGAAGAATGCCCTGAGAAAGGCTAGGGGTCCTTCACTCCCAGTCGTTTAACCGCGGAAGAACTCATAAGGGTCAACGGCCATCCAAAAGTGTGTAAATATGTATATACACATGTACATATATATATGTATATGCGTATATACAGGGGTGCATGTGTATGTATATGCACGGGGACATAGAAATATATATATATATATATATATATATATATTATATATATATATATATATATATATATATATATATATATATATACATATATATACAGGGTGTGGACAATATTTGTTCGCAATTTTCAACTGCTAATTTTATGCAAATTTTTTTTACTTCCGTTGTCACTCTTGTCTTCATAGAAACAGTGACTATATTTCCATTATTTATTTTCAGAATAATTGATTATGAATAATTTTGAACCTCCAAATTTGTGGACAAGACACGGAGTTCTTCTTGGAATCCGTGCCGGCAGGACAAATAAGGAAATTTCAGACTTTCTCAGCGTCAGCAAGAGAATGGTGGAAAAGGTCAGAAAGGAATTGGAAGATTCAGGATTCGACTACGAAGCAACATCA
The DNA here is from genome assembly GCA_964016885.1 of Eledone cirrhosa. Lineage (NCBI taxonomy): Eukaryota > Metazoa > Mollusca > Cephalopoda > Octopoda > Eledonidae > Eledone > Eledone cirrhosa. The sequence goes on along the minus strand of OZ024740.1, from coordinate 309,180,008 downwards.
AAGAGGAAAACACATGACCGACGATCTGACGCCTTCAGAACGCCCGAGTTCGTCACTGAAGTTTAGGATATCATCAACAATGAACCTAGCAAGTTGATGCGTGCCATTGCAAGGGAGAAAGGCGTGGATGAAAAGCTCATTAGGCTGGTGGTACATGAAGACATTCGCTACATTTCATACAAGATGAGGAAAGGACAATTTCTGTCAAAGGCGATGCAAGAAAAGTGACTGAAACACGCAAAGAAGCTGATCAACAAGTTGGAACACCCACTGGAGCCAGACATGCTGTGGTTTTTCTCTGACGAGAAAAACTTCTGCCAGAACAACAGGTGGCTCGCTGTCACATCCAAAGACATGCCCAGAGTCATGCAGACAAAGTTTCCTGCGACAACATTGGTCTTAGGTGTCGTCAGCAGTCAAGGTGACGTCGTGCCACCTCACTTCTTCCCTGAGGGCCTCAAGCTGAACACCGCGTTCTGAGCGAGGTAGTAAAGCCCTGGATCGACCAGGTAGCTGCAGGTAGGCCGGACGTGTGGCAGCAAGACTCAGCTCCCTGCCATACCAGCCAAAAGACCCAAGCCTAGCTGTCAGAGAACATCGTCGACCACACTTCACCTGACATCTGGCCTCCCAGCTCGCCTGACTGCAAACTCCTCGACTTCTTTGTGTGGGGCGCAGTGGAATGAGACACCAACAGATCTAGCTGCAATACGAAAGACGATCTGAAGGCCAAGATCACAAGTGCCTTTAGGGGCCTAAGTAGGGAGAGAGTGACGAAGGCCTATAGCCGGTACCGAGGCCGCCTTGAGGCTGTCATAAAAGCCAATGGCGGGTTTATCGAGTGAAATCAAGTGAGATTGAAAGAACAAGTCATGAAGACAAACTGACCCAAGTTTGATAAATATATCATCAAAAAATAAAACTACTGTGTTACTTTTTCCTAGACAGTAATCTTGCGAACAACTATCGTCCGCACCGTATATATATACATACATATATATATACTATACATACATATATATATACATACATATATATATATATATATAGATACATATATATATATACATACATATATATATATACATACATACATACATACATATATATATATACATACATATATATATATACATACATACATACATACATATATATATATACATACATACATACATATATACATACATACATACATATATATATACATACATACATATATATATACATACATACATATATATATACATGTAATACACATACATACATACATATATATATATATATACATACATACATATATACATACATACATATATACATACATATATATACATACATACATACATACATACATACATACACATACATACATACATACATATATACATACATATATATATATATATATACATACATATATACATACATATATATATATATACATACATACATATATATATACATACATATATACATACATACATATATAGAATTAAAAACTAACTGAAAAGAAATATTACTCAAGCTGTGAATAACTTTAAATTTGATTCTGACAGAACTTTGTCGTAACTTTTAAAGAAGATCATCGACTATTTTGAAAAATAAATACGAAATATTAGTGAATAGACGAACTCATCATGGCAAAAAGTACAAGTCTCCTTCGACCAAATCGCAATTACAACCGTTGTACACAGTGGACCTACAAGCTTAACAAAGTATTATATGAAGCATACAAACAATCTGAACCCCAAAAGTTCGGTTTTATGCAAAGGCTAAAAACTTTATGGAACTCCAAACACCCAGAATTAGACTTTTCTCCAAAGCATTTAAATGAACAGGCAAAACGTATCATTAGATGTAAATTGATACATCTAACGGAATCGAGTGATACTACAAATACAGCCCTTGTAGACAACCACCCCACCTCCACTGACAGACAAAGAGAATGGCCAGCTAAATCTAACAGTGAACAGCTCACCAACAATTTTGCTGAAATTCATCCCACTTCCACTGAAGAACAGCGAGAAAGGTCAGCTGACTCTAGTAGTAATTGTCACCACATCAACAACGAGGCTGAAATTCATGACTCTACTGAACAAACAGAGCACCAAAAACTTGTGGGCTCCCTACAAGTGATATGGAATGATATGTTTCAAGAGATACACAGCCTTAATGTGAGTGACAGACCATACAACACTAGAGTCAGTAAAGAACCCACTAAATTGGAATTGGAAGCGGTGAACGAAATAGCTGGCAATTATCTGAAGGCTATACGATCTAAAGGTGTAGAAACGACATTTGAAACGCTTAATGTTTTGTTATATGTTTCAGCTGTCACATTGCTAGCATATAACACACATCTAAAACCACGCAATCAAGATACAAACAGAAAGCCTGAACCAGCGTGGATGCGAAATTTAAAAACCAAAATTTTGTCCCTGAGACGAAGTATCTCACACATCGCAGTCGTTATGAAATGCAACATAGAGAGCAACTTCACACAACACCAGGAAGGCCTAAAGAAAAAGTTAGAGAGAAGATTTGGAGATACAAAATTTAAAACTTTGAACTCCAAATTACACCAGTTGAAACAACAACTCACAGCTACAACAGAAAGACTAAAATATAAGTCAACAGCACATAAACGACAAGTGCTAAATAGATTGTTTGCCAGATATCCTAAATCAGTTTATCGCAGCTTCGGTGGCAAAAGCTCAATCTCTGTAAATGACACCCCTTCAAAAGAACAGGTTGAGAGCTACTGGAGATCTGTATGGGAAACGGATGACGGATTCAACAGACAAGCTAATTGGCTAAAAGAACTGGAACAGGACTACTGCCAACATGTCCAGACAAAACAATATGACATAGATGGGTCAATACTGGAAACAGCTCTACAGAAAATGTCGAATAGGAAATCGCCAGGCCCAGACCTCATTACAGGATACTGGTTGAAGAATTTCACTTTCTATCGGCAAGATCTCATACGGCTGTTTACAGAAACCATTAAGGGCACACAAGAACTGCCCAGATGGTTATCAACTGCCTCTACTCTCCTCATTCCCAAAAATAGCCAAACCACCCTTGCTAAAAATTACCGCCCAATTGCCTGCCAAAACATCATGTATAAATTATATACTGGGTGCCTTAACCTGTTCTTACAGGATCACTGTGCTACCAACAACATCATAACACCTGAGCAAGCTGGTGGAAAGAGGGAGGTGTGGGGTTGCATAGATCACCTACTAACTAACAAAATGATTCAGGAAAAAACAACAAAGAATCGCAGAAACATGACTGTCGTGTGGCTGGACTATCAAAAAGCATTTGATAGTGTACCTCATGGGTGGATTGTTAAGGCTTTACAGTTAGCTAAAGTCCCACAACCATTGGTAGCTGCTGTTGAACGCCTGACCAAGAACTGGTACACCAGTTTGATCCTTAGAGGTGAGAAGGA